>JAKWBJ010000538.1:2414166-3017708 GCA_023159175.1 Wohlfahrtia magnifica
ATACGAGTACCTACAATTTGGAAAGTTCCGGAAATGTCTTTAACGCTTTCAAATCCTCTATTTTATATCCGTTAATTTTAAACATTTAATATTGTCTTACCCAAAGATGGTCGAATGTGAATACCAAGGTAACATATTATCAAACTTGACACAAACCAATAGACAAAAATCACACAATGCAGTCCCAAAGGCACTAATATGGTGTATTTTAATTTTTTTTAGGCATTTCTATTCTCGTAACAATATATTTAAATATTATTTACTGAAATTCAATTTAAATCAAGTTGGAAGATAATATCTTTTCTGATGGCCAATTCTGAGCGCTCTCTCTAAATTACTTCGGTCCAAAGAGCGAGTTGAGAGTTGCAGAGATCATAATTTTTCGTTTCGCTAGGCTGTAGCAGTTCATAATGGATAATTCTCTTTTAAATCTCACAAACACTTAAATAACTTTGTTGTGCCGACAATCCAGGACCCAAATCGTCGTACTCGTGATCGAACAATTTTGATCGTAATTTGGACATTTTGTAATTAAAATTAGTATTATTCGATACGAAGACTTATTAGGTCACGAAAAAGACGATTGGGCACCAAACTTTGAAATCAAATAATATAATCTGCATTTTAAATGCATATTAGAACATCGTAGAAGTGTGAACAAAAGAGTTCAGGGCCTGTTTCATCTGCTTCAGTTTAGATATGTATATATGTAAAGTTTTGTTCGCAACTACACGGGCTTACAAAAGTCTACATACGTTTGGTTAATTTCAGTTTTCTCTATAATAGGAACATACAAAAAAGCGTTTGGAATACGCCAAAGAGTACCACAATGTACACACAAATGATCCAACAAATGATAGTCTGTCAAAAGTTTGGCGAAAATCTAATACGTCCTTACAACCAGATAATATTAATCCAACCGTGAAACATGGAGGCGAGATGGTCATGGTCTGAGGATGTATGGCCACAAATGGAGTTGGCAAGCTTAGGTTCATTGACGGCATTATGGATCAAGGATGGCCCTCTAGCAAGTTGTGAAATTCAAAACCTAGGTGAAAATTCTGTATTGGTTCAAGATAATGGCTGCTAAACAATGTTAAAAAGAATTTGTAACACCCCCAACAATCTCCCGATCTAAATGTTATAGAGCATTTATGGGATGCTCTAAAGCGTAACTTTAGAAAACGTTATACCACGCCAGTTTCAGCTCTGAAGAAGACTTCAATGGAGAAGTGGGTCAAATTACCTCTGAAACAACAAAAGAATTGTCCTAATCCATAGCGTCCCGATTAACAGATGTCATAAAAATTAAAGGAGGTCACACAAAATATTATGTTTTTTTTTTAATGTCCATTTAAAATTCTGTAAATATACCAAAAAACTAAAATTTAAATTTACTTTTTAATGTTACTTTTTTTTACTTATTTATAAAGTGTAAATATTTTTAAATTTATTTTTTATAATTAAATGTAATATGAACAAATAAAAAATATTGCAATATTTTTTCTTGATCTTTTATATAAAAAATCATTTTTTTGGGGGGTACGTAAACTTTTGTAAGACTGTGTATATAACAATACTAGCGTGGGTTTGCTTATGTGTAATTTGTATGCGTACTATGTGTAAATTTAAATTGAAGAGAGATAAGATACTTATTAATGAAAATAAGGTATCCAATGCACTAGTTTAATAAAGCACCGTTATAGTGTGTCTTGTTTTCCATTGCCCTATCTATACAACAATAGCATGCGTTGTAATGAAAAGAGTGGACGTTATTTTAGTCGAATAAAAATGTATGTAAATGCCTAGAAATATCTTAGTTTTAGTAAACAAACAAGTGGTTTTAATAGAATATTAAAAATATTTTATTGCATTTTTATGCAGTCCTATAATATAGGACATACGGTGAGTCAGAATTGCTTACTTTTGCTTATCATGAAATAGTTCATTAATACTTTGATTAATTAGTGGTCTTCTTATTATGAAAACAGAACATTAAAGAAATTTATTCAACTATGAAGGAAGAACACACACACAGAAATCTTATAAAATTTTGGTGTAAACATTTTGAAAAGAATTTAAATTTTAAAATTAAAAATAATATTTAATATACGTATGTATGTATGTATATATTATTTTTATTTATCTATTAATTCTTTCAAAAATTGTCTTCTCTATTTGAATGATGGTTGTAGTTTTGCAGGTTGATAAATTACAAATATCATCGTATGATATTAATAAAATGTTCACAGCAGGTTTTGTATTCTATTATTGCTAAATTTGTTTCTTTATGCTGTGTTTTTAAGAAATTTTAATGTTAAATTTAATTTAAAGTATTTCTCTTGGCACATTCATTTATATACATAGCTAATAATCGTCATTGTTGTTCTTTTATCTACCCCTCAACATCCGGCCAACAAATTGAATGTTGATCATTAACAAAAAAAAAAAAAAAAAAAATCATAATGTTAATTAAGCAAATGATTTTGAACTTGACAGTGGTCCGTCCAATGAATTTATTATTTTTAACGATTTTTATTTTTGCCGACAATTTGTTAGAAAAAAAAGAAAAAAAATTTTCAACTTTTCCTGTTTCTTTTTAAAGGAAAAAAGAAACTTGTTAATTACATTAAACAAAAGTGAAAAAGCAGAAAAACTAAATTACCATAAGAATTTTTTTTAAAAGTTCATTCTTTTTACCTTTCTGACAAAAGCTGTCATAATGACTTAATGAAACACATCATTTTTGGTTTTTCCTTCTTTTACTAAAAATTCTTGTTTTTTCTAGATGTCGTTATAAAGCAAGCGAATCCTATTAACTTGTTATGTTTTTGGCTGGGTTGGGTACTTTAGCAAGTCTTGAATGAATGAAAGTGGTTGTCAAGATTTCTTTTTTTTAACGCGTCTTATAATTTGTTTTAATGCTTTTTTAAAAATGTTTATACAATATTATGCATGTTTATGACATTTAGTGAAAAAGAAAAATATTATTATCACAGGGTTCACAATAAGTTAGTGGTTTGAAACAATTTAAAATTTAAAACGTCATAGTGAATGATGACATTTGTAAATCATCGATGACTGACGATGAATTTTCTTTGATGTCATACATGATATAACAACCTGGCACGTCTTTTTGGTTTCATGTTTTGACAAAAACTATTTTATTATTTTTAATTTAATTCTTAATGTCGTACTACATTTACCATTTATTTCAAAAACTAAATCTATTCTTTCTGTTCATTTGAACTGGTTTACCGCATATGACTTTTTAAAGTAATTGTCCTAATTTTCATAGATGTCATAAGTTTATTTTGTATAATATAATCAAGAATCATTAGCGCTTTACTCGTTAACGCGGAGTTTCTGCAGACAAAATTCCGCATCGTTCAGCATATAGTCGACTTATAACAGACAATTTTAGCTTACTACAGTATGGTGACATTCAATCACGTTGACACAATAACTCCCTTTTTTTGTATCATTGTTACAAGCATTAACTAATGAAATTATTCATTGACGACAATTTCAAACAAATTTCCACTTGATTGTTCATTGATCAAAATATTAGACATCATCTATGACAATGTCGCTTAATACGCCACTGGTAACTATTATAGTGCACTGTCTGTAGAAGCTCAAAATAAATCGGGAACATTACCAACTTCAATAAATATAATACTTCCACGCCCTACCAAATGCCTAAAGCCACAATCTTACTGGCGAAAACAACGATTGGGTTATTCGAAAAGTAGTGCAAACAGTAGAGTAAGACCTAGGGAAACTGCTAAGCATATTGTTGAACTCTCAAAATGGTAGTTAACTATGCTAATGCAAAACATAGGTGTAGTTTTAGGAGATTCTAAAGTAACTAAAGTAAGTAAGGGGTATGGCGTAGTGTAGTGATTAGATCATAACAACACAAGCGTCCCAGGTGGTTTGAGCCCCAGCAGAAGACATGGCGAAAAAATTTAATTGTGTTTTCGAGTGTTTAGTAAAGACCTTCCATTTCCCTCCAAACAACTTCACGTAAAAAAGTAGCGAAGAATCTGATCTTCCAGCTTACGATGATGGCCAATATCAGACGAATGATCAGGAGACAACACCACCTACTGGAAAAAAAATTACAATGCTAAATGAATATCACCACCACTACACAATCATTTGGAGGGCAGCTGCAGTTGATTAACCATATATTTAACTTGAAAAATCAACTTGATTGATTATACTGAAACAAAGCAATAGATGCTTTGTGGAAAGCCAATATACTTTCTAGAAGAGTGACGTAGAAAAAAGTAACAAAAACACAACCCTTTAACCACTAAAATTCGAAAGATTATAAAAGCAGTAGTTGTTTTTCATTGACAAATAAGAATTACTTGGAAATAGATTAACTTAAGTTGCATTAACCGGACTACTTCTTATTATATTTTGATGAACAAACAAAAATTCTTACTTTCCACTAGTTTTTGCGATTTAGGCACTAACTATATTATGCTTAAGCTGGCTTATACAACTCTGCGAATACATGTAATCAAATGTGTATAAAGAGCTCACCATAATATGCTGCAGCTGGCTTAAACAATTCTGTAAATACTTGCAATAAAATCTGTATAACTTAACAAACTTTTCGCCAAGTTTCATTTGTTTATGCAATCAGCAAACAGCTGACCGTATGTCACTTTAGGAAATATCTGTTTATGTGTCATTTGTAAAGCAATAACAAAATAAATAAGTTGTGCAATGGACGCTAAAATCAACTGCTGCATTTTTAAGTATTTTTTTACGGATGATTAAATTTTTTTAATTAGTAAAATAAAAATTATATTGTTTACGCTAAAATTTTCATAAGTTTTAGACATTAAATGAGATATTGTGTTAAAAATTAATAAGTACTAAGTATTGTGCAAAACCTATGCAGCTTTTCCGGTCAAGGCAATAAAAGACTAGGATATTACTATTATCTCAGGTACCAATCATAACTATAAAAAAACTTTAATTCCATTCTCCACCAAATGCTGATAACCTTTGTTTTTTACCCCCATGCACCGTTTTGGCATAGATTCTATAAGATTTGTAAGAATTGTTGTTATTATTGAATGTCACTCTAATTTTAAGTTCTCCTTGAGCTTATTTTTAAAATGATGTGACCCAACTCTCCGCTTTAAAATTCTGAAAAGGTTTTCAATAGGATTCAAGTTGGTGAGTTAGACGGCTTGAATCTCATTAGCTGAAAACAATTCTTTAGTCATTCTGACATGTGTTGCCGCGCTGAAATACCCACCCAGTGGCTTTACCATTCAGTATATGGAAGAATGCCGCTTATGCGGCTTGGAGAACCAAGAAGTAGAGAAGGTGTCATTGGACCATCTTTTGTTTGGAAAATACCGACTGGAAAAACCGACTTTTTTTGACCTGTAATTGAAGATTATGAACTAGACGATATGTGGTCTCAACAAAATGACCAAAAAATTTCCCGCTCGCGTAGTATCTCGATTTCAATGTCTCAATTGGCTACCAAATTCATGCGAAGTACTTGAAAACCAACGTTCAAGTCGAGTTATCGCCAAGATACTACCCGAAATGCACGTAAAAGTAATCTGGAACTACCTCAAAAGGATTTTTTGCTGCAATCAATTCAGAGGCGGTTATTTAAATGGCCTTTATGTCTAAAAAAGTATATTGTAGCCATCAAAAAGCCTTCAATAAGTTGCTTAACTATTTAACGGACTTTTTTTTGACTTTCGACAGTAGCTTAAGCTAGCATAAGTATATTAACGTTAACTCTTTAGTGTAGCGTCACAAGAAATTGAATTTAAATTTAAGAACGAGGCTTATTCCAGGTTCGATTTTTTTACACAAGTGAAATACATATGTACTATATTATTTAATTGTAGCTTTATTTTTAAAGCTGCTTAGCTGCCATATTAAGAATAAGAAGTTATTTTTAAGCTTTAAAAATTCGGCTTTAAATGATTTAGTAAAAATTTAATTTTTCCCACATTATTTCATTTAAAAGAGAAATAAAAAAAGATACTCAACTTAAACACAGGTATCACTTATCTTTTGACATAAATTTTTTTTTTTTTAATATACAATACAAACATAATTTCCTACCTGTATTTGATATCACAGTCCCATAATCTGACCAAAAATGTTTAAAGAAAATAATCTCATGTTTATTATCTTCTTAAAATAATCTTTATTTCATAATTATTGTGCTTAAGCTATTTTTCTTACAAATTGTTAACAAATTTCTTTTGATTCTTTAAGTTCATGTTTCTTTGTAGAAATATTTTCTTATTTACCTTTCTGAGGCCAAAATAAACTTATTTCTTACGGTTGAATTTGTATCAAAAGACTCCCTACGTTTTTTATTTTTTCCTTTATTCAAAAAACAATTATGTTGTGGGTGGCATTTATCTTGATTTTTATTATAATTATTTCTTTCTTTTTTTTCTTTTCTTTATTAAATACACAATAACTAATTTTTTTCTCTTTTTTGTACTTTTTAGGTAAGTTTAACAAATCTAAGGACATCCGCTTAAGGAAAATCATTTTATTTTTGGTGGCTGCTGTGAAGGAATTTAATGAGCTGTTTTCGTCTTTTAAAAGCAAATTGACCAAATTTGTAGCAGGTGAAATGGAATTCAATTTATATAAATTAGTATCATTAGTGGATCCATTGTATTGTTGTGTTGTATTGTGAAAGGACATCCTTCCATATTTGGTTAATGGTATTTATTAATGGCTCATTGCTAAAGTGGTATAAGAAGAAAAGATTCTTAAGAGTGATATAAAAAACAAAAATGTTTGTGCGTTTGATTTTTCAAGTTTTCTTTATAAAAAGTTAACTTTGCATTGATTAATTAAGAAAAAATGTTAATTTAATAATTACATTCAATTATTTCTTTGCGTAGTCAGGTTTACATTGAATTTAAAGAAACTTAATGGGCATTTGATTTGATTTATTAAATATACGACTTTCTACTTAGTTTTGAAATTTTCTGAAATACTAAAACTAATATATTTATTTAGCAGTAAATTAAAATCTTTTTACAAAATTTTCTCTAAATCTCCTGATCTATTTCTAATATTTCTTAATGGGGTGCATTTTATACTTCTTATACTATTTACTCTTTTGCAAATAACAGCATTTCATTTAGTGGTTTCAATACGTGCTACAAGAGTAGGTCCTGGCAGCCATACCCGGAGAATCTTGCTGAGTACAAGGGAAAGAAGGAACTTGTGGGGAGAATATTTGAGTTCAATTGAAAATACCAGAGATTCAGCTAGACTGGGCAAGATTTTGGTCAAGCAAAGGTTCGATTCCACCTGTTAAAATGGAGGATGAAATGTTGTCGTATAGTTCTAATGAGTTTCTTGAGATTCTTTGCACTGATGACATCGAAATATGTAGGCTTTAAATGGCCACAGCAAAGAGGGACTTTGATCATGTCCTGATCATTAGTTGAGACACGTTGTCGTTGGCTATAAAACTGTTTATATGAATCTTCAGGATCGGATGGCATCATTCCTATACGCGCTGAGAGGTTTGTCATTCCATGGTTTATGGATATTCACTGCATGTGTCTTTCTTAGAGCCATGTACCGGTAAGCTGAAGGAAGGTAAATGTGGTGTTCATTCCCAAGGCGGGGAATGGTTAGCCATGAGAAGGCGAATGACTTCAGGCCTGTTAGTCCCTCCTCGTTCATGCTGAAAACCCTGGAGAGACTGCAAAATTTTTATATACGAAGTAAAATGGAATATGTAGCTCGTTTCTCGACTACCCAACATGCCTACCTGGCCAAAATTAAGTGGTTGGGGTCATTGAAAGATCGCTTCGATAATACATCCCTTAGATAATACATTTTAGTTGCCTTTCTTAACAATGTACATACATACCATGGAAATGGAGAGTGCCTGTCGAACTGGGAGTGGAGGATTTCGTTAGCAGTTGTCTAAATGAAATGCTAATGTGCAGGATGATCACTTCTTCTATGGGCAACCCTCAGGATCAGATAACAACTTCTCTGGCCTCTCGTTATTAATTCAAACCTGAAGGAATTCGAAGAAATTGGCACTAAAGCACTAAAGCTTTCACCGATTATTTCATTAACCATATCTGAGACATGTTTCCATAGATAGGCTGAATGCCTGTGTCTCAGGTTGCTGGCTGTACATAAATCCAGACAAGGTTCAAACTGGAGCTGTTTACTAGAAGGAAAACGATTCCAATCTTCAGACTCCCCAGAATATGTGAACAGGAATTGCATTTCTTGCATAATGCTATGTATTTGTCTTGATTCTGGACTCGGATTTAATCTGAAAGCGCAACATAGAGTACCGGGTTCAGAAAGCCACGGTGACTTTACTATACCAGTCACAAAATGTTTACGTGTGCACTCTTAGCTACTACGAGTGTCAAGTAGTGTTCTCGGACACTGTTTTGAGAACTGGCGCAAAACACTGGAAAACGCTCGATGTTCTGAATACCTTACACGCACTTCTTGAGGTTGAGAATTGAAGAGCTCGACCGTCTTTTCCTTCTTCACTTTGCCACAACTACGACAGTGGTCGTTGCACCGTCAGACCACCTGCGGACATTGTTTCCAATCGGTTAAAGCCCTAGTAAGTACAGCCAACAGCTTGGACTCACATCATACTTAGGCCCAGTCAGCTTCGTGACACCACCTTCCACCTGGTGGACCCTTCAACCTTCCACCTACAATCCGCTTGATCCAACAACCTTATGGCCGGCCTTCGCCCACTCGATGCTAATCCCCCGCAGGCCAACGTTTTCAATCGCTTATTCCCACAAAAGTCACGGTAACCCGAAATCCAAACAAAGGTCATTTCTGAAATAGGCTGTGGTGTTCAGTGAGTCTCTACACTGTCTTGCCAACCGATAGGTGGTAGTTGTGTGATCCAAGGGCAAGGATAGCCGATTGGCTGTTCATGCAAAAAGCTTGTCTTTTTACTTGCATATTTTCATATTTTCGAGCTTAGATTTCCGGTTTCTCAACAAATACTGATCTACTAAAGCAATAAGAGTAAAAGCAAGATTTGTATTGAATTTAAAACACTTGGGGTATTATTACAAAGCTCATAACTCAATTCAATAATTTAAATAATAGTTTTCAGCTTTATAAAGCCTTTATTTAATTTATGCCTTTTGAGATACTTTTATACACCAATTTAGCAAAATTTCTGACATAAACTGTTAAATATTGCCAACTGAAAAAAATTTTAAATATTTTATGTTTCTTTACATCAAATTATTTTTTTTATTACTTTGTTAACTTAGTGGCTAATTTTTGCATTAAAGCTGAGCAAAGAAGTTTAATTAACTCATAACATGAAAATGAAATTTAAATCTGGTTGGTTGGTTGGTTGGTGTACTTTCTTGTTTTGTTGCAATTTATTGTATTTCTTTTAAAAGAGTTTATAAAATTGTTGTATGTAGTAGTTGCAGAGAATTTAACACCCATTACAAATTGTTTTTAATACAGTTATTATTATTATGAGGGAGCTTGTGTGCAGGCAATTTCAAACCAAGATGACAGACACAAGTGGTAATTTAATTTATGGAAACAAAAAAAAGGAAAAATGCAAAATAAAATTGTACCGAGTTATACTCTACAGCTAATTCACAGATTTAAAACAATTTTTTCCCAGTAAGCATATAGCTAATAGCCTTTTCATACCTAAAGACCTGGTTTAATGTAAAAACCATTATCAGCTGATTTTGCGTTCACACTAAAATTTTTTATAAAACTGGTTTTAACTCTTATTTGTCAAAAAACAATTTTTTGGTATAAAAAATTTTGTGAACAAAATAAGTAAAAATAAATATCGACCCCTTTGCGCGAAATTATCGTATGTAAAATTTTTTATGAAATCGACTTTTTGATGTGAATGCAAACACAAACTCGGCAGATAGTAAAACATTATATCGATATTCGCAAAATTTGGTGTTGATGTTACCAGTCAAAGCAAAATAATATAGAAATCATGTTCTCCTGTAAAATTTGTTTTTTGTAGCATACGATAATTATACGCAATTGGGTCGATGTTTTAATTTTTTTATAAAAGAACATTAATACAAAAAGAACTAGAGCTTAAAATCAATTCATTACACATATATAATAAATCGTAAGAAGTTTCTAAAAGAAAAATTTCATTTTTGTTTACATCAGGGCGGGTAACCCACTGAGTAACCCAATTAAACCCAATTAAATTGGGTATTACATTTGAAAAACCCTGCTGGTTTTTTATTTAAATATTTTCGTAGTTTATTTACAACAAAAATACGTATAATTGTCGTGTTGGGAGTACAAATTAATTCGCTTCAATTTTTGCCTCAAAAAAGGTAATGAATTAAAAACAAAAAAATCAATTTTCCGAATCAAATCAATTTCCGAATCCTGTCTCAGATTTTATACTTCTTTACAAGATGTGACTAAAGATATTGTATCCGTCCAAACAGCCAATAGTCAGCGTGGGAGCAATGTTTGGAGAATACGACGGCTGCTGCATTTGATTGATTGGGATTTGATGTTTGACAACTTTTGCGACGTGAGGCCGATCGTTGTCATGTAAAAGAATAACTTAATCATGTTTCTTCTCTTTATGTTCCGGCTGTTTTTTTTTCATAATGCACGGTTCCAAAGAAGTAATTGCAGTTTGCTTCAATCACCAAGTTTTAGCAGCTCATAGTACTTAATGCCGTATTGATCCCATCAAAAGTGCAAAATTGCATTATCAATACTTAAACAATGTAATTATACTAACAAACGAAATACATTGTTGGGTTGAACGCAATTTGGAAGTAGTTATAAAATCCAATAAAATCTGATGGGTGGTGTTTAAAAAAACCCGGGTTTTTGCCAACCCTGGTTTACATCAATAATGGATAGTAAACAGTTTTTTCATTTTTACTGAGCGCCATTTAAATTATCAGCTGCTTTAAGCATTTTAATGTTGGTAGCACTGATTTTAGTACATCAAAAACTAGGTTGCATTTCATAAAACCTGCTTAAAACCAATTCAAAA
Source organism: Wohlfahrtia magnifica (assembly GCA_023159175.1). Classification (NCBI taxonomy): domain Eukaryota; kingdom Metazoa; phylum Arthropoda; class Insecta; order Diptera; family Sarcophagidae; genus Wohlfahrtia; species Wohlfahrtia magnifica. The sequence goes on from JAKWBJ010000538.1 coordinate 2,425,223, forward strand.
ATGGTTAAGTTAGTTTTAAGATAAACATATTGTATGGTAAACCAGGTTTTAAAAGTGGTGTGTGAAAAAGCTTAAGGTACATTCATTCATACCTGGAGCGGTTTTGAAAAAGTAGGCCGTAAATTGAAATGCCGTAAACCCAGTGGCTTGTGCTTGCCTTATACTTTAAAAAACAAAATGGTGAACCTTCGATTTTTTTAGCGGGGTAATTTGTGTCGTAAATTGAAGGTGTTCCATAATTCCGACAGGCCGTGATAGAAAAAAAGTAAAGGCCGTGTAAAGAGTATAAGAGTATTAAATTTCTTGTGTTGTGTTGAAATAAAAATGTTATAAAAAATTATTCTAAATTTAATTCTTAAGTGTTCCACTTGGGTTTACTGGGTTACCTAGATAAGTTTAATTCTTTTCTGTATTTGTTTTATTCTCTCTTCGTAGTGTGTTGTATAAATGGAATACAGTTTAAACAGAAGTTTTATTTTTTTTACTGCAATTTATTTATAATTTTTTTTATGCTAAGTTTGCTATTTTTTCCTTTTCCTTCCTACTCTTATATTTTCATCTTGAGGTTTATAAAATGGATTTTATGCTAAATTCTAGGGGCGTGCCAACGATTACAGGGTAAGACTAAAACGAAAGAAAAACGAGTAATAAAAAGAAAAACTTTTAGACAAAAACTCAACTATATAACAGCAATAAAACTCTTTATTTTATTTAAAATTTATGCAGCAAAAAAGCAACAGCTCCAAAGTAGAAGCAAAAGTAGTACCCAACAACCAACACCATCAGCAAGCGGCAAGGAGCAACATTAAAATAAGCAGTTGAGACGGAATTTTAATAGAAGTGTGTTTATGACCATAGTACAGCACTGTGTATAGCATAGCAAGTTATAGTTTTAATAGAATATAGTAAAATTGTTATTAAAGAAACAACAAAACAAAAAACGAATTTTAAAAGTTGAAGTTTTTTTAACAACGAGACGTGTGTACTAAACAATTTAAACTTCAACTACATTTTCTTCTAAAAGGTTTTTAAAAAAGAAGAAAAATTTATGTACCATGAAATAATGTATGTATGTATGTATTAATGTTTTCTTGTATTTAGCTATTCAATGGTGGATAGATAAGTTGTCTAAAGTTGCCGTTGTGCTAATGTTTGTGGTAAAATAAAATTGTTACGAATATTTTATTTGTAGTTGCAAAATTGTTGTCGATAGATTGTGTATAGTTTATATATCTTTATAAATATTTATCTTGCAACTTCCTTTTCTTCTATTTTATTATACCACTGGGTTATTAGTTCGTATATATTTCAGGATTTTTTTTTTTTTTGCATAAAATAATCATTTATATTTATTATATACAAATATTTTACTAAAATTTTCTTTATAAATAATATATACTTTTTTAAATACTTAAGAGAATAGCCAACACTTTAAAGTTATGCATTTAATATAGATAATTGCCAGTAAATTATTTGAATATTTTGTTTCTGAAATACAATACTTTTCTGTCGTAACTTTAGTATGTGAAAAAGAAGAAATAATAAATATAAACAAGAAAAGTTTTAGTCATTATATAAAGTTTATAATTTTTGTTTTTCTATTTAAGTTGTATGTTTATTAGAAAAGTTGTTACTACATACCTATAACAGAGAAAAATGTTGAAAAAATATTTAAATGAATATGTATCATACTCATATAAAACTCGTATTTTAATAAACAATTTTAATCAAGATTTTGAATTATTCCTAATACACAAAATTTCTAAAATTATTCATTATAGTAAGTACTTATTGAAACTACTTGCCACAACATTATATGAAGTACAATCTAATCCTAAATAGTTTTTAGATAATACATTACAGTTCATATTTTAATCATGCTTAAGGACAACTAACAAAACACGCCTAGATCAGTGGTATTCATTCATATTACCCAGCTAACGACTCGAACAATTTAATATTATTTAATATTTATTTTTTCTTTTCTTGAATATGACAATCAGGGTTGCTAAAAGGAGAAAAATTCTTTCCAAAAAGCTTCTAGAAATGTATTAAAATCAACTGTAGCACTAATTTTTATTAAATCTTTTAATTTAAATCAGGTTTGGCAAAATCCCGGGTTCTTTAAAAAAAACCAACCCACCGGGTTTTATTGGGTTTTTTGATAGGTTTTATAACTGCTTTAAAATTTCGTACATTTCGACAACATTCTTGGTTTATTAGTACAAATACGTTGTTTCAGTATTTATAACGCAATTTTGTACTATTACTGGGATTAAGGCTGTAAGATAAGTCCTCTAAAGATAAAAAATATAATTAATATATAGATTTTTTTGGGTCTTATTTATACTTTAGATATTTATCTTTATGGACAATGGGAAAACCAGCATTTCATTCAATAATAACTGTAAAGCAAAAATAACTCAATTTTTAAGCTCTACCGCATTATTGGGCAAAGCAAAATTTGAATTACTTAAGTGCTAAAAACGACCAAACAGTAAAAATATGCATATGCTTTGTAATCTAGCACAGTCAGTAAGTGTCTCGGAATTAATTTTGATATGTTTCCGGCGCTATGGAGTTCAATATTACTAATATACAATTACGAAAACTAAAGAAACTGTTTTTGGCTTTCCATGGCATATGATATTTTAAGAATTGAAGGCGATGTTGTTAGTAAGCAGTATTCAGTTGCAGCTTTTACTTCAGTTTTCGTAATTGAAGTTGTCCACTGTTTAAAATAGTACATCGAAATGCTAATTTACTTGCATTTACTCCAGTTAATGTTTGCCCTGTGCCGTTTAAGCTGTATAGGTTTCTTTTTTGGGATTTTTTTTTTATAGGTTTCACGATTTTTACATAATTCATTACCACAGTGTGGCTCTATCCGACTTTTTTTTTAGCGATTTTCCGATGAAAATATCCTTCTAAATGGTAAACAATAATTTTAAACATATCCGAGAAACTTTATGTCCTCTCGTTATAATTCAGTAAACTGTAGTATCTAACTTTAGCTTTAATTTTATTTAGTTTTTACACGATTTTTGTTCATAAGTTAAAACAATCATAGGGGTGTTAGTTTACACCAGTCATGAGACTTTTGTTCCCGATCAACTCGATCGTATTCCTACGATCTTGCTTTTAGTCGTCAAAGAGATAGCGACGAATGCACATGTATGGTAAATGTACGCAAATTTTTTAAGGCACAAACAAATTTTTTTAAAATGATTCTTTCGCTTTTGCTTTTAGTTGTCACTGGAACAGAGACAAGAGCACATGTGCAGCGGTGTATGTTGATTTTTTTTTCAATTTTTTTATATCAACTTTACTCTCTCTGAGAGAGTAATTTCCACGTTCTCACTAACGTAACTACATTTTTACTTTTGAACATCACTGGCTTAGACCCTCTAACTATAGTAAGTTTACTAGACGTCAAACTTTTGAGATATTTATTAAAAACGAAAGACGTAACAATACTATCTAAACAAAATTAAAAATTAAGGGTTTTACTTCTTTATATACAATTATATACATAAATAATATAAAATATATGAGTTCGTATTTGTTTCTCTTATGACACTCCAACAGTAGTCTAGCATATGCTAGTCCCAAAAACCTTGATAGTTTCGCTCAAAGAATTTTATATCTTAATGAAACCATTCACCATGCTCGTCACTCATCTGTTAGAAATTCTCTAGGGAATCAGCAATTATAATAATAATTGTAATCATAATTTTTTGATTTCCTAAAAATTCAAGAGTTCCAAGCAGTCGTTTATCGCTGACTAAGAGACTCCCAAATTTTGTATCATTAGACGTTTTATTAATTTGTGGACAACAAATACTTCTTCTTTTAATTTAGATTCAGAAAGTTTAGGGAATATGTCCTACCCTGCGGTAGTGGAATACATTTCAATAAATCCATAAAGCTTTTAATATCTTCAGTGTTTAGTAGATTATTTTCAGATCTTTAATTTACCAAACTTCAGAGATCTATTTTTACCAGTATACTGGGAGCTAAGGATCAGCCTACAATTTGTACAAATCATATGAGGAATCCACCCTTTGAAACCAAACTAATGAAAGTAAGCACTTTTAACGTTTTTCGAGATACGAATAGGGATTGCCTGGCATCAACGACTTTACCGTAAATATAGCAAAACCGACATTTTATCGAATAAAGCAAATCTTAATTTTATACAATTACAAAACAAGTATTATTGTAAATTTATATTGATTAAAATATTTTTACAGCAGTAAAGTATATTTTGCTTATATGAAATACAATTGGTTTAACAACAAAAAATACATCTCTGAAAGCATTTAATAACTAATTTTAGGTATTCTGTGTATCAAAAACACGATTCGAATTCGATTTTACTTGCTATCAACAACTTCTAGTAATACTTTATTTCCTACATATAATATGTAGGTGAAAATTGAAACTTGTCTATTATAAAACTGTGACGTATAGGTAAACAAACAAAAAGTGGTAGTTAACTACCGTTGGTAGTCCTATTTAAAAATAAATTTTTCATATCATGTCAAAAAAAAAAATCATTTTTTTTTGTAAACTTGTGTTATCGCAACGGACATCCTATCTTAATTAAAATTGAAAGTGGTTCTATCCTGTTGAATCAAAAAATTAACTAGAAATTGTGTGCTTGACTAGAAAGATAAAAAAGTACCAATACTATGAGTTGGGTTTGATTTTTGAGTTATTCATTTAAAGTATCTGTACGTCTTATAACAAATTTTCATTTCGTTTTTATATTCGCAATTTATGGTACTTTGGAAAAAAAGATGATTCTCTCCTGTTGAAGCAGAGTGTCTTAGAGTCCGTCATAAAAAAAAATTGGTTTCAACAAAATCGACAAGCTTTACACTGTAGCAAACTTAACAAGTTAAATGAGTACAAAAATTGCAAAATACTGCTACTAACACTTCCATTTTGGCCAGTATCTTATTAAAGGCATCTGTAATATTGTCTTACAGCGCTGGAATTGTAGCAAGCTTATCTTGTACACGAAGGGCTTCATGTATCTCCACAAAAAATAGTCTAGTGGGTTCAAATCGTATAATCTTGTTGGCCAATGGACTGCTCGAGACTCAAAAAAAAAAAAAAACTCTTGCAAATACAATACATATAGGGTCCGCCAAATAAACTTTTTTTTGAAAATGCTATAAAAAAACTGCTGAATATCTTCTCAAATTTCTTTTTTTATTTGAAAGTACAATCCTTCCGGTTAATAATGGAAAATAATTCCATTCAAATGGCTGCCTCGGCTGGCCATGCAGTAGCCTACACGATCGGCTCAATTTTTATGTGCAGCTGTATTTCACCAATGGCTTCTCGAATATTGTCCTTTAAAGCGTCAATTGCCTCTGGCTTGTTGGCGTAACAATTATCTTGTCAAATCGCAGCTCCGAGGTGGCCAAACGACATCAGCACTGTGGCTGATAATGCGATCTTCAAAAACAGGGCGCAAAACATCGAGGGTAGCTTCGGCTGTGTGGCACGTAGCGCCGTCCTGTTGAAACCAAATGTTGCTAATATCCTCCTCTGCAATTTTTGTGAACAAAAATTCGTTCAACATGGGCCGATAACGATCGCCATTGACTGTAACGGCCACTCCTTGCTCATTTTCGAAGAAAAACGGCCCAATTATGCCTCTGGGCCAAAATCCGCACCAAACAGTGACTCGTCTTGGGTGTATCGGCTTTTCAATGTATGCGTGCGGGTTTTCAGTGCCCCAAATGCGACAATTTTACTTGTTTGTTTGTTTTGTTTGTCAAAATGAGCTTCATTTGAAAAGATGATTTTTTTTTGGCAAAATCGGCATCTTCTGTAAGTCGATCGCAGGCCCAGATTCCCAGCGTTGTTCAAGCGTATACACAACCATATTCGTTCAGCGGAAGGATAAAAATAATTATCTGTCAAATCGGACATGAGCTAAGTGTTACCATTCACGAAATAAGCACTAGTTTAAAAAGAAAACGTTAGATGGTGGACCATTTATAAGACATTATTACTTCCTAACAAACACCAACGCAAATACACGTGTCTGTCACACATGTATACAAATGTTGGGATAGTTAAAATACTTAAACTACTATTTTATAGCACTGGATGGCTGGTTGTTAAAATGAAAATACCAAAACATTGATACATATAAATATAAAATATAAAAAATAAAGACAAGCAGGAATTAAATGCAATAAAAGGTTGTCATTAAATTTATATTAAATAATCAGTTATTTTGTTGAAAATTAAAACAATAAACCATAAACGCTTTACTTGTTAAATATTTATAAACAAAATGGAAATAAAGAAATTGAAAACATCTTGTTTAATAAATACTTTAAAAGGAAATTAAGCAAAAAAATATATATATGAGTTATTTGAACATTATACGGCCGCCTGATATATGTTTACAAAACGAATGTGAATAGCATGTAATTTTTTAGACAGTGGGCTTAATAAAATTAAAAAAAAAAAAATAATTTAAAAAGAAATCTATATAAAAACCTATGTATAGTATGATATGTAAATGATCCTTATTTCAAACTACACCAACACAGATGGTGCGTAGGTTCAATTCTGTTCGCTCTTTCTTTCAAGCTCTGTTTACTGGTCAAGTTGTAAGCAGTCGAGATTAGAATTGATAGTTTCACACGATTGTTGTAACTCATAATGGATAGTTCCTTTCTAATTCTACCAAATGCTCAACATAATTTTATTTGCCCTCAATACAGACATGTTAAAGTCCTTTGTGGCTATGATTTTTTCTTGTTCAAAATTCTTGCTGCTCAAATAAGAATTTAATTTAACAGAATCTAAAAGTGTGTTACTTTTCGACATGGGCACTGGAGCGGCCCGATCAGATCCATATAACTTAACGCATAAACAGAAGAAAACCTTATCAAAGAATTGAAACTACTTTCGCTCGCTGGAAGTGAGGAAGTAAAGGTTATAGCCTACAAAAAAAAAAAAAAAAAAAAAAAAAAAAAAAAAAAAAAAAATGCGGCAAAAGAAACGAATTTTTTGTAACATTCAATCAGAATCAGAATTCGCGAATGAATTGATTACACAATATCACGAATTTTGTAACGCCAAAAACACAAATAATAAGTAGAAGTATCAAGCTGCTTCTTCCAGACCTTTACTACTTGCCAGCATAGGGGTTCTGGCAAAGTTTGCCAAATTTTTGTCTACCCTATGTTATTGTTGTAGCCGTTTCTTTTCCTTTTCTTTAAAGACTAGTTGTTATTCTACTTTACAGCAAAACAATTGTTTGATCCGTTGATTTGTCTCTCCGACCTTGTGGGCTCTTACATAAGTTTTTGAATAAGTGTGTCAATACGTGTTTGCGTAACACCTTAAGCCGTTGGCCTCGCATTCCTTATTAGCTATGAGGACGCTGGGTAACTATTCTCCATGATATGAGAAAACGAACAATTCATCCCGTTATCATGCCCATACTTGTAGAGATAAAGCAACCATGTCTTGCGTTATGTAGTAGTCAAGATTGCTATGCTTTCTTCTTCTCTGCACGTTTGGACATTTCTTGTAAATCTTTGCATTCAGGAAGTCTGTCATTCTTACACCGTGTTCATACCATCTCATTTTCGAACGACTTATTCTCGCCTATAAAGATTCCATACTTTAGTGCCTTCTATTCGTTTCTTTTCTTACTCTGTCTTTTCTAGCCTTTCCAGCTACTTTTCTTAGATACTTTAAACTGCTTGAATTTGCTTTGCGTTTTTGTCGTAAGCGCCCACGACTCACAGCTGTACGAAAGTGTATGCGTATACGTAAATTTGTATACTGACAGTTTCGCCCTGGTGTTTTCTTTTCTTTTGCCTAGGAAGCCTCGTTAAATCCTGAATATATTACAGCTATAGTGTCCGAATTTCTCGGTTATTATCACAGTTTCTGTTTTGCAGGTACTCATTCCAAATCCTCTGCTGGTCATCTCATCGACAAAGAAGTTAAGCCACATCGTCCGCGTATGTAAGCATATTTGTTCTTACTAATTGCATTTCTTGAATATATACTATCGAGTAGTATAATGAAAAGATTCGGGCTCAGTATATCTCCTTGTCTAATACCCTGCTTTGTTCTGAATTCCTCAGATGTATTATTTCCTGGAATACCCGGGGAAGAACTCCTGTATCAAAAGCTTCTTCCAGATCAATAAAGCAGTTGTATCTTTTACTAAATTGTTTTCTTTGATGACTGTCCTTATCTTGAGTGCTTCTATTAGGAAGGAAACCATGGTGCTCCTCTTCTAAGTGGTGTTCCACTTTGGCCTTAAATTTTTTCTGCAAGGCTTAGTAAAGATATTCCACGCTGATTTTGTCATAGTTGGTCATCTCCTTTTTTTTTGAAAATATGATTTGTTAAAGTCACTTGCCAGTTTTCAGGTATCACGTATCGGATGATTTTTTAGCAACTTTCTTTTCAACACTATTTTTGACAGCTCAGTTGTTTTCGTGTAACATGTTACTATCAAACATCTTCAGTTTGGTCTATAATTTAACCATGATTCAACTTACAAAGGAACAATTCTTACAGATTTTTGAATTTTATTATCAAAATTCATGCTCAGAATTCATGCTTCTTAATCGGAAAATTGTGTTCAGCAACGAAGCTCATTTCTGGTCGAATGAATACGAATACGAATGTATGAATAACAATGGCCCCATTGAGAGGCGAGTTAGGTGAACAGTTTATTTCATGTTTGGCGGCGGACAATTGGTCTCCTGGCTTAACGCCTTTAGGCTATTTTTTGTGGGTCTATATTAAGGCTCATATAAGGAAAAAATATTGACGAATTTATTTGTGAAATACCCGTCGATGCCAAAATTGGACCCGAAAATCACCCAATATTTATAAGTACGTAGGTAATATCAAGCAAGATTGTGACTTTTAACGATGCTGAAGGTTTCCAATAATGAAATTCTTTTAGGATTTCAAAAAAAGTTCTATTTTAAAGACTTTCTATAAACATAAGATTATAACCCACTGTATGTATGTAAATATGTATGTTTTTTTTTTGAGTTTCAAGTTCAAGGAGATTCATATTTTTTTAAATCTCCATTTATTATCATATTGACAGTTTTTTTTTAGCAAAAAAATATTCATAAATCTTGCACTAAAAACCATAAACACTTCATAAGCAAAAATAAGAATAATTACTTTTCTCGTATGAAATGCAAAGAAATTTCATTTTTAAAGAAATAATAAATCTAGAAATTTTTTATTAAACAAATATTATTTGTCTCATTTTAAAGCAAAAGTCATAAATTATCTAAATTAATAAGAAAAAAAGAAAATATTTGTATTTTTGCTAAGTTTGTAAACAACGAAAATATTTTCTTTTATAAATATTTTCAATGTCACGAATATTTTCTTTAAAATTTTCTACTTTTTTTATAACGAAAATGATTTTGTTGTGTAAAACGAAATTTTTATTAGACATCTTCTACATAGTAAATCAAAGTAATTTTAAAAGTAACATTTACAATAATTATAATTATTAATTAAACCAAATTATTAGCACGAAGAACACGAAGAAATAAACCAACATGATTTATAAATAAATCATATTTGTATAAGAAGAAATATCTTGTAAATGCAGTAGAGTGTGACCTTTCCTTTGTTGCAAATAAGAAAATTTTTGAAATATTTTTGTTTGTTTTTTTTTTTTTTTTTAATTTTCCCACGTTAACGTGATGACTTTGGCAATGATGTGTTATAAAATACAAAAAATGTATTTATTGTATAAAGTTATGTTATGTTGTAAATGTCCATTTAAATTTATATTTCAGTCACAGATTCTCTTAAATTCTTACAATTAATTCTACCTTTTACATACGATACTGTTTCAGAAAAGACACTAAAAATACTCATAAAATTGATTCTTTTTTAATTAAAAATAAATTTAATTTTTACAGAATATCTAGACGAGTTTTTCTTTTTTTTTAGTAAAAAAAATATTAGTAAATATTTGTCAAAGCGCAATTTGTATATGACTTGACCTTTCCTTTTACTTTTTTTTTTTTTTTTTTTTTTTGTTTAATTTGGTCATTTGACAAAAAAATAAAGATTATTTATCATGCTAAACTAGAGATATTAATATTTTTCCATTTTTTTGGAGGTCATATAAATGGCAACTACGTGACATCGTTCCATCTACAAAAATCTTATACTAAACGCCTACATAATACTTTTACTTAGAATACACTGAGAAATATTTTATTGAGACTATTGGGTGTACCAAAAAGTTTGTTTGTAAATTTGACCAAAAATGAAACAGCTTTTTCTTATGTATATATGTGCCGTTTTGATCGACAATCTTTTGCCATTTTCAATCAGTGTAGAACTTCTGGGTTTTATGAGCGAAAAAGTGATTCCATTTCTTTTTGGACGCCTCTACAAAATTGAAATTTACATCAGTAAAAGTGTTCTAAAATCAAAACAAATTATTATCTAAAGGTGCAAGACCTGAGCCAGTATCAATCAATCAGTTTGTAAAAGCCTGCAATTAACAATTGCTTTCCAGTCCCACCAAGCACTCAGCAATACCTTCTGAGTGTCACCATCGGCGAGCCTTCGTCTATGGTCTTTTTCGCACACTTGCACTTTTCAATGCCCGTAATCATTTGTTTCAGAAACAGTTCGACCACCTAAATATCTAGCAGCTTTCTTCCAATGATTAATATGTGTTTGGTGATGAAAGTCTAGTTCCGTAGCAACGTCGACGTTGAAAAACGAGCGAAACATTCCGGTGCTGATTTTCTAGTTACAGCATCGCCTCCGTAAACTTCAGACATTTTTTGACAGCCTGTGACGCATTCTTACTTTTTTTATAATAGAAAAGCAAAGTGTGAGGGTATTTTTCCAAATTTTCACTTTTCTCATTTTTAAACGTAGCTAACTTTTCACAGAATAATGCAATTTTAATAACAAAGTGATAATTCGTAACCGAACATTTTCAGACATCCAATATACGTACAACTTTGCATATTTACTTATCTTCCCATTTTGTGCGAAAGGAATCGATACATATCTAATGACTTTGTGCTATCGACAGAAATTATTATAGCGCTTAAGAACATGGGCTGACTGCGACTCAGCGGTATGCATTTGCGTCTTCATACAAAATAGAGCCACTGTAGGAGTTGGCAGAATGAGGAGAAAGAGAAATTGGTATAACACCTTTTTGGTGATTGTCCCGCTCTCAGACTAAGGCACCTGGATGTACGTCAATTTCATAATTTGGCCTATTTTATGGATTTGCTACTGCCGAATTTGGTCAAATTCGTCAGGGGTATTGTTTGGCTGCCCACTTGAGGTGCTCATGACTTGGTTTTTTAAGTTTAGGTGGGGATCTTTTGGACTTTCTCCTTTAAGATCTACTACCTCAAAAGGGTAGTACATCGGGCCTCCGAATGAACTCGGAGGTCGCCTGCGTTTCATTTAACATAACCTACAAAACGTAAATTGTAACATTAGCGGGTTATGTATTATATGTACGATATGGAAGAGTAATTAATTCCGTTCCATCGATCCTATAAGAAGTATAGGACTTCTACAAATAGCGTAAACATGTTGATCCTATCTTGTGATATAATCTTCATTTCCCCATAAGAGTTTGCCAATTAAAGCTATTTTCACTTCAATTTATCTTTTCGAAGTATATGCTGAGCCCCGTGGGTGGTCCATTCGTAAACTCCAACTTTAGCTTTTTTCCAGCATTTCGGCCGGTATTTCACCAATGGCAGCTATAATGTTGACTTCCAGGACTGAAATTCTGGCTGGCTTGTACCTGTATACGAGAGAATTTACGTATCACTAAATCAAATCGGATGATCTTGGCGGCCAAACTGCTCCAAACTACCCCCTCAAAAGGTTCATGATTTCGGATGCTGTGTGTTATGTGACACCGATTTGTTGAAACCACATGCCAAACAGGTCCAATTCTTCTGTTTTGAACAAAAAGTCAGTAGCGATTGCAATTTACATCGTTTTTGAAAAAGTAGGGTTCAACTTAAATGATGCCGCCGGCCCACAAACCGTACTAAATAGTGCAATATCTTTTAGGGTGCATTGGCAGCCCTTGAACTGCCTTTGGCTGCTTTTCACGTCAAATTCGGCAATTTTGTACGTTGTTGTACTCGTTGAAAGAAAATCATTTCTCACGCAGCACGAATTTTAAGGTGAAGTGACAAACCAAATATCAAAAACTCACCTGTTATCTTCTGGGGGCAGCGATCGATGTTCCACAACCATTATGTAGGGTGCAAATTACATTTCTGTTTTATATATTAAGTAAGACATGCTGTGAAAATTATGTTGAGTTTCACACAGATGTTAGTAGGCCATATGTTTGACATTCTCTTTGCATACAGACGCATTAAATACTTGTGCCCTTTTCTTAATACTACGAAACTCAGGAGGCGTAAATGAACTGTAATAATAAAAAATAAAAAAATCATATACATTTTTCTCAGTGTTTTGTTTCTTTTTTTTTCAAAGCGACATCATCAATTCCCTTTATATGTAGCAAGTAGTTAAAAAAATTACAATATACGATTAGGTATGTGCAAGTAATTCTATGAATTATGCGTAAAAATATATTTGTAAACATATTTTTCATTTAATCCTCTCTTAATATTCTAATAATAATTATTTGCTATTATTTTACGAATTAAATTTGTTACAGTTCACTGAAGAGAAGATACATTATATGGGAAATAAAGCTTGTTGCTCTCGTTAGCCTCCATTAACCATTGGAGACAATGAAATATTGCTTAGATTCATGCAAATATTTGATACTTAAGCAGATGACATCAGTTCTCATGTATTTTATTAGATATTGAGACTAAAAAATTAAAACAAATATTATTTAAAAGGGTATCATATGATCTTTCTTTATTCAGGCAGCTGTCTTTATTATCAACTCGTCTCTATACACTAAAACGTGCATAGAAAAAAGCTTTCTTAACAAATATTTAAGAAATATTTTTGGAAATTTTTTTTACAGGCTCTATTAAAAAAGAAAAAGACTTAAAGAAAAACAGACGAAATGCGAAGCACGTAAAGCAATTTAAACCAATAATTTAAATTGTCTCAAAAGCGACATTAAATTACAGCCAAGCAGCGTTAATAATAAATTTTAACTGGAGAAAACATTATGAGTTAGAAGCTCAAAGAAAAAGTTGAACATGTTGATACTTTTCATATTGTCTCTTCCAAAGTACTTTGGAAATGGAATTGGCATTGAAAGAAATTAATTTAATTTAATTGTCAATTTTCTCCTAAAGTTTAATTCGTCAACAGATGTTGTGTGTTGTTCGTAATGAAATTATTCTCCAAGTGTTGTTTTCTGCGATTCAATTTTGTATTAATTGAAAAACAAATCTAAAATATTTGTAATTGAAACATTTCTTCTTTTGCTTGATTTTATTTGCATTTAAATTGTTTCCTTCGCTAGCTGCTGGCTGGCTGGCTGGCTCTGGATTAGAACAAAATTTTTTTTTTTTTTTTTTTTTTTTGATTGAAATTGATTTTTAACCGTTGGGTTCCTATTCTCTATCTCGATACTTCTATTTTCAATTTTTTTCGTGCTCTAACACAGTTATTCTTATTCAGTTTTTTTTATACATATTTTTACTTTTCAATTTATACAAATTTCCCTATTTTAGCACTTACGTTTTAAATCATTCATGTGTAACTTTTGTGAAATTCAATCAACTATTCAATGAAATGGAATTATCTTCAGAATAGTTTTTTAGTTTAGTTGTTGCATATATACGAAGTGGTGGGGGAGGGGGATTATTATTGCACATTCTGTAAGTATGAAATATTTTAGAAAAATATTGCCATTGTTTTATTTGTAAAATATTTGAAAAGTTAATAAAATTAAAATAAAAAAAAAAAATAATTTCGAAACTTAAATGTACGAAAATTTTTAAGAGATTTTAGAGCGTTTTTAGCATAAAAATATTTTAAAATACGTAAGTAGTTAACAAATGTAAATCAACTATAAGACGATAAGCTCTATTAAATTTGTTTAAGTAAATGTATTCAGTTCATTGATTTTTTTAGCTTTTTGGACTGCAAAAGACTTTTTTACTTTCACACCCTTTTAGTGTACGAGGTTTTAAAAAAAAAAAAAACAGGTGGTAGACTTATTTTAATTTTGCATAATATAGTCGTTGTCTTTTGTTTTTATCTGAAGTTAGTACACATGTTCACAATGTTTACATACGCAAAGTTTAAGACGGATAAAGTAAAAAGTATTCGCGGTTGTTTCCGTAAAAGTTTGAACTAAAATTTTCTTTTTAAAAAGCAATTTTAGTCAAATACATGTTTGTCATTATTATCCATGACCTTTGACCATTTTTTCATTACTGTTTTAGCGTCTTTAGTTGTAGACATCAAAAATGCCAAGACTGTACTGTATAGTTTATACAGTGAATGCATTTATTGCATTTATTGCATTATGGTCGCTTTTATGTGATTGCTTTACTCAAAGCGTCAAGTTGTAAGCAATTATTATGTATCATTATTATTGTAACTAAGCACTCTTTCAGGAACTGTCTTCCTAATGAACACCAACAGATCTGAAACCCTAATGATGGATATGTCTGCCAATGAGACCCTATGTTAAGATTTCCACATTCACACATGTGTTCCGCCGTTCCTGATGCCTGTGAACATACACAGTCTACACACATCCACTTTTGTGACTGCCATCAATTTAAGATCAGCTCTCAGTTCGAAAACTACCGTGTGAAAACTCGTCGGGAGTTTCAAGTCTAACCTGCCATACTTGAGAACGTCATAGAGTGATAAAGTCACCAATTTTTAATTGGATTGAGTGTGGTAGTAAATCATGCGGCACAGTATGGTTCTGGTTCAATACAGGGTATTACGGAACCTTTCCTAACCAATACACGCGCTGTTTCGTTACCATCTTTTTTACAGTATCCAGATGCCCAAAACAACTGGACTTTATTTCTAAGCGAAAGCCTTTGCAAAGTATAGTAGCTATTTTTGAAAAGGAATTATTGTTTCGTCAGATCTTGTTTTTTTTAAGGCCAGCATTCAGTGGAAAAACCTTACTCATGCAAAGCATTGTGCTAGAACTAGCAAAATAGGATGTGGGAAGTAGGATAGAGGAAGTAGGGTTTATTGACGTTTGATGTGAACTTATCAATATCATAAGTGACAAGAACGAATTCTCTTTATAATGCGTTCTGCGTTTTACTGGACAATCAACTAAAAATGAATGTGCTCTACATGAAAAATGAGTACTGCGTGAAAATATTTGATTATTAGGTATCAATTTGTTTATTTCGTCAGAAGACATTCCGTTATAGTATCGATAGAAGAATGAAACACACTCCACATTTTGACGATACTCTAACAAATCGATAGAGTTAACTACCGTACCGTCATTAATGAGCGCCTTCGCCCTCTTCTGTACGTCGTTGAAAAGCCCCAAAATAGGCTTCGAAGCAGCGGCCCAAACAAGGGAGCTGTATTCCATCTTAGGTCGGATAAAGGTCTAGTAAATGCTAAGGAGATCAGATAGAGTGAAGTGTTTCCTACAACGTTTCGCTTTTGAGCAGCATGACGTTTACATTCCGCCTTTTCGACCCAACCTCCAAGAGGCTTGGCCTACGAAGTAAGAAGATGAAAATCGTTAAAAATATTAGAAATAGAGAGGAATAAACACAGACCTTGTAGTCCCTCGAAATTTATGCTGAACTCATCGGATAAGATTCCATCTATAACCACTCTTATAGAGTAATTTCTGAGTAAGCTATACGGACTTGCGAAGGTGGGCTCTCTCCCCAGAAAGGCGGAGATTGACCACTCGATTGGGATGCCACTCTTCTCTTGCAGAATTATGGTACTGCGGTACATGTTAGGCAGGGCACAGCTACGGTGGGATGATGAACCCACGTGCTCTGTATCAAAGCAAATCTGGCCCCTGTATGATCAGGCTCGCTCGAAGTCTATTATGGGGATGCCGCGACTTAGGCTGCGAACTCTTGTGGCTGTGATTACTGGGCACTGGGTGGCTGGTGCGCACCCTAGGAGATTGGGAAGAGGAAGAAGAGGAGACTGTCGAGCACTTTCTGTACCAGTGCCCGAGTTTTTCAGACATTAGCACTGCTTTCCTTGGCAGTCCGTTTCTGAATGCCTTGTCGGATCTGACTGTTGGGAATATCGGCAAGATCTCTTCTTTTGTGCATGCGTCTGGTTGGTTCAGACCCGACTGGGACGCGAACATGTAGGTTGTTCATTTTCTGGATTACTGAGGGGTATCACAGTGGGATCAATATTGGACCCAGGTGGGCTGGACGTTGTCTGGCTACCCGTTGTAACTAACTAACTAAGGAAGCTATATATAAATTTAGAGAAGAAAAAAGCCATAATTTTCGATATGAGCGCCACAACTTTGCTTCCACCAAAACCTTAAATAGATTTGTTCCATCTCTCAGAGAGTACCATCAGCTACTACAGCGGAACTTGCGGAAGCTATACTAACGATCGCTTAGCAAATCGCTAGATTCCATACTTCGCAAGGTAGTAATTAGTCATACTCTCCATAACTTTGGAAAGTGCCGAACAAACTACTATTGGGTGATAGTTTACAGGGTTGGTAGCTTCACCCTTTTTTTTGGATATGCGTTACATTGGCTGCCTTCAAGCAGGATGAAGAAATACCGGCGTGATATGTCGCACTGAAAAATTTGGCTAATTGATGCGGAAGCGTCTAAGAGCATTGCTTCAGGGCCAGTAAACTATCCGGCCCAGAAGAGTTTTTACCGAACCCTTTTTTCAGCACGGGCTCGAAAGTATATACTAAGCATGGTCAGTGATACATTTTTAAGTGCCAGTAGTGGTTGAATGCTCTTCGGTAAGCAAGGAATACTTTAATTTACGAGCTAAAACACTAAAGAAAAAACTGTTGTTTCTCTTTATATGATTCAATATTTTGGGCTAAATCGACAAATTTAGTATCAAATTTTGTCGAAAATTTGATGCTAATTTCTATTCTAATTAACAAAAAATCTGTTAAATGGCTTTCTCAATACAACAACAACAAAAAACCTGGGAATTGTGGAACAACAAGGCATAAACTGATGAACAATTAAGCTGTTTTGATATCTGAATTTCGCCAAGAGAAATTAAAAAATAAACCAAATTTTTTAGTTAAAAAAAACTGTATATATTTAGCATAGAATTAAAAAATTATTAAAATAAAATATGTATCCAATTATGCCTCGTTTAGTCTATGTGTTACACTAGCAGCATAATATTTTCCATATAAAATTATTTTCTTCACGTACGTGTAATGATGAGGTCATCTAGTGGTTATCGATAACATCATACCATCATTATTACTGTAGTATTTGTGATTTTTTTCCCTATATTTTTCTATTTAAAGATAAAATTGATCACACATCTCACACTCTAACTGTGTCTATATGTAGAAGACCTCCAATTGTGTGTCTGCTATTTTAATAATAATTCCCATAAATTCATACAAATATACATTCATTCACTAACGTTAGCCAGTCAGATCGGTAAATTTGTACGTGTGTTTTTGCATAAAATAAAATTCATCATATCGAAATGGAAATGGATAAAAATATTAGTAATTTAACCATGAACTCAATTGCTATTCATGTACAATAACAGCAGTAGTAGCATCATGATCAACAATTACTTTTTATTTTTTCAATTCTTTATTATTATTTGTTTTTATTTATACATTTTTTAAGCAAAAATGTTTGTAAAAATAAAAGTTTTTTTTTTTGCTGCTGCAACAATTAAAACTGACATTTGAATCAATATCATGTTGTTCATTACTTTGAGGTGTGTAGTATTTTAGGAAAATAATAGATAGACATTACAAAAAAAAAAAACAAGAAACGTGATCATTTTATTTAATCAAGGACAAGTGGAGAATTGTAAATAGTAGAAGTGTATATTACATATTGATGAACTGGACATTTTGTATGTATGTATAAAGATTCATTAAAAAAAACAAGTTTTTTCTTCTAAGTTTATTGTGAATAGATATGAACTCGAAGTAAGTCAAATACTTTATAAAGTAGTTACACATTAAAATTGTAAACTAAGATATTTACCGTTACACTTTTTGATTGTTGCAATAAATAAAAATATTAATACTGGAGTTTTAAGTATGATTAATCCTCTTAGTCAAATTTTTGATGCCATTAATGACATAACATGTGCCGCTGTGGTATGGTAGGTAAAACACCCACCCGCTTATCGATTAGAAGGTCCTGAGTTCAATACCAGGTCACTACATCGGATAACTTTCAACAGCGACATCACTTCATAACATTAGCTGGCGACTGGGTGAAATGGTTTATTCAACAGTTGTTGGGTTGTACTTCCAAAGAAAATTTTCAAGAGACGTCAAATCACGTCAAATCTTATAGATCAAGGAACTGGTCCATTTTATAAAAAAAAAATATTACCACAATCATTAATTCAATGACTTCGAATTTTGAAAATCTAAGGCGCTTTGAAAACACAAATTGTTGATGTTTATTTCATTCAATTATGGAACCAAACATTCATTCAACAATCGTTAATAATGTACACATATTACTACCATACCTCATTTCGAAATAAATATGGATCGATGATAAAATTGCAGGGTTGTTAAGCCACTGGGTAACCCAATCAAACCCACCCAGATTTTTTTTTTTTGGGTATTATATATAAAGAAAACCCATCTGGGCTTATTTTAATTTAAAGATTTCGTAGTTTATTTACAGCAAAAACAAGTCTAATTTACGTATTTTATTTTCTCCGTATTTCATTGCTTTGCTTCAGTTTTATTAATCAAATTAATTTTCAAGCTAAGAATATGATAAATCTACTGGACCTTGCCTCCATATGATTGTGAGTAGTGGTGAAAATCCGTGCTAAGTGGTGGTGGTGGTGATCCTTACTTTAGGATTTTTTCATTTTTTCCCAGTAGGAAAGTTTTCTCCTGATGTCTATAATCGTCGCCAGAGGTAATGCTGGATAATCAAGAGGGCTTTTTTTAAATGAGTTTGTCTGGAGGGAGGTTAAAGCCCTCGAACACTCGAAACTGCAATAACATTTTGTTCGTCATGTTCTCTGATGGAGACTCGAACCTGGGCCGCTGGTGTTGTATGCGTGCACTCTGACCACTACATCACTATTAATATAATGAATTGACAAATTTTCCCCACATCTCAGACAATTCCCAAATCCCATTTCAGAAAAGCTTCTTGTTTTTTGAGGCGTTCCATCTTTGAAGCTGATTTTATATTTCTTAAAAAAAAAAAATGGGTCACATGCTAAAAGACATTATATCTGCCAATAGTTAGAAGGAGCAATGTTCGGAAAATACTGCGGGTGCGGCATTATATCGTTTCTAACAATTGTTAGAAAAGAATAACTTAATCATGTCTGTCTTAATATTCCAAAGTAATTGCAGTCTGCTCCGATCATCGAGGTTTGGTAGCATTATATCTGTCGAAACAGCCAATAGTTAGAAGGAGCAATGTTCGGAAAATACTGCGGTTCGGCATTATATCGTTACTAACAACTGTTTGAAAACTTTTGCTTCGTAAGGCCGAGTGTTTTCATGCAAAGAAATAACTTAATCATGTCTGTCTTAATATTCCAAAGTAATTGCAGTCTGCTCCGATCATCGAGTTTTGGTAGTTTATAGAGCACAATACCGCCTTAATTCAACCAAGAGTGCAAAATTATAATTATAAGTAACAAAACAACGTTTTTGCGCTAACAAATAATGTCGACTTAAACGAAATTTGAAAGAAGATATAAAACCCAGTTTGTTGGGTTTAAAAAAAAAACCCGTGTTCTTGCCAACCCTGTCGTTGACTGACGTTGTCGCATTTAATGGTCTTTGATTGTTTTAAAATTAATCTTGTCAGTTTAATTTTAAAATAAGCGACATGATTTACTTGCTTAGGAGGCCGTCACAGTGCGTTTGCTTCAGGTGGCTGAGCATAGAAGTGATCTTTAAGCTTCACGATCTTCTGCACTGATTTTCCAATTTCTGACACCAACTTTCGAGATGTCTTCCTCCACTTGATACAAATGACTTTTTAACTGCAGCATCTTCACCCATTCTCTCAACACTACCTTGACAACGTTATCGTCGTAACTTAATACGCTTAACTACGCCAATGACGGCATATAGCACATACAGCCTATGGTTTATAGAAAATTGATATTCTCCGGCAACTCAGATGGATACATAAATTTAACAAAGAATTTTTCCCTTGAATATTACAAACAGTGCCTCGTTTGCTTTCTTAATTACCCATGCATTAGAACCATATTAACAGCATGGGCAGTATCACTGCCTTTGAAAGGTAATATTCGTTCGTCAAGAGGTGGCTTTGTTTCAAAAATATCATCTATTAATAATGCTCTTCTTTTTGTCTCAAAACTGATATTTTTCGTTTTGTTTATGACGAAGCCGAGGTAGATTAAAGTTGTAGTTTTCAACTTGCCCTGTCTGCCCGAGTCTGCTCGACATCTTATGCCTTGATACAATCAAATTTGTTTACCTTTAGACCCAGATTCTTTCTAGACCTTATCTAAGGTACTAGTTACTGTTCGCAATGTTCGCCAGCTATATTCACACTTGCGTCTAATAGAACCTTTTCCATTATGTTAGGCTGTCTCCCTGCCTGAAATTTCGCTTGGTACCAAAGGGCTCCGAGATGTAATTTTCTGTTTTAACTGTGGATCACGTATCAGTTAATGTCATCCTGCAAAGCCGTATTAGTTTTGCGGTAATACTAAACTCGGACGTGGCTTGAAACATTGTTGAACCTAAAGGGCTGTCAAAAGCAGTCATGTAGTTGACAAATAAATGGTAGGTGTCGATATGTTTTTCTCGGGTCTTTTCAAGAATTTGTTCGATGATGTATTTGCAAATCTAAAGCCGCATATGGCTCAATCATTTTGTCAAACATGGTAACTAATGTCATGTGTTCGTCGTGGTGACCAGGGACTCTGATGGGAATCGAACCCACGACCTGCGAGCTGATAGATTAGCACACTATAGGTACTAGCCTATCGCGGCACCTTGCATGCATATATAACTTACCATTTGTAACTATTCATCTTACATTGTACGACCGTAAGTGTACAAAAATAACTGTGATATTTCCTAAAATCAAGTGCTAGAATCTCGCTTATAAGCCTGCCTACGTCAATTATTATTATTTTTTTGTGTTAAATTACTACTAATGTTCCACGTACAAGTTTTTTTTCTAACTATTTACGTCTGATAACGTGATTACGTGTGTTTAAATTTAAATATCCCTTTTAATGCCATTCGTTTGTACGTCAAAAACTTTAGATTTGTTTTTTTTTTCAAAGTTTTATGGTTTGTTACCCATGTGTAACCTCTGAGCTATAATTTACAGAGTGTGTAGGGAAAAAGGGCTTAATGGAGAACATGTTTAATTGACTGCCGCAAGTATTAAAAGAAGGCGAAAAATGAAAACAAAAAGCAAAATATACGAAAAAAAATGTTAAACTTATAAACGTGATTTTAAAAGAGTCTTCAACTAAATAGTGAATTGGTAAAGACTGAACTTAAATTACGCGCAGATAATTATTTACGTTTCCTTTTTGTAGCAACAAAAGTATGGAAGGGAAAACAACATAAAACCTATTTAAAAACGACTAGACTTGGTTTTTTTATGTCTTTTTATTAAGATTTTTTTTGATTTTGTTGTTCGTAAAAATAAAACGGAAATTTCACCAGCCATTAAATATATAATTTATGCTGAATTTTCCCCCTCCTTTTTGTTGTGTATTTCACTCATTTCTTGGCAGATGGGACTTTTAACGCAATTGACTGACTGTTGTGTTTTTTGTATTCAATCATATTAAAACATCTTTAAAAAACAGTCAAAACAAAGTAACGCTAAACTGGTTTCATTTCTAGCCAAGTTAAAGGTTAAGATTGTATGTAAAGGCTTAATTTCTTTTTACCATAATTTAAATTCTGGTTAAATACATACTTATATCTGATTGTTTGCGATGTTTTTTAATGATTTTTAGTTTAACATTTACTTTCTTTTTTTAAATGTCAAATTATAATAATAAATTATATATAAAAAATTTAACAAAAGAAAACAAAGGCCATAACTTAGCTTTAAAATCATATCATGTAATTTTGATAATATAAATTAACATTTTAACTTGTAAAAGAAAAAAACGGAAATTACAATTTCTTGTTGAAAAAGAAATTGTTAATTGCATTGACAGGTTATTCCCCTTATATGTACACAATTCTGATGGCTTCGCATTTCTCCCTACCAACTAAATATTACTACTCTTCAGCAGAATTTTTTTTTTATAAATATTACTTATAATTAATAATTTTAAGAAGTATATTAACTTAAAAAAGGTTTTAATTTCGCAATCTAAAGTATTCAAAATATTGCTTAACAAATAAAGTTTTAGTTCCATAAATTTTTAGTTTTATATCGAATTACTATATAGTATAGTTATAAGAGCTACCGAACTTTAGTTTGAAATTAAAAATTTATGAGTAAATGAAGTTTTTATTCCACCACACGATTAATTTTTATCATAACATAGTCTGTACCTCAAACAGGTCAAAAGTTTTAAGATTTTTAGCATTACACATAGACCACACATTACACATAACCACAAGGAAAAAAAGGAGGCCTTAAATAGTTCGATCTTGGAGATCAAGGAACAAATCCATTCTGTGAAATAACTTTATAATCAAAACTGCTTTTCAATAATCCAGTCGTTTCTTGAGATATAAGGCACGTACAGTGGGCAACAAAACCTAGTGCATGTTTTGAAGTTGAAGTGAAATATTTCTGTAAAAATGTACGGTAGCTCATAATCAAAGTGAACCAGGCTAAACTTTTTTTTTTAACAGAATTATTGTATACTTAATAAAAAGCAAATCTGATTGCCAAAAATATTAAGTATTTTAATTAAATTAAGTTAATTAACTTAGCAGCCCATGTTCAACACCAAACCATATCTAAACTACCTATCGCGCTTCGTATAATATCTCTTTCGCACAATATTGCCATTTTTCATCGCACGTAATCATTCGCTGCAGAAATTTTTCGATTTCGTTTCATGTTATATCACTGCACCCAAACATAGAGTTTATTTGTGCATTCGGCTTTCTTTAAATGGTTAATAACTGTTTGGTGATGAATACCTAGGTCCCTAGCAACATCCACGCTGCTTATGTGCCGGTCTTTCTCAATTTTTTCCTTTATTTCACCGACTTTTTTAAGGATTGGTCGATCAGAGCGATATGTATCTTTAACCCTTCGATAACACTGGTCTACAGTAAAAAAGCCTTTAAATAAAACTATATGGAATATAATGACTTTGATGCGCTGAAGCCGTTTTCAGTTTCTTTGTTTTCATCGGGCTAAAATATTTTTATGGGCTTGGCAAATTTTTCGCCCAAAATATGGTAGATATGTCAATATATGTCATCATAACTTGAAAACGACTCCACCGATTTTAATGCAAGTACCAGCAAATGTTTTGGGACAAAATTTTCTATAAACAAATTTTTTGTATTTTCAACAGTTGGAAAAAAAATTTTGTGCACAAAATTAGTGCAATTTTTTTTTTTCTAAGTCATAAAATATTTTTCAGAATGAAAATTTTACATGTTAAGCAAGTAAATTAAAGCTTGAAATGTTGAGAATAAAATAAGCTATAAATCATGAAAATCGGTTTGCTATTGCTGATTTTATTCAAAATGAAATGCAGGTACCTAACTTTGACCAAAATTAGCGATCAAAATTTTTCCTGCAAAATTAATGGAAATTGTTTTCTTTTATTTCCAAAAAGTACTAAAAAAATTCCTTGAGTATAAGTTTTACATTTTAATTTTAAAATTTAAATGAAAGCCAGATATGTTGAAAGTAAAATAGCCCATAAAGTTAGGTGCCTAACTTTGCACGATATGGATTTGTTAGTGTCTAATGCTGAATAAGAATTTGAAGAAAAGCTAAATTCTATAAAAAAAAAAATATTGTAAAAATGTGCCAGTTATTAGAGTGTTAACATCAAACTTATCAGATCGAAAACGAACAAACCATTTCGCTGTTATTTTTATAGTTATAGTATCATCTTTGTAAACTTCATACATTTTTCTAGTAGTCTGTGAAGCATTCTTACCTTTTTTTTTTTAATAGAAAACAATATATCACGGATATGTTTCGAATTTTCATTGATTTTAAACGTAGATAACTTTTCACAGAATAAGCGATTTTAAAAATGTCTTCTAATTATCTTTCAAACAAACTATAGTGTTCGCTGATGTAATTAATCAGCAATTTGTAACCGAACTTTTTCGAATACCAATATTTCACTAAATGTGACCGTACCTCAAGAAAAATGTTTTTTAAAGTTTTAAGAATCTGTTCAAATTATTATTATTATTTATTTATTTATTTATTTTTTTTTGTTAATGTGCATTAAAAAAAGAGTGCAGCTTTTTAGGCTAAATGTGTATAATTAATGACGTTTTTTCTGATTTAAAGTTTGAATTAAACTTAAACTCATTGTTACTTCTTTATAAATTATAATTTAATGTATTTGCTTCCTCACTTTTAAGACTCCAGATAAAGTGACAAAAAATAAAACCTTTTGCAATTTCCATAAACCGTTAAATCATGGTTGTAATAATAACAGTAACCAACCAACATTATCATTATCACAAAAATCATAAATAAAACATTTTTAATAGATTTTATGAGCTCTGATGCTACTGATGACTGCTACTGTTGCTTCTGGTGGTGCTCTAATTATGTTTCTGTTATTGTGTGTGTCTCTCTATCTCTATATCTTCCTCATTTGTTCCCAAAGTAATTAAACCATATGAAAACGTGATTTTATTTGATATCGAAATCAAAACAGTTAGCATAACACTATGTATGTATGAGCCGCCATATAGAAAAACAAGTTGAAAGAAAAAAATTAAATTAAATTAAAAATACTATTCCATAGCATTTCGTATTTATTTTTATTTCCACCAAAACAATAATATTCTCTTTCTTATCTATTTTCAACATATAACTGGAATAGGAATTATTATTTATAGCCTTTTTTCCATTGTTGTTGTTGTTGTTGTTGTTGATGCTGATGTTTTTATTTGTTACACATACACAAATAGTTGCTTAACTTTTCCACTTAAATTGTTATGATGACTCTGTAATTTTAGTTTTTTTTTTTTCTTTTAGGTTTTGTGCAAAAAAAACCAAAAACTATTATACAAACAAATGTGGTTTGACATAATTTTCAGTTTTTCTATTTTCTATGTCACAATACTTCGTTATTTATCGAAGATAAAAAATATGTATGTACTTTACTTTGGTACCCGGAGTGAACTGAATAAACTTTTCGTATAAATTTTTAAAAATGTTGTTTTTTATTTGTATACCATTTTTATTAAAACAAACTTTAATAAGTTTATAAAAAAGCTCGTTTATTTATTCCTACTTTTCGTTTTTAAATGTACGAATAATGTTTTGGATATTGTATGTCTTGCAAACCAGAAAAACCTTGAAAATTAACAGAGTAATAGGTTGTATTTTGAGTATCACAAAAACATGATAACAAAAATATTAATGTAACTTAACGATGTTAGATATCAATGAGCCGTTGATGACTAGCCTTGATCATATATAGTCAATAAAATTGCTCTATATTAAGCCCAAATGAATTTGAGAGTGTCTACTTTGATACCACTGTGCTGTAATCCACACCACATAATCCGTTGTTGTGGTCCAAAGTGAAGCTTAAGGACCTTTGTTCGGACTTGGATCTATAGAAAGTAATATAATATAAAGTGAGCCTATTCCAATAACATAGCCTTTTCGCTATTACGATATACGAATCTATGGCCAAATTTACCAGTTACCAATTAGAGAACTCCTGGCCCTTGCTATGGTTGTTCGACTTAATTATTTTTTGTTTTGTTTGTTTTAGCAACTCCATTTCTTATGGATGTTTAATTTGATTTGATTGGATTGAGTTGAGTGTTTCGGCGCTAATTTTATAGTTCCATAATGATGTTATTTATTTAAATAATTTTCACACATTTAACAGGCATGAAGTCAAATGCATTAGGAAATTACAAACGTTGCTGAATATTGAAAAAACTTGGCTATTTTTTTTAACGTCAGGCAGGATTTCCCTAAGTTCCCAGTTAAGTGCTTTTAATTTTTGGCGTGTTATCAAGGCAGTGTTAGGCCTTGTCTTCCTTCAAATCAGGCTTGGAAATTGTTGAGATAGTCAACGGCTTCCGTTTAAAAAAATTGTGTGATTTCGTTGCATTTTAGCAGCGTTTTACTAATGGTAATTCGGCGAATTAAAATTCTACGTCATAACTGTTTATTATTATTATTATCATTATATCGACCAGGCACTATTGTAGGAAACTGCGACCTGTGGGACCTATAATGTCCCTTCTGGTCTATAGTTTGTTCATCAGATCTGCTGCCTTCCTAATAAACACCCATCTAAAACCTAACATTCACACAATATGTGCTCCGCTGTCTTTGATGCCTGTAAGCACAGTCTACAAACATCCACATCTGTGACCGCCATCCTCTTAGTCTACAGTGGCCCGTAAGAAATTCTGTAAAGAGTTTCAAGTCCGGCCTGCCATACTTGAGAACCTCAGAGCGACGTCCAAACTGCGGACTGAACGCCGTCCTAGAATGGCGAAGTCCAATTTCATTGGCATTTTCACAAACCATAATTAAATTGAGGATTGTAATAAGTGGTGCTTTACCGCAAGGTTCCGAACCGCTATAGGGTGTCATGGTACACTTTCTGGCCAATGCATCTACTATTTCATAACCATCTATTCCACAGTATCCAGGTACCTAAAATACGTGGACCCTATTTCAAACCGTAAGCTTTTGCAACGTATCTTAGCAATATTTGACCAGTCCAGAAGTCATACGATTCGTGCGATTAGGCAGCTTGGCTGTCAGAGAACACATTAATAGTCTTACCCTTGAGTCCGCTGTTCGGGTTGATCTGCGCACATATAGCTATGGCCTTTAGTCTGGAGTCCTACCCATGGATAGGTAGATATTTAAGGTCGTGTTACAAATTTAGGTTTGTAAACAAAGCTTCGTGTTTTTGGTCTGTAAAACACATATTAAATATTTTCTTCGAAGTTGCTTTATAACTAAGCAATAAAGAAATGAAAAGTCAATGTCAAATATGGTTAGGATTCCATGTTTAAAGATCCTCAGGCAATCATAGGAGTATGTGAAGAACGTCATATAGCATTCAATCGGCTAAGTTTCGAATATCAGCACTCAAACCGAATATCAGTACTGAAATCTCAAAAATTTCTGTTTCAAATTCGAAAAGTCGTTGTGTTATTAGCGTTGATTCGCATAATTTTGGTTTTGAAGAGATGTTTATTCGCAATCATGCTTCCGTCTGTTCAGAACGCAGCTTTCTTTGCATGTCACAATGTTTGTGAGCCAGAAGACAGATGTCATTTGCGTAATCCAAGTCGTCCAAACTTGTGTTAAGTTCTCAGTCACTCTTCAACATACAATTTAAAACAACGTTAAACAGCAGTGGAGAGAGGACACAACTTTGTCTAATACGAGTACCATATGCCATAAGTCATATTGCATCGAAATTTCTAATTTTTTTGAGTGGCCACTCTTTTTTAATAGTTTTTGACATTTGTGTACTGTTCAAAGCCTATACTATCTCCATATTACCCGAATCCTAGTATATTTCAGTGATTGGCTAACCATAACAATTAGGGTTTTTGCCAATGAAAAAAAAATCGGCCAAATTATTCCTGGGTCCAATCTTCGCTTAAAGCATGCTTGCCGTAGACTTTACAACATAATATCCATTCGAATTTGAGTGGCCCAATAGGTTGTCATTATATTGATATGGACATCAATAGCATTTAGTGACAAAAAAAAAAAAAAAAATATGCAATACTTTTCTATGACCCAATATTTCCTAAGAATTGAAATTGTCATGTCTACTACATCAAGTGCATACAATTATTACAATTTTGCAAGCTTTTTACTTAAAGGAAAAATTTAAAATTTCATAATAAACAAGGTTTTTTGAACTGGAAATACCACCCCTACAATTAAGGTTGTGTTTACTACTAGCATAGGCACAAACTTAAGAATTATTAATAACAGACTAAACCATATAAAATTTCAATATTTTTATTTTTTAACTTATAAAGATTTTTAGAAAATTCAACCTCAGGCCTTTTTTGCAACATCATACTTTTGCTACGACAATCCTCTTCAAAAATAATTTTGTGTATGACTGCGAAAATGGTTTAAGTATTAAGTTTAAATTTTGACATGTGTTAAATGGCCGCGCTTTTAATTA
Organism: Wohlfahrtia magnifica; assembly: GCA_023159175.1. Lineage (NCBI taxonomy): Eukaryota > Metazoa > Arthropoda > Insecta > Diptera > Sarcophagidae > Wohlfahrtia > Wohlfahrtia magnifica. Next base: position 2,453,720 of record JAKWBJ010000538.1, read on the forward strand.
TCATTTATGGCTGAAAAATAGTTTTTCCTTTGTTTTTGCATTTTCATTAAATAAATCCTCGCTGACATGTGACAATTTTACATGACAAACACACAATTGTTCTCGTTTGTTTTCTTGTGGGAAAAACGGTTTTAAAAGCTCTTCAATTAAGAGATGCGAAAAATGGAATAAAATTAAATTTTTCTCTTAATATTTCAATATATGATTGGCAGTTATATTGATAGCAAGCGATTACAATAACAGATTGTCTATAATGAATAGGCTTAATAATGAGTACGTTTATTGGTTGTATTGTTTCAAAACATAAAATTGAAATTTCAATTGGTGTTAAGTTTTTATAACAATTTTGCGGTCAATTGATTGGTTTTATAAATGATATTTTATTTTTTTTATGGGCTTCAAAGAAGAAAAACAAACTAAAAAAAAAAACAAATGTCACTACTGATGGCAGTTGTAAAGGTGAAAGTTAAATGACAGGTGATATTTGTAATAAATATAAGCGAGAGAAAATTTTAATAATTATAATATATATATATATATATATATATATATATATATATATATATATATATATAATATTAAAATATTTATATTTAAATTAAATAGATGTACACACACAACTGCATATATGAGCCGTTTATTTTGAAAATGACAAAGGTCACTATATACTTAAATCAAAAGAGGTATAAATAATTTCGTATAGTCATTGAAAAATCATCACTTTTTATTACGGTAAACCTAATTTTGATTTTTTTGATATATTGACTTGTTCCACTTTCAAAATAGACGACTCATATGACTCATATTTCATATTATGAAAAGAAAAAATATGTATTAGGTTTTCCCACAATTAGAAAAAAAAAACTTTAATCAACTTTAAAATTTAAAAATGTTTATAAAAACGTAGTAAGAAAGTTATACATATGTAATCGGTCTTAGACTAATATTGATTTATTGTTTACTAATGTAACAATTATGGGCCGAGCTAGATGAGTACAATAATGAGGTTTTATTGATATGATCTTTTGTTAAATGTGTGTGAAGTTAAATACGAAAGTTAAATATGTTTTTCTTAACAAAACAAAAACTTGTGTAAGTTAACAGAATATGTGTGAAGATAAATACGAATATGAAATTTTTCTGTTAAGTTAACAGAGACTTCTATTTTAACATTACTTACACAACTGTGGATTATAAAATATAATTTTGGATAAAAATAACTAAACAAAGGTAAAGAATTACAAAAATTTTAAAAAATATTTCTTAATTCTCATTAGGCTAATTTTTGGGTTAGTATAATAGCATTGAATTAAATTGGTTGGTCGGCGGGGAGGCGGAGGAAAAATGGAAAACTAAAAGGTTAGCTACGGTCTATATATCTCCGATCTGGTACTTTGCAGCCCAAAAAGGAAAACTGTCTCTGAAGCCTTGATACCTCTTGATACCTTGGCTATAAAGCCCACCAGGTCCGATTCCCCTACAATTGCATCTTAGGTCCGATTTTTCATGAACGACATATATATACAGTAAAAATGAAAAATGAAAGTTAGCTACGGTCTATATATCTCCGATCTGGTACTTTGCAGCCCAAAAAGGAAAACTGTCCCTGAGGCCTTGATACCTTGGCTATAAAGCCCACCAGGTCCGATTCCCCCACAATTGCATCTTAGGTCCGATTTTTCATGAATGACATATATATACGGTAAAAATGAAAAATAAAAGTTAGCTACGGTCTATATATCTCCGATCTGGTACTTTGCAGCCCAAAAAAGAAAACTGTCCCTGAAGCCTTGATACCTTGGCTATAAAGCTCACCAGGTCCGATTCCCCCAAAGTTGCATCTTAGGTCCGATTTTTCATGAATGACATATATATACGGTAAAAATGAAAAATAAAAGTTAGCTACGGTCTATATATCTCCGATCTGGTACTTTGCAGCCCAAAAAGGAAAACTGTCCCTGAAGCCTTGATACCTTGGCTATAAAGCCCACCAGGTCCAATTCCCCCACAATTGCATCTTAGGTCAGATATGTTTATATTTTTGTGGACAATTGTTTAGATATAATTACCAGCTATAAGAATAACATTTAATTTGTTATTCTTACTGTATCTCTCTAATTTATTTATTTTTTTTAATTTTTACAATCCTTTACCTTATTTTGGTTATTTTTATCCAAAATTATATTTTATAATCCACAATTGCGTAAGTGATGTTAAAATAGAAGTCTCTGTTAACTTAACAGAATAATTTCATATTCGTATTTATCTTCACACATATTCTGTTAACTTACACAAGTTTTTGTTATGTTAAGAAAAACACATATTATAACTTTCGTATTTAACTTCACACACATTTTTGTTAATTGAAGACGATGTTGTTAGCGAGCTGTATTCAGTTTTCATAATTGTAGATATCTACTGATTAAAATAGTACGTCGAAATGCTGATTTGCTTGCATTTAGTCCAGCTATATGTTTCATTATAGAGATCAAGTGAGTTGAATTTGAAGCATTTCACCGACTTTTTAGTTTTTCCTGCATCGCTAAAGCTGTGTAGGACCTCTAGGAATTTTTTTTTTTTTTTTTTGTTTATAGATTTAATGATTTTTTAAATAATTCATTATCACATTATGGCTCAGATATTTTTTAGCGATTTTCTAAAAAAAAAAAAAATATCCTTCAAAGTGGTACACAAAATTTTTATCATTTTCGAGGACATAAAGCCGTTCTACCCGTTTTAATTTAGTAAACTGTAGTCACTAACTTTAGCTTTAATTTTATTCAGTTTTTATAAAAGTTTATCACAACGGACGACCGATATTAATAGGTACCAAAAATGGTTTTGTCCTATTGAACCAAAAAATTAACTAAAAATTGTGTTTCTGACTTGAATAATGAAAAAAGTACCAATATAATGAGCTTGGGTTTAATTTATGAGTTTAATTTATCATTCGAAGTATTTGCTATTCATTTGAAAACAATTTTCATTACTTCTGTATTCACGATTTTGATAATTTGATTAAATAGAGTACATGAACGGAAAGAATTATATATAAGTTAAAATCTGAGTGAATCGGTATAATTTAAGGCGGGTGCAGGTAAAACATCTTATTTTTTAAAACGATGAGCTTGATTCACATGTCTAGTGAAAGAGAAGGACCTCTAATAAAAAATTAAGTATCACGGTTCTTCTCTTTATTTTTAAAAATTCATTTATGGAACCAAAAAATGCATATGCGTGAAGGCTGCCGGTAAAGATTTGCTCAAAACAAAATATTCATTAAATGAAGAAAAAGAAGTATTGATAAGTGCTTTACTAACACTAAGCGCACGTTTTGAATAAAAGATATTAATACCTGACCCGCTGATAGTTTCTTAAAATATATTCGATATCTCTCCTTCATTGCAACAGGGTTATATGTCAAAAATCCAGAATTTATAAGTTACTGAAGAATGAGTCTCGAAATAATTTGTGTATCTGCAAAAAAAAAAATCCAAATTATATTTCACCCCTCCCTCATTGCTGGGAGCCGTTGAGTTTTATACCTTTTTAATGTACATCTCATAAGAAAAATTTAAAGGAATGCATTAAATTTAATTATTTGTATTGACTACCAAATTATTTAAACCAAGTTGAGAAACTGTCATTCTAACCATTCTCTAGATATACAAAAATCAATATTTATTTTGTATGGGAAGTGCCACTTCCACTTATCCAGTTCAGCCCACTTTTTTAGTAAAGATTTATATTGACCACAAAGTTATTTGGAAGCAATTTAGAAACATTCATTATTAACGTTCTCTAGACATTTGGGAGAAATTTAAAAATTCTTACTAATACCGTTTTAAAAATATAGACATTTAAGGGGCGTGGCCTCGCCCAGTTGAATAACAACCATCAGCGAAAGTATACCTTTCGGTTTAATGGTTATCGAGTTATAAAATGACGAACGTGGGAGAACTTATTTTTATATATATACATATAGATGTATAAATATGGGTGGTACCACGGTGGGTTATTGAATTATGTGCTTGTTTGCTATCGCAGGGTCGCTGATTGATTAATTGTATTTCAAATCAATAAGTGTACTGAGTTCCTCAATTCCTTTTGTTGTTTAGCACACACTTTTAAAAACTTCCGATACTAACGATTATTAAAGATAAACGATTCGATGTTCACGGTATAATAATCACAAAAGTTATGTACAATATACAATATCTTCGCCCCTTAGGAAAGTGTAGGGTTAAAAATAAAATAAGTTCAGTTTAATATGGAAACATAATTTTTTGAAAATATGTTAAAAGACCTACAATTAATAGTTCCGATATTTATAAAAAAAAATTACTTTCTAAACTTACCTTTACCAAACAGTTCCCTATGTATTTAGAAACTATATGGAAACCATGGCATATTCATTATCATCTTTTTGCAATAATTTATATAATTTTTAAGTTTTGTTTAAAAACCAACCTATTTAAACTATTTTATTCAACTCCCACAATTTAATTTCTTGGTAATGTTTAAAATTATAATAATAATTTTTTTATTTAACTAAAAATCATTAATTATTATGACTCACGATTGTTTCGGACGTGATCCCTTATGTGTATTGTTAAGCAGCAAAAGAAATGAAGAACAACGGAAATCACTTCAGCAAAATAGCAGTAAGAAGTACTTAAAAAAACACATTAAAAACCGGTCAAATTGAAACCTTCCCCAAGTATATACAACTAACAAAAGTGGTTTACTGTTGTTGTTGTTTTTTGATCTTTCAAGTGATTTAAGCCAGAAAAACCAAAAAGAGAACTCAAGTTTATAAAATTGTATGACCATCTTGAAAAGCAGGCAAGGGGGAGATTCCAAATAACAAATAACAGTTGGCATATAAACATGATTTTTACCTTTATTTTTCGGTGTTAAAGGTTCGTCATTATGCATTCTGTTTTTAAATGCCGTACCTTTTTTCCTCCTTTGTTTTGACTCTTTATTTTCTCATATACTCGGTATTGTATAGATATTTTCTTTATTTTGTTTGCTTGGGCTGCTTACCTACTAAATGCTATTGCTGTTTTTGTTGTTTCTTTAAACAACCCAGTGATTTCTTCCACTGTTTGACAAAGTCAAGCAGAAATCAAAAACGTTGAACCACTTCACACACTAACAAGCCATAATGTAAAATCTCAACTGTGTAGTGTGTTTTGTGCTGCCTACACTTAAAAAAGCGGTCATAAAAGCTAACTATTGATTTTGGCAATATTTGAAAATCAATTCAGCTTCTAGTGAATTTAAAAGTATTTTAGGTAGACTATGTAAAATCTACAGTCCGCTGATGTTTAGTTATAAAGAAATGCAAAATTTGTAACCCTGCTCGCTTTACAAAAGATATTGCAGATATTAAGTGTAATAATTCCGCTCTTGCTGTTTAGGACGAGTATAAATCGACAAGGTTTCAGGCATTGTCATGGCAAGTATGTTTGCAATGTAAAAAAATTGCCAAAAAAATTCCTTATATGGTCTGGGCTTGATAGCGAAAGGGTTAACACAGATATAAGTTCGTGCGTTTTTATATTTTCTTTTGAAGGAGAACAATTTTTAATCAGATCGTGAAATGGCCGAAAAAATGAACTGCAATCACAAAACGATTTTCAATCATATTCAATCAATGGGATTTGCAAAAAAAAAGAAATGGTGGCATGGGTGCCACGCATGCTTAATGAAAACAACAAAGAAAATCGCCTTCGTATTGCTTGCCAACATTTTACCGCTCATCGTAGTACACAACGCATTTTGTATCGAATTGTCACGGGAGAGTGGGAAACCATGGCTCCAGAAGAAACCCTAAAGCTAGAGCTAACCCTCACCTCCATCCGAAAAAGACCATAATATGCATTTGGTGGAACTGGGAGACAAGGTGCATACAGTGAACTGGGAAATGGTCGAAAGAAATGCCAACAAAGAACACTACATAGCTCAACTATACCGCGTGAAAGTTGCTATTCAACGATAGAGGCCGCATGGTACATAAGTCGTCATAGTCTCACCCCAAGAGTTTGAATGAGAGGTGCCGCTTTCTTCGTCGAATTCGGAAGAGGAGCTTATAACTCAACAACTTTTTCAATCAACACGCTACAAACTACATTCTAACTCAAGATAACAAAAATAATGAGTGAGACCACAATACGTGCAAATAGCACACCATACTTGCTCCTCTAGCAAGTCAAGTTGGTTATACTTTAGCGATGCTTAAGATTCCGATAAAGTAAGCACATCGAAGGATATTACTTTCATCAAGCTCTTAACTCTTTCTTTGGAGCCATCTGTATATACATCGGTCAAACAGAAATAAAAACATTTTCCAGTAAAAAAGTTTTGCAAACTGCACTTTTACATGAGACTGGCAATGCAACTGGCTGGACCATATCTCCAAGGGCACTATGCACTGGTTACTTTCATTTCCATCTATGTACGAAATATTATCTCTGCAAAAAAATTTTTCCCGGTATCGAGAAGTTTTTAACAGACCACATCACCCTTAAATTTAAATGTCAGTTAATTTCTCTCTGACTAATGTTACAGGTCAAACCAATAGCACTACCATTGCAGAACGGAAATTATTCTTTATTTTAAGCTTCAGGCTTCACTTTTAAACAGAGCTATACTGGCATTATCTAGCTTTACCAACGAAAAATGTACTTTCTGGTACAGTACAAGTTCCTTTTTGAAGTAGTTTAATAGCTCTCAAACGCGACTAACTCGTCTTAAAATACACTCGATCACGTCTTTTAAAAACCACCTTTCAAATATGTTGCTTTGCAGTTACATACTCACCTTGTTGGGTATTCGAAATTCGTCTATGCCATAATTATGTTCTTTTAAATTGGGCTCTGTTCTTTGTTGACCAACTGACACGAGTAATGAAATGAAAAATACAACTTTAAACCATTTTTATTTCGTTTCATTTTTTTATTTCTTTTTTAAAAAAAGAAAACTTCTATTTGATTTTATTACGTATTTATGCATTTGAGGTTTTGCCCATTTTGTCTGTCTGTCTGTTCATTTTTAGACGGCTGTTGTTGTGAGTCTTAAAAAAAAATACTGTTTTTGTGGAAGTTGAGACCTCAACTTGGTTTGAGTCTGATTTAAACAATCAGTTGCATTTCCAAAGCTTAAACATAAACTTGTAGTTGGTTTTACGTCTAATTAGAGGGATTATTTCGGCTAAAAAGTTTAAAGACAATTTGTTTTGTTTTTGGTATAAATTCAAGCAAATATGGTAAGCCAAGCTATTGCAAAAGTTCGTGTTAAAATGTTTAAACAAAATTAGTTTTTCAATTATTTTTAAACAATTTTGCATAATTGGATTTTGTGTAAATAATTTTTATTGATTTTCGTTTTTATTTCATCATTTCGAAAAACATTTTTGCTGCAATATAATTTTGTTTTCGTTATTTTCATTCACTTTTTTATTATTATCAGTTCTCTTGACCTTTCCAGTATAAAAAACCACAGTTTAGTTATCATTTCCTTGTGGTCTTAACAAGTTAGATTCGTTTTAGCTTAAAGAAGAAAAATTATAACAAATACTAAATGGCAACTAGCAAAGAATCATTGCCAAAACATTTCTATAAAGATATGCCTGAATTTCAAAAAATTAAATTACGTCCGGTAGCCCAAGTTAAAAGAAGAGCTCCACAGCCACCGCCACCTATTATAAGAGAAATAATGAAATATAAATTAGAAAAAGTAGTTACCATTTAAAGTTCCTTAGTATTTTTTTTGAGATTTTATTAAAACAAAATGTTTTTTTCTTTTGATTGCAGACTTCATCAACCACAAAAACTACCACTTTAACTACACCCGCCAAATTGTACGGCAAGGATTTAAGTGAATATGATGAAGTTGATGTTGAAGCCTTATTGGCTCAGTTATCACCCGAAGAAATTAATATTTTAGCTAAAGAAGTTGATCCCGACGTAAGTATTACTTTAATTTTCAATTTTTTTGTTTGTTTTTTTTTTTTTTAATAATATTTCTTTCTTTTTAGGATTCATTCTTACCACCCGATCAACGTTGCAGCTATGAATGCAATAAAGAATCCACCGGTCCTTTGAATCGTAAAAAGCTTATTGAACATATTAATAAACAGGCCATAGAAACTCCAGATCAGCCTGAATTTGAACCATATGTCAAGGGTACCATACGTGGCAAGAAATGGGTACCACCACCACCCTCAAGCCGCGAAATAGAAGTGGAGGAAAAAATTGCCATTGATATGGGTGAAGAATATGAGCAGGCTCTAAATGATGCTACGCAAGAAGAAATTATTGATTTGGCTGCCATTTTGGGTTTCCATTCAATGATGAATCAAGACCAATATCATGCCTCTTTATTGAATAAGGGTCAGCCTGTGGGCCTAGGTTGGGATGGCATCACAAAGTCTACACAGCAAAAAGTGTATCCTATGGATCCACCCAACAATACGGATGTTGATGAGTCTGTTAAACGTGTTAAGGAAGATGATCCAAAGTTGATTGAACTGAACTTGAATAATATTAAGGTGAGTCTTGCTGCAGGTGTAAAAATATCACAAAACTTTTATAAAAGAAAAACCGTTTGTTTTAGAATATTTCGGATGAGAAATTTGAACAACTATTTGAAGCACTGCCTCAAAATGAACATATGGAAGTTTTATCTTTGACAAATGTGGGTCTAACGGATAGGACAGCTTTATTATTGGCTGAAGCCATTGAGAAAAGCAAAACCTTGAGAGTATTAAATGTCGAAACAAATTTCATAAGCCCACCTGTTATAGTTAAATTAGTTAAAGCCCTGCTTAAATGTCGCACCATTGAAGAATTCAGAGCTTCAAATCAGGTAAGCTTTTAACACTCAGCAATTAATTTTTTAATGAAAAAGTTTTAAAAAGCACTTTTTGTTTGTTTGTTAAAGCGATCACAAGTTTTGGGCAATAAAATTGAAATGGAAATAACGGATTTGGTAGAAAAGAATACATCACTGCTTAGACTGGGTTTACATCTTGAATTTAATGATGCCCGTCACAGAGTCGCTGCACATTTGCAGCGTAATATTGACAGAAGTAAGTTTGATTTTTTCATTTGTTCTTTTTTTAAATCTTTCCCAAAAAAAAAAAAAACAAGTTTAAATAAACTTTTAAAATATCAACGTTGGTTTAAGATATTTCCTCCACCTTAAGACGTTTTGTTTAGATTTGATTCTATATGAAACAACTACGTAATGTTAAATTTTTATTACAAAGCTTAAGTTTAAGGTTTTCTTCCCCCTATGATTCGATGTTTGTTAGTTTATTTTCGATATACTGAATTTGATATATTACCTCAAATATTTATTCAAAATTTAGGTGAAGGTGAAGAAACAGTTACAGAACGTTCGTCAGTATCATCATTGTCACCACCACCACCACTGCCACTACCACTATCATTAGCTCAACAATCAGCAAAAACATTAAAAAACGATGATAATCAAAATGATAATTTATCATCAACCATCGTTATGAATTCATTACACAATGAGCCAATACATAATGTAAATAATGATAATTCATCGTTGATTACATCTTGTTCTATAAATACAAAAGATATTATTAATGATGGTTCAACCAGTGTTACAAATTTAAAAGATAATGTATCCAAACATTCACCAACATTATCACCACCGCCGCCGCCGTCATCATCTTTGACTGCATATAATGCAAAGGAAAAATATTTGTTGAATACAAAAACTGTTGATATTGATTTCTTATCGTCTCAGAGTAACAGTAACGACAACAACAATAATAATGCTAACAACATTGGCAACAATATTATTAATTATATTCATACTACTTCTGATACAAATTCAAATCCTAATAATAATTATAATAATAATTTGTCATCTCCGCCGATATCATCATCATTATCGTCATCACCATCATGTTACAATGCGCTCAACGTTGCGGATGTTTTAAACATGACAAAGAGTTCAAAGGATACAGATGAAAAAGAAATTTAAAATGCTATACTTTTATATAAATTACTTTTCAATCCTTTTTTTGCACATCAACTCTTGTAGACGAATAATTAAAAAAAAATTGTTCATTTTGTAGACCCACGTTTCACTGCTTTTGCTTTAATAACAATACATCAATAGATAGACCTTTAAATTAGTTTATAATTATTTATAATTTTCAAATAATATGTAATTTCCGAAAATATGATGTTTACTATTAGTTTTTAAACTTTAAAATCAGTAAATAGGCCTCTTAAAATGTTTACATAGCATAAAAATCAATCCTTTTTTAACAATTTTATCTCGATTAACTCACTTCTTTCAAATTTGGAAATTTTTCACTAATATTCAAATTTCCAATTATTCAAACGAAAGTTTTTTCTAAACCGGTTACTGTTTTAAGTATAAAGCAGGTAATTAGATTATCATTGCCTCATTTAAAAATTAGAATTCCTCTTATCGTTCTTTACAATTTGTTTCGGTAGGACTCCTTCTAAGATCAGAAAGTATACTTTAAATAGTCGAGAGTTATTAAAGAGGAGGAAAAAGAGAATTATTTTGTTTTTTTTTATATATATAAATAAGATTTCCTTCCTTCTCTCTTTTATGAACAAAAAAAAAAAAAAAAAAAAAAAATGAAGAAAAATTAATAAGAGATTTAAAAAATCTGTTAATTTATGCTTTTCGTCTGTGAAATTTGTATGAATAATATCTGGGGTCAAATGGAAGATTAGCTTAAGTCGATTTAAGCTAACCTTACACACCGACGCAGACTTCAGCTATTCTTCTATACCGACACAGGATATTTTAAAAGCAACAAGAAATGAGAGGTTACTCAACTAATAAATTTAAGGAACTACGTGATTTTCATAAAAAATATTTTATTTACCCAAAGGATATTTTGTACATATTGGGTATGTTCACCACATCATATTGAGGCTCCGAAAGCCAAATATCTTGCTTTTCGAAGTTTCCTTTAGAAACTGTATCCTGTGAGCTTAAATAGCAGCAATTTCACATATTACGTGTCCAGATGTCTTAACGTGCATTGTACAGAATTTACACTGCTTATTTCAACACTTCTTAAGATAGAAATAGTAATTTACGGGGTCTATCAGGATATACTGAAACAAACCTCTTTGTTTGTCTTGATCGAGAGGCAATCCTCCATAAATGAGCCAATTCTGTTTCATCCCAGAAGTCTAGAGTATCCCACTGGAAAACCGAAAACTTATTCAGGTTCAATAGACATCCATCGATCTGCTCTGTTTTCTAACTAGGAAACCCTTATTGTTTGCAGTTTATTAAGAGACTTCAAACGGTCTAAAGAATTTATGACTCCATGTAAATCACTAGGTTCAATATAAAGATATTCATTGTGGATAATTAAAGAAGATACCGATTAACCGAGACATAATAACAGAGCGACGAACGAATTATTGAAAATTCGAAAATACTGGAAACTGGAAGGTTTTTAGTTTTCGGTTTGAGTTTTTAAATATTGTAATAGACCTAAAAAAAGAATAATAATAATAAGCGGGTATGTTTTGTAAGCCGAAATCGTGTGAAATTGAATTCGACTGAAACTGCAAATTGCTATAATTTTTAAATCCGATTTTAAGTTTTTTTTTTTCATCAATTATAATAATATAAATAATTATTGATAATAATCCCGATGGCGAATATCCTAGTGAATCATCGCGACAAACGCCGAAAATGATAAATCGTCTATGACTAACAATGACTTTTCTTTGGTGTCACATGAATTTTTAAAGTAAAAGTCCAAAATCTCATAGATGACTGACAATGATTTTGTCTTGCAGGTGTAAATTTATTAGTGAGTCATTAGTGATTTATTCGTTAACGGGGAAGTGTGGCAGACAAAATCGTGTATCGTTCAGCATGTAGTTGACTTATGTTATTGACTAATAACAGACACTGTCGTTAAATTTCAGCTTTCTTTAGTATGATGACATTACGATGAAGTTGTCATACATAACTTCCTTTGTTTGCATCATTATCATGAGGATTAATCAAGGAAATTTTTCGTTTACGATAATTTCATACAAATTTCAACATGACTATAATTTATAAATGAATATATTGTAGTGATAATATCACTCGATTACGCCACCGGGATATTTCTTGAATTATCTGCTTCTTTTTTTTTTTTTTTGATATTCTTTGTCACAGTTTTTTTTTCAGCATCTTATAAACAGGCTTTCCATATAAATTTAATTAAGCGAAAGTAGCATTTTTAAACTTGTGTTTAAAGCCAATTAAAACATTTTTATACGACATACATGAGGCCTTTTATAACGCCGTTAAACAAAATAATAAATATCAAGTGGTAAGAAATATATTATTTTTGAATATAAAAAAATATTTTTTATAAATATGAAGAAAAAAAAACATTTTAAATTTCTTTGGATACTCTGTGCTTCAAAAAATCCTTTGATTAAACTCTTGACACGTTAACAGGTAATGAATACCCTTTAGTGGATAATAATTAATATTCCTTTACGTGAGCGTCTTATGATGAATAAAAATTCGTTACTTAAACGTGTGTGGTGAAAGTAATTTCTACGTTCAATATTAAAAAGAAAAAAACTTAAATGTATTGTTGTGTTCTTGTTTATAAAGTTTAAATTATGTTCTATTGTTCTATAAAAATTAATTATTATTAATTATTAAAATAATTATTTCAAAGTTTTAAGATTTATATTTGAAAAAAGGGGACTTTTCCTGTTAAAAAGAAAAAAGTACTTCGCGTTAAAGAACATCACCGACATAAATCATTTAACCGTGTATTTTAAACAAATAACTCTATTGTGTTAATTTACTGCTAAACTTATCAGTGTTTGAAGTCATTAATCATGAGCCATTGTGCTGTAAATTGTAAAAATTAATGAAATCCTTTATTAAATATTTGTTTTTTTTTTTCTTTTATTAAGTAGTTGAGATAGTTATTCCTCGTGTTTTTTTAATATATCTAACTTCATCATTCAGATATAATAATGGTCGTTTGGTTTTTCGTACCCTTTGTTGTGTTCTTCTTCCTTTTTTGTTATCAATATAACATTTCAAATATAATTAACTTGTATTTTTTTATTCGAAATCATTATTAATTATTTTTTTCTAATTTATTATTATATTTCTTGTATTATAAATCAAATTCAACTAAAAAAAATTGTAACACGTGTAAATTTACCAAAAAAAAAAAAAAAAAAAAAAAAAAAAAAAAAAAAAATAAAACAATAAAAAAATTACAATATTTACCATCATACGCCGCCGTAATATACAAATTATGTAGTTGTACGTGTACAAAAATTGAAACCTAATTTACCAAAGCTAATTTTACCACCGGCTAACATTGGTGTGGAGTATATAGCTCCGCCATCGGTAACACCATCACCATCGCCTTCGCCTATACCACGCATCGATTATGATGTTGAGGTCGATCCGGACAATATGGTTATAAGAGGTAGTGACATAACACCATCTCCCTCACCATCACCTCAGCCACCACAGGGTGGCTATGAGGTTGAAGTCGATCCTGATAATATGGTTATACGAGGTGGCGGTAATAATCTATTCGATTATGATTTTGATAATGAAGAAGATAAATTTAATCGTATTTCTTCTTCATCGTCATCAACATCGATGAGATCGATGAGTCAGGCAGCCAATATAAATAATGATATGCCAGCTTATAATGAAGATTTAACCAGCTATAAATCCCATACGTGAGTTAGTTAGCTTAATGAACATGACCAAACAAACAGTCATCTAAATAGAAACAAAAAATAGAAGTAAAAAATCTCCCAAAACAAATTACACAAAAACAGTGAACAAATTACACACCTACACCACATAGAGGAACAGAACAGCGTTTTAACTCACAAGCAAAACTTTTTATTTTTTGTATAAAAGCTTAAATGTGCTTCAAGGATCTTAATGCTGTCGTTTACACTCTTCTTGTTTACACATCCTTATACGGCGGCAGCATTGTACACACAGTCAATGTTCTTTTGTTTCTTTACTGACCTATTATGTTATTTATAATTTGTAAATTTTTTTATCTCATCCGAAAATATCTTGTACATATTATATACATATACATACAAAAAAATATAAACTTTTTTATCTCTTGTGTTTATATTTTATTAATTTTCTTAAAAATTTGCTTTAATTTTTTATTGTTGAGTATTATTTTTTTGTTTTTGTTGTTTCTTTATTAAACTTTTTTAACATCATTTGAATTTCCTTGTTGTCATTTAGTTCGTTTATTTCGGGGCTTTTGTTGTCATCCATCATCATCATCGTCACCATCATCTTACAGATTTCATTTAAATTCACTTTTTTATTGTATATTTATTATTTTTTTTTTTTTTTTTTTTTGATTTTCTTGTAAATAACTTTGGCACACATTTCACAATCACTTTTGACAGAGATGTTTGTCATTTTATGTTTTGTAATATTATTTGTTGCTAAAAAAATTTCTAAAAAAGCAGAATACCATACCGTATCATCTTCAATATTTTAGAAATGAACAAAATTTTAAAGATGTTTTAGGAATTTTTTTAAAGATGTTTTTATATATAATTTTTAAATAAATACGAACGCATATCACACACTAAACCAAAAACATTCACAATTTAAAATGGCTACAATCTCGTTTAGGTATTTATTTGTCGTTTCTCAATTTGAATGTGCAACATTATTTTCAAAATTAGCCGACCTAACAAAAAAAAAAAACAACAAATTTGGGGAGAAATTATCTTCATTTCATTAAAAAAATCTCCATTATGTTTGGTTTCCCATCGATGTTTAATTACTTCGATATCCCGTTTATATTCCATCAATCGCAGGCTCCACCTGTTTATTGTTGGCGAATCTTTTATCATCGAGCCGTTTTTCCAAGTTTGGAAAAAGAAAATAATCCGAAGGAGCTAAATTTGACAAATAAAGTGCTTGATAAAAAAATTCGAACTTTACTTAATTGATTTTGGCCGTTGCAATAGTGGCTTTTCTTGCTTAATTTATTCCCCTAAAACACTACCATATAAATGTATTTTCTTTTTGAAGATAATCAATAAAATTAGTGCGCGAGCATTCCAAAAGATAGACACCATGTCCTCGCATGCTGATTTAACTGTCATCGCCTTTGACTGTTTCTGTGTCTAAGTAGTGAAGTGGTAGACCTGTGTCTCATCCATGATTACGAATCAACGCAAAAAATCGCATTTATTGCGATAAAACATTATCTAACACTCTATTGAAACGTCTTCACAAAGCTGTTTTTGTTTTACAGCTTACTCATCTTCAAATTATGGGACTTTTTGGAATGCCAATCACTTCAGCTAGCTCAAGAATTTTTAGCCGTCGATCATCCAATGCTATTTTATTACGATGAAACATTGTCTAACACTCTATTGAAACGTTTTCACAAAGCTGTTTTTGTTGTACAGCTTTCTTATCTCCAAATTGTGGGAGTTTTTGAAATGCCAATCACTTCAGCTAGCTCAAGCATCTTTAACCATCGATCATCCAATGTTATTTTATGGATTTTCTTAAGCACCCCAATTGGACGACTAGTACGGTGTACTCCTTCACAACACGTGCGGTCCTGTTTAAAATCTTCTCAATATATTATAGTTGTAAACAAAGGAGCAAACTACCATAGTGTATAATCTAGTGCGGCTTCATTATAGGTTAGGTTACAAGTTTCGCCCGCGATGGGCGTGAGTCTCTCACGTGAACCAGCAGGTCACATCATACAGTGCCCACCAATTATACCCGTAAGACCCCGATCGATCTCCTTCCAAACCTATGAAGAGACACAGTAATTTGTATAGACAGAGAAGGCCAGAGCATTCTGGACATTGACAACACACCCAGAGGGGCATTTATATCCCCTGCGTAAAAGCCACACCGAGGAAGTACCCCCCTGGTAGCGAACTCATTAGCAATATTATTCCCCGGATGACTCAAAACAGTTCGACATGATGCGGTTTCAGTTGTCCCAGCGAGTGAATACACGTGATCGATTGCCTAAAGACTGTTCACGAAGTTCCAATAGAATCGAGATTTAATTCCCGGCTTCGAGATTTAATTCCCGGATACGCCCCGCGTCTCTGTTTATGGCGTAAACCTCGGGCAGTCTTTGGAAGACCCTGAGGTCAAGTTCATCAAATACCTTAAAAAACCCACCCCTGGACCGTTTATGTGTTCGAGCCATCGATATAGACGGAGGCAGAGTAGTTTTAACACAATTTGTCCGACGCATGGATTCTTCTTTACCACCCAGTAGGATGGTCTGTTTCCTCTGCGAAAGTGTTTTAGTCCGCCCGTCACCCTGAGCCTAAGCGTAGACTTCGCAAAGGCACATTTGACAAAAATATCCAGAGGAGGTATGTTCAACATTGTTTGTAGACCTACCTGAGGACCTACCATGGCACCGTTGTCGGCAAGATAGTCAGAATGGATAACTGTGACCCAATATCCACCGCCTTTCACCAGACATAGGTAAAGGTTGGTATTATAACCGCGGTGTACATCCAATGCAAGGCATATGATCTAACGCTATATTTCTTCCCAAAAACCTTCCTGTAAATGTGTAAGGCGCACGAAGCTTAGAATTTTCGTAATAATATTGGTTGAAAGTATTGAATTTCACAACGGTATCAGTTTCTTCCATACTTACAATTTTACGAAATAGGATGTGAATAACTGGTTTATAAAATTAAATTACTTTTGAGTTGAACTGCCTTTGGTTATATGTGTGATATGCTAATTGAAAATTTGGATGTTTTGAAATAAAAATTTATATTATTCGATAGGAAAGTTGAATACGAAAATGGTTGCAATTTAGTATTCGGAAAATGGTTGTTAATTTAAAAGTACATTTATTTCAACATCGTTCCATAAAACTGTTTCCCCATTCATATTTCAAACAATCCATTTTCAATCCATTTTTTTCATTTTATTATTTTTTTCAGCCTTTTAAGCACTTTGACTTTGAAGGCACCTTTACCCACCAAGTGATCTTTGTCAAAATCTCCGAAAATAATTTACAATTTGTTTTTGTTTTATATGGTTTTTGTAGCTCTTTACACCCGTTACCACCATTTTACTTTTTCTCTCTTTCTCTTCCTGACTCATAAACAAATACTGCGTCCTTTTTATTTATCATTATTATTAAACCTACTTGTTTCATTATTATTTTCGTATGTTATTAAATGTTTTATGTTTTTTTATTTTTGTTTTCTCCCTATTTGTTTTTCTTGTTTTACAGTAAGAAAAGATCTTGAGTTACGTCTGCAGTTTAGATTTTTCAATAATCTTCACAGAAACCCAACAAGAGTTCAGTAAAACAAAAAGTTTCTTTAAAAATAATTTAAAAAAAAACTTTATAATCAAACATAAACTATAAAAAAAAACACACTCACTCGAAATGTCGCATATTTTATTTAACTAAACTAAAACAAAAGAATTTAAGAAAAAGAATTAAAATTAAAAAAAAAAAAAAAAAAAATGAAGAGATATCACAAATAAAGTTTAAGCAAAAGAAGTTTAAGTTTAACAAAAGTCACAACTAATTGAGAAAAACCACATGTAACGTAATTAAAAGACTTTTTGCTTCAAAACTTCAAAACACTTAAAAGAAAATTTTTTGTAATTATAAGTTAAAAAACAATCAGGTTTTATATATTAAAAAAAAGATAAAAGAAAGAAAGAAATCAATGCTTTATTTCTAATTATAATTTTATATAAAAAAAATAATAATAAAGAACAGCGCACTTACACTAATCCTTTGTTAAAAGAACAAAAAATAATATTTCTTATCATCGTACGTACCCTTCGTTTAAAATATATATGAATCTCATCATTTAATTTATACTCAACGTCTCATACTGAAATTAAAAAAAAACTGAAAAAAATAAATAAAAAAGAAAAGTAAAATAACATAAGAAAACATTAGAAGTCTTAAGGATTAATTGATTAACTTTCAACAACAACAAGCAGTAACGAAACATACGAGAGAATACCAAAAATAAAAACAAATTTGTTTTGAAAATTGCATTTCAAAATGGAAATTTTGTTTGATATAGAAGTAACAGAGAAAAACCAAGGTATATATTGTATTAAAAAGAAAATGTTGTGTTACAAAGAAAAAATAAAATGAATGCATTGACACTTGCCTTGTCTACTACTATTACCACTACTGCTGACCGTCCTATCTATTTTTTATACCTATAACATTTCTTCTACTAAAAAGGATTCTCAAAAAAAAATGTTAAAATGTTATATATGTGCGCTAAGTTGCAATTAATCTGATGTAATATGTTAGCTAAAGCCTATCTGCCGCATATATATTATAAATTTTTTTATATGAATATGAACTCTGAACTATTTTTCCAACTACTGACAGCATTTAATTTTTTAAAATTATTTACAATAATCTATGCCTAAAATATTAAAAACAAAAAAAATCAGCTCTAACAAGCCAAATTCTTTATCATTTTATACGAATTACTAAATAATCATTAAATTTTTTAATTTTTCAACTTTTTTATTTTGCACGCTTTTATCTTTTTTTTTTAATTGGACTTTAAATTTTGCATGTTATTATTTATTTATTTTTTTCCTAACGTTTACACAAAGAAATATACAATTACACTTAATTTTTAATTTAATAAAGTTTAAAAATCTGTGTTTTAGTATAAAAAAATATTAAATTAAATTAAAAAAATATTGAAATTAAAATCGAATGTTAGGCTGCTTTCCTAAACGTCAGTATATAACGTTAGAGTATAGTGTTTCAATTAAACAGCAAAACTTTAAGTACTACCAAACCTATGCATTGTCATTGAAAACTTTGCAAACTTCCACTTTTTAAATCAGAATTTTTATTTAAACTGAAAAAACCACATATCTTTTAACGCCATTGTTTGTAAAATGCATTACCAATTTTAATAATGCACAAATTGCATTTGTTTGCGCATTAGCTAAGAAAAAAATGACTTTAGAAATGCAATGCATTGTCAACGTTTGTATGATTGCGTTTCAAAGAAGTTTCTTCATTAGCAATGGAAGACAAATATTTTTGTCTGTGAAATAGGTTTTATTTTCCATATAAACCCCTAATACTTCAATACACTTGTTCCAACGATTCCAGAAAGCCTTCAAATTGCTTATCCACAACTGCAACCACTTAGTCATTTGATGAAAAACGCCAGACAGATTTTTTTTTTATTTTTTACTAAATAGATCTATCAAATCAATAAATTCGATACTTTCGTGAGATGTATTGCACATACCAGCACCATTTTTTTTTTTTTTTTTTTTTAACAAAAAATCAATAATCATACATATATCGATAACCAGCGTCATTCAATGTAAAGGCAGCTCCTACGCCGTTGCTGTTTACGACCTTCTCCCATCTCTTGATCAATTTGTTCGTGGCGTTCCCCAAAATATCGTCAGGGCTAGTATCGAAAAAGTTGTTGAAGGTAATACCTTCATATGGTTCAACATGAAGCGGAAAAAATGATAATCCGTCAGTGTAAGGTCTGGAATATACCGAACTTCCTAGTCACACAGAATACACATCATGGTCTTCTTTGGATGGAGGTCTGTTTGACTCTCTGCTTTGTCGTATCTCCTGGAGCCACCCATTACTTTCTTGCATTTATATTTATGTATAGGTAATATCTCTCATCTCTCTCGATTATTCGAAAAAGCGAACGTGTGTTGCTTAATGGCGGGCGGGATGTTGAAAAGCCATTTGAAGGCAATTTTCTTTGCTGTTTTCGTTAATTCCTTGAGGCATCTAGGCTGGCAATTTTTCGACAAATTTCGTTGAGTGAAAGAAAATTATTACGAAGCAACTTTTAACCAAGGGAAATCAAAAAGAGATTGAAAAATGAAAATATGAGTCGTTATAAATGTTTTGGCTTAACTATATAAGTCATAAAAAGTAGGACTTTTCCGGTCAATAATTCTTTTCCTAGGAAAAATGTTAAAAAAAGAGGACATTGGACAGGTGACAACCCTACCCCTACTCAATAAGTGGAAATAGCTTCATATAATCTGGGCTTGGAAGTGAAAGAGTTAAATTGTACATCCCTTGTTGAAAATATTGCAATTATTAACTTGTTCTTGCTGGCGTTAGCTCCGAATGTGATTTAAGTTTGACAGCATTTTATTTTTCGTTTTTAAACAAATTTATTTTGCTAAACGTAGTTTAAACTTCAAATATATTCGCTTGCTTTCACAAGAAACAGTTTGACTTTGTTCGATTTAACTTAATTATTATTATAATTTTTTTTTTTTAATTTATGCTAAAACATGATTTTTAACACTTTAAATATGTTACACTTTTACACAAAATATCAGACATCACTATAAATATTTAATTTTTTTAATTTCATAATTTTTAGAAATTAAAACTGCGATTTACATATTAAGTAATAAAAATATAAAATTTCACTGTAAAAAATATATATAAAGTGTAAAAAAACGATATATTTTTGCGAACATACACCAAATATTTTTATAAAAATTCTCTCCTTATACATAACAAACTCAACAACGACAAATGATGGAAAAAAACAAAAAACTACGTGGATTTTCAAATAAATTTATTTGAAAATGGATGGAAATCGAAAACCAACAACATAAACAAGTAAAAGTTTGTACACTTTTTGCGAAATTTTTTGTAAATGTTGTTGCAACAAAACTATATAACAAATGTGCTTAAATAAAATAAAGCTGCATAATTCTACTTTTTTTTTATTAAATTAACATTAGACTTAAACTTCTGTCATAAGTATTTTAAGTATAAAAATCATTTTTAAAGCCTTGCTCAAACAAATTTTCATGCAAATTATATAAATATAAGGTTTATAAAGCACAATTTGTATGGAAATTTAAAATCGAAAAAAATTTTTATGAATATTCTAATATTCATAATATTCTAATATTCATAAAAATTATTTTCGATTTACAAATTTCCACACAAATTGTGCTTTATAAACCTTATATTTATATAATTTGTGTGAAAATTTGTTCTATAAACCCTTTATAAATCGAAAATAATTTTTAGGAATATTGGGTTTACAAGCATTATATTTATTAAGAAAATGAAATAATGGAATGAATGTTATATTCGTCAGTTTTTTTTAATTGAACTGCTCTCTACTAATACTGTTAATTATATTGAAACAGCCAGCCTAGCCTTTTATGAGATTTATATAAAAAAGAAACAGCATTAACTGTCTATTTCCGTAAGACAAGCAATATTTGAATGAAAAACATTAAACTATTTTAACATTTCACAAAAATTCTCAATCATTTGAAATTGCTTGTCTTGTAGAAATAAGCAGTCATATGATGTTCAATAAATCGGTGACACTTTAAATACTCTTTGAGAGTTATATTTATTGTGCCCAATGATTATAAAAAAATTACATTTCTTTGTGCATTTTTGTATTGTTTTTGAATTTGAATGTTGTGTTCTGATTTTACCCCCCAACTCTTTGCTAACAAAAAAAAAAGCCAAAATTAATAACCGTTTGTTTTATCGTATAATTTTAACTAATTTGTGTTTTGTTTTTCTCTCTCTTCCTTATGTTTTTTAATGTCTATTTCCAGTACGTGTCCAACGCTTAAATCAACGTAAATAAACGTGTGATTATTGTTTTGAATATGTCTGAAAAAATAAAATAAAATAAAATGGAAAATGTAACCAACCCAGCTACCAACAACACAATGTCTAAAAAATCCACCTTTACATTTAATTTTCTTAACAAAAATTACCCACAAAAAATAAAATGCAATATACCAAATTTGGAACCCCAAAATAAAAAATGCTCTTTCAACAACAACAGCAACAACAATAACTACACACAAAAAAGCGTCTACATTTTATATAAATGTTTAATGTGGTCATAATGGAATCTACTTACAATTAAAAAAAAAAAATACCAAGAAAAGTCCCTCTATTACGATTTTTGTAAAATCTGTACGTATACCAATATATTTTTTTCTTAGTTTTAAATTATTATATTTTATTTTTTATTTATATTTATTTATAAATCATTTATTTATAGCATATCGCACCGGATTCCTTAAATGAAGTCCACTCAAAATTGTTTACTTTTTGCAAAAAAAAAAAAAAAAAAAAAAAAAAAAAAAAAAAACGGATAATACAGCGGTCATATTTACAAACTGTAAAAATCTGATACACTTTCGCAAAAAAAAAAAAATAAAAAAATGATATAATTTCATATTAAACAGAAACGTTGTCTGCCGCTACTGAAAATGTTTAATTTTGAGTTGACTAGCTTTAGAGGAACCAATGGGATATGTACATAAGTATATTTTATTTGTTTAAATGTTTTATGTTTTAACATTATAATTAAATAATTTAAGTAAGTAACGGTAAGCAATTTCGTCGAAAATGGTATTCAATTGGTTCATATAAAAAGTATTCGCGATTTTTGGTAAAAGTTTGTACATATTTTTCACTTTATCTATGACTTAATCGCTGTAGTGAAGGGTCTGCCATCTAACGTTTTTTTTTTCAACTAGTGCTTATTTCGTGAATGGTAACACTTAGCTCATGTGTGATTTGACAGATAATTAGTTTTATCCTTCCGCTGAACGAATATGGTTGTGTATACGCTCGAACAACGCTGGGAAATACTGCGACATTACTTTAAAAATCATGGTAATGTTGCAGAATCAAAAATCATCTTTTTAGATGAAGCTCATTTTGATCTCGGCGGGTATTTTAACAAGCAAAATTGTTGCATTTGGGGCACATGCATACATTGAAAAGCCGATACACCCAAGACGAGTCACTGTTTGGTGCGGATTTTGGTCCAGAGGCATAATTGGGCCATTTTTCTTCGAAAATGAGCAAGAAGTGACCGTTACAGTCAATGGTGATCGTTATCGGGCTATGTTAAAAGAATTTTTGTTCACAAAAATTGAAGAGGAGGATATTAGCAACAATTGGTTTCAACAGGACGGCGCTACGTGCCACACAGCCGACGCTACACTCGATGTTTTGCGCCCTGTTTTTGAAGATCGCATTTTCAGCCGCAGAGCTGATGACGTTTGGCCACCTCGCAGCTGCGATTTGACACCGTTGGACTATTATTTGTGGGGTGCCGTCAAAGATAAGTGTTACGCCAACAAGCCGGAGACAATTGACGCTTTAAAGGACAATATTCGTGAAGCCATTGGTGAAATACAGCTGCACACAATCGATAATGTGCTTAAAAATTGGAGCGATCGTGTAGGCTACTGCATGGCCAGCCGAGGCAGCCATTTGAATGAAATTATTTTCCATTATTAACCGGAAGGATTGTACTTTCAAATAAAAAAAAAAAATTGGAGAAAATATTCAGTAGTTTTTTTTTATAGCATTTTCAAAAAAATAAAAATAAAAAAATTATATGGCGGACCCTTTACTTCTAATAGACAAACTTGGCCGAAAGGCATAATAATCATAGGATCCAAAAGCCGGGATATACAGTGTTTGAATCAAAACTTCCCAGATAACTTCTTGATTGTTACTTTTAAATGGTCGAGTTGTGAGTGGTAAGGATTAAAATTGACTGTTTCGCCAGATTATAGTCGTTCATGATGGATAACTCGCTTTGAATCTCACCAAACGCTAAACATAACCATACTTGCCATCAGTCTAGATTTTAAAATCGCTTGTGGAAAGTCACCGGCCTTTGAACATGATTCTTGTGTTTAATGTTCTAGTGTTTAATTTTTACTGCTTATGATGACTTTTCAAAAATAATTTGATTTCGATTAATTAGAGCGAGGTGCATCTTTGATATCGAAATTTTCAGAACGGAATTGAAAAATGGTGAACCTAGAGTGGCTTTGTGTACTTTGAAAATTTTTAGTTTTTTTTTTCTAATGGTTAAAAAGCATTATATAGCGTATTTCTGCAAATATATCACTCATTTTCAAATCAATATTACTTTTTACTTTGTCTTTACCGAAAATGTAGCCTGAAATGTAATTTATCACCTAACACGTGCTTGTTTGAGACAATCGAATTAGTGTTGCCCGATATATGGGCCTCAACAGCATCTAGTGGGTAAAGATCGGTGATACTTTTTTTTTGCTTTTTCCATTTCAAACTATTTTCAAACGAAAATTATATCATATTGTATTATATTAAATGTATGTAATTTTATAAATGTGGTAGTTTGATAGTCTTAAAATGCACACTTGTTATTCAATTTCAAAACTATAATTTTAAATATACATACAACAGAAGTACAAGTAAGTGCATTAATTAAAACGAAAATGAAATGAATCACTATTTTCTTATATTTCAAACGAGCTTTATTAAACTAAATATGCACCTTTTTTGATCGATACGCTTTTGCCAGTTTTGTGGTAAAGCCACTGTTCCCTCAGTGTAGATCTTCTAGGTGTTCTAAGCGAAAAACTGATCCAATTGCGATTTGTAGGTCTCTACGGTATTTAAATTTACACCATTAAGGGAGTTCTGCAGACATCGAAACAAATGATAATCCGGGCTATATGGTGGATGCAACAAAACTTCCCAACCAAGCACTCTCAGTTTCTGTCTGCCGTCTCCACCTTCTACTGGCTCAACTCTCGAAAAACCCCACCGATCCTGTTCCACGCTCAAGATTTTCTTTCGGCCACTTGCACAAATAGGTGGCGAAAAAAAGGCCATATTTTTGTGCAGTTTTATAACGGCACTTTTGCTAACGTCGAGAATTGCTGCTACTGTACGACAGCTTTTACCTTCTCTTAAAAGCTGGTGAGGGCGCTACACACTGTTCCTCGACAGCCACCATACCATTTTTTGTCCAAAAAAATTATAAATTTATTAGAACTGATTTAACAAAAAAGTTATAAATTTACTTACTAGCTCTAAAATATTCACTATGTTAATTTTTCTGCTAATTATTCCCTATTTTTTGCATTTAACTGCACTCGATGATGTACTCGGTTTCATAGATTGCTCTCCCAATGCACTCATTTTAGAAAAGACAAAGCAGCAACAAAAATAAGCCGGATCGTACAAATGGTTTTGTCGTTGTAATCATTTGAATATAGAGTATTTAAAGACGTGGTCAATTGTTTGAGTAACTGTGTATTTCTCCATTAAATTATCAGAAACTGGGAAAATATATTAAGGGGAAGTTTTTGCAATTTTGGTAAAAGTGTAAATATTTTGAGGTAACAAAATCTTTATGATTGAGGGAAAATGTCTTTTTTTAAATATACCATATTTTCAAGCATAAATATTAAAATTTTTTATTTATTATTATTATTTTATTTTATTATTTTATTTTGTTTTTTATTTACTACAAGTAAATAGTTTAACTAATTTAGAAAACATTATTAAATTTATTCTCTATGTAGGTGGACGTCAGCGACGTATGGGACACTTTGGTAGAAACTATACAGTTGGTCTTTGGCAATAGAATGCTGAATTGCTGAATATAATTATTTATTATATTTTTACTATAAAATTATTGCATATTTTACTCAAAGAAAAAATATATATAATAAGTGTATTTTTGTTTTATGTATTGTTCTAATTATTTAAAAAAAACGTTGCAATTTCAAATTAAAGGTAGGAAATTATGTGTGCTTTTTAAAAGCGTATATTTTAAAAATATGCATTGTAAAAACTGTCTTTAATTTCCTGATAGAAAGTGAGTTGCGAAATCATTAAAACATTTTTTATGGCAGTGAGATTTTTGAAAATTTTGAAATTGTTTATTATTTGTTTAAAATATTATATTTTAACAATAGAAACATTAATTCAGAAAATTGTTAACTAAATTCTTTATATATAATTTTTGTAAAAAATTAAAAAAAATAAAATAAATTGTGTATGTTGTTGTAAAGGGCCTTTTCTAAGAAATTTATTATTGCTGAAAAAGATGAGAATATGTATGTTTTCTATTAAAAAAAAATATATATAAAATTCTTAAAACATATTTAAATAATACATTTTTAATTGTTATAGAGCTTAAAATAATTCTTATAATCTTATAATCAAATGTATGCTTTAAAAAAATAGTCTTTTAAAAATCCCAAAATTAAAATGATATATTTAATAAAATATTTATAATAAAATGCTCTCACACGTACACATTTAATAAAATTTCTAAATACTAAGTGGAAAATTCGCGTAGTTGAAAAACACACACACATACTTTACAATTTTAAATTTTTTAAATTTATGCATTATTTGTAATATGTTTCAATATTTAATTTTTTTTATTTCTTTTAAGTTGCTTTATATTAAAAAAAAACCATATGATTTATTTTAGTTTATTTTTACAATTTTTGTTGTAATTTTTTGAAAAAATATATTTTTGTTTTTATATTTTTTTCCATTATAGTTTATTATTTTTTTAAGCAAACAATATTGCAAGTTTTAAAATATTTTTTATTATTTTTAATTAAAATGTATAATTTAAAAACACACAAAAATATATAAAATTTACACTTTATATATGAAAAAAAAAATATAATAAAATTGCTTATAAATTATGTAAAATGTAAACAAATAAAGAAAAAAAAACTAAAAAAAAATAAATAAAAATATAAAAAAAGAAATATTGTTTTAAATGAACTCCTGAATATAATGGTAATGTATGTATAAGTATTCATACAGCCAAGTAACTCTATTATGTTCAAAACTTTTATTTATAAAGAATGTTGCACTATATGAAATTCTTTATAATTAAGAGTAATTCTTTAAAGTTTTTATATACGAAATTTCATTCCAATATATTTATGTCAGAGATATAAGTATAATAGGCGAAAATAATCAGTAGGGAGTTGATTATTAACAAAGATTTTATATTTTTCGCTATATAACTAATGATAAAAGAGAAAAACTCATGCTTTAAAATAAAGTTTTACTTTTATCATACAAAATCTTCAGCAGTAGGCGAGGCAATTTCAAATTTCTATAACTAGATGTACAATTATTTAATATTATGGTATATGGAATTCCATTTTGATCTCTTCTAAAATCTCCGAGATATAAGTGAAAATATCTCTTTAGATACTAGTTTTACAAAAAAAAAAAAAAAAATTGAAAGTTTTCTTCCACTAAAAAAATTGCCAAGCAATAGGCAGTTGATTGAGATATTAAATGCTATAACTTTGAAACTAATAATGCTATTGAGATGATTGTTAAACCGAATAAAAGAAAAAACTCAGTTTCTAAGACGCCTACTAAAATTCAACAGTTTTGCTTTTATCATACAAAATCTTAAGTAGAAGTTGAAATTGAACAGTTTTTCTTTTTTCTTTGAAAATCTTCTGAAAAAGTGAAAAAAGTGATCTACTGGCCTTTGATAAGTTTTCTTGTATTAAAGCTAGGATTTCGATTATTATACAGCCGTTTCCTAATGAATTAAAAAGTTTTGCTTTTCTTTGCAATCGAATATGAACTAAAGGTTTGGTTTTAACAATTTGTGAAATTTTAAAATATTTGAATGAAGTGGAAAAAAAGATTCTTTGAGAAAATTATTATAAATTTGTTAATGAAAAACTCTTGTATGAGCGATTCGATTAATTTTTTTTGTCAATAACTACAGACCAATTTGTATGAATTTCACAATTTATGGATTTTTTTCTAAAAATATATCAGTCGAATTAAGTTCCATTAAAATATTTTTTTAATAAATCTTGTAAATATTCATTAGATTGAATAAGATTAAAAGCGAATGGTTCGAAAATTTTTCTAAATCAAATAGAGAAACTTGTTACACATACCATGTATACCTACATAAGTACATACATTAATATTGTCACCTTAAACTTAAAAAGCCATAAATAAATACATAAATCAAAATCTTGGATTTTGCACATATTCAAGTACACTTTTACTAGGCATAGATAGGTAACTTTGTGGTTCAGACTCGATTTTTTAAATCCTTATAAGGCAATCTAATCGTAACAACACCCAAGTGACAACTTCATTTAGTCGATTTCATTTGAACGTCGTACAACGGCCAATATTGCAGTCATATAAAGTATCAGCTATTCTTCGGCACTAGATGGTGTTGACGACTATATGTCGGAAATAAACTATTTCGATTAACGAATTTAGTTTTTTTAACTAATTCCATTAACAAATTTAGTTTTTTAACTGATGAACTTTGCTTTTTGGTCTCTTTCCTATGTTACCAACATAGCATGTAAATCTTGAAACTTCGACTATTCGTTTTTACATGGACAGTCTTGCATCGATACACTCGTTTCCATAGTTATTGGGTCGAAATGTTTTCTCAGGCAGTATTCCTTCACTGGTCAAATTTTTAAGACGCCGAGTTCAACTAATACGGGTTCCAGATCATAGGGGCATCCGAGGACGTTCTTGGACGTGGGTCTTGGGTAAAGAATATTATCACTCACTTGGTTACGATATAGGGTTCAATAGATGAATGGTTGTTCGATGATAAGACATAGACAAGACATGGTGATGATAATGGAATCGAACCATCTGTGATCATGGGTAATACAGACAAGGAGAAAGATGCTCTTAATGATTTCGGCATTAGAATTCATTTTAATGTTTGATTGTATACCTGGCTTCATTGACTATAACGTTCCGATTTTCATGATTCTTGAAGAAATAGGGTCCAATGATGCCTCAAGCCCACAAACTGCACCAAACAGTGCATCTTTCAGGGTGCATTGGCAGCTCTTGAACTTCCTATGGCTGCTTCTCTCGGAGAATTCGGCAAATTAGCTTTGTTGCTGAAATGACGGAAATACACTTCTCACACAGCACGAATTTTTGTAATAAAATTCAGCGATTTGCAAACGTTCTTCGTTTGTTAATATATTTATGATGAAATGGCAAACCTTATTGAGCATATAACGAATCTTTTTTTGCATTGAAAAATAAATCTAAGCAAAAAAAGCACCCTATATAAAGGAATGTGGTCTGACAAAATAAAGAAAATGTTATCTAGGGGCAAATTACGGTATTCGATATCGAATGAAATTTCGTACAGTTCTGAATTAATTTACATAGAAATTTCGTCCGATATTGAATACTGTAATAAGCTCCCATATTCATAGGTAGTACTACATAGTACTTTCCCCTGGAGCACATTCATTTATGGTTAATGGTCTAAGGGATCTAACAAGGCATTAGAGAGAAAATTTGTTCTTCAGTTGCACCAATCTTCGATTTCATCCTGCATAAATAGGGGTCATATCCTGAGTATTGGACTTAAAAAACTAATGTTGTAACATATGTAGAATATCTAGAATGCTTTTGCCTATTTTGGCAAACAAAAGGTACAAGATGCTCTTGGTCCTGGATAGGAATTCGATTAGGCTTCTTATGGGTATAATTACTAGGCTCTGTATGATTGGACACATTGCGGAATGTATGATTATGCTTGTTGTAGAAGTTGGTTAGATAAGTAAGAATTCTTTGCTCTTCAGCAGCATTAAATAAGGGCTCTACAGGCCTTTTTCATGATTTTGGCTGTTTCAGAGATGTGCTCATAATAAATTTATACATAAAATGCACATTCGCATAGATATCACAATGGGCTATAGGACTTCAAATGAACCTGCTTACGATTAGGGTAATAATGTATTTTTATTTTTTGTAGAAAATGTAAAAAAAAATTAGTTATGATCTTTTAAATTTCAGATGACGATAAGTCTGTATAATTTTTATTAATATAAGATTTTAGCAACTTTTTTCTAAATTAATTTTCGCATTTCTTTTTTTTTTTTTTTGTATTTCAACTACAAGATGTTTTTGTTGAATATAATCAACAATAATAACAACAACTATATACGTATAATATGAATATCAATAGTGAAAAAATAAAATAAAATGATTAAATAAATATTTTAAGTCAACAAGGTGTCACATATTCACAACAATTATTATTATAATAAATGTTTGAATAAAAAAAAAAATACAAATCATTTTTCTTTTATTTTTTTATTAACAGTATTCATAAAAAATTGACTTTTTCGACAAAAATAAAGGGTCCGCCAAATAATTTTTTATTTTTTTTGAAAATGCTATAAAAAAAAATACTGAATATTTTCTCAAATTTCTTTTTTTATTTGGAAATATAATCCTTCCGGTTAATAATGGAAAATAATTTCATTCAAATGGCTGCCTCGGCTGGCCATGCAGTCGCCTACACGATCGGTCCAATTTTAAGGCACATTATCGATTGTGTGCAGCTGTATTTCACCAATGGCTTCACGAATATTGTCCTTTAAAGCGTCAATTGTCTCTGGCTTGTTGGTGTAACACTTATCTTTGATGGCACCCCACAAATAATAGTCCAACGGTGTCAAATCGCAACCAAAATCCGCACCAAACAGTGACTCGTCTTGGGTGTATCGGCTTTTCAATGTATGCGTGCGGGTTTTCTGTGCTCCAAATGCGACAATTTTGCTTGTTTACATACCCGCTAAGAGCAAAATGAGCTTCATCTGAAAAGATGATTTTTTTTGGCACAATCGCCATCTTCTGTAAGTCGATCGCAGGCCCAGATTCCCAGAGTTGTTCAAGCATATACACAACCATATTCGTTCAGCGGAAGAATAAAACTAATTATCTGTCAAATCAGACATGAGCTAAGTGTTACCATTCACGAAATAAGCACTAGTTGAAAAAAAAACGTTAGATGGCGAACCCTTTAAAACATAGTTTATGTTGCGTGCAAATTAATGGTAAGAAAGTCCATAAAATCAATATTAAATGCGTAATGAATTAATACACTGACTGACTTACTTTGATCATAAAAATTTATTTGATTTGTACGTTGTTATTAATAATGCACTTAATAATGATAATAATTTGGAGGTTTACTCAATTAATAAAATTATTTAATTAATGCCACGTTTAATGCTGACACAACAGATTGGTTTTTAAACTTTTCTTTGGAAAATCAAACAACAACAAAAAAATGAAATGAAAATTAAATTGAAATAGCAAAAAACGAAAAAAATAAACTGTGAGTGGTAATAAATTAATTAAATAAAAGTACGAAAAGTAACAAAATTATTTTTAAAAAGGCGTCAATTGTTTGTCGATGTTGATACAACTTTTTTCTTTATTTTCATTAATAACGCCTGCCCTGTGTGTTTCATACAGACGTAGTTTTTAATAGGGGACATACGGAAGTAATCGAGTGAGCAACACGGTAGTATTAGTTCGTAGACTTACGGCAGCTTGCGTGCTTGTAGAGCGCATTAATAATGTCGATGATTTGCCTGGGGTTCTTTCAAAGCCTTTCTCAAAGTTTATAAAAGCAACGTAAAGTTGTTACGGGCAAGTCCGAAAGAATGGTTATGACAGGCTCTGACTTACATATATATCAGACTGGTGTCGTGCTGAGGGACTATCTGTGAATCCAAGCAAGACAATCATAGTCCCTTTTAGCAATACACTAAAGTTGAACTACAATGCAATTACTACTGGAGTAACGGTCATTTAATCTTCTAATGAGATCTTCAGAGACTGAAGCCATGCACAGCTGTGCGATGCGGTCATTGAGGCCATAGTAGAAATACACCCTTACCCACCCGTTCATCCTTGTAAAAAATTGTGCTATAAGGAATGTTTTGATAATGTTTGACTATGCAAATCGCGTCAGGTCTAGATCTAGGGTACTTTGGTCACTTGAGTGTTCTCAACAGCGTTTGGTTCGTATGGTTGTGTATTCGATCACAGACACTATGGCACCTATACTAGTTTTCGAATGAAGGTTCGAGATGAGGGAACGGGTTTCAGAGCATTATGTCGATCCGAGGAGCCTGAAATAGTTTACGGGTGAATTGAAAAGTAACAAGGATGCAGGATCTCTGTACCTATGGGCAAATGTCTTTCAAGCTGAAATTCACGCAATTTCAGTTTGCGCTGGAATAACTTTACAGAGGGGTATAGAGCTGCGTACATAACTATATTCTCGGATAGTCAGGTCACACTGAGGGCGCTGTCTTTATATTCACTGGGATAGCGGCTAGTTTGGAGAGTACTTCGACTATCTTTAAAAACTTGGTGCGGCGAATAGGGCTGTGTTTTGCTGGGCAACGGATCATTCTCAAAATGCTGACGGACTGGTCAGAGCAGGGTCTGCAGTTGTTTCTATCGATGCCAGGGCGAAGGTGGATAGGTGCGAACACTTTCACAGGGTAACACATTGGAAGGGCGCCCGGGAACTGTGACAGGGCAAACGATTGGTGTGGCCTTTCTTCTTTGGAAAATGTCTGTATGGTTAATGCAGAGCGGACATTGAGCGCATAGTCCATCGGAAGACGTTAAGTCTCTCGAATCCCTATATCGGTCCACTTAACTCAATCTAATCAAAGATTGTGATTGCCAGATACTTGTAACACTAGAATGTTCAAAGGAGACTTTGCCACAATTTGGGCGTAACTCTCAGGTTTTCAAGTATGGCAGTTCGGAATTGAAACTCCTAACGTAGGCAAAGCCGCGTCTTTATATACCTAACTGCCCACAGTTTGGAAAGTTCCGGAAATGTCTCAAACGCACTCATATCCTCACATAAGATTGTGTTACCCAAAGATGGTCTAAATGGCAATGTTGCCTGTAGACTAAGAGCACATCTGAAGAGGATGGTGTTCACAGATGTAGACTGATGTAGCCATCAGAGACAGCGGAACACATATTGTGTGAATGTGAAACCTACGGTCTCACTGGGTGACAAATCCACTATTATGGTTTCATATCTGCTGGTGTTCATTAGGAAGGCGGCAGATCTGCTGAACAAACTATAGACTGAAGGGGCACAATAGATCACGAGGGTCGCAGTATCTTGCAATAGTGCCTGGTCAGTATGATGATAGTGATAATGATACGTCTCCTGGATGAGACAGGATGTTGTTGATATGGCACATTTTTGCAACTGTGTTGTGCTGACTAGGACCAAATTACAACCGGGGTCTGTTGAATCCGGAGGAGATTAGATCTGTTTATGTTAGGGATTCTATTTTTTTAAACTCATTGAAAGGGGCCTACAGTTTAATGCCGACTCCGAGCGGCAAGTGCATTAGAGAAGTTTTCAATGGTAATAACACTCATAACCAGTTACTAGCTAATGTTATGAGGTGATACCGCTGTCGAAATCTTTTTTCTTTTTTAAGATGGTCTGGCCTGGTATTAAACCGAGGACCTTCTGGTTGGTAGGTGTGTGTCTCACCCACCATACCACAGCGGCACACATAGGAATTAACTCGACTTTATTTGCAGGACGGGGTGGTTGCTGTTTTAATATGGCTTTCAGCCTACCCTTGGTTATCTTTCGAAACTATAGTAGGACACAAAAGGCCTTTGAGAAGCACACTTTTGGGGATAATAAGATAAAGCTTCTAATGCCACTATACGGACTGCTAAATTACCAGTAAATGGCCTCAGAAAAGGCCTCTGAATGTTCATGCCTCTCCTTAATGCAGCATATCTTCTTGCTATTTTTTAATACATTAAACCATAAAGGCAATGCGTTTTCCCACCATGAATTCTAGTCTCAGCGAAATGAAACGAGTGTGAAATCAAAAATTCTCTTAATTAATGAAAATTTTCAATCCTTTTAAGTCAGACGCATCTGTACAGCTGTATTCTATAGATTATTTGCATAGATTGCTATTATTATGTTATCTTAAGTAAATACGCAAAAAATGGGGGTAAAGAAAAAGCAGTAGCAATAGCTGCTGACAGGTAGTTGATCTTTTTTTTTTTGAAAAAAAAAATCAAGTGATCTATACAAAATTAAGTTATCACTTATGACAAAAAAAAATTGTTTTTATTTTTGCAAACAGATGTTAACAAAAACCTTTAACATCTTACTCACTTTAAATAGAGTGTAATCAAAGTCTTTAAAGTTAAGACGTTAAGCGCGACATTAAAAGAAAAAGCTTAAAAAAAAAACAAAAATAAATTCAAATGAATTGAATTTAATTTTAATAAAGGAAAATTAAAATTTCTAAAATTAAGTTTTAGTTTAAAAAATCTATAAAAAAAAAAAAAAAAAATAATGTCGACTTTAGAAAATCAAACAAATTTTCAAAAAACCAACGAACTGCATACAAATGTCGATACACACTTTAACGGTTCCACTGAATTTATATTGATAACCGATCATCAAACATTGAAATCACGTAGCCGTGAACTATTGGATGAGAATTCTCATGATAATGAAAGTTATTGCCGATCATGCTGTAAAAATATATTCCGCAAGAAAACTCTCTACAAACGTCTGCCGATATTAACATGGTTACCGAAATATAATGCCGCCGATGCTATTGGTGATCTAATAGCTGGCATAACAGTTGGTCTTACCGTCATACCACAAGGTTTAGCTTATTCAAGTGTTGCTGGTCTACCCACACAGGTTGGTTATCTAGTTGGTTAGATGTTGTCGGTGATTTAAAATCTTTCAAAAAATCTATTTTTATAAAAAAGAAAAAAATACTTAAAAATATATCGGCATTGTGTGAAAACCACCACATTCATACGAGTATGTATGTACAGATGGTATTTGTGTTACTTTTGATGAAAACTGTCTGTCAAATGTATTGTGTGATATCGTCAGAAATGTTTTGATTTACGCAAATTTGATTTTAAATTTAAATATTGTTTGCGAAAAGAAAAAAAAACAAAACAAAAACAATATAATAATGGACAAATGATAGATAAGATCTTGTGATTGCTTTTGAATAAGAGGATAAGATAATGCGATGGAAAATGCGCATATAGGAAAATGAATGCATTTTATGAATAAACAAATTGAACACGACCTTGAAAAATATCTGATCAAGGTTAAATTTGAGATATTTATTTGTGATTTTTGAATTTTATTAAATAAACTCATGGGTTCTGATTAATAATCTTATACAAAATATAAATATTTTTAATCCTAAGATTTTAAGATCATGGCATAAAAAAAGAGAACAATGAAAACAAAGAACAAAACAGGGTCTCTCTACGTACAATTCATGTCATCCTACGATTACTGTATGATATCTAAAATCTTATAAAAATAATACAACGAAAATGTATTTTGGACTGAAAACATGTGTTAATAAAGTACCTAAATTTGAGAAAATATGTTTTAAACAGAAAAATAGGTGCAAAGTATGAACATAAAATTGCGAAAATATGATTTGAACAGAAAAATAGGTGCAAAGTGTTTAAAGCAGCGAAAATATGATTCGTACAGAAAAATAAGTGTAAAATACTCAAAATCAAAAAATATGATTTAGATGGAAATATAGGTGCTAAGTGTCTAAAGCTGCAAAAATATGATTTGGGCAAGAAATAGGTATAAAGTGGCTAAAGTTACGAATTACAAGAATAGTAGGTGTAAAATTTTTTGGAATAAAACTTATCATCAATATCATCATTCTAGCCAGGCGCTCTTGCAGGACGCTGCGACGTTTAGTATATATTGTGCCTCTTCTGGAATACAGTTTGTTTAGTGATCAGTTGCCTTTCTAATGAACACCAGCAGATCTGAAACGCTAATGGTGGTTATGTCTGCTAATGAGACCCTGTGTCTTCTCAAACATCTCCATCTAAACCTACCAAGAGCTCCACATTCACACAATATTTGTTCCGTCGTCTCTGATTCCTGCGCACAGTCTAAGTCTACAATGGCCGTAAGAAAATCCATCAGTACTTGAGATTCTCAGAGCGACGCCTAAATTGCGCACTGATTGTCTCTCTATATTGGCCAAGTCCTCTTTGAGTATTCCAGTGTTCCAAGCATCTGGCAGTTTCCCAATCTATGATTAGATTGAGGATGGTAGTAAGTGCTGCCTTACGGTAAGTTTTCAGGCTAATAGAGGATGTCACGAAACCTTTCCTAGCCTAGATATATTAATGGTCTTACCTTTGACCTCACTGACCAGGTTGATCTCCGCACATATGGCAAGGGCCATGATCTCAACCTGGAAGACACTCATCGATCCCTCTATGCGATCGACAAGTCTCGGTTGGGTTAATGAACACCAGCACCGATACGGTCCTTCATTTTGAGGGCTTCGGTATACCAGTTCAGATCAAAGTGACCCCGAACTAAGGCTAAATTTGACCAACAATCCCAGTCCGGAAATTCAACCTGATGTTTCTCCGACCACCCTGCTTAAAATGGACAGGCTCCACGGTAGATTTTGAAAACCATGACAAAATACTTTGCCGCCCAAAATGCCGCCACCTTCAGCACATATGTAGATGTAAAGCGGTGTCTCTGTTCCCTGCCTGATGTGAAAAAAAGATATTTATTGCAACAATATTACATAAGAATAAACCGCAATATTAAAATAATTTAAAATGGGTCATCGTCATCATTTCGGTGAAGAAGAAAGATCTCCAACTATATATACTACATCAATGTTAGGAGTAGAGAGAAGCCTACAAATTCATTGCCAAACCGTTTGTTTAAAATACTTTGGAACCGAAACAAAATATTGAGAGATGTGGATTTAGAAAACAAATGTCTCCAGATACCGATAATCGCAAAATCACTTTAGCTAAACTAGATCATTTAAAGTCCTCTAGATCGCTTCCAGTAAAATTGGTTGGAAAACTAACGGTAGAAAACGTTTGTCTAGGCAACATAATTTTGGGAGAAGGTAAAGTGTTGCTTTAGCCCAATAAACATTATGCTGAACAGAAGAAGGAGAGTCAAATTCTTGTAAATTGTGTAAATAATTTAATTGGATCTGTTCTGAAGTAAATATATGCTTTGCCTAGAAAAAGCCAAACGAAAAATATAACTCGGGAAAACCCAGCTCTTTAACAATTATTTAAAACCTTAAAGAAGTTGATAAAAGTTTTGGGTAAGCCTTGGAGCATTATTAGAGAAGTAGCTCATAATGCTGACATCGATGTTGGCTTCTTATGTATGCCATTTTTGACACTGTTTTGAACTTGTAACGTGTGGCAGCGAATTGTTTGTCAAATCTGCTTATTTTACAAGATAGAAACTATTAATTGACATCAATCGTCCCAATAAAAGAGTACAGAAGAAAACACGTAAATTTCGATCTTATGCCAGGGTTATAGTTATAAGTTTCTGTGATGGCAGAGTTAATCAGAGAAGATCGTATGTAAATAAGTTGCCTTAAAGTTATGCGTCATTTGTAAATACACGCTACATCGCAACTAGAACAAGGAGGACTTCATTCAGAGATATTTTTTTAACGTAATAGTCATAACCAGTAGCTAGCTAATGTTATGAGGTGGTGTCGCTTTGAAAATTTTTAGATAGTCCGACTTGGGATTGATCCCAAGACCTTTTTGTTTGTAGGCGGTAGTCTTACCTATCACACCACAGCGGCACAAAATTTGCAAATAAAAGTATGAAAGCAAAGGTTGCAATTGTGTATGTTCAACTAACTGCTACTTATTTACTTTTTCTTTTTCACAAAAACTAGAGCTCTTTGTTGTAAATTCTAACTTTTTTGGTACAATAATTAAGAGCTAACTTTGAAATTTATTTATTTTAAAATATCTTAGATACCTCTAACTGGAAGACACAAGATTCGAGTTTAAAGCAGAAGTTTTATGTCATTAAAACGTTGGAAATAAGTCTCTGATAAAACATCTTTAGTCACAAAGTTTCTTGATGGCAATTTAACACATCCTTGTTTGTAGAAATCGCGGGCGCCAATGAATTCTTTTTGTAATAAGTATGATGATGAACTTATTATAGGACAGGACGTCATTGAAATTCAGCAATCATTAAAATTATCAACCTTCGCACCGTGTGCGTGTATAACAGCGTACTTCAAGGTATTTATACTTATACTAGCTGAAGCCCGACGTGTTTTACTAATAAATAAAATAATAAAATTTTTTACCCTTTTCCCCATTTTATTCCCTTTCGGTTCAAATCCAAATATTTAAGATAGCCTATATATATGTAGGTCCTTCACCGTAGAATCTGCTGCTTAGATGTATACTGTCTTTAAGTAAACGCACATTTATTTTATTTAGTGTGGTGTCGTCTCTAAAAATGGGTAATGTAGATATTGAGGAGTCAGATGCTGAAGATTCATTGTCATGTACGTTGGTACGATCACATTTTCAATGTGTCGAAAGAAACATTCAAGTGCCTCGGTTTTTTAAGACGGTGCAAGCAATATTTCACTCCATCTGATCCTCTCTATATCTGACCCAAAATGGAATACAACTCTCATGTATGGGCCGGTGCTTCAGAGTCTATTTTGGGGCTTCTCCACCGCGTACAGGAGACGGCGCGGATGCTTATTAATGACGGTAGTGTAGCCAACTCTATCGATTCCTTAGAGCATCGTCGTAATGCGGCGTGTGTTTCATTGTTTTATCGGTGCTATAAAGGAATATATTCTAACGGAAGGATTTGATTCCGCATAATCATATATTTTCACGCAGTGCTCGTTTTTCCTGTAGAGCACATCCGTTCGTTTGTGGATCGATCTTCCTGAGAAAGTTTTTCCTGTCACTTACGATATGGATCGGTTCAAATCAAACGTGCATAAACACTGCTCTGGGGGACAGAGCCCTTCCCACAACCTATTTTCCCAGTACCAGCACAATGCACTGCATAAGTAGGGGTCATCCCCTGAGTGCTGGCCTTAAGATAAAAAAAATTGATAGCTCCTACCCGGTGTGCTTAGTAGTCATATGAGAAGCAGCTACTTTCTGCACCTGTTTTTTTCAAATATGGTCTGATCTTCAAATATTTCGGCTTCACTGTGAATTTCATTCTATCACATGATGTGTCCAAACAATTTCTATTTTCTTCGTCAAATTTCCTTTCTTGTTGGAACTTGATGTGTTTTTTGCCATAAGAAATGGTTAAATGGAATTGACATCCTTAACTGGTGCATTCCACGATTCACAGCCATAAAAAAGTGTAGATTTTACGCACGAATTAAAGATGTTCATTTTTGTGTGGAAATCGCCAAAAGATTGGCTGTTTCATTCTGTTTCGGGTATCGGCTCTGGACTCTGTCGCGAAAACAAAAGGAGGAGACTTACTCTAGATTTTTATTCCCCAATATAAAGACTTCATGTATTACTACTATTGATTTTGCGATGTTTATTTGCTATTCTGCTCTGTATGCCTTCTCTGCTTGTACAGAATCTAGCTTCCCCTGCATGTCACAATATTTGTGAGCATGGTGACAAATACCGTTGGCGTTGTCGAAGTCTTCTAGTCTTGTGTTAAGTATCCAGGTTATACCTCTTGACGAGCTCGTTGCAATACACAGTAGAAGACAACATTCAAGAGCTTTGATAGTGAACTCTGCCGTCATGTAGGAAATAACAGCTCGTATTTGTCTATGTTGCTTTAATTACATCTACAATGGTCCCAATAGTAACTCTGCAGCAAGAAAAGTGTAAGTTGTAAGCGCCACTTAACGAACTGCTAATAATGTATAATAATACGAAGACTGTTTATGTGATCCATTAGTCGATCGTTTTTCTTTGAGCAGCCTATGTAGTGTGGTAGGTAAGACAGCCGCCTGCCAAGCAAGAAGTCCTGTTTCAATCCCAGGCCAGAGCATCTGACAATTTACAACAGTGGCTTCACCTCATGACTTTAGTTAGCGATTGGCTATAAGTATTACGGTATGAAAAACTGTTCTAACTAAGGTATATGCCGTTCGGAGCTGGCGTTAAGTTGTAGATCCCTTTCAATGAATCTGAAAATAGAATCAGGAGCAGCCCATTGATTGAGAAGTCCCCGTTGTTGTAGTTTGGATGCTGCAGGAATTATGTACGTATTTACGTATATAATATTTGATTAAATCTATTCCAAACGGTGTGAATACTATGATGAAAAAATTATAATCAATATGTGATTCTAATCGGAATTAAACTTCAGACTTTTACATTTTTACCATACATTGAAGCTGTCACGCCCACTTATTCAATATAAGAGTTTGAAACATTTAAAAGCAAATTTTTTCTTACGGTTTTGCAAATTCACCTTCAGAAGTTATGAAAGAATTTCTGGAATTTTTCTGACAATATGGCTGAAAGTTATTTGTTAAATTTTTAATTAAAAAAATTGTTATTAAAAACAAACCTTTCTTTTTTTTACAGTACGGTCTATATGGAGCATTTATGGGTTGCTTTGTCTACGTCCTACTCGGTACTTGTAAAGATAGTACAGTGGGTTCTACTGCCATTGCGTCCTTACTAACATATCAAATAGCACGTGGCGTTTGGCAACGAGCTGTTTTATTGGCATTTTTAACCGGTATCATTGAACTATTTATGGCTATATTTCGTTTAGGATTTTTAGTGGATTTCGTATCGGGTCCGGTAAGTGCTGGTTTCACAAGTGCTGTGGCACTTATTGTCTCAACATCGCAAGTGAAAAGTATTTTGGGTGTTAAAAGTGAAGGTGCCTCATTTCTGCAACGATGGATTAGTATGATAAATGATATCGAAAATATACGTGTAAATGATGCCATTTTGGGCAGCTGTTGTGTGATAGTTCTCATAATTTTAAGACAAGTCGGTCGTATTAGATTTGGACCCAAAGATGCTGACGAACAGAAGTGGCATTACAAAGTGATTAACAAATGTTTTTGGTTTATGGGTGTAATGCGTAATGCAACATTGGTTATTGTGTGTGCTATGGTTAGCATGTATTTGGAGCGTCAAGGAAAGCATTATTTCCGTTTAACCGGTAATGTACCAGAAGGTTTACCCACACCAGCTCTACCACCATTTTCCATAGAGGCCAAGCCGGGTAATGCCACTCTGGGCATACCGCCTGTACAGGAGGAAAGTTTCCTGGATATGATTAACAATTTGGGTTATGGTTTAATAATTGTGCCCATGATTGCCTTATTGGAGAATATAGCAGTTTGTAAAGCCTTTTGTAAGTGACATATTGTCAAGTGAATTTTTAAGAAAAGAACTAAAATTCAGTTGATTTTATATTACAGCTAAGGGTAAACCTATAGATGCTACACAGGAACTATTTGCCATTGGTGTGGCCAATGTGGCAAACTCATTTTTCCAAGGCTATCGTGGCAATGGTGGCTTGGCCCGTTCGGCTGTTAATAATGCCAGTGGTGTTAGAACCCCTATGGCAAATTTGTACATTGGCTTAGTGGTAATGTTCGCTTTAATGTATTTAACCAAGTACTTCTATTTTATACCCTTAACGGTATTGGGTGCCATTATCATATCGGCTGTTATATTCCAACTGCAATATCAAGTCGTCAAACCAATGTGGAGAAGTAAAAGTAGGTTTTGAAATGCTAGTTATTAATAACCAAATAATATAAATAAAACTTTGCTTTTAGGGTCTGATTTGATACCTGGTTTGGTAGCTTTTATAGCCTGTCTTGTTATGCCTTTGGAAATTGGCATCTTAATAGCCATTGGAGTGAATCTATTATTCATACTCTATCACTCAGCTAGACCTAAAGTCTCTTTAGAAACTATAGAGGTAAGTTTTCTTTTGATCTAAAACAAAAAACGCTCACCCATAATTCTCTCTTTGTTCTTTCGACAGACAACAGAAGGTATTAAATTCCTTAAATTAACACCCGATCGCTGTTTAATTTTCCCTTCGGTGGAATTTGTACGCAATTTAATTTTGAAATCTGGCACTAAAACTTCATTGCCTGTTGTCATTGATTGCACTTATATTTATGGTGCTGATTACACGGCTGCTAAAGTTATCTGCTCCATGGTACAGGACTTTAAACAGCGTAATCAGGATATCATTTTCTTTAATTTGAAACCCAGTGTTGTTCACATATTTGAAGGTTTGAACTGTAAATTAGTTTTGTGCTACAATATCGATTGTTTGATGCAGGAGTTAAGAAAAGCTGCCGGTTGTGTTGCAACAACACCACCAACAAATTGCATTTCAATGCATATGGGTACCAATGATAACAACAGTATGGCAAGTACCATAACGTTGACGAAATATCAAAC
This sequence comes from Wohlfahrtia magnifica, assembly GCA_023159175.1. Lineage (NCBI taxonomy): Eukaryota > Metazoa > Arthropoda > Insecta > Diptera > Sarcophagidae > Wohlfahrtia > Wohlfahrtia magnifica. Next base: position 2,495,751 of record JAKWBJ010000538.1, read on the forward strand.
AAATAATGCTTAAGTGTTATTTTGAATGAAATAAGTATGTATGTGGGTGTGAATGAAAGCTATTTTTTAAACTTATCTTAAGTATTTTTAGAAGAATATTATATATGAAACCAAAATATACAAAACCGATTTATATAAAATAGGTTGACTTGGTCAAATTGAGAGTTATTAATTCAAAAATTAATATACGAGTATGATAACTTTGGGGTAAGTATTTCAGCACTTGTTATCAATAATTTAATGATTTAAATATTTTACATATGTTACTTAGGTGAAGTCAAAAAAGTCGCCCACTGTAGGTAGATTGACTTAGACACCAATATATCAGTTAAGAAGAGTCTCGTTAAATTTATAGGTTCCGATTTAGCAGTTTGAGCAATTCGTAGTCTTTTTAACTAAACTTTATGTAGTTCACTGATGGGTCGAAGATCAAAGTGGTTCAGGTGCGGGGTATTTAGGCCTTAAAGTAAGTATTTGGGGAGTTAATGCCATAAAAAATGTGCACAATTCAACTTAGAAACGAATTACAAAAGACAGAACATAGACAAACTATTTGATTGGTTCCTATGAAATTGACTCAAAACTAGTATGAGACTGTTTAAGTAAATTTAACCGACTGGGAAAAGATAATAAGGCCAAATAGAAGGAGAAACGTATAATATTCTCATGCTAAATGGGGTTGAGCAAATCTAAGCTTTTGCTAGGGAACTACAATAGGAAGAGATTTGAGTCTTTTATTAGACTATTTAAAAATGTCCTGGGAATGATAACCGGTCTTTTGACCAGGCATGCAGACTCAATATTTGTAAAGAATAGAAGTAGTTTCAGATCGAGAGTGTGTAGATCTACGGAAGGAAACACTTGTTGATTGTTTGACACTTAGGCTCCTATCGGGTAGAAAGCGGTCAGTTACCACTACTGGCATCAACCAATATTCTGAAATTCATCTAGATTTTGGAAAGTATATTACAGGGAAATCCTATTCTAGTTACGGCACTGCAGTAGATTAATGGGTTCCAGTAAGGGTGCAGCGTCTAGTACGTGTCAACGTCTATGGGACAATGCACAATGACACCTGTTGAATGTGGGTCATTCGAAGATTCTGACAAAGTTGAGAACAATTGATAACATTGATTATACAATTTCTTCACTTTGACTTCTCATTGAAGTCCTGGGCAACGATTGCGGACAGGATGAGGTAAGTATAATGTAACTTGTTAACGACTTCAAACAGATCTTTATGGACGGCTTCAAACTGGATGGAGCCGTGAGTAGAGGTATCTTTTCGGAGTCGGTAAATATAACTTAATCGATAAGGTTACCGGGCGGAAGTATAATCTTTCGTCAGTCTTTCAAGCGATGTATCGGCCACAAGAGCTGTTTGGAAGTTTATTGGAAGGGATAACATAATCCAGGGCCCAACACATAGATGGCGCTAGTTTTATTGAATTCACCTCTTTTTCAGTTAGTGTTAACCTTCAAAATTTCACAATATTCTATTAATTAGTTTGTGAGTTATTCTGCAAAAAGTGACACTACTTTTGTTATTTTCACAACAATGTATCAAAAACAACTTCGTGTTTTAATTCTACACTGCTTCCGCTTCATCAAAAACAGCAATAAAACATTGACTTGCTGACTTCAAACGTGGCCGTAGAGACACAGATGATGCAGAACGCAGTGGACGTCCAAATGAGACGGTAACACCAGAAAACATAAAAAGTCCACAAAATCGTTTTGAATGATCGAATAGTGGTTGCGTGAATTAGTTGACATCGTAAAGATGTCAAAAAAAACGTGTTGACTTTATATTGTATGAGCTTTTGACTATGAGAAAGCTCGGTTCAAAATGGGTGCTGCGTTTGCTCACTGTTGACCAAAAACAAGTCAACCTAAACAATGGCAAAACTACATTAATTGATCTTCGAATTTGGCTACCAGAGACTACTGGCTGTTCGCAGATGTCAAAAAAATGCTCACCGGTAAGAAATTTCGCACGAATGAAGAGATTATCGCTGGCAAAGCAAATTTTGTTTCCACATCAAAATGTGTTAGGTTGGATTGGAGTTCATAGAAGTAAATTACTAACACCATGACTTCGTGTATCTTTTGGAATGGAAGTTAAAAAAATGCGAATATTTTGTAATAAAGTACTTAGATTGTGATAAAGAAAAGTACTAAGGCTCACAAAAGTTGGTTTTATTTTGAAGCAGAAGTTATTTCGCACTTTAGTGATAAAAAAAATTAAAAGTTGCGTATTAAAAATTTCACTTTTTCTCATATCGATTTTACTTCTTTCACTAAAGAAATATATTTTAAATCATAATTTGGCAATTAAAACCAATTTTGGGTGTTAATTAGGTATTAAACCAAATAAAACACAATTAAATAAAATAAAAATAAAAAAAATATTTCTCACACCTGTTGGAGTGTGATCGATGGCAGACAAAGAATTAAACAAGAGATGATAACTTGAAGCTATGGAATTAGTGAAATATATTTCGATATTACCAAAGTATAAATATTAAAAAAAAAACAATAGAAAGAATAACCAAAACAATAATTTGAATTTTAAAATAAATTTTAAACACGAACCGGTTTAGAGCTAAACAAAACAAAACTCTCGTATGTGAGCAATTTCATCTATGATTTCTCTTTTTTTCCAAATAATATTTAATAGTTTAACTTGTCACATGGACAACATTGAAAACATTCCGGATATGTTTGTGGTCAGTCGTATATTATAAACGCTCGAGTAAAGACGTCGGTCCGTTTTGGTATAGTAAACGTGAGAAGTATTTAAAATTGTCGCAAAATAAAATGTCAGTCAGTGATGTAACAACACATCCAATGGATTGTATAATGATAACAGATCATCAAACTGTAACTCGTAGTCGTTTGGCCCTAAACGCAAATGAATCATCGTTAGCTGACTTAACAGCTGATCAAAATGAAGCAAACAAAACAAAGTGTAGTGTTTATATGGAGAAATGTTTTAATAAGAAAACATTAAGACGTCGCTTGCCGATATTGCAATGGCTGCCAAATTATAATAAAGAAGATTTTATAGGCGACTTAATAGCGGGTATAACTGGTTCTCTTGCGGCCATACCTTTGGCATTGGCCTTTGCCTTTATAGCTGGTTTGCCTACGAAGGTATTGACAAAGTGTTTCATATGAGTATCAAACAAATGGCAAAATCATATTTAGTTTGCTCTTTACAGCTCCTTTATGGGCAACATTATCTACACCATTTTCGGTTCTTGCAAAGATAACATATTGGGTTCTACAGCTATAGCCTCTTTATTAACTTTCCAAGTAGCTCATGGCAATTGGCAAAAATCTTTACTATTCACTTTCCTATCCGGCTTAGTAGAGTTGGGTATGGGTATAAGCCGTTTGGGTTTTATTATAGATTTTGTTTCTGGTCCAGTTAGTTCTGGCTTTACCAGTGCTGTTGCCTTGATTATATTCACCTCACAAATAAAAAATATTTTAGTGGTTAAAAGTACAGGTGAATCGTTTTTGGAAAATTGGATATCCATGCTAAAGGATATACACAATTATAGTATAAGCGACACTGCATTGGGTTTTGGTAGCATAGTTATTTTGATCGTATTACGATATGTGGGTAACTTAAGAATTAACCCAAAAGAAAATCAACAAGTCAACACTTTTCAACTCATAGTGAATAAGATTTTATGGTTTCTGGGTATTTCACGTAATGCTATGTTGGCTGTATGTACAGCCGCTATTGTAGCCTATTTTGAACACAGAGGTATGAGTTATTTTCAATTGACTGGTTTTATACCTTCGGGTCTTCCACCAGTAGAAGTGCCAGCTTTTTCTATTGCAAGTAATATAACCGACGATGGTGTAGAGTTACAAGCTGCTGAAGGATTTTTCGATTTACTACATGAATTTGGTTCGAGTCTCATCGTAATACCATTAATATCATTATTGGAGACAATTGCGGTTTGTAAAAATTTCGGTAAGTTTAAATCAGTTAACAAGTTTATTTTCCATTCCGCAAAATGAGTGCTATCGAATATTTCGTTTTTCGTATTTGGAACCCAATAGACTTAATAACATATTCACTCGACTCTTCGAATTACTTTACTTCGCTGTTTGAATTACCTATATGAATTATTTCGTTCACATAACATCATTGTAATTGGTTTTGATGGTTCTGTCTGCTCGCATTTCTTGTTAATTGTATTTATTGGTTTGTAATTTGACGGTAAATTGTGATCTAGAGATGGAAAAAAAAGGTTAGAAAATGGAAAAAAACAGATTTAGCATGGATAAACACTCGATAAAAATTAGAGATCAATTTGATTTAATATTAATCCACAGAGCTAAATTTCTTTCAATTTGAGAGATTCGCTCTTAAAATTATGAAGTTCGGCTCATAATTGGGGTTGAATTATAAATGAGAGAAACGTTTTCGTGTGAATATGGCATAGGGTGCTATTTTAATGAAGGAAAACCAAAATTAATAAAAGACACAAAACTTCCATTCCACTTTTGTTCGAATTATTTACAAAATCGAAGCGATGAACAGCTATGACATTGACGCACTTCGCAAAACTGATTCTCAACATACATATGGGTGCAAGGGAAGTTACTAACGTCTAGTTGAATCAGATTTATCGTACCAATAGATGTAAAAGGTAATGAGAGTACCTGTGATAAGAAACGAGCAATCTCACTTTTGAAGTATTGGCTTTATAACTTAGATATGTTGAATTTTTCGGGTGAGGCCAAGCTACACAAGTATTTTTTTGTTAATAGTCTTAAACTGGTCTTGCGGCATATAGTCGAGCGTGTTCCGGATGAAGTACTACTGCTTTAAAATTATTAAATTTTAAATTAATTTATAATTAATTAATTTTTAATTTTTTAGCACAAATTTGGTATTTGCAAATTAACTTAATTTTGTTTTACGGACCAACAATTTTATCATAAAATTTAAAGTTTAAACTCTTCAACTATAAAATAAAACCTAATTATCATTTCATTTAACACCTCAGAACTTAACATACATAAAAGTTTTTGTTTTTAATTTGTTTTCTTTGCAGCCAATGGAAAACCAGTTGACACAAATCAAGAATTAATTGCCTTGGGTTTAGCTAACATTTCTAATTCCTTTTTCTATGGCTATCGCATTAATGGTGGTTTGGCTAGAGGCTCGGTAAATACAGCCAGTGGTGGTAGGACACAATTTGTAAATGTTTATATAAGCGTTATAGTGATATTGGCCATGCTTTTTTTGGCGGAATACTTTTATTATATACCAAAAGCAACACTGGCCGCCATAATAATAGCAGCAGTATTATTTCAATTGCAATATCAAGTTATAATACCAATGTGGCATAGTAAAAGTAAGTATAATTTATCCCTATTATCCTTGTAAACTTTCTTTTTAAAGCAAAAAATTAACGATATTTGGAGTTAGAACTTTTCTATTATATTAAGCCACCGATATACCAAAAATAATAATTTGGTAAAATTCGTATTTAAAGCAAAAAACATTTTTCTTATAAATACCTTTTAGAATCCGATTTATATGTGGGTTTCTTAGCTTTCATAGCTTGTTTAATATTACACTTGAGTGTGGGTATAGCCATAGCCATTGGCATTAATGTTTTGTATATACTATACCACTCAGCTAGACCTAAAATAGCTGTGGACTTAGCAAAGGTAAATTAAATATTAATTTTATATAAAATATCTATATGTACATAGATTTCATATTTATACCTTATTTTTCAGACTCCTAGTGGCAAGCAATTTCTAAAGCTTACACCCGATCGCTGTTTAATTTTTCCCTCTATGGAATTTGTACGCAATAAAGTGTTAAAATCTGGTCTTAAATATTCTCTTCCGGTAGTTTTCGATTGTACGTACATATACGCCAGTGATTTTACCACAGCCAAAGTTATAGAATCTATTATAAATGATTTTAATTCACGCAACCAGAAGCTGATATTTTTCAATTTGCGACCGAATGTTGCAAAAGTTTTCACCACATTACATTCGAAATTTATTTTATGTTATTCCTTGGATTGTGTAAAAAAGCTATTGGATGATGAGACGACGACAACTGGCAGTACTGCTGTTAATGTAACAACTAATGAAGAAATAACAGAATTATGATTAATATGTTATGCCTTAAAGTATGCTATAAATTTAGAAAGAAAATAAGCTTTTATTAAAATAATAAAATAAAATAAGCTTTTATTTAAAATAATAAACTTAAATTTTTAATAAGAAGTTTTATAAAAAAAGTATTAAAAAAAAAAAACTTTTATAAAAACGCTTACTTTCACATTGCTAGGCAGGTTCTCAATGGAAAATAATGAAGTAAATTTAACGTAATGATTTAAATTGAAAGCTTTTAAAAAAATTTCCTAGTTTTTTTATAAAGACGTTCCGAAAACGTACAGCTTGGTCATACAAATAACGATGACGTTAGACGTTTGTATTTAAGCTAAATTTAAAAAGCTGAAATTAAAGGCAGTTTCTGAGTCTTTCTAACTTATATATTTATTGGCGTACAATTTTCATTTAATTTAAATGCGAATTTTTAAAATCTAGTAAGAAATAAGTAAGAAATAGGAATAATTGACAAACATCTGCCTACAAAGAAAAAAGAGTACCTCAGAAAATAAACATCAGGGATATGTACAAGGTAGCAGAACTTACAGTTCCTCATAAAGAGACCATCAGTCAATTATATCATACCAACGCTGGAGTAAAGCAAGTAGGCCCTCTATTACCTCTACTATTTACCATCGTGCTGGCTGATACCATGAGCAAAGTCATGAAGAGATTCACATGCAATGTTGGAATTCATCATATCTGCAAGAGCTTTTGGCGGAATCTAGGCATTCGTAAATAGATGTCTAAGAAGATTCTAACGAATTCATTGGCCAAAGAAAATTCTGAACCAAATTTTATACAAAATTTGCAATCTAACGCCATTGTATGACAAAATTAAAAACCGTAAGTGACAAAGTAAATGCCTTATGTACATTGAGAAAACCTGAAGGAAATATTGTCAAAGAGTAACACACACAGAGGTTGGCATACTCAAACACTGAGACGAAGTAAGGAAGGTTAATATAAAATTTTTAGGATTAAGAAGTGGTTGGTTTAGTGTAAAACTCGTCATCTATGACCAAGCTGCAAAACTTCACAAACATATACCTAAGGTGCATCGTATAATGTTTCTAGCCCAACACAATATCAAATACAAACCAATGTATATCGTACAACAAACTAAATGCTAGTTCATTAAGACACACATTAAGATTGGCAAACACCATATCTATGGCAGCATTAAAATACAACCCGCAAGGCAATCTACTCAGAGGTCGGCCGAAGAATACAATAGAATAGAATAAGTAGAGTAAAAGTAGCCGGTTATAGACGGAACGCAACGGTCTCAATTAGAGATTTCCAGGGAATCCCTGTTTTGGGACCCAGTTTGAGAACATCGGAAGCTTATCATCATCAAAAAGTGATTGAAAATCTTATGCTTTGGCCATATGCTGAACTTAGGGGCTAAAATAATAATAACAACGACATCAATGTGCATCTTACGTAAGGATTTTTGAGTCAACTCCCAAATCACTGCGCTACAGTTAGAGCATGTTGCAAAAATTTATGGTTTTGTTAAAAAGTAGTTTATTTTGAAATTTAATTTTTAATTGCATATATATGGGAAGAAAGGACTCTGTAATTCGTAATTCATATCTCAATTAACGTGTTTCGTCATACAAAATTTGAAAGCAAATACCTAATGTTTAGTTGTTTTACTTTTAAATCACCTTTTCTATTTTTTTAATGAATGTTTATGAGAGCTGTCGAAATAACAAATAATACCTTAAATACAATTGAGCAGCACGTTAAGATTGTTGAAGCCTTTTACGAAAATGGGCATTCAAACCAAAATGTATTTCGTGCACATCATGATTTTTTTCGGTCAGTATAATCGACCAAATATGTCCACAATCGGGAGAATTGTGCGCAAACTTCAGCAAACCAGGTCTGAAAGAAATGTGGCGATGTTCATTGGCCACCACGATCATGTGACTTGACACCGTTGGATTTATTTCCTTGGGGATAGTTAAAAAAAAAACTGTGCCCCAATAAGCCAAGGACAATTGAAGTGCTAAAGGATGAGATAATTCGGCGCGTTAACGACATTGAACCTCAATTATGTCTCAGAGCCATTAAAAATATGAACCGACGGATAGAGGTATGCAACCGAAGCCGTAAAAAGCATTTGGTCGATATATTGTTTCACACATAAGTGTTGCAGATTTATCTATCATAATAAAAAAATATTAAGATAATTTTTTGAAAACTTTTTGTTTTATTTACAATTAACATCGTTCGTTTTGGTTTGACCACCCTTTATATATATATATACTAAACAGCGTTGTCAAATCGAACTATGTCGTGAAAAGTGCATGATTCACAATCGTAAATGAGAGAGCAAAAAAAAGTATATAAAAGACTCAAAATTGTATTTTGTAAATTATTGTAGTTAAAACAAATTGCTCTAATAAAACAAAAGATAAAAAGTACAACTTTTAACAGGTGGAAAAAAATAGGTGACTGTGCTCGGTTCACTAATTAGATTTACAAACTATTATCGAATTTTAAACATGTATTCGTTGAAATATACAAAAGTATTTTGCCATAGCATATGATAAGATCAAGAGAGTTCAGTTGTTTTTTCTAAATTCACTTATTCCTTTCTGATTAGTTCGGCTGATCGGCTTATTGATCATTTCAGATTATTTTTAAAATTATTTATTTACGTTTTTAACTAAAATATCAACAAAATCAATATAATTTATACTCTTCGCTACATTTCTACTTTTAAACATGCATAAATAACTTTTAAGATTTTGGTTTTCTTTTTATATTTTATTTTTACATTTCGCTTACAATTAAAACATTAAATTTATACAAATAAACAAAAAAAAAAAATAATCGATTAATACGAATGTATATAAAACTATACACAAATTTAATACTTCTTTTTATATAATTTTATTATTATGATACAATTAAAACTTAAACTATATTAAGGTATATTAGTACACAAATAGAGAAATTTATTTAAATATTTTATAAAACTACAACTACAAGCTACAAGTAGAATACAATATACATATATGTATGCATATAAATCAATACAAATTTTACATAATAAATAAAAAATCAAGTCGTTTAAAATCAAAAGCTATATTAGTTATACTTATATTATAATAATTAATACTTTTTCTTTTTAAGTGGCACTAGAATTTCTAAAAAATACAATAAGTTTACTAAGTACTTAAGGAGCTCGTTTTACCTATTTTCTATAATTTTGAAGTTTCCTCATCTTTACCAGATAATCTCATTTCTAGTATGGCCATATCATAAATCACAACCAAATTATTGTTAATACCCTCAAATACCTCAGCTACTCTGGGTTGTAAGTTGTAAAAGTAAAGCTTCTGTTCACGAGATTCAAAATCATCGATCATGGTGGACACTACTTTGGCAGCAGTGAAATCAGCACCATAGATATGTGTACAGTCGATAACAACAGGTAGAGTAGATTTGCGGCCCTGTTTAGTAATCACATTACGGACAAACTCTACCGAAGGGAAAATTAGACAACGATCAGGGGTCAGCATTATATATTTATGGCCGTTGGAAGTCTATTTAAATAAGAAAGTAGGAGTATATTAAAAATTAATTTAAATTTCAACGATTTTAGTTACTTACACTTAAAGTTTCTACACGTAACTTGGGACGAGCAGCATGATACAAAATAAATACAATATTTATGCCAATACCAACTAAAATGCCCAATTGTAGAGGTAATACCAAACAGGCAATAAAGGTAGCCAAGCCAGGAATCAAATCAGACTCTATGAGTATAAAAAAATAACCATAAAATATTTACGAATTCAGCAATTAAGCATCTCAACTTACTTTTACTTCTCCACATGGGTTTAACGACACGATATTGTATCATGAAAATAACAGCAGCCATAATTATAGCAGCTAAGGCTGCTTTCGGTATATAATAAAAGGCTGGTGTGGCATATAACAAAGCAATGATAACAATGAGGCCTGTATACACATTGGATAACTGGGTGCGTACACCACTCGAATTTAAAACAGCACCACGAGCAATGCCACCATTACCGCGAAAACCTTGGGCAAATGAATTGGCCACATTACATACACCCACAGCAATCAGTTCCTGGGTAGCATCGCAAGGTTTACCATTTGCTATAGAAAAAAAAAATAAAAACAAAAAATAAATAAATTTGTTGAATTCTAATAGCGTAAACGACTTACCAAAAGCCTGCACCACAGCCATATTTTCCAGCAGAGCAATCAGGGGTACTACTATTAGACCTGAACCCAAACTGCTTGCCATTTGAGCAAAACTTTCATGCACCTCGATTATTTCACCTGTACTGGTATTCGTTACAGTGGTCATACTAAATGGTGGTAATTTAAACTCTGGCATACCCGATGGTACATAACCGACCATACGGAATATATCAATATCCGAACTTATTAAATAATAACCAATCGCTGATGTGACAATAACCAAAACAGCATTACGCGATGTACCAATGACCCAAAAGAGGCCAGACCAAAATTTCTGACAACATGTTTTATGACCATCTTTTGGACCAAAACTCATGCTAGCCATGGCGCGCATAGTAAGTAAGACCACAATACAAGCCATACCCAAAGCAGCATCATTCCAACTTATATTGTGTATATCATTGATAATTGAAATCCACATGTCCACAAAAGTATCGCCCTTGGTATTGACTCCAAACAAATCTTTAAACTGCGAAGTGAAAATGATTAAAGAACCGGCGCTAGTAAAGCCAGCACTAACTGGTCCCGAAACAAAATCTATTAAGAAGCCCAAACGAAAGACACCCATGGCAATTTCTATGAGACCCGTAAGAAAAGTGAGTAGTACTGCTTTCTGCCAAACACCTTGAGCCATTTGAAAGGTAAGCAAAGCTGAAATGGCTGTAGGACCCACGGGTACATCTTTGCTGTAAGTGATTAAAAAATACAAATTAGATTTACCATATTAAACCTATTGTTTTGCTTTTTCTTTTTTTTAGTGACATACCTCGAGCCCAGGAATATATAAATGAAACAACCCAAAAAGCAACCATATAAGCCGTACTGTAAAAAAAAGATAATGAAAATGTCAAAATTAATGCCAGTGCATGAAATGTTAATTAAACAAAAGTAAACAGTAACTATTATTGACAATAATAAATAATTTTATGACAATTATAATTACGAAGTATACGATCTGTAGGTACTTTTAAAGTTTTATTACTTTGAAATATTTAAATTTTAAATGTTAGTTTTGGTAATTGTTTCAATACAATTTTTAATTTAAGATTGCCGATCATTAAGCAAAATATTACATATATAAGACTATCTTTTTTTATAGTTCCCAAGATATACCGTAATAATTACTTTTTTCTTCAATACCGTAACGTAGAAAATGAAAAGAATTTCGCATATCCATTGTTGTATTGAAAGTTATGATCTTCAGTTCACACTAAAGATATTTTACGTTCCACTTTTATTTTTCTTACCCAATTTTGCATGAACAGTTAAACTAGTACATGAAGTTACTGGAGGATTTGTAAAATGGGCATGAATAGTTTTTACATAAAAAAATTAGCCAAATCGATATAGGTGTTCATCGATTTTAGAGATATATAAAAAGTGGGCGTAAAATGATAAAAATGGGCGTGGTAATATTTTTTCCTATAAACTTAAATTGGATTACTACGAACATTAAAAAAAATTAAACAAATCACCGATTTTAAATAAATTAGAAGAGGCGATGTGCACAAGTTTTCTTTCCGTAAAAACCTTAGTTGTTGCAGCCGTTCTCAAGCAGTACGATTACCAACAAACGACATTTGATTTTTATTTATAAAGATAAGAATAGGTTTGGTTAGGTTGGGTGGTGAACCCTCCTTAAAGGATAAGATCCCACTAAGGCCGGAGGTTGAGTCCCTTGCGATACCACAGGTCTGTCTAACAGATTTTAACGATACCACATACTATCTTAATAAAAAAAATTTCCAGAATAACCCACGTGTAACGGTCCCATCGTTCCGATTTGTTGTTGATATTCCCCTTAAATCTTAGCGTCATAGCTTGACATTTGCATTTTTTATATTCGATTTTCGGTATGTCCACCAGTGCTTCCTGCGATTTTTTCATTATTTCCTCTCGGCTGCTGAAACGTCTTCCCCGTAATGATTTTTTAACTCGATTAAACAGAAAGAAGTCACAATAAATTTCGAATAATGGTGGCACTGTGCGACGGTGTGTAAGCATGGTGCAAGATCCACGAGTTTTTTGCCCACAATTCTGGTCTCTTTCGGCATATTGCTTCACTTACAAGTTTCATAATGTTTAAATACTACTCTTTGCTTACTGTCTGGCCTTCTGGCAAAAACTCATGGAGCACTACACCGTTGTAATTCATGAAAATCGTGAACATTGCCTTCTTTTTTGACTGAAAACGAAGTGGATTTTTGGTCTTGGCTCATTTGGTGAACGCAATTCACTTGCCTGATGTCTGGATTGCATGTCGTACTTATAAACCTACGTCTCGTCTCCAGTAGTGATCATTTTGATGAATGTGGGATCGGATTTAGTTGCGAGTCTAATGTTCTCTGCGACCTCAACATGTTAAAAATTGTAAAAAATCGCCAACATACATCTATATAAACTCTTGGCTACGTAGCTATTGCAGATGACAAGTTATGATGCTAAGATTTAGCGAGAATATCAACAACAGATGTACCAACTTAACAGAAAAAAAAAAAATCGGAACGATGGGACCGCCACAAGGGGGCGGAAAGATTTTTGATCAAGTTTGTGTGGCCTCTGCGACTACGCAGATGATATTTGTTTGTTCGCTCATCATTCTGAGCATATTCAGAGCAAAATTTAACACCATATCCCAAAATACCAAAAAAATTCGGGCTCAAAATTAACGAAGGAAAAACCAATTTATGCGTATTGCCATTAACAAATCCTCACCACACACACTTGAGGGGCAGACAATCCAGAATGTAGAAGTTTTCTCATGTCTGGGCTGTACCATAAGTAAAGACGGTGGTTCTATTAAGGATATTGCGGTCTGTATAAACAAAGCCCGAAATGCATTTCAATCTTTACACAGAATATGGCGTGTAAACAACCTGTCGACTAAGACAAAACTGAAGATCTTTGATAACAGCGTAATATCAATATATTTGTATGGTTTTACCAATTGGAGCTCTGTAAATGTTTCACAATAATAAGTGCTTGAAAAAAATTCTTCGTATCTTTTTAACCGAATTGGTTCACAAATGACCAATTACTGTCGGTGGCTAACCATAGACCAATTGAACATGAAATCAGCAGGCTTAAATAGACATAGATTGGCTATATATTGAGAAGGCTATCTAGTGATATTGCTAGACAAGCGCTGAACTGGAATCCGTGGGGCCATTGACCCTGGTAGGCCTCGTAGAAACATGGATATGGATGGTTAAAAATGAATGCTCATCTCGTAACATGACATGGAACAAACGTAAAAATCTAGCCAAGTGGAGCGCATTAGTTAATGCCCTTTGTTCAGAATGAATATTTAATTTGATGTTAGTCTATTTCATTTAATCTTAAATAAAGGAGAACAAACTATGTGCCCTCATGCTGCCAACAAAATGGAGTCTCCCCATACATCGCCCGGAGGATGTCTCCAGTCTAACGGAATCAATCAGAATACCTATGTTCGGTTTCCCTAGTTAGTTCATCAACAACGCAATTTCCGACGATATCCTTGAGAAATCGCCGGCATTCATGTGGACGAAGATAGATCGAGGCAACTCTCGTAAGAAACTCGATTGCAGCCTGGCTATCCGAATAAATAAGGAAAATCCTGCCACTCATTTGGCATTTTATGGTAGCCACTTGAAATACATTGCAGCTATCAGGCAGTCTATAAGAAAATCTAATATTTCAGAACTTTTTATGTATATACCAAAGCAGACCTTGTACAGAATTCTATGAATAAGGACTATTTTTGCTCATTGTCGAGGACGAACCAATTGAAAAAATCATTTTAGGCAAAGCGATCTTTATTGAATCTTATTCAAATTAACTAACTAACTAACGATGGAGCAATTATATATAAATCATCATAACTAATAAACAGGGAAACTAGAGATATGCAATTGTATGTTCTTTCTCGTGCAACGGATGTAAGATATTTATCCGTTTCATGAGTTTTTATGAATTTTGGTATCTATTTGTTAATGCATATTTTTCCATATTTTTTCATAGCAGCATTTTTTGACATATTTTAGTTTTAAGAACATGTTTTCGACTTTTTTTTGGTATTTAAAGAACATTTTACCCTTTTTAGCGCATATTTGGATTTTTGTGCTCCAAAATACTTTTATAGCGAAAACTAAATTTTCGGTTTGAATTCTGCATAAGACATGGCTTTTTTAATTATCCGTCAATTAAAATATTTTGCGTCATCTAGATCTCAATTCGTACTATAAAGTACGATCAGAAAAAGTTTAAGGTTCAAAATATTGTTACAAAAATGAAAATGCTGAAGACAAAATTCACCACATTAGAGATTAATTATGAGATCTTAGCTATAAAATTTATTAGCTCGTGTCGAGGCTTAATAATTGCCATAATTACCTGTACTAATTAAGAGTGCTACTCGCCGCACCCTATCGCTACAACCGCATGTCTAACGATGTTGCCAGTTCAATTTCTTTTTTGTGTAATATACTTTTATACCATTTGAATTAACGTAGATAAATCGAAGATTCAAGTCTGTACTAGAACATTCGAAACTAATAATGAAATGCTATAAAAGATGGCACATTGCGGTTGGTGAGTTAGTTATCGTTTGGCTGTCAATAATCTTAAGGTATTGTTATCCTTTAAATATGCCCCCACTACATCAGAAGACATTGACATTTTTAATGTACAAAAGTTTACTCAGATGTAATACATTTGAAAATTTCAGTCAATACCCATAAAAAAATGTTGCTTTTACCAAATTAACAAAGCGTAAATATGTGTTTTTTAGAGCATATTTTAAAATTTTTAGAATATATTTTTTAACAGCATATTTCTGGTTTCCCTGCTAATAAATATTACTCTGCGTTATTTAACCAAATGTGCTATTATGAAAACAAAAATGATCTAACATAACCAGATATTTAGCATTTTCTTATGTGTCAAAAAGTTCTAATCCTTCACTATTTACCAAATGTATGAATAAGTTTGTATTCATCGCCTTATGTTTTTCTTAATCTATTTGCTTAAACTCACCTGTAAGTCCAAACCGGCTATACCAGCATAAGCTAAACCCTGTGGTATAACTGTTAGGCCAACTGTTATGCCGGCCATTAAATCACCTACAAAATCATGGCGATCATATTTTGGTAACCAAGTCAGGATCGGTAAACGTTTGTACAGAGTCTTTTTGCGAAAAATATTCGCCGATGTTTGTTTTAACCAATCCATGGTGGTGGTACAACAATCAGATTTTCCATTAGTATCATCGTCGTTTTGAACAATACAATCACGTGAGGTATTATAGATAGCATTCGGTGGTATATCCAAGGATACCTCAGAACCCGAACTATTATTTCGTTGAGCCGGTTGATCGGTGCGCATTTTGTTATATATATATTTGTTTTAAATTTACACTCTGTTTTTATTTTTATTTTCTTCTTACTGAGGGAAGATAATTTATAATTTTAAAATTATTTTATTTTGTTTTAAAATAATTTTAGAAAATAGCATAACATTTAATTATTTATTTAAGAAATTTTTTTTATATAATATTTTTCATAAAATTTTTATTTGTTTTCATATTTCGATTAAATATCCGCGTTTTCTTTATTTGTGAACTTAACTTTGAGAAGTCAATAACACGAATGACACTTGAAATTTTCAACTCTCACGAGCTGCGCTTGTTACTCGTTGTTTGCCAATTCCAATTTAAAATTGATCTGTGTGAGCAAAGACAATTGCGCGTATTTAAAAATGAAATAAATTTAATTGCCGGTGGCATCAGTTTTCTCCTTTAAATACGAGAAAATAAAAATATGCTTTTGTTTCATAATGTTTTTTATATTTTATTTAAGTTTTATACTTCCAACGGCGACTGCAACCCAAAAGAGAGTTCAACGATTTCGACATTCTATAGAATTAGTATATTAGAATGTAATTGAAACTGCAGGCGATTTAGCGCGACTTAAAAAAATTAAGACTCGTGCATAAGCTAAGAATTTGAAAGAAAAAAGTCCGTAAGATTGAAGCGAGAGTTTCTATAAAAATAGAAATTTTGTTTTTTCACACTAAAATTTTGCATTTTTACCCTATACCCCACTATTAGAAGTGATGGTAGTATACTGTATTTGTATAGACATTTGTTACATTTAAAACAAAACAGTTTTAAAACTACTTTTTATCTTTCTTGAAGACTCAAAATCTTTTACAGATCTACTAAAACACACGCGTTAAGCGTAACGTTGCCGAGGGTCTAGGTTTGACGCTACAATGAGTTCTTTACATAAGAGCTAATTTAAGTTTTTAATGCACTACCAAAATCGGATTTTCCAATGACAAACCTAAAAGCCGAGCTCTAACTATAAATAATCTTGAAAATTCTTACGCCTACACAATGTATGGACAAAACTAAACAGCTCGGCCTTTAGGTTTGTCTCATACATTGTGTAGGCGTAAGAATTTTCAAGATTATTTATAGTTAGAGTGCTCGCATACAACACAAGCGGCCCAGGTTCGAATACTTAGAGGACATGACGATAAAACTAAAATAAGGAAGTGGAAGCTTTATGGAAAAGAGTGATTGGAAGAAAAATATGCATATTTTAAAAGAACATATTAAAAATGGATCCTAGGTTAGGTTTAAACGGCTGCAAAATAGCAAACTGTCCAGCACACTTACGCCATAAGACCCGTTATAATACTTAAAATTCCTTACAGCCCTGGCTATAAATTTGTTGATCAATTCTACAGGTATTTTCTGTAAGGTAATACCCTAGTTCTTAATCTAGCCAATGCTAGGCAATCCAATAGAAGGTGTGCCATGGTTTCCACATCCTCTTCCATGTAGCATCTACAGAGATGCTTAATCTATAGGCATGTTTCCCAATAAGATAATGTCCATTTAGTGTTCGTATCACTGCAGATATTGTGGATTACCGTTCGGTAAGTTAAGTAGTTGCCTAGTTCTCTTCATGTCCACCCGTAGCCAGAGAACGCTAAGCTGTTTACAAGCAGGAGTTAGTCTCCATTTATCGTTGAATATATTATCGGTCCATTGCCTAATATGCAGTCGCGTCTATAGATCGGCACACCAACACTTTCTTTCGCCAGAAGAATCTGTATCGTAGTACCCTGTCCAACCAGCTCATTCGAAATTGCCTGGAATATAGTTTTGCCACTTTAACCAAATGAGCCTGATGCCAAAATATTCAGGATCATCCTCAGTAATAAGTGGAATTTCTTAAAAGATCGATATTTAGCACAAATAGTCCGCATAATTTAATAGCAAACTGCCTGTTCGGATAGATACAGATTTTTGGGAGTGCTGTAACAAAATTTGGCCTTTTATAACCTTTTCCTATAGTGCCAAATTGTGAAGTCGGTCTACATGTAGCCCTAACTGCCATACCAAAGTTAAGACAGAAATCAATTATTTCTATAGCGAGTCGGGTCGAACCATAATTGTCAATTTTCTTAGCATTTTTTTAAGATTTTCTGTTGCTGTTTGACGTTTTCATTGTAATTCTTATAAATGTACACATTTGACCATCAACTTCTAACATAGTGATCATTAAATATTTGGCCGGTGATTTTTTATTCTCAATCTTATAATTCATTTGTTAACCCCTTCTTAAGTTATGTTTAACTGAAGTTTTGTAGTTTTTATTTAAAGCTGGTAAGTTTAAAAAGAGTTAAAACTTGTAAGTGGGATTTATTTTTTCGTCTGTGTAACAGCGGGGACTTTTCTTTAATTTCAAATTTAAAACAAACAAAAAAAAAAACACCAACGTTTTGTATTTTAAATTGTTTAAACAACGCAGCTTAATCACGTGTTTGTAGGTCGTGTGGAATAAGTTTTTTTTTATAAAATGATTTTAAAAATAAATTTTTAATAAATGGGAATCATTAATTATTATTTTTATCATATCAAATTTAAAATGAAAATTTAAATAAAAAAATATTTTGAAATTTGAATAAAGAAGTGGCATTTCTGGTATTTCGCCTTTGTTACAGAATTTGAAATGCATTTTCTTGAGTTAATAGAAGAAAAAAAGGTATAAAATATACGCTGGAATTTGTGTAAATCGTTAATAATGCGCTAATATTTGTAAATCGGTAAAAGTTAAATTCTTTAACAGAAAATATTATAACATTTTAAACTTTCAAATAGCATTACTTTAGATACTTCTTTAAAAGAAAGATCTGAGTTGAAACAGCAACTTAAGTCAACTTTCTAAAAATTCTATAAAGACTTAACAACTTTCTACGTGTGATTAAAATTAAAAAAAATGTCTACTTTTATACAAATTTTTTTATAATTAGTAAAATCTTTCCTCTATGAATAGGTATTACATAAAATGTATTCTATGTTAATAAAAAAAATTTGATTATGCAATAGACGAAATACAGTTGTGACACAAATAATAGGGACACAAAAATTTGTCAGTATTTTTTTTTTTAATTTTTACTTGTACAACAAAGCTAAAGATATATGTTATCTTAAAAATACAGGAAGATTGCAAAGTCCAGTTCTTATAGTATTTGAAGATTATTTATTAAAAATAAAGGTGAAAAAAATTAATAGGAACTATTATATGGTGTTGGTAGTCTCTTTTTATATTTTGGGTTAAACTTTTTCTTGTGATTTGAATTTAACTAAAAAATTCATATTTCATTTGTCAACAAACAGCACATTACATGCGAATGTGTTCAACAAATAGAAAAAGATATTCCGACTGAAATGCCCAACTTGGCAGAGATAGAAAGCGCCATTAATTAACTAAAGGATAATAAATCACTAGTTCTCGACAATATTTTCAACGAGCTTCTTAAGGCAGGAAATAAGCAAGCAAGTGTTTGATTTTTACAGCCGATAATAAAAGATTTTAAAATACGAGTCAACTCAACGAAGAGCTCCTAAGAAAGAAAATCTGAGAGAATGCCGTAACTGGAGAGGTATTAGCCCACTGAGTATGGTGAATAAAGTCACTAAACCAATATGTACGCAATAAACAAGCTAGCTTCAGACCCGGCAAATCGAGTACAGATCACATCAATAGCCTTTGTACCTCATCTGCATCGATTTTAAAAGGGTGTTTCACCGTTCACCGTTGTACCGTTCATGAACACTTTTTAAGTAAGTCAATTGATGTGAGAGTAGGTGTTCGACAAGGTTGTTCGCCCTCTCCATTTCTCTTTAACCTTGTCGTTAATAACATAATGTCAAGAGTATCATCCAAATCTAGGGTATTAACATGGTGTCTGAGCGACCGATTTGAGAATGTGGCCTATATAGACGACATTTGCCCACAAGGATATGTGGGATGACATGAAATTGCAGCTGAAGCATCTAAATGCGGGCTCAAAATCAATACATGACAAATGTTGAACCTTTTAGACCAAACAGAATATTATAGAGGTCAAAACATCGTGCTACTTTAGTAGCATCATAACACTAACTGATAGCTCAAAGGAATACATAAGAAAGCGGATTAATAAAGCCAGGCAATACTTTGGACGGGGGTGGCGTGAAGTAGAGGTAGGAATACAACACAAACGGCCCAAGTTCGAATCCCAGTAGAGAACATCACTAAACAAATTTAATTGCGGTTTCGAGTGCTTAATAAAGAGACAAAGAGACTTCAACCTCCCTCCAGACAAATCCATCTAAAGAAGCCCTCCTGACCTTCCTGCTTACCTCTGGTGATGATGACAAACATCAGGCGAATGGTTAGGAGAAAATGTCACCTACTGAGATTAAATTACAATGGTAAGTAAGAATCACCACCACTTAGCAGCGATCTTCATCATCATATGGAGGCGAGCTAAGTAGATGTTTAATCCACTGTAGCGGTTTAATCTGTGTAGTGGTGATTATTGAAACTAAAACAAAGTAATGAGTGCTTTGTGGAAAGTCAATGTGCTCCCTAGAGGAGTGACGGCGAATATGAATGATGAGATCATATTACATGTCACACAAAATTAATACTCATCGACATATGCGTCAAGTTAGTTGCTCTACTGCGAGTCGTGGAAAGCAGCGCGGTGCGACATCAACATCCAACAGGTATTTAGAAACCATTGCCTCTGCAGAATATTGGGTTTATTTTGTTCCCGACCAATAAGCAATGAATGTGAATGGTAGAGAGAAATGAAGGTGGATTGGAAACGTCTTCGGCAGAGGCCATCAAGACATCGTCAGAAATCCCATTGAGGTAAACACACAAGGAAGCCGCAGAAAAGGGCGCCCAAGTCAAGGCAGCGAAAGTTGGACAATCGTGAAACCAGCTGAAAACTGAAGCATCGGATAGACAATCTGGCAGCCCTGCCAGATAAAATTTTCAGATAATCGAAATTTTTCCGATAAATTTTAAAAATATCGTCATTTAAGTTTCGAAAAATCGCCAAAGAAATCGTACCAAACAAACGAGCAGGTTTTAGTGTTTTCAAGTTTTGTTTTCGGTACCAATGTATACCAGCTGAAAACTGAAGCATCGGATAGACAATCTGGCAGCCCTGCCAGATAAAATTTGCAGATAATCTAAATTTTTCCGATAAATTTTAAAAATATCGTCATTTAAGTTTCGAAAAATCGCCAAAGAAATCGTACCAAACAAACGAGCAGGTTTTAGTGTTTTCAAGTTTTGTTTTCGGTACCAATGTATACCAGCTGAAAACTGAAGCATCGGATAGACAATCTGGCAGCCCTGCCAGATAAAATTTGCAGATAATCGAAATTTTTCCGATAAATTTTAAAAATATCGTCATTTAAGTTTCGAAAAATCGCCAAAGAAATCGTACCAAACAAACGAGCAGGTTTTAGTGTTTTCAAGTTTTGTTTTCGGTACCAATGTATACTTAGTACATATAAAAAATTAAACATTTTTAATGTGTGCTTAAAACTACTTACAAATGAATACATTATTTGCCAAATCGATTAACTCCACTTTTAGAATTTTATTAAATGGTAATATCAAAACACTGCATTGACTCTAAATTATATTATATTCGAAAGAAATTTCTCTGATAGTAACTTCTAATACTACGACGGCTTATAATTTTAGTACTTACTTTATAAAAATTTTAAAACTATTCTTTGATTATTTTAATAATTGCTTTCTTTAAGAATTTTGTTTTTCAGTTACAATTCTTGTTTACTTATTTTTTATATATCGCGCACCAAATCACGAACAGTCATAACTTATCAAAATCGCTGTTTTTGCATAAATCAATTCACAGATCACATCTCTAACGACCACAATATTTTCCTTTACATGTCTCGCCTTCTTACTTGTATGGCTAGAACATAATCAATTAATGGTTCAACTAGACATGACTCATAGTAAAGCAATAGTTACAACGTAGTAAGCCAACCTTTGGTCCACACTTTGATCGATTAGTGGTGACGTACCATTACTTCATAACTGATCAATTTAATTTTACAATAATGTTTCAAATACAGTCTTTGCCTCTTCTGAACATTTGAAAATTTTGAGTTGTGACTGTTTATGATTACGCGTGCGATATAAATAACGGTTAACTTTTTTAGCTGAACTTAAAATAATTGTATAAATCATACCAAAAGAGTAGTTTTTCTTTTAAAAAACGCGTGCGCATGTTTCTTTCACTTAAACTAGTTGTCTCAACTATAAAAAGTTGTTTATACTTTTAGAGCTGCCAGTTGTCCATGCAGCAAAAATTGTCGTTTTAGAGGGAAAAAACGTCAATCGTCATTTTGTCAAAATTTTGTTAAAAAAATAGTCAAAATGACTATATATCGTCAAATCTGACAGCTATGTATACAAGTTAAAAAAAGGAAAAAATGTGTCCCTATAATTTTTGCCATTACTGTATATTACTTAATTCAACTTAATTAAAATGAAAAGAAAAAAAATTTAATTAATTTTATTTGTGCTTTATATTAGAAAGATAACAATAAGTAGCATTAAGAATTGTAATATTTCTAACATACAAATGTTCATACAGTATATTCATCCATTAATTTTCATTTTTTACATTTTTATGTAATTATTTCTGTCAAGACTATAAAAACCTACATACATATTTATTTTTATTAAACTGCCTTTAAAATAATGTAGTTTACACTTGATTGTGGTACTTTTTTAACCAGTAAAACTTTATAATCTGGTCAACATAAAAAGTTCTTACAGAATCGACATTTTCGTATAACAAACTACATATAACATCTACGAAATATTATTTGAAATCGTTAAACACAAGTATTTTTTTATATGTTTCTTTTCCATTCATTTATACTTTAAAAATATTCTAGAATCCAATTACTTGCATTAAATAATGTCACATGATCTTAAGCATTTTACTATTATTTCATATTTAATATTTTTTTTCTTATCCCCCGCCTGGCAATAAAACCATAAACCACATATTGCCCACCAATAGCAGCAGATTCGTATGCAAAATATGTGTAAATTTGAATTCCAAATGATAAATACAAGTCTGCTGCTCGATATTGTTGCTTAAGTAAGCAAAACAAATTAATTCTTAAATGATTTAATTAATAATTAATTTAAAATTGTTTTTCATTTTGCTTCTCAAAGTCCATCCATATGGTTCAATTGCTGCCGTAGTGTGGTGACACAATACATTTATAAAACACAAAATACAAACAATGCAATAATTGTTTGTTTTTGTTTTTGTCAAATCAGATTTAATTGATAATCGATTTGAATGAAATTCATTCATTCAATCACATTTAATTCATCATTACCAACGTCACTTATTTTAAAGGCAAATTTTGAATTAATTTGCCAGAAATACGAGTAAACGAAAGCAATTAGTGAAATGGCAATATGTTTACAAATATTTTTTACTGTTTTTTTATCGTAATTCAGAAGCCTGATTTACCGGATTATTTGCTATTGCAAAATTGTGTTGCAAAAAAAAAAATAAAATTAAAATTAATCGGTTTAACAATTTTACACTTACTTGCGTTGCAGATAATTGATATATGAGCAGCTAATTAAATGAATTAAATCTTTAAATCTCAAATGGCTGAATGTTAAAAATTTACTTCCAAGTCCAGATATGAAAATATATTTAATCACTATGGCAAGGATCCCCACACTCATATTTACATTAAACTAAAAACATTGTTAAATTCTTTGTAAAACGGGTCAAAGTCCTCAGATTCATAAAATTGTTTCATTATGGAAATGGCCTACTTTGATCTAGGTGACTCGACATACCAGATAGATCATACCGTATACACGGCAGATAGCACAGTTCTAAAGATTATTGCTGTTTATCTGGAAAGATGCCGATAGATATCCACGCAAAGAAGCTTAGCCGTCACGGTTCTCGCTCTATAGGAAGTCTCATCACAACGGTAGATGGACATACGCTCTGATACTCTATATCGAAATGTTTATTGAAAGAATGCACAGCAAACTGGATAATATTCTCGTACACATATACTGCCTGGCCATGTGTGTTTTCGGGAATACTTGCACTATTTGGACTGGAAGAAAATGTTATGCGCTTAAACTGCTCGAGTTCAACAGTTTCGCTGAGGAACGTCATGAATTATGTTATAGAAGGTTTTCGGCTGCAGATCAAACTTTATAAATTTGATTGGCGAATTGTGCTTATTGAGTACTCAGTGAAATGAAAGTCAACTGTTCGCCAGACTAGTTTTGTGCAGACTCAGCATAATCCAGAGGGTACACATGATGAGGCTGCAACAGCAGGAGCAACAACGACATCGACAACCGGTCGGACAGACGTTGCAAAGGGAAGATAATCGTACAGAGACAATCGATTTGTAACGAACGTGACGCTAGAGATTGATGCTCTGTACGGCCTCTTGATATAATACTTGGTATTTCTCCAGACAGTGTACAAAGCTCAAAAAAAGTAACCGGTTGTATTTGAAGAAGATAACGTGACATGATTTACATAATCGGGTACTACTTTGGATCATTGTGGATCAATTATAGACATCGAAGTGTCTTTTGAAAAGTATAAACAGCTGATATTGCAGAAACTGCATTTTAGACCAAATGAGCGGTGGGTAAATAAGTCAACCAATTACGGAACCAAAAATATCTCGCGAATTTGAATGGCCTTCGAAGCTTAAAGGAACTGGAAACAGAGCTCATGGTATATATGCCCGTAGGGTAAATATCAAATATAATGATTTCTGTAGATGAAGTGAAGGAGAAGTGAACTTTAACCTCTCTTGGACGTTGTAATAAATCAAAAACACCCACGCCTAAATAAAATTGCCTGGGTGGCTGACGCAGTGACTATAATATTTTAGGATGATTGAAGACATATGGTAGCACAGCGATATGTACTCATTAGAGCCAAATAAGCTGTTCCCCAAAAAGCTGGCAAGCGAAGTAAGTAAGTACTATGTATAGTTGTGTTTTAAGGGAGATTTGTCCATTTATTTACAAAAATAAACCATTATGGTTTCAGATCTGCTGGTGATCATTGAGAAGGCAGCAGATCTGCTGCACAAACTAGAGACCAGAAGGGGCACAACAGATCCCATAGGTTGCAGAGCCCTGCAATAGTGCCTGCTCGATATGATGATAATAAGGATGATAATGTTTGTTTTGTATACAGACACTTTTACCACAACAACATGCCACCACTCCTATAAGTATAATCATAGTAATAAATTCTTAATTAATTCTGAAAAAAATTGCCTTTTGGTTTTTATGTCTATATAAACTTGATAGTGAAAACACAAGTCGCTATTTTAAAAACCTGTATTAGACAAAAGCACTTTCCTTGTCGTTATTATGAAGCTTCGTTTACTATGTTTAAAAATGAAGTTGAAATTGGTGCATATTCAACACTAGCTCTCATATTAAGGAGCTGGATTAATTCTTCGAAAATCATTGGATTAGATGTAGGACATCATTTTATAGGGATTGACTGATAAAAGCTTTTTTATTTCTTAGTACTAATTATTAAATTATTGTTTAATTATTGTTTATTTTTAAAACGTTTGAGTTCGTTTAAATTGCGTTAAAATAAAATAAACACCACTTCGTTGTTGTTTACAGTTTTATTTTATTGCGTCACTTTATCTTTTATACAGTTTATCTTAATACAACAACTTAATATTCGTTTATACAACACTTTTATTTCTGCTTAAACACAACTTTATTTTATGACAGCAAAACGATAACTAACTGACATATCCTCTATTTTATATCCGTTACATCAAATGTAACGTAAAGATGGTCGAATTGATTGCGCTGCCAGATAACGCAAATAAGTATGGCATTGACAGGGTGACACATAACCACCAAATATACCAAAATCTAGGCATTTTTATTTTCGTAACATTATGTTTTGTTGAAAGGACAACGAAAAGATGAATAGGTTTGAAAATTTTATATTGACCAAAAGGAATAAATTCTTTTAAATCACTGCCAAAATCACAATTCAATGTGATAAGCTTCATAAAATCTTTAAGCACGTGCTGCATTTAAGTTGTAGACAACAAAATTGTTTTGTTGTGAACAACAAACAAATAAAAAATCGTAATTTCGACGAGCATAATGTTAATTCACATACTTGTTTAAGGAATCATATTGTAATACAACACCCTATGAACACATTTTTTTACCGCGGAACTATTAAAATTATTAAGATACATAATATATGTTAATTTTTTTAATTTAATTTTAAATCTACGACAAAGTATATACTATGTAGCAGCATTTAAAAAAAAAACATGATCAACAAATTTTCGTAATTGATTTTATTTTATTTTTTTTCGAACGCTAATTTATTTTAGATAGAAATAGTATTTTCTAACAGCGCAATCACCAAAAATAATTTAAAAAGAAAAGTAAATTAAAAAAAAAATTTTTAATATTCCAATTAAATTACTTTTTAAAGGGAATTAGAAAAATTGTTAAAATATAATGTAAAACCAAACACGTTGCTGGCAATGTTTTTCCATTAGATAATGGCCTTGAAAATATCTTCTATTAATTACACGTTAATATTCAATTCAAATAATTTATAAAAATATAACAACACGAAATAAAATTAAAAATTTATGCAAAAAACAATTAAAATAAATTCACAAAAAATATTTATTTTAAGAAATACAAAAAAAAAAACGATTTTGAATATTTATAAGCATCACGATAGAAAACGAGATTTCTTTTTAATTAAAATAATTACTAAATATTTTTTAGTTTATTTAGTATAAATAACCTGCAATATCACCAATGGTATCTAAAATGCAATATTTTTTTAATAAAAAGTAATGCAAAGTTGGTTTAAAAAAAAAATCAGTAATAATTAAATTTATTTCTTTAAGATGCACTATGGGTAATAGCAAGAAAAATTGTTTTTCTTTTTTGTTGAATAAAAGTTTCTTATATGAAAACTAGAGTTAATTACGGGCACACCTAACTCTTTACTGTGATTTAATCAAAATCTAATAGTACATTTATAAGAGACTTCGAGTAAATTTGTTCGGTGTTTAAATTACTTATGCTAATTACCCCGTTCACATGACATTTTTGTAATTCTTTTTAAAGGTTTCTGTTATTTTTCTTGTTATTATTATTTATCGTTTTGTTGTTTGTGGGTAAATTGTGTTTTAGCAAAAGGTTGAAATACTAAATAAAGGCAGTTAGCAGAGACAAAAAAGGTTGTAAAATTAAATAAAATCGTTTAGTCTGAATAAAACCCCTAGAATCCTAGAATCCTAGAATCGCCTCATCAGTCTGTGTCATCACCCACGATTAGGCAACATACAGCAAAACTGGTAAAATGAACGTTTCGTATATGTGCAGTTTTGTTCTTCTGCTCAAGTTCTTCTCACGAAAGTGCTTCCGTATTAGCATATGTTGGCAGGCAAAATTCTCCTTTTTATTTCCAGGCTGACATCATTGTTTTTGTACATGGCGGAGCCGATACACGACATCAAAATTAGTTATTTATGTCTAATGATGTTCCAAGGCGCGTTGTCTTTTTGATCGTGACGACCATTAATTTCGTCTTGCCCTCATTCACCACCAAACCCGTTTTAGCTGACTCCTTATACAGTATGAAGAATAGTGACGAGACTTCTCGTAAATTCCGGTTCACTATGTCGATATCATTGGCATATGCGAGAAGCATGTGGCTCTTGTTGTAAATTGTGCCACTGGTATTTACCGCGGCATCTCTTACTATTTTCTCCACAACAATGTTGAATAGGCAGCACGATAGACTGACTGTCTCCCTGTCTGAGTGCTCTTTTAGTTACAAACGGCTCCAAAAGTTCATTCCCTATTTTTAAGGGCTTTTCGATCTGTTTTTCTTTAATTTTTTCCAGGATTTGACATAATGTGAATATTTCATCATTTGTGGATTTTCCTGGCACAAAACCACACTGATAGTTGCCGATCAGTTTACCGACGATAGGTTTCAGTCGCTCAGACATTACGATGGCTAAAATTGTATAGGAGATGGGTAAAAAAAAGAC
The DNA here is from genome assembly GCA_023159175.1 of Wohlfahrtia magnifica. Classification (NCBI taxonomy): domain Eukaryota; kingdom Metazoa; phylum Arthropoda; class Insecta; order Diptera; family Sarcophagidae; genus Wohlfahrtia; species Wohlfahrtia magnifica. Next base: position 2,523,631 of record JAKWBJ010000538.1, read on the forward strand.
TGATTTCACGGTAGTTGGCACATAGGCTGGGATCATCCTTTTTATAAATAACACAGAGTACTCTGAGGCTCCAATCTGAGGGCACGCTTTTTCTCAACCAAAATGTGCACAAAAGCTGGTGTATGTATCCAAGCAGCTCGTCATAACTAAACTTAAAAAGTTAAAAGTTTTCAGGCCTCTACGGAATTTAAGTTTACACTAATAAGAGTTTTCTTCAGAGATCAAAATAAAAGTTAATCTGAAACATCAAAACTTTCCAGTTAATCTCTCTTAGTTTCCGTCTGGTTATCGAAGATGTGTGTGGTCTGCTGTTGTCAACATGGAAAACAACACCTTTTCTGTTAATCAATTCTGGTCGTTTTTGAATTGAGAGCGTCAAACTCATTAAATTTAAATTGATCTATATTTTCGTAAAATATCAAAGTTATGCCAATTTATTCTGTAAAAAAAAGTTCTAAAATTTAAATATTGGTACGTATTGCCAACTTAAATTGTCACACCAGAAGACAATAAATATTTGCGCATTTTAGATATTTTTGTTGCCTCATTATTACCTATTGGGCGGTCACACGATTGCCGTACCAATTCGACAATCGTGTGATCCCAGCTGTAGAAGCTCATAATGAGCAAATCTCCTGCAATTCCACTTTGCCACCGTCTGCGTAGCTTCCACGATCTTTTTCACACATTACTGTCATCCGAGCCACTTTTCATCGCCCGTAATCATTCGTTTCGGTCTTTCTCAATTTTTCATCGACTTTTGTAATACCGTTTTTTTTTTTTAAGTTAAACAAGTTTAAATTATAATAAAACAAAGAAATATATGTTTAATATTAATGAAACGGGACTTGTTGTATAGCAAATTTTATGACATTAATGTTTGAATATGATTTCGGCCATGCGGCACCCACAGCTGGCGCTTACAAGGCGCAATCTGGAACACCAATTTTTGCAAACTCTTCGCACTATATGCGGCCGCATTTCGCCAATAACAATGTTGATTTCCAGGTTTTCAATTGTCTCTGATTTAGATTTATTGACGTGGGAGTTTCGGCAAAAGCTTGTTGGTTATCCTCACTCCAAGTACGACAATTCTGCTTATTTACGTATCCATTCAACCAAAAATGGTCTTCATCGGAGAGGAAAATTTTGAATTTTGAAGTTTGACGAAGAGAACCATTATTTTAATAAAAAAAAATTTCAACATTTTGCAAGCGTTGTTCTGTTGTAAGTCTATTCGTAAAGATACGTTAAACTAAACTAAACAAAAACCGACTATCAGCTGTAAAATCGGTAGTCAAATAAAGCAGTGTTACCAACTTAAAGTAATGCACCTCTAAAAAAAAACCCGATACTTTGCCGACCAGAGTGAGATGCATCTTTAACATCATAAAATCAGACCTAAAACAAGCAAACAATTTCGCTGCTCTTTTTCTAGTTACGGCATCGCCTCTGTAACCTTCACAAAAGACAGATAACTTTTCACAGAATAATGTGATTTTAATAATGTCTTCTAATAGAGTACAGTTTAAAAGGTCAGCTTTCAAACAAGATATAGTGTTACATGATGCAATAAATATCATCGGTTGTATTACATTTTAGCGCCATCTATCTACAATTTGTAACCGAACTTTTTCGAACAGCCAGTATTTAAAATTCATTGTTACTTTCTTATTCATTTTATATTTATTATATTTTTTATTATCATTTTTATCATTGTAATTTACTGTATTTTCTTTCTTCAACCTTTGTGCTACGATTAGTTCAATATTTTTGTTTTATAAGTAAAATTAAATTCTTAGCAGATATATCTGTACTAGGTGTGTCTGATTTGACAGATAATTAGTTTTATCCTTGCGCTGAACGAATATGGTTGTGTATACGCTTGAACAACGTTGGGAATCTGGGCCTGCGATCGACTTACAGAAGATGCCGATTTTGCCAAAAAAAAACATCTTTTCAGATGAAGCTCATTTTGATCTTGGCGGGTATGTAAACAAAATGTTCGCATTTGGGGCACAGAAAACCCGCACGCATACATTGAAAAGTCGATACACCCAAGACGAGTCACTGTTAGGTGCGGATTTTGGTCCAGAGGCATAATTGGGCCATTTGTCTTCGAAAATGAGCAAGAAGTGGCCGTTGCAGTCAATGGCGATCGTTATCGGACCATGTTGAATGAATTTTTGTTCACAAAAATTGAAGAGGAGGATATTAGCAACATTTGGTTTCAACAGGACGGCGCTACGTACCACACAGCCGAAGCTACACTCGATGTTTTGCGCCCTGTTTTTGAAGATCGCATTATCAGCCGCAGAGCTGATGTCGTTTGGCCACCTCGGAGCTGCGATTCGACACCGTTGGACTATTATTTGTGGGATGCCGTCAAAGATAAGTGTTACGCCAACAAGCCAGAGACAATTGACGCTTTAAAGGACAATATTCGTGAAGCCATTGGTGAAATACAGCTGCACACAATCGATAATGTGCGTAAAAATTGGACCGATCGTGTAGGCTACTGCCTGGCCAGCCGAGGCAGCCATTTGAATGAAATTATTTTCCATTATTAACCGGAAGGATTGTACTTTCAAATAAAAAAGAAATTTGAGAAAATATTCAGTAGTGTTTTTTATAGCATTTAAAAAAAAATTTATTTGGCGGACCCTATATAAAAGGTTACAAACGTCTAACAACCTGCGTCGAACAAATGTTTGCAAATGTGACTTTGGCTATGTACATTTAGTGACCTCCACATTTACTGTTAGAATTTGACGATAGTATCGATAGAAAAAAAAACTATCGATGGTCAGCCAAAAACAAAACTATCGATACTATCGATAGTAGGGCATAAAACTAATAATAAATCTGACCCACATGACGTATGAGTAATATTTTTTTCCAAATTGAATATTCAACAAATGTACGATTACGTTTTATTTAAAACATTTATTAAATGATTTAAAATTGCAATCTGATTACTGAAACAAATCATAAAATAAAGGTAATTAATTAATTTATCATGTACAACGAGTGAGATAAAAATAAAATTATTACAAACCAGCAAATACAATGGGAAATACATTGGCCCATCCTAAATACTAAAAAAAAAAAAATTAAAAAAAAGCCCAGTTAATCCTAAAACACAATCTCTGTTGTTTCAGACACGATCACATTAAAACGGCGTTATGTAAATAAACGTTAAAACAGTTTTGTCATATAAATTGTTTGTTAAAAACAAAACTGAAATCTTAAAAGTTGTCAAAACGACCAATAAACCGGCAGACAAACAGACAGGCAAAAAGAGAGACAGTCATTGACACAAAGAACTTAGCAATGTCATGTTTATTTCATACGCAGTGAAAAACAAAATTAACGAAATTTCCGATCACGTGAATTGCTTTTATGAATACTCATTAAATTAATATTTTTCTTTTTATTTTAAATAGCAGAGTAAAAAATAAAGTTTATTGAGTTAACAAGAAAGAAATTCCAGTTAAAACTCGATTGGTGGCGATTCATTTAAATTTTTAAGGGATTAATTCAACATATTTATGTGAAACCAATTAAATTTTATTATGATGACTATTGTCTGCTGTCACATGACTATCGAAACGCTTGATAATTTCTTAATTTTTTTTTAAGTGTTGTTATGACTATAATCATAACATAATGCATATTGATTTATAAATTATGTTAATTAATTAATACATAATTACATATTTTGTTGACAGCAACTTAGGCAAATCATTACAAATTTCATATACCTTTTCGAATACTAAAAGTTGTTTTATTTTAAATTAAAATATTAAATGAAATTTAAATCATTCCGGAATATTTGTCTTCGAATTTAGAACAAACTAGAGAAATACCTCCAGCGTTGCTGGGAGGTTTTGTGTTGTACTTTCTTTTTGTTTGATGTGGATATATAAAGAAAGCTTTAACTGTTACCGATCTCTACACAGGCAAAATTCCATATTATTTTAAACGATGGTTTGTATTGACTACCAAGTTATTTCAACCAAACTTAGAAACTTCAACTCTAACCATTCTTAAGATATACAAAAATCATTATTTAGTTTGTATGGGAGATACCATGCCCACTTATCCGATTTAGCCCACTTTTCAACTGATGCTTTGTACTATCTAAGAAGTCATTTAGATCAAATTCAGAACCATTCATTCTAATCGTTCTCTAGATATACAAAAATTAATATTTAATTTGTATTGGAGACGTTATACCCACTTATTCAATTTCGACCATATTTCAATTGATGATGGGTATTAACTACTAAGTTATTTAGAGCAAATTCGAAACCTTCTACTATTACCGTTTAAAGTGGAAGATGCTACTCCCACTTATCCAGTTCGGCCCAATTTTTTATGATTCAAGTCATAAACTGAGATTCAAGAGATTGAAAAAGCCTTTGTTGATCGTAACCCTAATTTCATTCCCGTTATTTCGTTGTGGCATACATGGCTATAAACAATAAATGCCGTTTGGATCTATGAAGGGCCAATAAGTTCATTTCACTCTTCATAATCCGTGTAATTTCGCTGACAAGTTGCCTCTTCCATGTATAAGTGAGCCTTCCCCTTCTTCAGCTTTCCTGGACAAGCGTAACTCTTGTCCAGTATGTCTTAGGATTTCAATTAATGGCTAGGTTGACAACCCACTGGGTAACCCAATTAAAGCCATCCGGGTCTTATTAAGCCCATCGGGTTTTACTAGCTTTAATATTTAAAAAAATCTGGGTGGGTTTTTTATTTAAAGGTTTTCGTAGTTTATTTACAATGAAAAGAAATTAAAACTTACGTATTGGGAGTACAAATTAATTCGGCCTGTTTTTTTTTAGCTCAAAAAAGATAATAAATTAAGAAATATATCAAAATGAATTTAAAAACGTTTCGTCTTTTAAGGCGATCTACTTTGAAGCCGATTTTATATTTCTTCAAAAGAAGTGATTCGGTGACATGCCAAAAGATATAATATCCGTCGAAACAGCCAATAACCAGAAGGCTCAACGTTCGTGGAATACGCAACCAGACATGAAAGTTGATTAAACATTGGAGTTTAAAATTTCGATCTATGTGTCGAGTCTCATATGTGTGCTTGGCATTATTAATTTGTTGAGTAATGTCAGCGCTTGATCGTTTCTGGCTGTCGATAATATTATCAAAATTGTTGACGTCTCGATTTGTAGAGCGTAATCACATTTGAGTCGCCTTTTCTCAAAGGTTTATCGGAGCTGTCGATTCTTGATATCCGGTTAATAACGCAGTTTATTAGACTATTGGGCTGCTTTCCGACTTAAATCCAAAAGTCGTAACATAATTTTTTTTATATTTTTTGTTTCACAAATTTGTACAGTGTATTCAATTAAATATTTACTAAATTGTTTAATTAATTTATTTATTTTAATTGTCATTTGTTCAGACTAACTGGCACTATAAATATTTGTTGATTATAACGATTATTTATCTTATGCCTGCTGGCAGAAATTGATGTTGACAATTATAATAAATATTTACAATAATTAATAATCCGATATGCACGTGATGCAAATAATTATTTAGATTTTACAATATCAGCTGAGTATTTAGAAATTCAAATATTTTATTGTGTCTTTTTTCAAACGAAAACTTACCAAATGTGAAAAACCGTAGTTATTTGTAAAAACCGTGTCATTAAAAACATGTTTCTTAAGAAAAATGCATTTTTGTTTGTTTCAGTATAAATCGAACAAGAAAACAGTGAACTCTGTAAGTAATCTGGGTATTTGTCTGTACCTGTTTTATTTTATTCAAATTTTTTTTTTATCGTTTTATTAATGATTTTACGTTACAGCTAAAGCCGTCATCGTTTTGGAAAAGTTTTTACGTTTGAAAATTTTCCCCTTTTGGCCTAGTGCACCTGCGTTAAAGAAATTTAAGGTTCTTTGTGTAAATTCTGCATTTAATAGCAATTAATTTTATTACAATAAATTTAAATTTATTTTTCGTTAATAAGAAAAAATAACGTTGAAACATTAAGTATTACAAGTTAAAAATGATGACAAATTTCTTTTATGAAGAATAAAAACCGGTTAACGAGTAATTAATAATTCACATGTCACTAACAAGATCAATAAGTGTTTTCTTAAGTGTTTTTTTATTAATTCAAGCTGTCATTTTTTTGTTTTATCGTAAATTGGCTTGTTAATAATTTTTATTATAGTACATCTGTTCAAAAATCAAATAAAGTCTGAAAATATTTGTGATCCAAGAATTTTTATTATTTTTATTATTATTTTTTTTTTTTTTTTGAAAACATGTGAATGATCTGTCATATAATTACATTAAAATAAAAAACACATATGTATTATAAAAGATAAAGGGCACATTTTAAATACCCTACGGCATAAAGTCAGTCAGGAGTTTGTAGTTGTTCATTAAACATGCTAAACGTTTTTAAGAATCTCCGCACAATATCGTCATTCTAATATAATTCTGACTTTTGCCATGGACAATTCAAAGAACTTTACTATTAAAAATACAAAAAAATAGGTTATTCTTTATTTGTATATTATGCCCTAGATACAGTAAATCAATAAAGTTTAAAGTTTCACATATTAAAATAACCTTTAAGAGCGTTTGCTTAATGTTTTTTCCTGTTCTTAAAACGACAAAATATTTTTCATTGCATATCTTGGTAGCTTTTTCTTAATTTTAACCAAGATTTTTTAAGTGCAAAAAATGCTCAAAAAAAGTATTTAGACATACGGCAACACTCTTGTTTTTTGTCAAGCAAGCTTGGGGAATTCCCCTTATTTTGGGTTTTCAAATGTATTTCGCCTTAATAGGATGATGCAAATGACCGAGCACTATAGATTTTTAACAAAAAACGTGGCGTTTATATCTTTTTGGCGGTTTTAACTCGTGTTGTTCAAAAAAGTTACAAAAAAGTTGATTTTACTACTTTTTATTTAAAATTTGTGAAAATGTCAAAACCAAAGTTATACACGGCAGAAGAAGTAAAAAAAAAAAATAAATATTCACCCCTATCATGAATAACATTGGAAATTTCTATTCCCATGAAATTTTCATTCCCCTCGAAGGGAAAATTGCTATTATGAATCTCCCATGAAATTTTTGTTCCCTTTTTACAAGCTATCATTTTACGTTGAATGTTAATAAAAATAAATAAAGAAAAAAATGTGTGAATTTTTATTAAAAAGTAAAATGTTTACACATAAATGATCATTATTAAAAAAGAAAAAAAAAATTAAGAGAACAAAATAAACTTTTCTTCAGCAAAATGGGCGGAAAGAAATTAGTGACTATGGCTAAACAGTAACAATTTAAAAATGGCTTAAACGCCAAAAAGAATAGAAATATAAGACTAAAAGTGTATATTTATCCCGATGATATACCCATCGATCAATTTCTATCAAATAAAATTAAAAATCAACAAAACAGAGAACTATGTGAAACCGATGAACAGCAAGGTGAGAATGGATTTAATGCCATATTCGGTAGTAACGAAGAATCTGATGACTCGGAGGAGGTCGCCATTGTTGTTGAATTTTGAAATATAGCCAACACGTCTCTTAAACTACAGGAAATAAATCGTTTACTCTGCATTTTATAGTGAATTATATTGTTTTGCACTTTATTTACACTTCTAGTCCTAAAATAAGTCAAAAAAACTGTAATTATCCAATAAAAGGAATAAATACTTAAGTGATAAAAATGATGTGAACAAATCAATGGGAAAAGCGAACAAATTTCGAGGGAAAATACTCTTCACGATCAGAGGAATTCTTACAGGGCTATCATTTCCCACTGAATTATCAGAAAACATTTCATGGAAAAATTATTCATGTTAGAGGTGATTATAAAATACTATGAAGGAGGAAAGACGGTTCGAGGAATAGGAGACATACTTGGAAGATCCAAATCAACAGTCCATGTTATAACAAAAAGTTAAAACGAAACAAAATCCATTGAAAACAAACCAAAATCTCTCTGGAAGGTCTAAAATGTCGACGAACGATGAATTGTCCAACAGATTCAAAAATTAAATAAATAAATGCTCCAAAACAGGCAAATGTAATCTCTAAACGCATCAATAAAAACTGCAGTAAGAAAAGTTCTGCATAGGAAAGGCTATAATGGAAGATAAGCTCGTAAGAAGCCATATATTAACGAAGTGTATATAATTAAACGGCTAGATTTTTCCAAAAAGTACAAAAACTTGGATACATATTGTATGTCATAAGTCTTATTTACCGATGAAAATAAATTTAATTTATTTAAATTGGTTGAATATTGAAGAACCCAAAGAAAAAAAACTTAAGAGCTACTGTTAAGCATGGGGTCGGTTCAGTGCTAGTCTGTGGTTTCATGTCAGCTCCTGGAGTTGGGGAGCTGCGGATAATAGATGGCATAATGAACCAAACAAAATATTTGTCCATTTTGAAACAATATTTGGTGCCAAGCGTTAAGAAATTGGGTATAAAAGACACATTCTGGTTTTATCAGCGATTCAAAGCATAAAGCGCATGCTGTACGTATGTAGCTGTTGCTTAATAATCCACATTTAGAAACCGAACTGAAAAAATATACGATTTCGAATAAATAAACGAAAATTGATCGATCCGTATGAAGAAACTTGGTAGAATCAATGCCAAGGAGATTGAAAGCAATTAACAAAGGCAAGGGTCTTCCTACAAAATACTAAATGCTGATATTAAATGCTTAAGAGAAATGTATTCCAACTAACCGACTACTTTTTTGGTCGCATTTTTTGTATGTAAAGGATTTTGTTATTTTTTAGTTTATAATTGAATTAAAATTTGTTTAGTGTTTTGTTTTATCTCAAAGAGGATATCGTACTGCTACTTATGTCAAAATAAAAATGTTATAAATATTTTTTAATATAAAACTTTTAAATTTTACTTCATTTTAATGATTGTCTGAAGACATTATTGAGCCACTGTGTATGTACGAGTATGTATATGTATGTTTATACTATTGGGTGAACGAAAAATTTGAGTAAATATTTTTAGATGGTTTTAAAATGTAACGTCTCTTGTAATATTAATAGAAAAATAACAGCGCATTGATATGCCCGTTTTCACTCCAAAAAATATCAAAAAATTTGATATGAAACATGCAACTCGCTCTGGTCGACTAATGAGTAAAAAGTGAATTAAATCAGGGAAAATATTTAGAAAGATCGACACATAAGCAGAGAGGACTTTGCTAGGAAACTAGACAATCATCATCAACCATTAGATGAAAGCTGGATGCACATAGAGACTCATTGTGTGGATGCCACATGAATTAACAGTGAATAATTTAATAGATCGAATTTCCATTTTAAATTCACGGGTAAAACGGAAAAATATCGAACAATTTCTGAAGCTAATGATTACGAGCGATGAAACGTGAATCAAGTACAACAAAAATATGCGAAAAAGATCATAGAAGGAGCAAGGTTAAGTTTCGCAAACGGTGGCAAAGCCAGGGTGGACACCAATAAAAGCAATATTACATGTCTCGTTCATTATGTTGCTCATTATAAGCATCTATCGGGTGATTTTTTAGCAAATTTCTTTTTGGAACTTGGTTGTTTTCGTGTAACCTGTTACCGTCAAACATGTTCAGTTTGGTCTATAATTTAACCAGAAATCGACTTCCAAACGAACAATGCTTGCAGTTTACTAAATTTTATTATCAAAAGTCATGCGCGGTTAAGAAAGTGCAATATGCACTTCTTCCATTTTATGATCAGGCCATTTCTGGTTAAATGGATACCTGAACAAACAAAATTGCCCTATTTAGTATGAAAAGCAGCCAAAAGCATTGCCAGAACTGCCAATGCATCCCGAAAAATGCACTTGTTGGTGTGGATTATGGGCCGGTGGCATCATTGGACCCTACGTTTTCAAAAACGATGAAGGCGGGAATGTTACTGAAAATATAGAGCGCTAGCGTGCGATGTTTGAAATTGGAGTTAGTTGACATGTGGTTTCAACAAGCCGATGCTACATAGCTTGCGTAACAAAGGCCCAATTGAGAAGCGAGTTCGGTGAACAGTTTATTCAAGTTTGGGCCGGTCAATTGACCTCCTAGATCATGCGATTTAACGTCTTTAGACTATTTTTGTGGGCCTATGTTAAGGCTCATGTCTATAGAGACAAGCCCGCAATGGTTGATGCACTGGAAGACATCATTGTAGAATTTTTTCGTGAGATACCGGCTGATATGTTGGAGAGAGTATGCCAAAAATTAACTCAGAGTATGAACCATCTGAGGCGTAGCCGCAGTTAACATTTACATGAAATCAGCTTTAAATAGTTCATAGTATCGACTCAAATAAATATTTCATACATTTCTCTATATTTTATGTGTTTTTTTTTAAATCAAATTCGATAGTTCTTACAAAATCAGCCGATACTACCTGGTCAAATGATTGATTCTGATATCAACTGTCAACAATTACTGCGATTGAAGCAAGCAATTCCATTAAATTGGCCAGAACTGAGAGCAACAAAAAAAGGTTAATTCGTTAATTTCCCTTAACATCATATTTCGTAGAGATCGATGGTAGAAATAGGTATTATTGGTGAAATGACCGTTTATGGTATGTTTAGGGCCAAAATACTGTTGGTTAAACACAAAGGGTTTAGATACGATTTAAAATTTCATTTCACAGGTCGACATACGTGTGATTAATCATTAAAAATGAATACAATCAGAAAAATTCAATTATAATCTCAACAAGAACTTGATTCAAAAAAGTTTTATTATATAATTGAAATGTTATTATTTCTTTAATTTAATATTTAATTCAAATTTCGTTTTACAAAAAAAAAAAAAAAAAAATCTAAAGATTGATTCATTCTCAATGATAATTAGTACACGTAGTTGAATAATCATTAAAGTTAAACTCTTTTTAGTGACTTTTTTTAAAGTTACTTCCTTAAAAAAAAAACAAGACAAAAAAACTAATTCAATATTTAACCACAACCAATTATTTTATAAATGAAAGGGAAGAGCTTAATAAACTTTTTACATAAATTAAAACACAAATTTTGAATAATTATTGCATTTACTACAAAAATAGAAAGAACTGTGGTTTTTTATCATTATAAAATTCATAGAATTTAAAAAAAAACTCCCATCTTTATTATTATTAAGAAAAGTTATGATATTTTTTGTAATATTATTAATATCAGAATGATTGTATTACATGTGGTGTTTACATGGAATTTAAATATATAAAATTTCCTAAATGTTGAAAATCTTTATATATAAAAATCAATGTGTGTTTGTTTGTATAACGAGTAATTACTTTGAGGTCTATAGAGGACTTAACGGCTGAATCGAATCCTTTCCTGAATCCTTTCACTGTATCATTCTGTATGCCTGAAAAAAGAAGACAAAGGCTACATCTTTTTTCGATAGGGTTAGGGTGAGAGGTATCCCTATATAAACAAAATATTAATAATCGCATATCTGAAGAATTATATCAGCCAGAGTCATAAAACTTTGCCCCAATTACTTTCGTATAAAACTAATTTATTGAAAAAACTGTACGGCGGATATAATCAGGGGGAGAGGTATACCCCATACAAAGCATATTTTTATTATCATATATCTAAAAAACTATTATAGAGACAGTCTTTAAATTTTTTTCCAATTACACTTCTACGAAACTAATTTACTGAAATAAATGCAGGGCAGATAAGTATAACCAGGGTGAGAGGTAAATTTATAAAGCAAATATTAATTTTCGAATACTATTATACTGATTGTGAAAAAAATTTTATTCCAACCCCATTCTAAAAAAAACAGTACCAAAAATGTGGGCTGGATAGGATCAGGGGGAAAATTAACCCCATAGAACATGAACATTAATTGTAGATAATGTGTGGCAGAATCGAGTTTCTTGATATTTTTACTGTATCATTCTGTATGCCTGAAAGAAGATTTAGGCTACATCTTTTTTCGATAGGGTCAGGGTGAGAGGTATCACTATATAAACAAAATATTGATAATCGCATATCTGAAGAATTATATCAGCCGGAGTCATAAAACTTTGCCCCAATTACTATCGTATGAAACTAATTTATTGAAAAAACTGTACGGCGGATATAATCAGGGGGAAAGGTATACCCCATACAAAGCATATTTTTATTATCATATATCTAAAAAACTATTATAGAGACAGTCTTTAAATTTTTTTCCAATTATACTTCTACGAAACTAATTTATTGAAATAAATGCAGGGCAGATAAGTATAACCAGGGTGAGAGGTAAATTTACAAAGCAAATATTAATTTTCGAATACTATTACACTGATTGTGAAAAAAAATTTATTCCAAACCCATTCTAAAAAAAAACAGTAGCAAAAATGTGGGCTGGATAGGATCAGGGGGAAAATTAACCCCATAGAACACGAACATTAATTGTAGATAATGTGTATTTATTTAAAGACTGTATACAGCTAAACAGCTAATTCTACAGCGTCTTTCTGAAAAGAACTACATATGTATAGAGTACATTGAATATTTGGATTTCGACCGGAATTGAACAAAATGTGGGTAAAAACGTAACTAAGATTTTATCTAGTTTATTATAAAAACAAGTTATACATTTTAAACTTTTATAAAAGCAGTAAAAAACCAAATATTTTAAAGTATTACAAGGGCGGCTCCAAAACTAAACGACCTGGCGTAAAAATGGCTGCAGTAGATTGAAAAAAAACTTACTCTGATGAAAAGTGAATCTCAGTGAAGTTATATAATTCAATACTTTCTATTGAAAGATCTCAGTCCAAACAATATTAAAACAGAGCTAGATTCAACTCTTAAGAGAGTCTGCAGCTTGGTTTACGACTTAAAAAAGTTGGTGGCAGTGTTTAAACGAGGACGTACTAGCCGTAAAAGAAACGGTTAAGATCCAATCACCTAACGCCATAAAATGGTATTGGATAATCGTCATCTTAAAGTGCGTGAACTTGCTAGCTGAAATTAAAAAGCAAATCGACCAAAATTTTTCTGATAAAAAAGCTGGGCGAGAAATCGGTGTCACTCCCGCAGATTATTCTCTATTGACAAATTTTGAAAAATGGCTCAGTGGTAAGAAATTTGTCAACAATGAAGTGGTGGAGTCTGTAGTTGATGGCTTTCTTAAGAAGCAAGACAGTTCTTACTATAAAAGATGACGCCAAACTAATGTTAGCCTGCATTAAAACAATATACTGAAGCAAAAAGTCTACGTTTTTGTGGTGTGTATCGCTCCATGGCATAGCTGACAACTAATTCTCTATATATTAAAATTAGTATGTTAAATCATTGTGATAATCGGCGCCATCAACAAAAATGGCAAAATATAAATTATGTTATTGCTTTTGCGCCACCTTCTATAAACAGTTCTTAAGAAGGGGGTTTCCGACATTTGCGTGAATTACCGCGGGATAACCTCAACATCCTTTACAAGGTGCTATCAAGCCGACAATCTCGAGCTGATCGGGTAGGTCCACCATCGTTCAGATCTAAAACCCATAAAATGAACATCGACACACACCACCTATTTGTCGATTTTAAGTCCACCTTACACAGTTTGCTCTAGGACACCACGTTTGAATTCGGTGTCCCCGCTAAGCTTTTACGTCTACATAGTATGACGTTAAGCGTCACCAAAATCTTCGTCAGAAGGAGAAGGAGAAGGACCTCTCCGAGCTGTTTAGTACCAAACAAGGTTTAGTATCAGACAAGACGAGTCCCTGTTAACCTTTTACTGGAGATAATTATTCGTGCTGCCGTTTTGAATCGCTAAGGCACCAGCTTATAGTATACTTGTATATATAATAGATTGGTTCTTGCCTATTACCAGAGTTTTTGGGGAATCGATTTGATTCATTGTAGTAGTTTTGTTTACCCGAAATGCTCCGATAGCCTAACACCACATTCTCTGGTTCTCACCAGCAATCGATTCAACAATGATATCAGAAGTCTAGATGTTCAGAATGGCATTTAGTGTCATTGCCCCAACAAACCCAAAGCTATATTTAAATCGTTATCAAAGAATTCAGATCTTACTTCCTAATGGACCCCCACCAAACGACAATACCATAGAAAAGTATTTGTCTAACTATTGCTCCATAAGTCCACGCCTTTGGAGATAGTTTCAGGTGTTTGCCTATCCCCTTTTTATAGCAGCACAGAGCAACAGATGCTTTAGACCTTCTCCAGGTCGGCCTTAATACCCGTGCTGTAACCTCAGCGTACTCCATTTTAAAGAAAGAAATGGCCAAAGTGGGTCTCGTGGTGAATAAGGACAAACTTAGTATCATGTATCAACAAACGAAGGTTTTTCGCATCTTGGACAGAACGTCACTATTGACAACCGCAGTTTTGAAGTGGTAAAAGATTTTGACTATCATAGCACCAGCATTAAAACCAGCCTAGAGATCAAATGGAGAATCACTTTTACCAACTTTGTGCTACTTTGGGCTCGGCAAGGAGCAGGACTCTCTCTCGACGGATCGAACTCATATTCTACGAAACGATTATCATCACTGTTCTTTATAAGGCGCAAAAGCGTGGACACAGTCAAACAAAAATGGAAATCTTTTGGCAGCGTTTGAGAGAAAAATACTTCATAAATTTTTCGGTCCTCTACGAGGAGGTGTTGAGTACCGTATATGTTGGAACACTGTATAAGCTGCGCAGACACGTAACTGCGCTGGATTGGCTACATATCTCGTATGGAAGAAGAAACTCCGGCAGACCTTTAAGACGGTACCCTAAGATGAAGAGCGGGGAAGAGAACGACCACATCTTCGTTGGAGAGACCAAGTGTTGGAGAACCTGTGAACCTTGCAAATATCTAGCTGGCGTCAGGTGAGCTTTTTTGACACGACCAAAACCGACAGACGGTTGTAGTGCAACATAAATAAGTATAAACATAAGCTTGTTGCAAACGGCTATTCTCGACTTCTACCTGGATCGGGCAGAGTGCAGGTGGAAGGCTGAAGTGTCCTGCAGGATCACGAAGCTAACATGGAGCATTTTCCATGGCTCATTGGTAGGGAAATCGAACGGTTGCTATTCGACCGATTTTAACCAGTTTTTTTGGTTTTGTCGAATACGGTTTTTTTTCAATGTCCATTTTTCGCATACCAAATAAACCGGTTATTTTAACTCGAATAACCGGTTAATTTAAATATGTATAATTTTCACATGTTTTTATATTTTTTATTGCAAATATGCTCTTCGTTTAAGTATTTTTTTTAAATTTAATATATATCGTCTTATATTTTTTATACTGTATGTGACAACCCTGAACGTCGCACAAATAACGTGCAAACCATGGTAGATCAAAAGAGATATGCACACTTGAGCAACAATAACTTTTTCTCATTTTCTGTAAATAACTATTAATCCTTTATATATGGAGAATGATGTCAACTAGACTCATTGAAAGACACCTTCAAACGCCGGGTCGAATGGCAGATGTTATAGTAAGCGTAAGTACTCATAACCAGCCGCTAGCAATGTTGTGCGGTGATACCGCTGATGAAAATTGTCGGATGGTGTGGTCTGTGATTGAACTAAGAACTACCACGTTGATAGGCGGGTTTCTTACCTAACATACCACAGTGGCCACTATCAAATACATGGTGCATGCATTTATGTTTCTACACATGTCCTCTAAGGTGTGAAAATATTTGGAAATTGATTGAAGGGATAAGTTTAGATATATTAAGTGTCCTTAAATACTAGGCTGAAAAAGCTCTTTGACACAAGGAATTAGTTACCACCTTATATATGTTTATGAGATTGACTTAATTCTATATCAAGCAGTAGAACTTTTACAAAATACACTATAAAAAATGAAGCAGTGGATGAAGTATTAGGACGTTGCGGTGTCGAGAAGGAAATAAGGCCATAAAAAAGCCAAACGATCTTCTAGCATTCTTACTTGCTTGGGACAAAAATTTATCAATTTTATTTGCTAATGCAACTAGAATTGAGAAGATTTTTATTTTAAGAACAGAGCCGGTTAACCGATTATTTTAAAAATTTGTAACCGAAAACCGGTTTTTCAAAAAATGCAATTTTTCCAATTATTCGGCTTTTGAAAAAAAGTTTGAAAAATCGAACTCCCTACTCATTGGTCGTGCCCGCAGGATGAGGCTACGGTACAACGATTACTGTTGCAGCTGTGGAGGAGGAAGAGATGGTTCAGAACTTCCTATGGGGATGTCTAGCCTTATAAACCGTCAACGCAAGGCCTTCGGTTAATGGACCAGGTAATCTTCTCAAATATCTCAGCGTGACGGAGGGGGTGTGAGGTATTCTAGACATCATTCAGCTTCGAGTGTTTGTGCTAATTCTCAAAACGGTGTCCGTGGACACTACTTGACACTCGTAGAGGTTAAAGGTGACCACATAAATCAACCAAAGAGAGTGGATCATCCCTGGGAAAAGTGTAGTGACCTAAACGAAAATATGTTGCGAAAAAAAAGCATAATTTTCTCAAATTTGTTTTTTTTTTTTGTTAGCTCGGTTATTTTTGAAAGTGAACTCGTATAATTATTTACAAAATGCAATATATTAACTGCCTGCTTAGCTATCAAGTCTCTCCTTTGTTTATAAAATAATATCAATTTTATTACATTTTTATTATATTTTTTTTATAATATTTGCAAATAAAATCTTTTAAATAATATTTACATATGAGAATTACAGGTAAACATGTTTCAGTAAACGATAGTGATAATAATAATGATAATTATATTTAAAAACTTATCTTTTATAAATATATTATTTCAATTTTTTTTATCTAAAAGGTTAATCTTAAGGAAACCTTTCAAACTGTAATGAGAATTACTCGCAACAATGATGATGACTTAAGTAGACACTTTAAAAATATTTTTGAAATAAATTAAATCTCCATATGTGAGTAAAAGCATCAACAATGCATCAGAAAATAAAAATAAATTTATTTATTTGAATAAAATAATTTATTGTTAATATCATACATATATTATATAAAAGGCAATTGTATGTAAAAATTTTAAATAAAAAGAGCAATTTGATAACATATTTCCTATCGTTTATTCATAAAAAAATTTCAATTGAATTGCTTGTACTAGAGCCAAGCTTTCTAATGGAATGGAATTTCTTTCTCTTGCAAAAGACTCACCCAAGAAATATGGAAAAGTTTACAAAAAAAAAAAAAAATAAAAAACAAGAATCAGAAGGTAGTTGTCAACAAAACTGAAATCAATTGATATTAATTTTCCATCACAATCATTTAATGAAATATTTTGTTGTCGAAACTAATAAATAATAATTTATTTGTTTTGTCAATTAACCAAAAACATTAAAACAAATTTAAACAAAAAGTTGCAATCATACATAAGCGACTACATGATGCTCTATACTTTCTGCCATATAAACAAAATTGTAGAAACTTTAACGATTCTTAAGTCATGAGTCAAATTATACGCCCATGTGCCATTCGGTAACATTTTTCTAAGCTTTAAATAATAATTTTAAGTACAAATCTAAAGAAAAGGCTAATTCAACATAAAAGTATAAATCGATCAGAAAATAAAACGTATGTATGTTCAAGATCTAGAGTACTATACGGTAGAAAAAAGTGTTCGAATAATCAATCCAAGGTTAGTAAGAAAATTGGCGATCGTCAATATTATACGGGCCATACACATTGCCATCGTTTAATCAATTCAAATCATAATCAAGTTATGTGTTGTGTCCACAAGCCATGGCAACAATCTCATGATTCATTTTTATTGTACAAAGAATGACTTTGAGTAAATATGTCAGGCGCTTTATTGCATACACGCAGTTTTTTATAGCATGTTCACATGCGACTTCGGATTACTTTGTTCGATCTTTGAATTTTTTATTCGAATAACCCCATTTAAAAGTCAACGTTTTTTTTCGTAATTCGCTCTTTTATTTATAGAAAATGGAATTAATTCCGTAATTAGCTAAAACGAATATTTTCTTCGGAATGAAACCACTTTTAAAATTACAAGTGATTTAATTTTTTCATAATTTTTGTGTTTTGAATTTTATTTACAAATCAAAAATTTTTGAAGTCTACTTCTCGGGGGAAATGTAACACACATATGAAGAAAAATTTATATAAATAGAAAAGTTTACTTAAATTTTTATTTTATTTTATTTTTTATTTATTTATTTATTTTATTTATTTTTTTGAATAAACAAAATCGTTCGGAATTTGGAGAACAAAAAACTAAATCGATCGGAATTGCAAATGCGGAATTGCATAACCATTTCGATCGGAATGTGTGACATACCCGTTAATTTAACTCCACAATTATGAGCCGAATTATATAATCCCCCATACAAAATTTTTGTAGTGAATCACTGAAATTTTAAGTATGTTATTCAGTTTCCATTACCCCATAGATACCTACAAAATCAATGTGAACTCTGATATTTATTAGGTGTATGTCCGCGCTAAATACATTTTTAAATCATAATTTATTGGTAAGTACAAAACAATAACTAAGTAGTCTTAACTAAGTAAGTCTAACCCGAAATAACCCATGATTACCATATGGTAACGCAAAATATGCCGTTACATTTGCACAATTAAATCCAAAACAACATAACAAACTTAGTAAAGAAAATCGTTGTTTGATGCAAAACATTTGTGGCTACGCAAAAATATTAAGCGCATACTATTCTGAGTCCAATTATTCAAATTTATTGAGATGGCAAAAAAAATCGTTAAAAATTCTAGTTTCCATCGGTTAAGTTCCAGTCAGTAAGTATGTATGTATATGTATTTAATATTACTTTTTCACTAAATAACAGTTACTAACACTAATTGACAGTCAATTAATTTTGAAATGCTTATGTACCCAAAAATATTTCCACTTTCATAAAGACCATATACTCTAGACAACCCATAGTTACAATACGGAACCGCTAGTTTAACGCGTTTTCCGCAAAAGTGTAACAATGTATTGAAAAATAGACTTTATTTTCGTGGCTCAGGAAGTCGAAATATATGTGACATCTTTTCAACCAAATATAAGACAAAAAAGTTTTGTGCATTAGAGTGCTAAGAAGAAAAAAAAGAAGAAACAAAACAAAATACAAACGTGCCATACGAACGTGGTAATTCGTAAAAGAATTTCAAACAGCGAACAAATTAATTTGGAGTCTCGTGTGAATACTGCCGATAAGAAGTGTTATGATATTATGATATTTTAAAATACAAAATATATCATGCAAGCTCGGTCTGACCCTAGTCAATGTTTTTTTTTGATTTTTCTCTTTTTCAACAATAATTTAAATACAATAAAAGAAATCCCCTTTTGCATCGATTAAAATTAAAGGTTATAGCAAAAATGGCAATGATGTGTTTTTCTTTCTTTTGCAGATAATACGATGGCCAAAGTCTATATAACAATTTTTAATTACACATTTCGTTGACGTTTTTTTTTAATAAAACAATAGGTTCTCCCCTAATAATAATCAATGAATATTTATTGAATTTATCGGCGGCATTTTATTTACATTTTTCATCTTGTCAACTTTTAGATAAAATTCATTAATTTCAATTAAAAAAATATAAACAAAAACAAAATATCACGTTTTCTGCTGCAAAAATGATAAGATTAAATTTAAATATCCATTAGAATTATTAAAATTAAATTAATTATTAGTTTAAAATTGTAAAGAAAGGATTTTCAAGTAATTTTTATAAAAAATAAAATTATGATTTTTCGATATCTGAGCTAAATTTTAAAAAATCAAAATTCAAATTTAATCTGAGAATGTAAAAAATAACAATCATTAAAAATTAAAAGTTTTAATAAAATTTTTCCTTCAACAAAAAAAAAAAACTGTAATTGATTATGCTTCACAGTATTTACGAGCTAAAACGACAAAAACACTGGTCTGCTCGCTATATATGAGTCACAACAATTAAAGTTGTGCCGTATTAATTAGTCATTAGGTAAACATTTGTGATAGCAAGTCAATCACATTAGACGTGTTCAAGACTTACATACGGGATGTTGATCTAATTTCTTATCTCGCTTTTTATTCTAAGGTGGTTGCGAGTTCGGCGAGTTCGGCCCATTTAACGCAGGGTGGTCAGAAAACTTTATTCGGTCAAGGATTCAAGGTTGAGTTACCAGACAAGGAATGTCGGTCCAATAGGGGCTTAGTTCGACAAGATGTCCATTTTAAATCATATACCTATGAATTAATTACATGGGCCACTATGTCTTACAACTGTGCCCGGCCTGAATGATGATAATAATAAAAGAAGTAGTTGTATCAACAGACAATTTAATTAGATTTGTACAAAATATATTTCAATTTTAAATAAAACCAGAGTTGGGTTTAAAGCATTGAATTTATAATGCATTATCGTTTCCATTACCACTAAACGACTTAGCGTTAATGCAGCAACATTGCAGCCACCACTAGTGGTAAGTGGATATAATGTACAACTAATTCAAACAATTTTAGTGGTAGTGGAACTACCAGTGCACTAACTAAAAAATAAAAATTTTTTAAATAACAATTAAATTATGATTTTTATAATATTAGTTATAACTGTTACGGGCCCTGATAAAAACGGATGTTATCTTTAAGATATTCTTTTTCTATTGTATTGAAACTTGAAGTTGTTTCTTTTTATTAGATATGAATAAAGTTGTAAATATAAATTGTCAAACTAAAATAATGCGATTCGAAATTTGTGATCAGTAGTAGACATTTTCAGTAATCAGCAATAATATTACTGGTAATGCAAATGAAATTTAATTATCAGTAAACATTTATTTTTACTCAAATTTTACTGGTAATGCAAAGTGTCCATTTATGATTGACTTACGCTATGTATATATGTAATAGTATCATGTCTATGTATGAAAGTATATGACAGTTATAAAAACAATAGTGGAATTGAGGCAGTGGAACTGAATTTGCATTCCACTATAGTGCCAATGAATTTCTAGTCCATTACCACTAATCATTCATAATTAGTGCACTAAATTTTCACTACCACTAAAATCGTTTCATTTAGTACCAATACCACTGAATATTCGGGCCTATAATGCAATATTTTTCCCACTACCACTAAAAGTAGTGGAAAATGAAACCCAATGCAATAAAACCAACTCTGAATAAATCAATAATTATGGACCAAAAGTTTTCTTAATCAACAGCAGGACTATTTTTATTTCCTTAACTTTTGAATTTTATTTGAACACAAACAATTTTAAATTTATTCGGCCTTGTATTCCATGCCTTTTCAGATTCCTTTTATAAATTTTTTTAATATTTTATTTATATTTTACTCAAAACTTATAAAAATCACGCTTTTTATTGTTTTAAAAACAGCCGATTTGATATAGGAGTCTGTACGAAAGCAATTGAAATTCACAATAAAGATATAACGCTCAATTTAATGAACACATACATTACTATTTAATAATACTTTATTTTATATCCTTTTTTAAATTTAAAATTCTTTTAAATTGTGTTGTTGCAACTACAGAACACCTTAAACCGTTTATCACTCGCGTTTTTCGCTTGCGTTCCCAAATCACAACTTCACGTGCTTATGCTAAAATTTTAACTAAAAATTATCTCGACAAAACGTTCATCTTTATAAATCACTGCAAAACTAAAATGCGACGAAATATCCGTATCGTATGTAGCAATGCCCGGTAAAGTTTTCACTCATCCGACAACGACGATAACAAAGAGTACACCGAATAGAATTTAAATCTAAAGGTCGTCTGCGTAATTATAGTCCAGTTTCACTTGATTTTGCCGTGTGCGGCACGAGATAAAAACAAAAATTTGAACAGAGATGATAAGGAAATAAAAGAATTTTAAACTAGATAAGTTAGAGAGATAAGTGTAAACATTTTTAGAAAGTAAATCATTTAAGCCATATGATCTAAACTGTTAATCACAACAATAAAAGCTGTACTAAAAAATACTTATTTTTATGGCAGTTTTGTTTTTTCTCAAAAACATTTATCTTTAATATGTGCTTCATGCACTAATTTTTTATGCGTAGTGCGAATTTAAAATGAAGCTAAATTTTCATAATGTCATATCTGACAAAATTTGTTTATTTATCTTTTCTTCTTGGAGACACATTTGACATTGACAAATTCGCAAAAACAGTGGTTTTTGTTTTAGTTGAGTCACAAGTTAAATGAGCAATTCGGAATAACAGCATCGTAATAAGAAAATTTACAAAATTTATTGGGTCCTATAAAAAGTATCAATAATGATTTTTTTCACTGTATGGTGTTTATAAATCATTAATTCGAAAGTTGGTATTTAAGATAATTTTGGTGCCGAAAACAATTTTTTAACTTGACGCTCATGCAAAAAGTTATATTGATTTGAAAATAAATGCAATATCCAAAAAAGATAGGAGTGCAATGAGTGATAGCCGGACTTGGGAGTGAATATCTTGATAATGGCAAATATGTAATTGACTAAAATTAATTTTCTTCAAAAAATAGGTCAAAAATATTTAACAAAAAATTTATGATATTTTTCTATTATCTGCTAATTTAGAAATTTCGCTGGAAGAAATTATGCCCGCCGATTAGAATCTACGTGTCGTCTGTGCGGTCATGTAAAAGAAATATCCTACGATATGTGCCAACTACAGGGCTATAAGCGTTCTCCATATCGCATATAAGATTTTTACGAGCGTACTGTGTGAAGAACTGAAGCTACTCACCATTGCACTGATTGGACCTTATCATTGCGCCTTCATAACTGGTGGTCCACCACCAAACAGATTTTCACACCATAAAAACTAAGTCGAAAGCCTTTGATAGCGCAATAATATATCGCGTGTACGCCGCAATGTCTGAGCTCGATAATCCTGCGGAGCTTCGAAGGCAGAATGTGCAGAATGATGTTGAGCAACTCCTGCAGCTCGGTCAAGGTAGAAAAAGACATTTCCGAACCTTTTAATAACGTATGAGTTTTCAGATAAGGCGACTTTATCATGCGACTTCTTTAACTTCGTCATGGAGAGCGACTCGCAGAAGGTGAGTGAGTGTGTTTGTCTCAATGGCAAAAATTTTTTTTTATAAAAGTGTCCTGCTTTATGCTTATACAGATAACATCGGCATCATTAAGTGTACCAGGCGACTGCCTGCTTTGACTGCATTGAATAGGACCCTGCCGCAATGAATCTTGTGGTAACGTAGGATAAGACGAAGTATTTGTTGTCGACAAGAAGAGAAGTGCGACGAAATAGTTCTCAGGTTACGGCCGACATCTATACTTGGCTCTGTCATTAGCAGATACATTAGATATGTTGTTACCCAGTAGATCAAGCGTAGAATTACTCTTGCCAACAGATGCTACTATAGTCTCAGTGGGTAGTTAAGTAATAAAGACCTCTCTCGTGTGACGATACCAACGCTCTACGGCCCTCCTTTCAGTGCTTCTTTACGGCACTTTCCAGTACCGATGCAGTTGTCCTGGAAGTAGAAAAAGGAAAGTTCTTCTCTAGCTCTTTGGTTCTGTGTGGGTTGCTGATAAATTTCACTTTCAGCGTCTACGCTGGTTCGTTTATGTTATTCGGGTGGAGGAGAATGCTGCAGAGAGACGAGTATTTGATGCGGAAGTCACAACAACTGACAACCTTGTTTGCATTGGACGGACCATGTCAAAGAAGCCTGTGACCGCTCGCAAAGCAGATGCGTCTGGAGAGAAGTGCTTAGCCGGCCGAAATCCGGTAATCGGGTTATTATGGATGTTACAATTAGTTAAATTGCACGTTTCTAGACTTCAGTATTGAGCATAGAAGCGGCATTAAACACGGAACTATCAATACGCTTTAAACGTGTCATCAATGAACAAAAATATTTCGGTTTTTTTTTCAAATAACCTTTTTTACTACTTTACCTTGTTTAACATAACATTTTAGTATATTTATACTCTCGATAGCACGTGACTGACATTTTTTGTTTTATATTAAAAACGTTACGCACGTAATTTAAATAATTTAAAAGATAAAAATATTTTAAAACATTTATTCTTAAGATATAAAAATAAAATTATTTTATTGGAGGTTAAAACATAAAATTAAATAAGTTCTAGTTAAAATTTATGGCGAATTAACCACCAGGATAAACTAATACGATATTAATTTTACGTTTCAAATATAAAAAATAAGTTATTTATTTAAAAAAAAAAAATAAAAACAAATCGAAATCAGCATGCGCATTAGAATACCGGTTGATGAGGAAAAGTGCAGAGATATTTGTCATTAACTTAACATATTGAGTAATATTTAAAATAATTTCGCTCTAATGATTTCTCTTATGAGCATCACACTGTTTCGTGTACCTAATTAAAAAGAACGCTTCTTTTTCTTATACTCATCATATATGAGTCGCCATGTTAATTTTTCCCCACCGGTTATACTAAAGCTTTTATTAAAGCTTTATTGATCTTAAATCGATTATACTTAACAAAAATTTATTTTAATACGATCAACATAAATACCAGGAATCATCACAATGTAAATCTTGAATTATTTTCTGTTAAATGATATTTCATTTTAGCACATAATACAATTAAAAAAACAAAAATATACAAGTTTATACAAGATAATATTTTGCAAATACATACCATATACGAATATCAGCAAGACAAAATCAAATATTTGATTTATTGTTAATGATACGCTAGAACGCGGCTAAAATAACAAAGTAGAAAGAGGCTAGCAAAAGATACTTAAAGAGTTACTTTTTACGAATCATATCCATTCATACACAAATTATACAGATTATTTATATTTACATAACACAACTGAAAACTTCCACCATCTGTATCTTCTGGAATTTTAAAAATGTTTACTTTGTTATCCGTCTCAACATCACAGTCGTAGTCAGGTATTTAAATAAGGAATATGTACGAGTATATATCAGTTATTTTTTGAAAATAGTTTAAGTCCGCATTTAATGCACTACATCACAAAAAAATACGATTTCTTAGAACTCAACGTCGAGTTCAAAATTTACCTATGATCACCTAAAGACCGGCTATTTTTTACAGTCACAGAAGTTTAAATAATAAGCAGTGTTGCCATTTTGGTTATATCTAACCAAAACTGGTTATTTTTTTCTTCGATGTGTAGATGTAGACTTTTTTCCATTTTGGTTACTTTTCTATCAAAATACGAAATGGGAGTTGTACTCGTATAACTTAAAAAACGGAACTTCTGTTGTTAAATATTGGTACAAACTAAACTTATTCAAAATATTGCTTAGCGTTAGCTATGACCTTTCTCATCCTTTTTAATAACATGTGGGCTACGCGCCAAAAGACTGATTATTTTTTTGAGAACAAAAACTAGCCAATTTCGTATACTCCGTTCTGAAGTGAATTGTTTTCCGATCGAAACAAATGTTAGTCTGACGGACAAGATGTGGACTATAAGGCAGGTAAGGCAAAACTTTACAACTACTTAACTGGTTTTAACATCTGTCATGATGGAATATAACTGGTTTTAGATCTTGTCGAATATTTCAGGTATTTTTTTGCCAAAACGTTATATTTGGGTTATCGTAATGGACCAATTTTTCTCCGCCAGTAAAAGTTAGATGTCGCAATATTTTGTTATGGCCTTTGAGCAACTTTTCTGACATTAACTCTTGTGGCACGCAAACGTTTTACTTAAATGGCAACCAATAATTTTTCAAGCTCTTCTTGAATTTGACAACATTTTTCATGAAGTAACGCCTTTAATTCATCATCTTTGAACAGTTTTGGCTGATCTGGACGTCTTTCTATTCGTATCAAAATCATCTTTCGCACACTGAAATCGATGGAACATATTCATGACAAGCTTCGGTGAGCAATCGATATTTTTTAGTTATTAAGAGTACGGCCTATTAAAGATTAGTCAATGGACGTGCAAGCGTCGTAGAGCACCACTTCAGGACCAGTGCTGGAATGCCATCCGGCCCAGAAGACTTGTTGACGTCAAGATTTGCAAGAACCCATTTAAGAAGGTGAAGTTGTCGGTTCGGCTAACTGTTTTTTTTATGTAATGCAGTGATTCTTCATAGTTTTATTTAGTTTACACCTAATCCTGATTTTGCATGATTTTTTGCACGGTATTGTTCGGAACGTAAGTAAATGTACAAACAGGCTCGGGTGTGTTTTATTATAAAAGTTAAACGTTTTTTTTATTTTACACCAAATCCTGAATTTACGCCATTTTTTGCACGATATCGTTTAGAATTTATTTAGAGTGTAAGAATAGAATTAGGTGTGTCTTATTTAAACTACAATTTATATTAATTTTTTTGACATTCAAAAATCACAAAAAAAGCAACAAATATATGTTGTTTTTGTTAAAAAGTTAGTTGTTGTACAGGCAACACTACCTTGTTGAATGTGTCTTGGTATCAATGAAACGGGCTTAGTTAGATACCAAATTTTATGACATTATTTTATGAATTCTGCCATGTAGCCGCCACAGCTGACACGTACAAGTCGCAAACTGAAACACCAATTTTTACAAACTTTACGCAGCATATGCGGCCTTATTCTGCAAATAACTCTTCCAATGTTGATTTTCAGATGTTAAATTGCCTCTGATTTATCGACGTAGAAAGGTGACACAAAGAAAATAATCCAAGTAGAAGTTAATGTTAATAAAAATGGTGGACGAATTAAATATTAAATAACTGTTTTCCTATTGAAAATAAAGGTAGTGAGTGCTTTTAAACAAATATGCAATTTTGGTAAAATATTTGAAACTGAAATGATTACATACGAGGGCAGATTGACATTAAAGTCACCTAGCGCTAGATGGCAGCACAAACACAAAAACTTTTTCTTTCTTAGAAATTACGATCTGTCAAACGTCAGCTGTTAAAATTTTAGCCAAATTCATCGATTAGTTTATTTGTTGTAGTCGTTTGAAGTAAGCAACTTTTGTGTTTCTTGGAAAATGGAAAAAAGTGAATTTCGTGTAGTGATTAAACACTATTATTTGAAAGGCAAAACGGCGAAAGAGACAAAAGAAAAGCTTGATAAACATTACGGCGAATCTGTTCCCTCAGATTATATGGTAAAATATTGGATTGCTGAATTTAAACGGGGCCGAACAAGCACTGCAACAATACCATCAGCAGGAAGGCCAAAAGAGGTGGTTACTGAAGAAAATATCAAGAAAATCCTCGATATCGTTATGAATGATCGCCGGGTCAAAATCCGTATGATTGCTGAAATGGTAAACATATCATATGAACGTGTGTTCAACATTTTGCATGAACACTTGCATACGAAAAAGTTGTCGGCAAGATGGGTGCCGCGTTTGCTCAGTGTTGAACAAAAACGAGTTCGACAGATAACTTCACAGCGGTGTTTGGACATGATAAAGCATAATCCTGCTGATTTTTGGCATAGGTTAAAAACTGTTGATGAAACGTGGGGCCACCACTACACACCTGAAACCAAAAATCAATCGAAGCAATGGGTGAAATCTAGTGGAAGTGCTCCGAAGAAGGCGAAGACAGCGAAATCGGCTGGCATGGTTATGGCCACTGTATTTTGGTATGCACACTGAATATTGCTCATTGATTATCTTGAAAAGGGATCCACAATCACAGGAGAGTATTATCGTGCATTATTGGATCAATTGGTCGATGCAATCAAGGAAAAACGACCACATTTAAACAAGAAAAAAGTGCTCTTTCTTCAAGACAACGCACCGGTTCACACTGCATTAGATACGATGCTAAAACTACGAGAAATCCACTTCGAATTGGACACCTTATAGTCCAGATTTAGCCCCTAGTGACTTTTTCCTGTTTCCAAACTTGAAAAAATGGCTCGCAGGAAAAAGATTCATCTCAAACGAAGAAGTGATTACCGAAACTAATGCGTATTTTGAGGAGTTCCCAAAATCGTATTATTCAGATGGTATAAAAAAGTTGGAAAATCGTCTTACTAAGTGTATTGAGCTAAAAGGAGACTATGTTGAGAAATGAATGGTTTTTGAAAAAAAGTGTTTTTTTCCTACTTAGGTAGCTTCAATATCAATCCGCCCTCGTATATAAAATAACAAAAAATAACTTCTTGCATTCAATACAAGTTACCGTTACCTTAGTGAACAATATGAGTTGGAACTTGTTTTGAATAATGCATTAATAAATGAAATGAGATAGGAGGAAGCAAAATTAAAATTATAAATGAGTTTATACGAATATGCATCAATATGTTACTGGTCTTCTTAAAGTAAAGCATATATTCTAATTATTTATTCAAGATTATAATTAAATTAAAAAAAAACTGTCTATGATCGATCAGATGTTTAACAAGCATTTTAAGCAGTAGTTTGACTTGATAACACGTGATGATGGCGTAGAGAAAAAATAGACGAATAAATACGCATATTTATTAAAAGCATATCATTCCTGTTGTTTTAAAGTTTAATCAACTCTTAATTTAAAACAAAACTAGTAACAGTCAATAAAAAAATCTCACACCTACAGTATTGAGTGATTCTATCGACAAGACAAGCTGGCCCAGAACATTGACATAAGCAATCAAACATAAAAAATAGTTGTTATGACATTGACATTTCCATACAAATTCTTTTTGTTTTAATTTAAATTTATAATTTTCTTTAATTTTCTGTATAAAGAAATACAATAAAAACAAAAGAAATAATTAAATCATGAAAACTGAAGGCAAACAAATCACTTGAAATTCATTCAATTCGATTTTAAGCTTTTTTATTGTTTAATTTTTAAAGCAAATGAAAAGCAAAAAAGTAATTTATTAATTTTAATAATCTTTTAATTATTAAAGTAAAACCTATGGTTGGCTTAAGTTTAGGTAAATATTTCGGAGAATTGAATACTTGAGTCTTTTACTTTCCTATTCTAAAGAAAATTGTTTGTACCAGGTTATAAAGGAAACAGTTTTTGGTTGTTTTTTTAATTCTATTTAATTGAGTTCAATGTTAAGCAAAATGTTCATCCCTAAGACATGAGAAGACTATCAATTATTTAAACAAAATTTTTAACCACTATTTGCAAAAACGCTTTACTTGCCTCCTCAATGCAGCCACGAACGCAAACTTACTCTTTCAAATGATATCAGAAAAATGCTTATCAATGTTTAATCAGAATGCTCAACCAAACAGTTTAAAACGGACTGAACCAAAATCATAATCAATCAATTAAACAATAAGTCATCTCCTCCTTCTTCCTCATATGAAAATTTATCTTTCTTGTTTGGTTGCCTTCTAGTCAAACTTTACTAAGAAAAGGATCAATACTTCAGCATGCCACATTTGCCAACTTAAACGATTAACTGTTGTTAAACCTATAAATAAGGCAATTTTGTACCGGCTTTAATACGCCAAAAAGTGTCCATTAAGGTAACGCTAGGTTCATAGCCAGATGCTAACTATCGTGCTAAATTCTTCACCTTTTTTGGCACCATTATTCGTCAGCCAACCTAGTCGACTTTATAAAAGCGTGGGGACCTTGTCCAAATTGTCCATCCCAAGATTGTTTTTTACGTAGAATTTTGTCAACCAAGTAAGATCAGCTCTAAGTCGTCTAAAGTCGGGCATGAACGAAAAAAGTATTTAGTGGTCATCTCCTGCTACCCTTCATTATTGCACTTTTTGCGGAAATAATTACCATATATGATTTCTTCAGTTTTTTTTTCACATTTATTTCTTATTCTTCCGCTAAGATCTTTCTAATTTTGTAACAAGTGAGTTAAATTACTCATCATTCATACCACAGAGTGTAATATCTACGGAATATGTCACAATAATTCGAAGAAGAACGCCATTACTTAAGTAATATCGTGTTATCCATTTTTTGGTTTCAAAACCACCGGTCTCGAAAAGCTGTCAGCTGTTAAATATCTGAATATGAATACATTACGAATATGGATCGTTTAGCAACCGAAGAAGTAGTCAAAATTTACTACAAAAGTAGTCATTCAAACGAAGCCCAACTTCCGAACAAAATTTTCTGTAGCGAAAAAGCTTATTTTTCACTCGGTGGTTACGCCAACAAGCATATGGGCTAGCAGAACATAAAACATAACATTCTGAAAAAGTGATTGTTTGGTGCGCAGAATGGTCTAAATGTGTCATTCGGCCGTTTTTTTTTTTTTTTTAATTGCAAAAAAAACCGTTACCGGCTATTCAGTGAGCTTATTTTAGACTGCAATTGAACATTAAGAACTGGACGATATGTGGTTTTCACAAGTCAGTGCCTCGAGTTTTATTGTACGAAAAATATCCCGGACGCATGATTTCTCAATTTGACGATGTCAATTGGCCACCAAGATCAAGCGATTTGACGTCCTTAGATTTTTTTGTGTGGCAAGGTCAAAGACCATGTTTACGCGGATAATCCGCGATTATTTATATGACATTGTATTTCGTACATAATGGTGAGATTCAAGCATTATTATTAAATAAAAGATTATAATTAAAAAATGTTAATTAATTTGTTTTAGCTTGACATTATAACAGTGTCACTTTTATTATAACATTGTTATAATTTCTTAAATCTTTTCATATACATATTTGAACGGCATAATTATTATTTAGATAAAAATTAAAAATTATCTCTTATTACCTGTGCACGCTTACTGTTAAGATTTATTAAAGGAAAATATTTTTATTTAAAATTTAATAAATTTATTTTACTAATGTTCACAGCACGTGAAACTTCATTGTTTATAGAAGTATGCTATAAAGATTGTTAATAGCAGTTACTGTTTGTCGAAATATTCTAATTACAATAAATTTCTGTGTTTAATTTTTACCAAACATTTGCTTTTGATATGATTTTGATTACGTTAGATATTGAAATATTTATAAATGTTATCCAATCTTCGTAAATTTCGGTATATATAACTTTTATATAACCGAGACGTGAGATATTATCAAACTCATATAAAAACACATCCTAATATATATTCATATTTCGGTTTTTTGTCATGTATTTTTAGAATTACGTATCATATATAGTCTCACAAAGTTAAAAATATTTACTATACCTATTAAATAAACAAACTAAAAGAATGAGGTGTGATTATATGAAATAGAGATTTAAAAATATAGGGTCCGCAAATAGTTTTTTTTTTTTTTCTTTGAAAATGCTATAAAAAAAACTACTGAATATTTTCTCAAATTTCTTTTTTTATTTGAAAGTACAATCCTTCCAGTTAATAATGGAAAATAATTTCATTCAAATGGCTGCCTCGGCTGGCCATGCAGTAGCCTACACGATCAGTCTAATTTTTAAGCACATTATCGATTGTGTGCAGCTGTATTTCACCAATGGCTTCACGAATATTGTCCTTTAAAGTGTCAATTGTCTCTGGCTTGTTGGCGTAACACTTATCTTTGACGGCACTCCACAAATAATAGTCCAACGGTGTCAAATTGCAACTCCGAGGCGGCAAAACGACATCAGCTCTGCGGCTGATAATGCGTTTTTCAAAAACAGGGCGCAAAACATCGAGTGTAGCTTCGGCTGTGTGGCACGTAGCGCCGTCCTGATAAAACCAAATGTTGCTAATATACTTCTCTTCAATTTTTGTCAACAAAAATCCGTTCAAGATGGCCCGATAACGATCACCATTGACTGTAACGGCCACTCCTTGCTCATTTTCGAAGGAAAATGACCCAATTATGCCTCTGGACCGAAATCCGCACCAAACAGTGACTCGTCTTGGGTGTATCAGCTTTTCAATGTATGCGTGCGGGTTTCTGTGCCCCAAATGCGACAATTTTGCTTGTTTACATACCCGCCAAGATCAAAATGAGCAAAATCGGCATCTTCTGTAAGTCGATCGCAGGCGCAGATTCCCAGCGTTGTTCAAGCGTATACACAACCATATTCGTTTAGCGCAAGGATAAAACTAATTATCTGTCAAATCAGACATGAGCTAAGTGTTACCATTCACGAAATAAGCACTAGTTGAAAAAAAAAACGTTAGATGGCGAACCCTATAAAAAATGCATTTTAATTTTCTTTTTGTTTTTTTCTTACACTTTGGACAAATATTTTAATGCTGTTTAAAGCAATTTAAATTTGCGTTTACATAAAATTAC
Source organism: Wohlfahrtia magnifica (assembly GCA_023159175.1). Classification (NCBI taxonomy): domain Eukaryota; kingdom Metazoa; phylum Arthropoda; class Insecta; order Diptera; family Sarcophagidae; genus Wohlfahrtia; species Wohlfahrtia magnifica. Next base: position 2,555,809 of record JAKWBJ010000538.1, read on the forward strand.
ATATCATACACTCACTGCTCGTCACTTTAACAGCACACCCTCTGTAGTTTCAAAAAATATATCTCCAAAATTATAACCCTGGTAAAGCTATTATTACGTATAGGTATTTGGTCTTTCATGCTTTATTTACCTCTCTTTGAGGGAAAAAATTATTGACAAAATAAATACCTTTATATAGTAATTTTCGTATTTTGCTTTATTTTTTGGTTACAAATTACTGTAAAAAAGCGTCACTTGAATAAAACATAGCATTAAAATGTAGTCATCAAAAAATATTTTAATATGGTTATTAAGTTAGTTACAAAAATGGGATTGTTTTTATAATCAAAAATTAAAAACGAGGCGTGACAAACACTGCCGGAGATCGAAAATCGCATTTAATTGAGCCTTTGTTTCCTACTCTTATTAGCTTGTTTGAGTAACCATCTCTATTCATTTTAGATTATGTTTATATTAGGGAAATGCGGGGCCAATTTCAAATTTCAATATTTTGGTTCTCTATATAATTTTTTACAATCCTTACAGCTTGGATAGGTGCATTATTATGTTGAAGAATGATAGGAAAGGGTCAAAAGACATTTGTGAAAGTCTGGAAGCCGTTTTAGTTACTCAATGTAGGATATTGCATTTATCGTCGTGTTTTTAAAAAAGAATATCGTAAATGTCATAATTAAATTTGCCTTCTATGACTGCGATTCCTGTAATGTGGTTCTTTTCGAAAATTATAAACGTAATATCGATACCTACGGTTATCATCCATTCTTTATTATACAAAACAGTTCTATATTTGAGAGCCTTGTTCCGTACAAATTATTCATTATGCAAAAACATTAAAATGCTCTGTAATTAATTTACTGTTAAATATTTATTATTTATTTACATGCTTTAAAATGCTTTCGAAAAATTAACGTAGTTTCTGTCTCAACAACACTGCTTTACCAGAAAATGTAAAAGCTTTAAAATATCAACCATGAGCACAAACGGTAATTATAGTAGATCTGCAAGCCGAGAAAATAATAATACCCAGCTACTGGATGCGAATTGTGCTGCAAATATGTTAAATTACTGCATTCAAACGGCGATGGAATGTCTCTCAGTACATATTCCCGGACGGATTATCTGAAAGCGATCGAAGCTTATTAATAATTTTAATTTTTGAATAGATCATAAATATTTTCCTTGTTATCGTCAGGATTCGAACCTGAACTTAACCATCTTATGGACCCACCAAACGACAGTGAATTTTAGATTACGTATTGATTTAGTCGTTAAAAAATAAGGTATTGTATGAAGCAAGCTTTGCTTAAAATCATTCATCACATATGTAAACTGATACTCATTGTACAGATGACTTTCATGGATATAGGATAAAAACATTATACATTCCTACACCCATTTAATTGTTGTGTGTTTAATTGCTACGTAATAAAACTTACACACTTTAAGATGAATAAAAAACAATAAAATATTTCACAAAAAGCGTAAGAAAAAATGTTTTTGTTTTATTAATAATAAAGACTTATTTTTTAGAAGATAAATAGCCATAAAACTATATATAATTTTCAAGTATATCGTTGGTCTTATGTAGAAAGGCACTAACTCGCATTTTGTTTAAAATTCAGTTTTTAATTGATTCCAATACATTTTACACAAGTATAATTTGAAATTATATGAGTCAGGTACTTTCTACAAGAGACCAACGGTATTTAAAAATTTTAACAAAAAAAAAAGTTTTTTTTTAAGAATTTCGAAATATTTAGATAAAGATTTTGCAAGATAGCAGATTTAGTTGGTATGATGGTATTATTGAGAATAACGAACAATCATAAGATCATAAGATAACCATCTTATGATCTAATAATAACCTTCATTAAGCTAGTACCGTTAGACAACTCGAATATTTTTTATAACTTAACACCTAATAAAACATACTAATAACAAAGCTGAATAGATTAGAAGGCACTGCAAGAAATCAAACAATTCTTTTTAAAGTATATGTTGAAATAAACCGCTTTGTTATTTACTCAGTTATTAATTATAAATCATAATGGAGTTTATTATTTTACGTTTATATCAATAAAATAATTTGTTTATCTTCAAAACCTAAACAACTTTTATAGTCCACATAAACGAATTGTTTTTGTTATAGCAAAACAAATTATACTCGTGTTCATTCAAATAGGTGCCTTTTTCGATTTTACCTCTGTAAACAAGTGATTCGTAGTAAATGATTATTGCTGAATTTTAGCACAAAAATAACTTTTAAAGATTTAAAATACATAATTGAAATTCACTTAAAGATTGTCAATCGGATTGAGATCAAATGATTGACCTTGGCCATATCATAATGCCAACATCATTTTGCTGAAGTGTTTAGAATTGTTATTTGGCCAAACGCAGTAAAGTAGTTCATTTCAGTGTGTACTTGCAAGTTGGAGTCACGAAATTTTTTGCGATTGTAAACTCCAGATCACCTATTAAGCGATTTCAACTCGCATCGCAACATTAGGCGAAATGAGGTTATCAGAACACGGCCAATGTTTTTGTTTTCTTAACACCGAGAAAAACGTCCTCAAATTCTTATGTTTACCGTCAGCATGTCTAACTGTTTTTCGCAAAAAGTCAGAACACCATTGGGTCAATAATTCAAGCCACGTAAGGAACATACATTATGGCCTCGTTTCTGGTCCTCTATTTTAATAAATTTTCGTTTAATACTGCCTTTAATTTTGATTCTCGATTTCAGCCTCACGCCGATGTTATATATATATATATATATATATATATATATATATATATATATATATATATTATATATATATATATATATATATATATATATATATATATATCCATATATATATATATATCCATGGAAAATACCATATATATATATATATATATATATATATATATATATATATATATATATATATATATGGTATTTTCCATGGATTCTATAAGGAACATAAGACCTTAATACATCGTGTGAACAAGTCCTATGCCATTATCCTAACTTCTGCCCAGGATTTGCCGGTTATTCTTATTTCTGCTTCAATTTGTTTTTCCAAGTTTGTGCTTTGCGAGCCTTTCTTCGATTGCCTTAAGGATTCCATTCTTCTTTGTGGTATCATCCTGTTATCTACTGAAAATGTGCCCGATCCAACGCCATTTTCGTATTTTGATTTCGGTGGGCATAGTTTCTGGTTGAAATGCATTCACAATGAAATACATTACCCTCTGGTTTAGACTAGCAGAATTCTTCAGACATAGATTCACAAACACTCGCTCCTTTTAGATGTCGCGGGGTCAACGCCGCTATGAACACGCTGTGAAAATGAAATTTCATACAGGTATTAGTTGTCCGAATTTTTGACGCACTATTGGGATGCGGTATCGATGTTCTAAGCTGTTTCACGAGTTTTTGAGATTATACTAAAATAGCAAAACTTGCAAAGGTCATCTACATATTAGGCTAGTTTTGGAAATATTAATTTTCGGACCCGCTGATTTAATTAATTCGGATATTATAAAAGATTTGCTTCCATGTTTGAGAAGTTGTGCCAAAAAACATATTGGGTGTTCGGTTACAAATTTTCGATAGATGGGTCTAAAATGTAATAGCTCCGGTAATATTAACTTCATCACGCAACACTATAGCTTGTGTTAAAGGTGACATTTTAAGCTCTACTTTGTTAGAATACATTATTAAAATCGCATTACACTGTGAAATAATTAAAAATGAGTGAAAAAAAATTTGTGAAGAGTACGAAGACGATGCTGGAACTTGAAAAACGGCAGCGTAATAGTTTGCTCGTTTTTAATCTGGTAATTTTGGATGATCAAACAGTTATCAAACATTTGAAGAAAACTGAATATATAAAAAATATCGATGTTTGGATACCAGGAGTAAAAAGTGAAGAATTTAATGGATCGAATTCCCATATGCGATTCACTATTAAAACGGAACGAAATTATACCATTTCTAAAGCGAATGATTATAGGCAATGAAAAGTGGATAATGTACGACAATAATTTTAAAAAAAGGGCATGGAGAAAGTAAAGTGAAGAAACGCAGACGGTGACAAAGCCCGGATTGATATCCAAGAAAGGTAATGCTGTGTATCTGGTGGGATATGAAGTTAATTGTTCATTCTAAAACCTATTCAAATGATTGATTCTGATCATTATTGCAAACAATTAACGAGATTGAAGCAAGTAATTCAATTAAAACGGCTAGAATTGGTCAAAAGAAAAGATGTTGTGTTCCATCATGACAACGACAGACCACACATTTTTTTGATGATCCAGCAGAAGCTGAGAGAGCTTGACTGAGAAGTTTTGATGCATCCACCATATAGCCTGGACCTTGCACCTTCAGATTATCATTTGTTTCGAGCTCTTCATAATTTTTTTCATGGCCTTAATTTCAGTTCCACTGAGACCTGCAAAACGCAGTTGGATCAGTTTTTCATTTAGAGAACCTAAAATATCAACGCAGATGGAATAACAGCTTTACCCAAAACTTACAAAAGGTTACCGCTCAAAACGGCGCATATTTGGTTTAATAAAGCTCGTTTCAAATATAAAAAAAGGTAAATTTTTGTTCAAATTTTCTACCGAACTTAATCGATCACCCATTATATCATACGCTTAGTCTAGGCAATTTAGGGGCCCCTGCACCAAGTTACTCGTCTTTCATTTTGCCCTCTACATGATTGTGCCTAGTACTATGTTAAATAGATGAAGAGTTTATATACAACCATAAAGCCTTTTGATGCTTTGTACGGCTTAGTTAGCTTGTCAAAAGCTGTATTACACTCAATAAAGCACACGTATTGGGGTGATCGCCATTACTCTTACTGTTCGACGATGACACACAACCTGTTTATATGGTCTATAGTCGATTTGTGGTTCCGGAATCCTGCTTATTTTGGAAATTATACAAGCTGCGACCGTGTTGACTATACAGGGTAAGTTGATACCGCGCAAATTACCTGACACCACATCTTGAATCAGCTGGCAGGGCAAGTTTTTAGTTCCTCCTTAGCTGATGTGGTATTTCAAATTTACTATTAACTTGGAAAAAATTTGTCCTGATCACAAGGCTAATTGATATGAAATAATTAATTGTAATCAACAGATCAATGGAGGTCCGAACTCACGAAAAAGTAATTTCTTAAGCTTTTAAAATTTTATTGATAATAAATAGGGATTGAATTACTTTTTTTTTCTAAAAATCACCAAAATTTCCTTTTTTATATTTTTTAAATTAATTATTTTATTCAAATTAATTTTTCTTTAATTAATGTTTACTAAACGTTGGTTTTAAATCGTTAAAAGAAAAGTAGAAGAACAGAACAGTATTAAAGGATAAATAAAACAAAAAATAATATATAAAAAAATAATTAGAACTTAAACAAAATTTCTTTAAAATTAACACCAAAAAATGAGAACTAAAGAAGTTATTTTTTCAAAATAAAAATTTAGTATGTATATGGTATTGTTATTTAACAATGCAATTAATTCAGTACAGTGGATGGAAGATTGAAAATAATTATTTAAGCTTATTTGTTTCTTTTTTTGGATGCGTAAGTTAAAAAAAATTACGTAAAATGGAATAAAACCATTATTAACAGTGATTTCAAAAATTTTAAAAAGTTTCCTTTTGTTTTAATCTTCTAACGTAACATTACGGAACAAATACGACATGGATTCTTTATTGTGAATGCGACGTATGGCTTCGGCAATTAAAATGGAAATATCAATTGTCTTAATTTTATGACACTGTAATTTTTGGACCTCATGTGGAATGGTATTGGTAACAACGACCTGCAAAAATAAAGATTTTATAAAAATATACAATAAAAAATATATATATCAAATAACTCACCTCATCTATGGGAGATTCCTCAATTAAACGAGGTGCATCCGAGCTTAACAAACCATGAGTGGCTAAAACATAAATTTTACAAGCGCCATTTTCTTTCAAGACTTCAGCTGCAGCTACAAATGATTGAACATCATCAATTAAATCATCCTGTAAAGTTAAAACGAAAAACAAAAAAGCCATTGAAAAACCATTTTTGAAGTTTTTTTAACGAAAACCAAAATACTTACCACCATAATGGCAATACGTCCCGAAACATCGCCTACAACATTAATAGGAGGTTTAACTTTGGGTGGATGATCAGGTACACCAACCGATACACTTATTGTACGGGTACGACTGTTTGAATTGAATTATTTTGATTAGTTTTTTTTTTTTTTTTTTTTTTTTTTTTATAGTATTTTAATTTTTTGTGAAAGTTTTTAATGGAAAAATGTACATGATTTTTTTTTAAATATTTTGTTTAATGAAGTTTTAAAAATAAAAATAAATATATTTTTTAATGATTTTTCATTTTTTTTTTTCATTTTTCGTTCATAAAATACCAACCTAGGTGTTGCTGGTAAGCACATTTCAACTGAGTTTCCTATGTCATAGGTACTGGATTGGTTTTTTTATTGATTTTGATTTGAACACAATTGTAATAAAATAGAAAATAAATTTTGTTTTTTTCTTTCTTTTCGAATTACATTTCTTGTTTAAAAAATTAAGTACAAAAACAATTAATTTTTGCGAAACTAATAACAACACAACTGGCAAGAAAATACGATACTTTGTTTAAATTAAAATTTTAAGAAACAATATACATACATAAGATGACTTAATTTTTCAAATTACATTAAACAAACGATGAATTCAACATTACTTGGCAGAAATTAGTGTAAAAGAAATTCAGCCCTATTCGTTTTACTGTTAACTTATACGTATTTCAGGTGAAAACACAAAATATCGGGATATCCATTAAGTTGTATCAATACCGCCGGTTTGGCAACGCTGTCAGCTGTTAAATATCTGTTATCCGATGTGTCATTTATTTAATGAAAGTTTTGCTATTTAACAACCGAAGAACGCGTAAAAATGGTTAAAATTTAGTACAAAAGTATTAATTTAAGCTTTAAACACTTTTCGAATATTTGTGCTCAAAGAATTGGCAAAATTGTAAAGAAATTTGAAGAGACTGAAAGCACAGATGTGGTCAGTCCTGTACATCATCACAGTGTACGCACTGCTGTCATAGTAAGACGGTTAATCCAAATTTGTTGACCCACGGCGTTCTCAGCAATAACAATTGGTCTGCAAATGAGGATTATGAACTGGATAATATATGGCGTCACACAACATGTCCGATTAGGAATTTATTGAATGGGAAATTTCCCGGTCGAGTAATTTCTCTATTTGGCGACGACAATTGGCCACCAAGATTATGCGTTTTGACACCGTTAGACCGTTTTTGTGGGGCTACGTAATAAAACATGTTTCCGCGGATAATCCCCTAATGTGGAAGAATTTGAAAACCAGTATTTGTCAAGTTATCGACGAGATAACGCCCGAAATGTGCGAATAAGTGGTCGAGAACTACCTCATAAGGATTTTCAGCTGCAACCAAACCAGAGGCGGCAATTTAAATTACATTTTATTTCGTATATTATGGCAAGGTCCAAGCATTATAATGAAATAAGTTTCATCGGAATCGATACTTTATATGTGTTTTATTTAACTTTACGTTTGAAACCGAAAAATGGATAACCCCGCATGAAATTGTAAAAACGTGTAAAGTAGTGTATTATATGTATTAAATGTTTAACCGGTTTTTAAAAATAAACCAGGCTTCAAAAATCGGTTTTTTTATTGCTTTTTGGGGAAAAAACTTCGGTTAATCGGCTATAACTCGCCAATTTACGTGTTATTGAAAATGTTAAAAACTGACATAGTTTGGCTCGAAAAGTCTTAAGTTTATACCACACAGAACCAAAAATGAAATATGCATTTATTAAGAACACTTTCTCTGTCTGAACACAGAATAAAGTTTAATAATGAATTGACAAAATGTAGTTGAACCTTCTGACTCTGAAAGGATCGGCAAGTCGTTGTTGTATTTCAACAGTTTTGGCGAAATACCATGATAAAGGAGAATATTTCAAAAGAAACAAGTTATTACAGGGTAACTTAAATACTGAATTTAAAATAAGTAACTCAATGATTAGAATTGAACTTAATAATAGGGCTGAATTTTTAATACGAAGGCTTATTTAATTTTTTTATGTGGGAGAGAAACAAGCGCTCAATAATAATTCTATAAGAAAAGTTTACGTTTACTGGAAAAAATGCAACAGATTATTATAATAATATTTAGCATTACAAATTTTAAAATATCTAAAAAACATATAATTAAAATAATATTTAAAAACAACAACAAAAATTTAGCACAGGTGCCGGCTACAGTTGTTATATAAAATTGTATTAAAACATAGGACTGAATAATTTGAAATAATAATTTTGTTTTTGTAATTGTATGTAAATCCAAATTGTTGACATGTTTGTGGTATTCGTGAAATGTGTACAAGTACAACAATTTAATGGTTTGTGGGTATGTGCTTAAAAAAAGTAGTGTGTGTGTGTGTGTGATTTTGCGGATTGTAACACGAGTACTTGATTTGAATTTTGATGCCATGAGAATTTAGAAATTTATTACTCAGAGACATGTGAACTAATGATTTATCACACCTGAGATAATGGCAAAACGATGTGTTTCGAAATAATTTTTTTAATGTTTCATAAATTTCCCAGTTTATTTTTATTTAATTTAATCCAGAGTAATGGTTTTAAAAATTGTTTCAAAATTTCCGTTTGGATAATACCCACATATAAAAGTAGTTACTTATTAAATGATTTCCTTTTTTTAATTTTTATTGAGACATTTTTATACGGATCGCTATAATTTTAATTACGGATTAAGCTGGGGTTTTCAAAAAAATTGTAAGCAATTATATTTATTTATAAAATAAATAGGATCACACGAATGGAATTAATAATGAAAGTACTTTCCAGGTTGCGATAAGTAATTTTAGTTATTTCTTGTTCTTTTGAAATAGTGTGAGATTAGTATTCTATTCAAATTAGCAGCTGTCAAGCTGTTAAGAATAGTGTCTTTAAACATTAAGCTGAGCTATTAGACAAATTGTCTATTGTATTCGCTCTAAATTTATCAATATAAAAAATTTAGTGTATTGATATCAAAGAATGTAAATTTAATTAAGTGAACTGTCGTTTATGTTCACAAGGTTGTCATATATTTTTGAAGAGCATCTATGATAACTATCGAGAGAACAAAAAAAAAAACGTATTCAAACTTCGACCGTAAACATGTGATAAGAAAAATTTTAATTTTAATTAAAATTCCAAAGATATGATGAAGATTAGATATTCTACTGGGTATGGAATTGTTTCAATTCATAAAAATAGTGACAATCACATTCTAAAAGAATTTTATCGAATAAAAAGTATTCACTAGATTCTGTTGATGCCCTTATATCGAGCAACTCTAATTCGATTCGAGTTACACGAACCCATTTTTGAAAGGAGTTATTACAGGTTACATTTTTGCTGAATGCAATTCTTTTAGTTGGCACTTGTGTAAAAAGAAGTAATATTGATTTGGAATAGTATGAAATATATATAAAAAAATACGTTTTGAAGTCAAATATTTGGTGGGATTGGAAGAGAATTATTATGACCTACTCAAACAATGCAAAACAGTCAAAACTACTGTTCAACAGAATAGGGTCTTATGTTCAAACATGGCAATTACATGTCACATCTACGATGACCAGACAAAAACTTAATGCACTAGGCCAGAAAATTTTGATGCACCTACCGTATAGCTCAAACCTTACATTGTCTGAGTAAAATTTCTTTTTATCTGTAAAATTATCTTTATGACAACTTGCTAACTGAGGAACAGATGCAAATCAACTGGCCAAGTTTTTTACCTGCAAACCACAGAAGGTCTCACAGAAATACAATTATGAAATTAGCCGAAAATTTATTGTCTATAAGGTCTAATATATGGGGTGATCGCGTAAAAAATCGTATTATTATTTGAAATTTTGTTTACGTTTTTAAAATTACTAAAAGTTCAAAAAATTACCGTCATATTTTGTACGAATACAACGCTGGCTGATCAAACGATTGATTTTAATCTTTACTTTGAACAATTAATGAGATTAAAGCAAGCAATTCAATTAAAACGCCAAAATTGTTCAATATAAAAGGTGTTCTTTACTATCATGTCAACGCCCAGACCTTGCACCTTCAGATTATCTTTTGTTTCGATCTCTGCAGAGCTCTATTATAGTGTAAATTTAAATTCCGCAGAGCCCTGCAAAACGTAATTACATTATCTTTCGCTCAGTTCCACACTGATTGAATAATGGCTTTGGTGTAAAAATTGGCAAAAGGTTATCGATCAATACAGCACATATATGGTTTAATAAGGCCAAATTTGTAGCCGAACTTTTTCGAAACCCAATATTTGTGTACAATACGTTAAGAAGCTTTTAACTGAATTTAAATCTACAACAACAATTTAAAATTTGTAACTATGTGCATAAAAAATGTTGTTAAAAATTTGAATTGAATAAGATAAGGACAAAAGACATGCAAAAACTTAACATTGCAACATTTAAAAAAGAAAAAATCATTCAAAAATCATTCGTACTTAAGAAAAGTGTTGTATATTGAAGGAAAAAAATTAAAAATAATACCCAGTTTTAAAGAATTTCTAACAAAATTTTGAAAGTTGAAATGTACTTTTTATTTTTTTGATACCAAGAGTAAATTAAGAAGAACAAAAAAGAATATTAAATAAAAGTAACGCAAAGTGACGATAGTTAGAAAAATATGTTTTTTTAACCCTTTGAAAGAAGAAAAGTTAATGATTACAACCAATTACATAAGATGCTTACAAATTTAAAGCGAAAGTGGTGTATAGGTGACACGCATATACAGTTAAGTAATAGAGTATACACATAAAAATAGTGATTAAGATAGTAAGTATATGGTGCAATACACTCAAATTTAAAAATCTTTAGATATGTTGGAATATTGAGAAATTTACAATATGATGAGCACGACTGAATAAAAAAATGATTTTTTTTTTGTTTTTTATTGACTACAAATTAAAATAAACTTGAAAATAAAACAACACACAAAAATAATTTGGAACAGTTAAACGCTTACCTATTTGGTGGCGGTGAATAACGGCCATCAACTTGATCACTTTCAGCTTCTTTTTGTTCACCATGTATGACAGCTATGCCCAACCGTAAGCGTTCAGCATAAGATGTGGCCTTCTGAGTTGAACCCGGATTACGGGCTACAATAACCGAATTACGATAATCGGGTATCTATGAATATATATAACATTAAACATATTACACAGATATACATATGTAATTTCAAGTTCATATAGATCACCTACACTTTCTTGTATATATTGTAAGAGAAACGGTGAGGCTCTTAGATTATCAACAGGTATATCGAAAAAACCTTGTATTTCCTTTTGATGCAAATCCATTGTAATGATATGAGTTAAACCTGATGTACACATCATTTTTGCCAACAATTTCGAAACAATACAACCACGTTTTCGCATCTTACATTGTTTGGAATAAGGCAAATAGGGTATAACACCGACAATCGAACGTGCCGATGAGGTTTTACAGGCATAAGCCATTATTAACAATTCCATAATATTGTTATTGGCATCCCTATATAGCAGTAAAAGAAAAAAAGAAATAAATGTTATTTCTTTGAAAAAATTAAATACAATTATTACTTACTTAGTGCCTGTTTGTATAATATAAATATCTTTGCCTCTTACAGAATCACCAATTTCCACCATAGTCTCACGATTTGTTTTGTGAAATACCGAACAGCCACCACTTTTAATGCCCATACGTTCGGCTACTAAATTGGCCAAATCCGGATGAGAATTGCCATGTATTATAACAATATCTGATGCAGATGTTGTATCCATGTCGCTACGACAACGTTTTGGTGGTCGTACACTGCCCAATCTGAGTAAGAAGGTGAAAAGAGAAACATGTATTAGTAAAGGAATTAATTATAATTTTTATTAAAAAACAGCGTTAAAAATACTACAGGATTATAGCCATTACAGTATTTACTTGCAGCAGGTATTTAAAGCGTAAGCATAAATATATATTTTTGTTATATTGAGGGATACATGTGAATTTACTCAAACATTCGACGGTCGAGAATAATTTAAGCGTAAAACTTTAAATAAGGCTAAGCAAAATTGATTTCTTTCTATTTCATTGGCTTTAAAATAACTTTAAAATTGTTTGTTATATTAAAAACTAAGGCCAGAGTGGCTTAATAGTGTGTGCGTGATTTTTTAAAACAGTAGTGATCAAAAAGTGTCGAAGATTTTGTTAACAGGAAAAAATTATGAACCAAATTATATAATTCATCATACAAAATTTTGTGACCGAATGACCCAAATGTCATTCAATTTAAATTAATCTGTTAATTACTATAAAATCAATGTGTAGTTTTTATTCTTTTTTGTCATCGCCAGCTGTCGAGCATAAAAATTAGGTCATATGAGTTTAGCATACTTTAAAGTTCTTAATTAAAATGTTTCTATAATACATTTAACGGTGAAAATTTAGTTAATTGATCTCCATTAACCATGCAAATAAAAATAACTGTATCTATTCAGTTTGTTTATGAGTCAAAATTAAAAATGCCATGTGTGTAATGAACTCAAACAGCGAACAACATAATTTAAAGTAAGTGTTAAAAACATTCGAACTTTAAAAAAATATTGTGATAATTTTAATATTTTCATCATAACACTATAATTTCTGCAATTCTGTGAAAAGCATTTTCTGTGATACTATGTTCTATAATCATCCGTATATTCCCCATAGATTAGATTAGGAAATTGGGCCTGTCATGACATGTTGCAATGTTCTTGTAAACAAGTTTTCATAGTTTTTAAGTAATTTCTTGACTATGCCAATGCATAAAATTATTGGAAATAGAAATCAATCAGTAGAACAATCTGGTGAAACTTCTAGAATACTTATTAAAATATAGAGAACTTCTCACATATGAATTAAAAACTACTTTTAAATCTTTTTACAATTATTTTAAGACATTTATCAATCCGATGCTCCATAAAACATATCCACTGAAAGCAGATTAAAAAAAAGGCGACCGGTTTCGAGATTTCATATTTTCGAATTTTTTTCAATTTATAAAACCAACTGAATACCTTTATTGCGGGCACGCGTACATATAGGGGATTGCAAGGAATTAAACTGTCTAAAGATTGAAGACTGTACTGGATTGAAAACATCGTTTGTAAAGGATCCTTCATTAAGCGTTTACTAACTTTGACTTTAACCACGGTGGTGTAAATATCACATATTTTTTTAGAGCTTAAGTTAAAATGAGCTTTCCGCTTTTTTTCTAAACTTTAATTTCAACAATCTGTAACCATATTCCCCATATTAATTATTCCTTATAGCCTTATTTCGTCATAGACAGTGTGCCAGCATTTGTGACAAAATAAGTGCCTAAATGTTTTTTAGAAAAACTTAAAACAATTCAGTGAAAATTTTGTTCCAGTAAAAATACTGAATAAACAAGTGAAATAAGAAAAAAGTTAAACATTTTAATTGCGCACGAACGGTGTATCTCATTTAATATTTGGCATTGCAATTATAGTTACTTATGTACTCTTTTCACTTTTAGTCAACTATGAATCCACAAAAATGTTTAATAACAAGAGAAATGTAACAAATTATTGAGTTTCATTGGGATGACTCTGATGCTGAGGCAGAGCCACAAATACCATTAATAAAAATTCCTGCTGACGAAGCTAGAATTTCTGATAATATTTTCAGAAGTTTCTAAGGATTCTAGAATAATGAAAGAGATTTAAAAAGTGGACCTAAATAAAAATGGAAAAAACTGTGGCATAATGCTATGGAAGGTGATACAGATGTTTGTTATATTAATAATTCTATTGTTTTCTTCTTCTATTAAAAAAATTTACATTTTTACTCCATTTATGCGCCAAGTTGTATGTGTACAATATTTTGTTAAAACTACGCTTCGAGTATAAATTGAATTTTTGTTAATTTTTTATATTACTTGAGCCCAATGTAGTTTGAAACAAAGTTAAAAAATATAGCCGTCCCAACAAAGTTATGTGCTTCGAAATATTTTGATCATTACTGTATATTTTTCAATTTAATAAAAAAAAAAAAAAAAAAAAAACGAAGAAAAAATAATAATTGCACAGTTTTTGAAATAAATGAGTGAGTTACATTTCAAATTATATTATACGAGTATATTATGGTATTCATAGCGATTTAATATAAAATATGGATTTTTTAACTATTTTTAATTACCTACTTTTGACATAACACACAAAAAAGTACTTTTTAACACAAGTTTTTGTTTCTTAATAAAAAACGTTTTATAATAAAAGAAACTTTACATGAAAAAATTATTCCCATGTAAAAGGATTAAATATTTTCCTTACTCATATTTCCAGAAAACTCAAACTCTTTAACTTTTGACCTACTAAACTATATTTTAGGCGAAAATAGTTATGGTAATAAAAAGAAAGGAAATGTTCACTTAAAATGTTTACAAAATCATTATTCTCCTAGCGCAGTAACAATTAACATTAACACGAACGACACATGAACAACGACCAACTTTTTTTAATATATTTTTTTATATGAGGAAAGAATTAGCATGTGTTTCTTTCCGAAATCACTTTAAATTAAAACACAAATGATAGCGCACTGAAAAACCATATGCACAATGAAAAACTTTTTCTCCGTAAACAATATTTAAATTTATTATTGTTGTTCACTTGTTTCACATAAAATGCAAAAAAAAAAAATTCTTAAGAGAAGTGAAATTTATAAAGTTATGGAATTTATAAATGAAATTAACTACAGCAAAAGTATTGATCAAACATTAAGTGAAAAATGTCAGTAGAGTAAAGGAAAACACAATAAAAAAAAAATTATAAAAATACTCTTCTGTCTTTCAGTAACGAAAAACGTAAGAAAGTTACACGTCAAATAATGTGCACAGGATTACTACTTGGTACTGCTGCATTCTTTTATAAAATAAAAATATTCTAAAAATCAAAATCATATCAACTCAAAATATACCTAAGAAATCTAAGAAAATCAAATGCAGTAAAATACTTTATGATTTTCTATTTTTACATTTTCTATTACTAAACGCAATTGAGTGAATGAGTGTTAGATTTCTAACTTGATATTACGTTATAGAAAAAAAAAGTCAAACGAAAAACAAAAAGTTCTAAAAATATACCAGCTACTTTGTTTACGCCTCTTTCAAGTATTTTATTGTAATAATAATAATAATAAAGTGAATTGATAGTTTATAAGTGAAATGAAAAAACTTTTCTAAGAAAAATAATCCGAGTAGAGTGAAAAATTTACACGCAAACAATTTTTTTTTTTTAAGAAATATCTCTATTGTGTATGTCAGATTCCTCTTATAAGTGGGTAAACTACTTCATAATGCATACTTCTAAAGTGCCTAGAAGTATGCAATATAATTTGTTGTTGCATTAGATGGAATATGGAAAACGCAAAACAAAAAATTAAAATTCTACAGAAATAATATGTAAACACCAAAAGTCTAAAATAATGGGTGATTCAGGTAAGTGTAAGGAAATAATCATAAATATAAATATTTTATGATAAACACAAAACTATTTTAGTTAAATTATTGTAAATTAATTGACTTTTACTTAATTAACAAATAATTCTTGAAATTTTCAAATATATTGTTTGGCTTAGAATTCAGTAATATTCTATTGATCCAATAGTAAGTAATAATAGGGGTAGAGTAAAAAATATTATTATCTTGTGATATAACATGTTTATCATGCACAAAGTTTAGCTATTATCTTCATGTTTCTAAAGTAACAGTGGGGAAAGATTAAAAGCCGCTAGTTAGTCTTTTTAAACAATCACTTTATATGACACCTTTTTGAGTCTTAAGTCATTTATGCTGAATCTACAGTGTTGGGAAAAAGTAACAGTTTACAAGGCAGGAAAAGATTTAAAGACATAGTATACACACTTTTTAGGGGACAACTTGGGGCATGCGACGTTATTTGCTGTATATAGCAAAATAGCCCTGAACTTAAAATGTATTACCCTAAATTGCGTTTTGTTGATAACGAAATGAATGGTGAGTGGAATGGTTGCCATAAACGCCAAAAAGATTTCAACAGGAAGTTAAAGAAGGATTTTATGCGATGTTTTACTTAAGAATCACCAGATAATTACCGCAAGGGGTCATCAAAAGATTAACCCTAACAAAATTCATGAATTCAAGTGTGTGTAATAAGATATCAAAATTTAAACGCCATTCAGTGTACTGGCCGAATATGGTGGCATTAAAAATATTGTGTCTAATTGTAATAGAATAGGTCAGAGTTAATGCCGCAAAGACATGTTGATGTACCTTGGTTTAAGGTTAACGTAATTTTTGTGAGTTGTTTAATGAGGATTTTTGTGTACCTTTCGCTTGATAAGAAGGTTGAAGTCAATTTTCACAAAGCACTGGAATCACGCTTGTTTCGAGGGAGTTTACATTTTTTGAGAGAATGGGGGTATAGATCATATGGCTTCTAGTCCGTAATGTGGTAAAAAGAATATTATAAACAGCTAAGACTATTCTTGAAGTACTTGGGAACTAATTCTGATCTCTATATTTTCGAGCTCAGTTTTAGGACAATCCGATAGAGGGATTGTACTAGCGTACCTTTAGTTGTGGACAATTGTATATGAAAAAGGAAAAAGAAGAACGAGTACAGAAAGAAGAGTTAATCAAATTTTAATAAATGTTCGGAAAAAAGATAGTTACAGAGAGAAAGAAATATTATACTGCAGACCCACTCCCCCCCACATGTATCAGAGTACCAACCAATATGAAATATCTAATGACTATGATATATCCAGTTCAAAATGAAATATCAAATCGGACTTTTCAACGCTGAAGACGGCTCTAACTATGGCAACTCCAAAATAATGCAACTAGGCAGTCATAACAATGGCATTTCATGAACGGCTATCAACAAACCAACATCACTTATGGGAGGATATCACAGAAGAAACACTGGTTGTAGTACAATCACACAACAAATCTTTTATGTTTTTTAACATGATTTCTCAAAGAAGAGAACTGAAATAGAGCTTACCAACAACAATATTATGAGGCAGGAAGTAAAGAAGGCTACAAGAAAAAACAGAAGAAAGTTCTTGGAACGGCTAGTAACAGCAGCTGCCCATAATAATATCAGAAAACAACACCAGACTATTTCACAAATCGAAAGTGTAATAGGAACAAAGCAGTTGCTGATCGTATAATAACGAACAATAACGCCGACACAGAGATGGGGATGATGCATTTAAATGAAATAAGGACCGTCACAAACGCTACTGAGGACAGCGAAATGGATCAGCTGTGTAGAAAATAACTAAAGAATACCGTGAAACTCATTCAATCTGAATGAGATGCAATTCCGATTAAAAAATTGAATAGTAAGGCGGCTGGTAAAAATGGATTGGCGACGGGAACTCTACGGATTGGCATACAAACTACTCTTGAATTTCTATGGTCTCATATCAGTATGGGAGGAAGAGAGTCTGCCTTCAACATGGAAGAAAGGAATCGTTGTAAAGTCAAAAAGTGGCGACTTGAAGGTCTGTTAGCACGAGAGAATTAAATCCGCTTAAAATTATTTACAAGATTCAAGCAGTCATAATATAGAGAAGGCTTCAAA
Source organism: Wohlfahrtia magnifica (assembly GCA_023159175.1). Lineage (NCBI taxonomy): Eukaryota > Metazoa > Arthropoda > Insecta > Diptera > Sarcophagidae > Wohlfahrtia > Wohlfahrtia magnifica. The sequence goes on from JAKWBJ010000538.1 coordinate 2,573,580, forward strand.
GCAATATATGTAAATAAAATTATGAGAGACGAACAAGCCAGCTTCAGACCAAATCTAAGCAGCGTAGATTAGGCCAACACTTTAGGTACAATCATACAACAAGCTACAGAATGGCGTTCACCACTGTATCTAATATTCGTCAACTTCAAGAAATGATTTGATCCCACTGGATGGACAGCCATATGAAATGCACTGAGGGCAAAAAAAATATCCCAGAAAATAATTCGATTAATGTTGACCAACTCTGGTATTTATCAACAAGTTCCTAAAAATCATTTGAGGAATTTATACCGAAGGAAATAAAAAAATGCGGTAGAACGGTTACATCATCCGAAAAAGTTCCTATATTATGACCAGAATGACACTAATGGAATCCTCAAGGCTGAAGAAAGTGTCACACAATTATACAGCAACTAAGACAGAGCAATCTAATATGGGATGAAACGAAAAATAAGACTGTGAATCCTGTAAGATGGAGATGCTTTGTGGAACAAATTACAAAACTAGATTTGTTCAATAAATTTGATATTTAAGAAAAACCTAGCTTGCAGAGTTAACCAAGATACATGTTGGTCAATATCCAAATTGGACTATTTAGTCCCAACCCTAGCCAGCTCGTTAGCAATTGCATTACTCTTATATATCTTTTTAATCTAGTTGTGATACTAAAACGGATAGCTTCATCAATGGAATAAACTTGACGGCGTTCAAAGTATGCTGAACAGTTTTTTTGAACAGAACAGTATGTCAAAATATCATCCCGAAAGAATAGCAACAGCAAATTTCCTATGAATCCGAAAGTCGTGGCCGTAGATTTCAGGGAACAAGTTATCTCAGTACATTCAAAACTTCTAAAATAGTTATTATAGATCGACGGTGAACGTCTAATATTTGTTTTTGTAAAATAGGCAAGGAAAAAAAGCCTGGTTTTAACTGAAAAAGAATTAAAACGAATTATTACTGTTGTTACAAAATTAAATTTTGTGTTTCAGTTATATTTATAACGTGGCAACCTCTCAAACTTTCTGCACAGAGATTGCGGACAATTTGCTTGCTTAAAACGATTACTTCTTATATTCGTTGTTTGTCAAAGTCATATGCTGTGTTTATATTTCATAATTTTCTAAATCTTTTAAAGAAACAAAATTATTCAAATAAAAAACTCATTGTTATGTTACTGTCACATTTAGCAAATATTTGAAAAAAAAAAAAAAAAAAATAACCACTATTTTATAGAAATCATTTTTGGAAACATTCCAGTTTAAATCAAATTTCTTCATTTCATTGTTTATAAACAAAGGATAGTACCAAAAATTATTGAAATTTTTTCATAATTTAATTTCAAAAAATTAATAAATAATAAAAACAAATGTTTTTATAAAATAGTAGCTACGTTTTATTCATCAAATATTTGCCAAATGTAACCCTACCTTTAGCAACATGTCCTCCAGGCTAAGCCACAAAAATAAAATGTACATATATAATAAAATAAAGTAAAAAGTTAATAAAAATTCAATATTATTTAAATTCGACTGCTAAGTACCACGAACCTTCATAGGTGGTCTATAATACATTCAATGCTATTGCCATCAAAACTATTGAACACTTAAATGTTTTAATATTCTTTTCATAAAAAAACAAAATGTTTAAAAGCATAATAGCACGACACGTAAGTGCACAGCAATTAAAATGCAAATCCATTCATTTATTTCATACAAACTAAGAATAGGATGCGCGCGATAAATGGCACGCATTTTAAGAAAGTTTATTTCAATGTAAAGTCACCTCTTATACACGCTCACATCAAAATGAGATAGCAACAACAGAAAACTAAAACCTGACACCAATTCATTAAAAGTGAAAGTTACAAGAATTAAGAGGGTGGATAAGAGTAAAGGACACAAACACTTACACACAAAAGGAAAATGTCTTAGGTTAGATAATAATGAAATTGTTATTCTATTCTAAAAAGGTTAAAAGAAAATTATACCGCGGCGCGAAGACAACCTTTCAAATATGATATGTTCCTCATAATGTGTCTGTGTTTAGTAATGAACGACGCGCAAAGAGTGTTATTACAGTTGAGATTTAAAAGAATTAAATTTATAGAAACAATGAATGAAAAAAGAAAATTTTCCCCGACAAAGTTATCCCTATTAGATATAATGCACTTATGCCGAACCAATCCACACTACCTTCCTTTCTTTAATAGGTCTCTTTTGTTTAAAAAAGGGTCTAAGTCACAAAAAGGGTAAAACTGGAGAATATTATGACTAAAGCAATATAAAGTATAATTATGGTGTTATTCTGTATCAAAAAATGATATGATCCCGTATTAAGTACCTCTGATGTACTTTGCCACTCATAGTAGTCGAACTTGCCGAAATGTTATTGGTCATTATTATTGTGCTCTGGCTAGGCTCAAGGGCATGTGCGGTATTGGTAGGCTCTGCTGGATCGACTTGGATAAAAAGAGGACTAAATGTATTCCACACAAATTAATGTGGCCTTTCATCGTACATGGAAGACATGCCAATAGACTCGGCATTTATCGCATGATTTTTGCAGCAGCTATGATTGTGAGAAGACTGCCTTTCACCTCACGTATCAGTGCCCAGCTCTTGCCATCAGATTACGGAGGTTTTTGACCTCCTATTTCTTGTCAAATTTGACAGAAAACTCCAAAATCAAGGTTACCGCAATTGCGAGATTTTCTAGAAGTGTCCGCCAACAAACCTAACCTAATCTTGATTACTTTTACCGTTTTTTGTTATGTACGCGGTATAATCCACATTGACCTTATTAATTCGATTTAAAGAGGGGCCAAGAAAAATAGTTCCTTTCATTAGGAAAAGTGTGTGTGCAAGTGTGCACACATGTGCAGTTTTCGTGGAAAAAATCCATACATCGAGTTATTTGGCAAGTGTTTCAGCTGTTAAATATCTGTCATCTGAAGTATAATATATTTAGTGAAGGGTTTTACATTTACGAATATGCATCGTTTGACAACCGAAGAATTCTAAAAAAAGTTAAAATTTACAAACGTGGCCAGACTTTCATACAACATTTCTCACTCGATGGTTACAACAAACAAAATTGTGGCATATGGGGCTCGAATAACCAACAAATGATTGTTAAAAAGTGATTCTGGTACGCATTATGGTCTGCAGTAGTCATTCGGCCTTTTTTTGCAAAAATGATGCTGGAAGAACCGTTACCGACAATTTAAAGCGCTCTGACCATATGATAATCGACTTTTTTGACCTAAAATTGAAGATTATGAAATGGAAATGGTTTAAACAAGACGGTCGCGTAACTTATCGATGTGGCGGCGTCAATTGACACCAAGATCATGTGATTTGACGTCGTTAAACTTCTTTTATGTGTCTACGTCAAAACCATGTCTACGCGGATTACTCTCTAACGTTGGAGCGATTGAAAACCCACAAACGTCAAAGTTATCGCTCAAAATATGCGAAAAAGTGGTCGATAACTATCTCAAAAGGATTATCTGTTACAGCCAATCAAGAGGTGGTCATTTAAATGAGATTGAATTTCGTACATAATATTCATCGAAATTATAGCTGTTTGAAATCTAAAAATTGATAACCCTGTACATATTAATTCGACTATGCCCTTCACAACAAAATTCTAACGCAATTAGAACTCATTATTTTACATTCTGACCATTACATACTTCAAGTGATTCAATTTTAGTTTATGATACAGGAAATATCAAAAGGCTTTTAAAAATAGCATATATGAAGTATAAATTGCTATTCAATAAAAGAAAAAAAAATAGAGTAACACTTCATATAAAAGTGTTAGCAATAGAAATATGTTTAGAATAGATTTAGGATTAGAAACAAACACAAGGTATTTGCTTAAGCTCTTTAGAGAAGCAAAAAATAGAAGAACAATGTTTGGCATAGCTAAAGATCCTTTACAGCATACAAGCATGTATGAAAGAATGGAAGAAGGTATCAAATATGAATTTTTTAAGTCGAATACATATTTTTTCTAAATATATATATATATTAATAAATACGTTTTCTTCTTACAGACAGTGAAGACAGCGAAGGTGAAGGAGGTTTAGGCAATGTGTCCCGTGTCATTATACGTCCAGCTGGTGTCAGTGGTAAAGCTAAACGGGGTCATTTATGTTTTGATGCTGCCTTTGAGACGGGTAATCTGGGCAAAGCAGATCTTATAGGTGATTTTGAATATGATTTGTTTCTACGACCCGATACCTGTAATCCACGCTATCGGTTTTGGTTTAATTTTACGGTTGATAATGTTAAACAAGACCAAAGAGTTTTATTTCATATTGTAAATATGTCAAAGTATAGAAATCTTTTCAATGCGGGTCTAACACCTTTAATTAAATCATCATCACGACCCAAGTGGCAAAGATTGCCAAAGAAAAACGTGTTCTACTATCGTTCGCCTATACATCAAAATCATTATGTTTTGAGTTTTGCCTTTAATTTTGACAAAGAAGATGATGTCTATCAATTTGCTTTGGCACCACCATACAGTTATTCACGCCTACAAGCGTACCTGCATTTTATCGAAAATCGTCAGCAACAAGCTGAAAAGAAATTCACTAGGACATTGCTAACTAAAACTTTAGTAAGTTTTCTATTACATTCGTTTAGATTTTCTCAATTTTACTGTTGTTCATTTCGTGTTACAGCAAAATCGTAATGTCGATTTAATAACAATCGATCACGTTACGGGAAAAACTAAAACGAATCGTATAGATCGTAATTTCATACGTGTTGTTATAATTTTATGCCGCTCACATGCCAATGCTAGCCCTGCTTCGTTTATGTGCCAAGGTTTTTTGGAATTTTTGCTTAGTAGTCATAATATTGCTAAAGTATTAAGAGAAAATTTTGTCTTCAAAATTGTGCCAATGGTTAATCCGGATGGTGTGTTTTTGGGTAACAATCGTTGTAATCTCATTGGCCAAGATATGAATCGAGTATGGCATATAGCCACCGAATTTTCTCATCCTGAAATATATGCTATTAAAAATATGCTAAAGGAATTGGATAATTCAGATGTAAGTTCTAATTTACTTTTTTGGTTTAAACTACAACTATTTTAAATATTTTTTGTTTTTATTTTTTTGTTATTCTTACAGTCTTATCAAATAGATTTCGTCATTGATTTACATTCTCACACAAGTCTACATGGTTGTTTTATATATGGCAATACATACGAAGATGTCTATCGCTATGAACGGCATTTAGTGTTTCCTCGCCTGTTTGCAGCAAATGCCCCCGACTATGCCAAAAATAATATGATGTTTAATGCGGATGAAAAGAAATCAGGTTGTGCTAGACGTTTCTGTTGTGAAAGATTAAGTGATACCGTTAATGCTTATACATTGGAAATATCTATGGGTGGCCATTATTTAAAAGATGGTAAAACTGTTGCCTTATACAATGAAGAGGGATGTAGGTTTTTTTTTCAAAAAAATCTTTAATATAAATAATTAAACAATATGTACCTCTTTTATTTTTAGATTATAGATGTGGCCGCAACTTAGCTAGAACATTCTTACAATACTATCGTTTTATTAACGTTCTAACCGTAGCTGTGCCCACCACAGATATGCGTCAAAAGAAACGGCGACCTCGTACCCATCATCAGTCACGCTCTCGCTCGAAGACACATTATGAGGTTAAGCCTAGACCGAAAACTACACGCTGCTATGCACCTATTTCATATACAAATTTATCCATCTGTTATGATTCTGGTGCTTCATCGGATGAAGGAGGATTTTCTCCGTCACGACCTTTAGCTCCTGGTAGTAGTCATTTTAGTGGCTGTCGCAATTATCGACGCGTAGCCAGTAGTATTTTACCTTCTATTCAAATGCCACATGATCAATTTTCTTTGCTGCGTTTAAAATCTGGCAAAATAGATCTTACGCGTGAGCCTTTTACAAAGCATGAATGTGGTCGTAGCAGATCTGGTAATTCGCCAGAGAAACAAATTAAATTTGAATTACCAGTTAATATACCACCAAAGCCATATTTATCCATAATCGATTTGAATCAATTGACAAGGGGAAGTTTGAAAGTTAAATCAACAAGTTTTGATGATTAAATAAAAAATAAATAAGATTATAAGTTTTAATTAAAAAAATAAAATTTCTCTCAACAACTTTGAAACTTATTCGGACCTCAAATTTGAGTATTTTTACTTCTCAATAAAAAGTGACGGAAAAAAACTTCCCAATAATATTTGTTCAAATCATGTCACCATATTAAGAAAGCTGAAATTTAGCGACGCTGTCATTTATAATCATACGATTTCATTCCGTAGGGTTTTCTTAAGACGCAGGTCTATTCATATAAGCTACATCAGCCCTCAAAGCCAACAAACCTTATGCAATCAATCAAGTTTAGCCTCACTTATACAACAAAGTCACACAAATAAGCTACATCAGCCCTCAAAGCCAGCAAACCTTATGCAATCGATCAAGTTCAGCCTCACTTATACAACAAAGACACACACTGTAGGTACGCGCCATCCAGCGAAGCCGGTGCGAACATGAATGTTAGAATGAATAAATAAATAAAATATGTAAAAAAACTATGTTATATTCTATACATAATGCCATTGACAGGCTTTCAAGCGAATAAGAGTTTTCAATGATATCTTGCATAGATTTTGTTAAGAGACCCTTTATCAAATATAATATTAATTTTTACATCAAAACATTAAATTCAAACACATTATTGTGTAAACGTATTGTATGTTTTCTAAAGTTTACAAAACCGATCTACAAATCTTATATGTGCTTTAATGGTGTATATCAACGGAACACGGTCTCTGCGTGGTATTTGCTATCAACTAACTAAAATTTCGCACCCTTCACTGTGCGACTGACTTTTTAAACTATATTTTTAAGAAATGTTAAAAATCATATATCACACCAAATTTTAATTTGTAATAATTTTATTTTGTAAAATTACAAAAAACGTAAAATACTTGACACATTTTCTACAAGTTAAGTAAATATTCCGTTCTTACCTGCCCATGACTTCAATTTTTTTTTTGTTCCTTTTTTGATAAACACAGCCTATAATAATTTGTATGATTCTTTCAACAACTTGTTAGCAACTGGGTTTTTACGCATATGATATCGATGTTAGCAAATAAAATATCTCTCTGTTTATGTATTTCAAAAGCCATTATAAAAATAGACTCATTTGAGTTTCACATGACACTCTTGTTCTGTAATGGATTAAAAAACATATGTATCTTGCGTATCATTAACGATGCCGTTCTGAGTTCTCTTACGGAATTTCTATATGTTATGTCTCATGATTATGGAGAGCGGATAGTTGCACAGACTAAAAAGCTCTAAAAAATTTAATTTTTTAAAATTCAAAATGTTCGTGTTCAGAAAGTATTTACTGTTCGTGTTTAATTTTGTTACCTCCATATTCATAAAAACCATTTTCGATTTATAAAGGGTTTGTAAAAACAGTTTACACACAAATTATGTTTTATAAATCGAAAAATTTTTTATCAATATGAAAATTAGACGTCAACCTTTCTAAATTATTTTGAATTTAACTTTTCGTCTTAATCTAAACAAATTCAGAATTTCTTTTAAAAATGTGTTTCTCATGTATATGTACATATTAATAAAAATAAACAAAAATATTATTTTTCCAAAAATTATTTTAAATAATTTTAAGATAAATAAAATTGAACCACCATATTCATAAAATTTAAAATAAGTTTGAAATGTATTTTATTTCGAATGTGTAATAAAAAAGTTCTTAAAACAGATTTGATATTCATTTTATTTTTTGTGAATATGGGTGAAAGTAATAAATGAAATAAATTTTGAATACATATTAAGCTGTAAATATTTATTTATTTTAAATCACAATACAATTACATATACTCGCTGAAAAATTAACACACTACCCACTAGCCTTTCGAGACAATAAAAATCTTAAAATAATTTTAAAATATTATGATAAAATTATTACAACCGTTCTAATGTAGTGAGAAACTTATCGCAATAATAAATCAAATTAATGAGCATTAGATAAAGTACAAAAATTGATTGCGAAATTTACCATAATTATTAAAAACGTTATCGTTAAAGACAAATATTTGGCATGAAACATACATATTAACCCTTTCTAAGCCAATTTTTCTCACATGAAAAATATTGATAAAACAAATAAAAATGTTTAATACCAAACATTTATTTTTTTTTTAATTAAACAGTTTTTTATGACTTTCGATGTTAAAAACACTTCAAGTCTTTGCAATGGTAATTAAAAGATTGGTTTGTAGAACAGTAAAAAAAAAGGAAAAAACAAAAGAAATTTTTGCGAAAACTTTGCAGTACGCAGAAGCTGAAGTTTGAAGCAGATGATGAGAAACCTTTAACATGAACTTTGGAAACTGTAGATATTTAAAAAATGATTAATGATTAAAAAGTTAATGTTTCCAGCCGGCCTGCACAATGGTCTTCTTACAACTTTCAAACAATACGTTTAAAAATGTCCAGAGGGCTGCAGTCCAAGAGGTGGTTAAGGCCCTTCGCTATTTGCACAATAGTGATAGACTCAATGCTCGAGAAGAAATAAAAAGATTAAATCGTCCGACTACCCAAGTTTCGATGCCTTGTACTCAAAAGCATAGGTGTTTAATCGTCTCCGTTTCCTTCTCATTCTATAGTCTATTCCCGTTCTAACATTTATATATTATTGAACGTCGGCTGCAGTGACCCGTAATAATAACTGCCGCCAAACTTAGCTAATAGGTTCCTCGAAACCTTGAAACCCCACTACTGGGTGTATTTTACCAGAAATGGACAGTTCTCCAAGCGTATGTATTGACTTTACGGAGTCGCTAATGTATTGACTTTACGGAGGCAGTACAAAGACCTCGGTCCGTAGCGCCGCTCAAATACACACAAGCACTTTTCTACGAACGCTTTTAGCACCAATATACGTATGCTAAAACTAAAAGATATAAATTCTCTTAATTTGTTAGAATAAAATTTATTTTAATGGGTTAATAAGAAATAGAAACAATATCGAAATGAAACACATTTCAACACAACAGAAAAATGTTACTGTATATTAAAAAGTAAAAAATAAAAAATTAAATCTTGCATGCGTATAATTATTTTTTGTTTGTTTTTGGTTTTTATAAATCTATTAAAAAATATTTGTCTATCGAGCTTATCACTTCTAAAGAAATGAAATGAACTATAAACGAATTATTTAATACAAGATTCTAAAATTGGACTTATGCCAATAACTGATACGCAGGCAGTCTCTGGAACATACAAACATTTTTATTATTCAAAGAGAATATTTAAGAAAAATATTTAACAGGCACTATGTATAAATATTATACAGGCCTCTTTTATTTAATATCTGTTTATAATAATTAAATTATTTTAGTTAAAATCCATTGGCAATTTTGTTATCATCATTTGTAAATATGTTATAAATTGTCATTCGAATCATTCAAAGTACATAGATAAATAATATATTAATTTTTATCTTATCATAGCAGGTGAATGAAGCATCTCGTCATTATAAAAAAATAGTTATATACATACATATCGCTCATTTATTGCAACAGTGTCATAACTCAAAAAACGTGATTTTTTAGTTAAGTATTATAAAATATGCGGAACAATATACATCACATATTGTGTGAAAAATTATTTGCGATTCGTATAAAATTATGAGCACAGGAGCGAAGTGTTTGTTACCATTTCAATGTTAATTAATGGGAAAATTAAATTTAAAACAGCTCATCTGAAAAATTTTGTATTCTGAGTTATGACACTGTTGCAATAAATGAGCGATATGTACGAAGGAAACACGAATATGCTGTATGGATGGATATTATATTTGTTTAATAACTAACTTTGAACAGTATTAAGTGATAAATTGTAAGCAAATAAAAAACATGTTAAACATGTTTATCGAGCATAGACGTGGTAATATTTAAATGCTTATATGTTACACATTTTTAAAACCTAAAATGTGTTTTTTCATTTTTTTTTTTTTTTTTTCATTTTGTGTGCACTATTTAAATGATAACACTAATGATTTCTTCTCTTCTCTAGAGATTTTCTTATAATCATCATTATATTTCAAAAGAAACATCGACCTAAACTTTTTTATATAAATTTTTTTTGTATTCTTTGAATGTTTTTATATTTCATTACCTTATATTTAAACATACATACATATTGAGGAATTTGATAAGAAATAGAAGAATGATAAAGAAGAAAATCTATAAATCAAAAAATTTTGTTAGGAAATAAAATATAAACTTGAAAAAAAAATAGATATCTATGTATACATGTACATATATAAAATTAAAAGAGAAACACTGTTTTATTAGAAAATCCTATGCTGTTTCTTTTTCTATATATTTAGTTTTATAGGAAAAATTCATTTAATTTTATAGGAAATCTATCATTTCAGTTTTTAATTTAATACCTATAAGAACTTTCTGATTATGGGTAAAATTTTAAAAGCACTTTTGGTACAAGAAAATACACTTGTGGTCACCAAAATATGTACATACAATTTGTAAAAAAAAATATTTTCAAAGTAGAAAAAAAGTTAAAATTTTCCTTTCATATGAGAATTCCAACCACAAATTCTTAACATATTTTTTTTTTGTACACATTCAATTACTGTAGCTTTTGAGGACTTTGAAACGTCATAACCTTTAAAAAAGACCCACACTTTACAACGCTAACAACAACAAAATATCTTTACTTAATTTCTTTGCTCAAAAATAAGAAATTATTGGAATTTCTCGGAGTTTGGGTCTTTTATGAAAAAAAAATCTGGTTTTTTATGAATGTTATCGTATGTAAAAGACATTATATAGTGTTTAGCAATAAAAAATTGAAAACATTCCGGGAATACAGGTCTCAACAGAACGCTTAAGAACCATTTCTTAAGCGAATAATTACAGGCGATGAAAAGTTGATCACGTACGGCAATAATATCCGAAAGAGATCATTGGCGAAGCAAGTTGAAGTTTTGTAGACGTTGGCAAAGCCAGGTTTGACACCCCTGTACCAATCAATTAAGATTTTGGTTGTTTAGAGTATGATTATGTTATATTAAGACACGTCTAACTGAAGCTTTAATTATATGTATTTATTATTTTAGTGTTAATAGCATGTCAATTAAAACGAATTATTCTTGTAATCATAACTTCTCTTTTTTTGAAATTCCTCACCACATGATTTAATTTTAATTATGTCAGTAGCTGAGGTAAACTTATGTGCTTAATTGAATAAAAGATTTAAAAATAGAAAAAATCCTAAAATATACATACATATGTACATATGTAAAACAAATAAAATAATAAAATAAAAAAAGTCAACCAACAAAAACTGGTTCAAATTCAATACAATTACGGTACCTAATAGCGAAAAAACAAAACAAACAAAAAAAACTGAATTCGGTCAAGACCAACAATTTGATACCCGATCATAACAAAACTTTGTACGATGAGATGTGTTGATAAGGATCAAAAACTATTTGTATTAATTTTCAAACTAACCGCTTCAGAGTGTTACATTACGTACAAAAATGATTATTCAACTTTTCTCACAGTTCTCGTTCGTTGTCGTTTTTCGAAAATTTTGTAATTAATTATAGAAAAATTGTGCTTGAGAACCATAATAAGAATAAGTATTCAAGTTCCTAGGAGGGACATAGGGCTAATAAGTTTATTTCATTCAATGTTTTATTCGCCTTCCATAGTCCGTATTGAAATTATCTTCTTCATGTTTGAATGGGTCTACCTCGGTGTCGGGTTCAAATAATTCTTTAGCAATATTTCCTTTAGGTTTTCTTTTACTTTTCATTATATGTTATCGTTTGCTGGTACCTTTCGTATAGTTGTTGGTACGAATTTAAGTTTTGCCAATGAATTCGCAAGATTTTCCTAAGACATTTGCTTACTTATGGTACAACTGAATTCTGCTAAAATTAAATGTTACCAATTTTTATTAATGGAAATACCTATATAAAGTTTAATTGTACATAAGGTACGAATTACGATTCAAGCACTATCATCAACAGACGTTTTTTTTTTATTCCTCTCTTTTCTGTTGTTACAATTCTCTATCTTTATAACCTTTATGCGCTCCTTCGCCAGATGTTAATGTCTAGTTTTGATATGTTCTTTAGCAGTTGATATTTCCACTGCAGTCTTTGCCGCACACTTCTGCGACATATTCAATAGATAATTTATCAAAGGTTCTTCACGCCAGAACATTTTCATCCAACCACATCAGTGTCAGAGTCCATAAGGTGCCTACATCTTTGTTCACGTACGTCTATACGTCCTTGTACAAAGCAAGTCTCATAACCATAGGTAAACACGGGGAGAAATCAAGCTTTGAATGTAAGTAATTTTGTTCTGACACTGTATGTGTGTGAGTTTCATAATCTGCGCAGTTGTGTAAGTACCTTTTAATCGACTTACAACTTCTCTTACCTCTCCACCATTCTCTGTAATAATGCTATCCAGGTATGGGAATTCTTCCACACAGTTTCTAGCTAATCATACGGATTCCATACAATTTCAAGAGTTTCTTTTTCGCTCGCATGGCGGTAAACGTCATCCATTACAATAAGAAACAAGAACAGCGATAGCAAATTTCTGTCTTTCACCCAAGATGTCGGAAATTTTACTAGTTTTATCCTTATGTAGTAATGTGCGGAATTCTAGAAATTATCTTTTGTTGAACATACAAAAAAACCTCAGTTCTGCCCATAAACATTTCTGTGAAAAGAACCGAATGATTTCTTAGTCCATAAAAAGGATTGAGAGGAATGGGGATTGCTTCTCAACTGCGTATTCAATTATTATCATGAGGGTTTTAATAACGATTTTCGCTCCTGAGACTCGCCTGTTCAGGGGTTAGCTTTACCCCGACATCCTTTATCAGCCGCTCCAGAATGATCTTCATAAAAACCTCCATTACTATGCACAGAATGCTTATACCACACCAATTGTCACAATCAGCTGCCGTACTACAATGAAAGTTTCCTAACAAAAATTGACTGCTTTGTTTGTGTTTTATATATAAACAGACAAGTCACTCAACTTGTTAGTGGAACGAATTCTTACGCTCGTCTACTGGAAACAGGCTGTTAATCCAAAGTAGCACTTTTTTCTCAAAACTTTAGTTATTAGTCACATGTGTGTAGTCATCACTACGGCAAAAATCCATAAATTGTGCTAAGAACTGGCACCTCATCGAACATTTTGTACATATTCTTTAGATATAACAACTTGCGAATTTGTAGTGTTTTTAAACTTGAAAAAATGTATAGGTGGTATGAGATTTCGATCAAACAAAGAGATCTTTATTGAAGCAAACGCCTTGCGAAAGGTATTTTATATGAAGGTAATTAAAGAACTAGAAAAGACCAGTATCCAACTTAAAGGAATACCATGTTAAAAAATGATGTAGAAAGATTTATTCTCCATAAGTCATCATAAACAAACGGGTAGACATTTTTCAATAAATTCAATAGAAATACTGAGTCAAACAATACTTTTTTAAATGTGAATATAAGGGCACAAGGCCAATGTATATGCCAAATGTAGGGTATAACAAAAACCATTTTAATATTATTCAAATTACATATAAAGAAAAACAAAATAAAATAAACAAACAAACGAAAACTAGGAAGAAGAGAAATGAAAATGGAGATGGAGAACAGATGGTAACACAATAAAAGCACACAGCGTAAGAAAAAGGGGAGAAGGGTTATTTGGGTAACTTAGATATTAAAGAATATACAAAAAAAAATATAAATTTTTAAATTTAATTAGCACTCATATGTAAAATTAAAAATTGAAAAAAAAAAACAAATGAACAAATTATTCACACTTTAAAATAAATTTTTAGTTTTTTTTTTTCGATAAAATACAATCAAACAATACTACAGGGCCGCAGCGGGGGGGTTACTTTAGCCTAAAAAACAAAATATCTGGATGGGAGTTGTTCTATTTATCACAAAAATTAAATACATTTTTAAAATTTCTAGAATTATAAAAAAAGTAATATTTTGTTAAGATTTACTTATTACGTTGCAGCAACATATTTCCACAAGTCTTCATATAACTTCAGTTTATTTTACACTTTAACTTATTGTTTTTGTCTTTTATTTCAATGAAAATTTATTTAAAATTCAAATATTTCACACTAGAAAAGAAAAAAAAATTAATTTTTTTATAATTTCTCTTTCGAATGCACTCAACACCAATAGAAAATTATTATCAGTAAAAACGCACTTTAAATTGCTTCAAAAGATTTCGTCAAACTGTGGTCGGTCGGTCGGTTTTTCAGCATAAAATTTCTAAAAGAATTTTTTACTTGTCACTATCACTTTTTTCTTCCTCTTCTTTTTCTAATTTTTTGTGTATTTTATTTGGCCGTTTGTTATTTTGTTTTTATTCGCCTTTATTTTTTATGCAAATATTTGCAAGCTGAGTAAAATAAGTACAACAACTATGAAATTATGATAACAAATATCCACCGTAAAAGAAATTGCAATAATAGAGAAATGGAACAGCCAGATGGAGAAAAAAAAGCAACAGCAACGTGTTGTCAACTGCATGATTAAGAGACTGCTTGAAGTGCATTTAAACGCAAAGATAATGCGTGTTGTGCATTTAAACGCAATTATAATGCGTGTTGTACTGTACTATACACAACGTGCCAATTGAAATACTATTTTTTAATCTTCTTTTAATAAAAACTATTGAAACTTATAGCGTTTTTCTCTCTGAAATTTTTTTTGCATTCTTAGATGGTGATATTTTTAAAATGTCAACTTCTAAAGTATTACCTTTTTTATTCTAACATTAGAACAACGCAAAATGACATTTTTTTAACTGTCCACCAGCCGTTATTTTCATTGCTTATTTTTTCTATACATACATAAGTATTTCTTAATACGCTTACCACAGAATGGAGGGGAATCTGTGTTCCTTCGTTAATTGTTTTCTTCCACGTCGATAAAATCTTGCTACATATGAAAGCAAATATCTTGCAATTAGATACCATGCACTTTCCCAACGTAAACGTAAACTTAAATCTTATTTATTTTACTCTTGGCACTCGCCCTGTAAAATTTCATCATCAGATGACTCCAACAACGCTTCACTGATTTGTTTATAACATATAAACACAGTTGTTTCTATGTTAATATTTTTATATATTTGCATACATTTTTTACGTTAAAAATTCGTATTTTTACGAATATATTTTTTTTTCTTTAATAAGAAACAAACAAAAATAGCTGACTGCAAAAAGAAAATAAAGAAGGTGGAGTCACATGTTCAAGAGTGCAACATTTTCACAATGTGATTTTATTGAGGGTGAAAGTACAAATTATTTTAGCTTTTTAAAGGTTACATTTTTAGAAGAGGTCAAGCAACTTTTTTAAACGTATAAAGGCAAAAAATGCAAAATTTTATTAGCAAAGAAAATGCTATTAATGATTATATAAAAAAAAAATTATTTTAGTCAAAAAATTTAGTGTGAAGTTCATTAAATGAATACTGCAGTCGAATTTTCCCAAGCGAAGACTGCCTAATTTCAGTTAAACGTCCTGTTACATGTTAATCTTAGATGGAAAAATGTTAACGAAATATTTACATTGTAAAATCATAAACATTTGTGTTTATGTTTGACCCATATATTAAGCTTATTTGTAAATGATCAAATGCACTGCATAGACATTTAGCGTTTTAAAACAACTTAACTTCACTATTTTATCCCAAAATTTGCTTATGCAAAAAAGCCAGTGTATTAATAATTACCATAACATTCCATGAAGAAACACGGTGACTTCTCTTAGGCAATTAACTGCATCTGATTCTGTTATTAGATTCATTGAAAGGGGTCTATAATTTAACCCCGGCTCCGAACGGCATATGCATTAAAGAAGTTTTCAATAGTAGTAATACTCATTACCAATTACTAGCTAATGTTCTGAATTGATACCGCAGTTGAAAAAACGGGTTTTTTTCAAATGTCTGGCCTGGGGTTGAACGAAGGATGACTTATCTACCATACCACAGCGACGTAAGAAAACGGCAGTGCTGACGCAAAATTAATATACATTCTGGTATGTAATTTCATTATTATACCATTGTGGCAAAAGTTGCTGCGGTATGCCTTTATGAGTAGGTTATTTTTCCCTGGTAAGATTTTTTCGGCGTCTTTTTGTGTCTCTGCAAATTTCGTTTTAGGCTGTCATTAACAAGATGCAATGATTTGTTTCGTTCCTTGATTGGCAGATTTGCATACAGCCCGTATTACTACTTAAGGCAGCTTTAAACGTTTCTTCACTGTGTGAATCATACAACAAAGTCAGTCCTCCTCCTCAAGATGAACAGATGGTGCAATATCAAGCAAGCAATATCAGGGCACTTACATGTTCAGATTTTTCATTGTACAATTTACAAGATATGTTGCTGTTATTTAAGACTATAATGCCAGATAAATGAATCCCTAAGTCTCGAAATTCACTCCTATTCAACTTTAGAAGTTTTGAAATCTATTAAAAGATAAAGAAATTCTTTTTTTGTGTCAGTCCGTAGGTAGTCTTCCATAGTTTAGCTCATTGATTGCTTAAATGAAATAAAGAACGACGGATTTGTTTTGTGTTTATATTCTGACCATTACTCAAAAACCGAAAAGGTGAATAAACCTAACCGCAATTGTATCTTTTCTTTCCTGCTTTAAGGCAGAGCCGAATACATAATTTAACGTTTACAATCTAACGTCTTTATTATTCATTTAAGAAACGCCTAACTTTATAAAATAAGTAATTATTTATGTCAGATTCACTATTTTCTATAAAAGGCTTAAAATAATTTTGTGCCGTTTTTGATTCATATCTAATTTATGTCTCAAAAAATCTATAACATGGTTTGAGAAAGAAAAAATTTATATAAAAATAAATGTATGTAATAAGAGAACGCAAATCTGTATCGTTGTATTATTATTAACGAAAAAATATTAGAATTGTTATCCTTCCCGGAGTCAAGATTTATATCTCACTCACAGATATCCATGAAGTTTTAAAATTCTTTATTAAAAATAGCAATACCTACAGGTCTCTAAGATTTAACAGTATACTTAGTAATATTTCAAAGTATGTTGTGTATATATGGCCTATATAAATATTTTTATCCACTATACATTGACAATATATTTATATTTGTTTTCCTAATAGCTTTTTATAGCAAATCATTCAGCCTTTCATTTAGTAAATACGTATGTTGACGCTATAAACCATCAAATACGAAGTCAAATATTATAAGACTTGATTATTTACCCATGAAATGAAAAGTAGTATTTTTGTTTCACTTCTACACAAAAGAATTTATAATTTTTTTGTTAATAATTAATGGTATTTTATTCTAGTGACAAATTATTTCTTTCGCACTAAATTTATGTAAATTAAAAACATACACTGTTTCGTTTATAAGAATGTTTTTTGAAAGTTACGAGTTGACAACACTCAGAGTTGTTGGATAAAAAATAATAGGAGTAATTGCTTGCATGTAGAGAAATGCGAAGATAAGAAACGTAAATAGAATAAAATAAAAAACGGCAAAAACTGTATTTAATTATTGTTGCTCTTTGTTGGAGAATATTTCTTTGACGCTCTTCTCCAATTAACAACTTCATCACCCCACAACACATATGAGTTTTGTTGTTTTTAAAAACAATGTTTTCTTTGTTATTCTTAAATTTAATTCTTATTTGTTATGATTTTTTACGTATATTTACTTTTTTTATAAATGAATATAAAATCAGCTGATTCCTTTGGTTTTGCAACGAGAATTTGATTTTTTAATTGTTTGTTTTTTTAATTAAAAATGTTATTTTTATTCTAAATTTGACACTTCTTTTAAAACACTCAAAAACAACAACGTTCCTATTCAATTTTCGGTCAATTCACTAATTGGCACGAGTTTTTTGCCTCTACACGGCTTCTTTCTCGGCGAAAGAAGAATAAATAAATGAAAAAACTATCATATGCTTCGTTCTTCTTTTTTGTACTTTTTTCAATTTCCCGTACGCACAACAATAATAAGACAAGGTGATTATTAAAGGTGTTACCAGACTTGCAAGAAATTTATTTATGATTAAAGAAGTATGAAATCCCGGTAGGAAATTTTAAGAAAAAATGTAATGTTTTGAACAATGAAACCCTTTAATTGTTTTTTAGATCAGTCCTTTTGACCTTTGTGGTTTTTTCCTATTATGTTATTGCAGTGTGCGCTTTACTGTGTTACGGTATACTGTGCAATTTACATTATTTGCCTTTGGGTTTAAAGTAACCCACCTATACATTGTTTACGAGTGGCCTTCGATTATTTTTTTAAAATGAAAAACTAAGAAATATTTGTAAATAAGTTGAAATAAGTATTTTTTTAAATTAGTAGCACTCTGGTCATGGCCCCTATTCATGTAGCTAGGTACAAAAGTTTCCGTAGCGATTTTTGCTGGAAAATTTTTCCCGGTCACTTGTGAGTGTGTTGTTCATATTTTAACCTTTGGGCCTACAAACTACAAATATATATAAAAGACAAATATTGCTGTCATCGGCAAAAGAGTAGAATCGTTTAATACTCAAAATGCCTGAAATTAATAGATAGTGGCTATTGACATTTAAAGAAAATATTCTGATATATGTACGTGTCTCGTGACAAAACTTATCGAACAATTTGGAGACATACAGAGTACAATTTTGGTCTAACATAACCTGCGAATGGATTTATTATACTTTTCTCCAGTAGTGGAGTTCATGCGGTGACCGTATTGACGAATGCCCAGCAAAGCATCAAACTCTAAATATATATTTCATTTTGACGATTTGTGCTGGTTCGCATTGTACAAAATTGTCATTGCATTAGCAACTTTCCGTCATGAAGGACAAAAAGCATGACGCACTACAAAAATTAGGAAATTGACAGATTTGGTGCTGATATACCATGACGCACTACACAAATTAGGTAATTGGCAGACTTTGTGCTGGTATACCATCTGACCCAGGAGACTATAGTTCATCCTGTAGGAAAAAGAAGATTATTGGAAAGAATAGCAAAAAAGAATGAGAGAAAGAGACTAGTCAACGGTCGACAAGATATGACAAGTTCAACAACAGAGATTCCTATGCCAGAGCCATTTGAGCCATAATCAAGCTGAAGAATATTGGTTGGCTGTATGGCCAAAAAGGGAGGTAACAGCTTGAATCGTATGCCCATCTAAAAACCGCAGTGTACAATAGCACAGCGGCGGCAATACTGGGAATGCAATCTATAGGTTCTCTAGATCTGAGGCATGTTGCGCCAATTTATCAGCCACCTTCTTTCCCGACATACCACCTCCTTTACCTGGTAACCAGCAAAGTCTAATAACCCTATGCTATCTTCTGAAAGCCATTCTGCAGTCTAGAACAGCTAGTCAAAGTTATTGATCACCGTCGAACTTAATTGAAAATACATATTACACAGTGCTTGGTTTGTGTCAATATTAAATAAGTTGATAAATAATTTTGTAATTTAAAGTTTTGTTTGTTAAGCTAAAGGTATGTATTTACTAAAAAATAAATGTTGGTGGCCCGTGTTTATCTAGTTTAATAGAAATAGATTGTAGAAGTTAACACATGTGATAGCATATTTGAAGTACTATGTATATATTATACTTTCGTGTAGCGCCACTTTTAAGATCCGATCGGATTCGGTCTCATTCTTGTTATGTGTATAATTTTGTGTTATTGGGGGGGCTATGTCCAAAATGATCTGCCCGTTCTTGCCCGTTTATTGGTTATTGAATTTTTTTAGGTACAATGAATGTTTCCAAACGCACTCTTTTTTTAATTTGGCACAATGAAATCGTTTCCACTAATAAATTTTCAGCTGTGGAGGACCAAGTACTTGATAATTTAATACATGAAATAAAATATAATGAGGAAGAGTGCCGCGAAATAAAGAAAAAAAATTGAGGAGCTTCATAAGCAAATTAGTAGAAAAGTGGAAAAACTGAAATAGAACGTTATCGACTCTTGAAAGACGTAGTAAAGATTGATTCGACAATGAAAATCTATTAGTTGGGCCGACAAACTGTAACAGTATTGGGAGAGCTGCAAAGGAATTCACGGAATGTACCTCAAGAACACAAGTTAACAAAGTTTTACAGACTATAAATAAAACCTCTTGTGATAAAATTGCTGTGGCGACGCGCGTTAGTTTGCATAAGGCAGGAAAGAGAAACGCAGCACAAGTGGTATCCATGATTCACTCTAATTCGGAGATTTCAGTAAAGTTAAAAAAACTTTTGCTTCTGAAGACAATATTGTTATTGCATGCAGCCCTGAAGAACTTTGACTCTTTACGTGGACGGGGATTTCGCAAAACACCCGTATAAATTGATGCAATCTGGTACAAATATAGGAAATGCAAAAATATGAGACTGTTGGAAATACAAAAAAATTATGTTCAGGTGAGATATAGGAAATTTTGTTCGTAAACGTTTGGATGTACCTGAATGGTGAAATATATTAACATAACTACCATATTTTGGCCTTATAAAAAACTGAAAACGGATTTGAATTCAGCGCATCAAATTCATTATATTCCATATGATTTTATTTAAAAGCGAGAGAATTTTTTGTTTTTTTGTAGACCAGTGTAATTAAAAGTTTGGAGTACTTATATGATTGCAATTATGATTTCTTTGTAAGTCACTCTGTACCGCTTATTTGAACTCAACTGATTTTATTATGAAATTATCTTTGACTTATTTTTTTAGTGTCGCCCTCTATATGTCAATGTAGAACTTTAACTGCAGACAAAATTGTTTGATTATTCTATGCGTTGCCAAAAGCAAATGATTGTTGAATTTAATAATATTTTTTGGTTTGTACCTTGAATTTGCTTTTGCTGTAAATACTTGTTTCAAACTCCAATAACGAAAATGATTTCTACTCTACCTTTCCAAGGATTAAGAATATTGAAATCGGTTAACAAGGCATAAATGCAAAAATGACGTACAAAACTATAAGCAACGTTTGTCCATACAAAGCTGTTGCAGATAGAAAATTGAATTTGTATCGAATTTATGTTTGGTTTGATAAACAGTTGTCTTACATGTATTTTAATGTAACCTTTTGACTCTTTGGAGAGATTTTTGTTCGTGTTATCTTCAATATTTTGGATTTGGTTTCCTAGCATTTTAAATTCTAGATTTTGCCAATCAGTATAGAAATCTAAAGCAGGTTACTATTTAAACGTCCGCTGTAGCATTAGCAGCAATGGTTACAGCACATTAGTTGGTAGTTGGTCACGGTTTCTACAACCTCCTTTACGCATTATTGTCAATCAAGTAATTAAAGATAATTCATATTATGCGCATTCACGGAATGCTTCGCGTGAATGCTGAATATGAATATTTTCTCAATTTATTTATTTTTTTTGAAGGTACAATCCTTCCGGTTAATAATGGAAAATAATTTCATTTAAATGTCTGCCTCGGCTGGCCAAGCAGTAGCTTACACGATCGGTCCAATTTTTAAGCACATTATCGATTGTGTGCAGCTGTATTTCACCAATGGCTTCACGAATATTGTCCTTTAAAGCGTCAATTGTCTCTGGCTTGTTGGCGTAACACTTATCTTTGACGGCATCCCACAAATAATAGTCCAACGGTGTCAAATCGCAGCTCCGAGGTGGCCAAACGACATCAACTCTGCGGCTGATAATGCGATCTTCAAAAACAGGGCGCAAAACACCGAGTGTAGCTTCAGCTGTGTGGCACGTAGCGCCGTCTTGTTGAAACCAAATATTGTTAATATCCTGCTCTTCAATTTTTGTGAACAAAAATTCGTTCAACATGGCCCGATAACGACCGCCATTGACTGTAACGGGCACTCCTTGCTCATTTTCGAAGAAAAACGCCCAATTATGCCTCTGGACCAAAATCCACACCAAACAGTGACTCGTCTTGGTTGTTCGGCTTTTCAATGTATGCGTGCGGGTTTTCTGTGCCCCAAATGCAACAATTTTGCTTGTTAATATACCCGCCAAGATCAAAATGAGCTTCAACTGAAAAGATGATTTTTTTTTGAAAAATCGGAATCTTCTGTAAGTCGATTGAAGGCCCACTTAGCGAAGCGTGTACACAACCATATTCGTTCAGCGGAAGAATAAAACTAATTATTTGTCAAATCAGACATGAGCTAAGTGTTACCATTCACGAAATAAGCACTAATTTGAAAAAAAGATGGCGGACCCTTTATTTAAATCAAAAAGATCCAACGTTTAATGATCTAAACATTCCGTTCCATATTCAAGGAATGAACGACGTGTTCAGTTGCTAGCTAGCGTTTCCAAGCTAGTTATACCAGAAAATGTAGTTATGGCGACGCCATCAGAGAGCCATGCATAATTGCCCAGACTTGAGAGCAAAAAAAGATTTCAAACAATAATTTTTTTAGTTTCTTTTCTATTATCAAGTTGTATTAAAAAAAAAAAAAATAGAAAAGAAACTACAAAAATTATAGCCATTTCGCTGATTGTTTCAGGTAAAATGCAAAAATGGTAAATTTTTGAAATTTTTGTACGGGGACCCCACCTAGGGAGGTTCTAGGGGGTATGCCACTAGTATGGGTGGGTCGGCCATCCAAAGTTAGTGGGGTCGGTCATACATTTAGATTCGATTGGGGCACTTTAATTGGGTCAAAGTGGGATTTTTCAAAATTTGATCTTTGGGTCAAAATAAGGAACATCAGGATTCAGTTTAGAGGTATGGTTTTAAAGATTTTTATTTTGATCCCTAGAATACGATTTTGCTTGTCACTTGAGCGATTTATAAATCGACCCGACCTCGCTAATATTGGTCAATGTTAGGAACCTGCATTTAATTTTGAACTAAATCAGCAATAACCAACCGATTTTCATGATTTAAAGCTTATTTTATTCTCAACATTTTAAGCTTTAATTTAAATGCCTAAACTGTAAAATTCTCATTCTGAAAAATTTGTTATGAGTTTTTGAAACAAAAAAAAAAAAAAAATTGCTCTAATTTTGCGTAAAAAATAGTTGTAAATAACGCCGAAACTGTTGAAAATACAAAAAAATTGGGTTGAAGTGATTTATAGGAAATTGTGTTCCTAAACGTTTGGTGGTAATTGCATTATTGCATAATATATTGACATAACTACCAAATTTTGCGCGAAATTTTAAATTATTATATTCCATTTAGTTTTATTTAAAGGCGTTTTTTGCTGTAGACTAGGGTAATTTCAAATATTCTGAGCTTAGTGCCTCTGGATATATGATATCACTCTAATTATACGAATTATTTTCTGGGGTACATCTTTTACTCTCAATACCTTCTATATGGCACTCCCTTTAGTAATGTCAAATGCTTTTTTGAAGTCGACGTACTTTCCCTTTGTACGCTCTTCTAGAGATTGTTCTATAAATCCGTGGTGTAATTTAAAAATTGATTGGAAATATAAAAGAAGACGTCATACTACACAAAATACATACATATGTACGTATGTATGTATGAATAGTTTCTATTACAACTATTCTTGATTTAAAAATATTCATATTTTTTTAATGTTCTTATCTGACAAAAACTTTTTGTAAACCCATAATTCCAAATCAATTCAAACAAATCTCAATTGATTTTTATCAAAACTTTTGTAGAGTTTTCACCTTAACAGACATTTCTTTAGTCAACATAATATGGTCGTTTTTGTTCTTTTTTTTTGCGTCCAAGTTTTCTTGAGATAAATTTCAAAAATTTTAAGAAATTATTGCAGTTTGGCGTCGTTTGTATGCAAAAAAGAAAAATGTTTCCAAATTCTAATCAAATGGAGGAAGACAAAAAAAAAAAAAAAAAAAATAACGAAAACTTTTAAAAATTATCAAAAAAGCGGAAATCTACAAATGAAGTTTTCTAGTTAAAATGGCAAAGTTTTTCTTATTTTCGCTTTTCGAAACAAAGAACAGAAAAATAAATCTTTTAACCTGTGGGCAGACAAAAGAAAAAACAAAAAAAAACTGCATTCATTTGATATTGAAATATTATCAAGATGAAAACGGAAAATAATTGAATTTAATTGCCCACTTAATGGTTCAATGATCCTGTTCGAACTTCTCTTCTGTCTCTTTATCCTACTTGATCGTCATGCAATTTGAAACTATTTTTTGTTTGTTTTTGATAAAATCATATCTAGAAATGATTGTTGGATTGAGTTTTTCTTTTATAATTTTTCTGTTTTTTTTTCTTTCTTTATTTATATGTAAAAAGGAAACTAATATTCAAGTTTTTTCTTTTATTTTTATTTTTTTTAGTTTTAATACTTAAGAGAAATTTAAAAACTTTTTAAGTGTATATGGGTTTTCTTTTAATTTTTTTTTCGTCTTGTCTTTAACATTTTTCTTTCGATATAATATTTTACGTTTTTGTGTTGCGCGTGTTTTTTTTCGTTCTTGGTAATAAAACTATTTCATTTGCCACCAAAACTTTTACTCAGAGCAGTGTAGAAAGAGTAGGAAAATCAATTGCAATTTGCTGAAGATTTTTTTCGTTTTAAATTTGTTATTTTTATAAAACTACGGTATTACGACAGAAATTTTTTTAAGAATTAACAACTGGGTTGCCAAATATGTTTGCAAAGAAATTTATTAATAATTTTTATTCCTTTAATTCTGGTTAGAACTTTGGACCATAACAAATGCTTTCAATGAGCTTTTATCTATTGTCATTCTCTTCCTCTATCTGGCGTCTCCAGGTATTGTGTTATCACTTATAGTTTTTTGCCTTTTCTCTATAAAGGTTAGGCAAATGTCTAGTATATTTAGAGACCATTTTGTTACCCTTAGCTTCTTCCCGACAGCTACTGATTAGTTGTCTAACTAGTTCATCTCCTCTATGAACTTGCTGATCAGGCCTACAGGAATTTTCTGTAGAACTCCAATACTAAAATGCCTCTTGTATCTTTGATATGGCTTAAGTGTACTTTCTAAGATCTATTATATAAAAGACTATAATGAGAAGGAATATTTTTAAGTTTCCGTTTGCTGAAATTTAAAAAAAAAACATTAAAAAAAGTAAAAATTAAAAAAAAAAATTCATAAAAATTACGGCTGATATTCGTATATCTTGAACCTAAGCCTCGGCAATTCCGGGCATTCCAAAAGAAGATATTCTGTGGTCTTCTCATCTTCCTCCAAACAACGGAGTCCCTATGGTTCAACATAAAGGCGTGTCTCTCCACTTGGCAATGACCCGAAAGTGCTCTTATTGCTGCAAATATTCTGCCTCTCGACAAGTTAAGCGGCTACCTTTACCTGTTCTTATCCACTCCCGGCTAGAGAGTTCTAGCCTGTCTACATGTCGGAGCTTGCCTCCACTTCTCTCATCAGCCATTTGCTCTATATGTAGACGGTAGGTAGAGATCGGTATGCTAAACCTCTCCCCCGCTGAAATAATCCGAGCCACAATGCCCTGACTAGCTAGCTCACCCGCCGCACAATTGCCCGGAATCTTACTACGATCCGGTACCCAAATAAGATTGATATCAAATCATTCCTAGTGATAAGTGACATTTCTTTACCGTCCGAGACCTAGTGAACATAACCAATAAGAATATAAATGCAGACTTTCCAGACCATTGTAACACTATCCACCACTGCCTGAAACACACTGCAGAGATCCGTCAACCTGTAGAAGCTGTTGATATTAAGATCAGGAGTACCATAATCTATTGCAGCATACAGCATTTATCCACCCGTGGCCCCCTCCAATGTCTTTTTCCAGGTTTTCCAATTCGGAATAGATGTCCTCAGATACTCCGATAATCTAAGACCACATTACCTGATTCCCAGCAGAGGCAGGGAAATAGTCGATCCAAGTCATGTCCAAATGTTCACAATGACAGTAAGCGCCATACCTGGCGTTGTATACAATGCTACACCAACACCAATCAATGCCGACCTTTTTACTCTCTCTATATAAGCCGACATTAAGCATAACATTAGCTAGTAACTGGTTATGAATATTACTTACTATTGAAAACTTCTATAATGCTTTGCCGTTCGGAGGTGGCATTAAACTGTAGGTCTCTTTCCATGAGTCTAAAAATAGAATCGGGTGCAGCTCATTGACTGAGAGAAGTCCTCATGTTCCTTCATGGAATGTTAATGGAATTATTATTATATAAGCCGACACAAAGTTTCGGACAATCTTAGCTTGTTACGTTTTCCCTAGCAGTATTCAACAGCTTCGATAGTTCCCTAGCGATATTCAATAGCTTTCTAGTACTTAAAAACTGTGTAGCTCCTCAAAACCGTCATCAACCGCAGATTCCGGCATTATTAGCATATCTTTTACCACCGAGCTATTTTTGCAAGTTTGGAAATAGAAAACAATCCAATGGACCTAAATCTGAAGAATATGGTGAAACAAAATCTTGGTTAAACAATACTTTCGTTTTTACCAAATTTCTTTTTTTCTTTATTTTTTAAACGTTAGCATAATACTCGCCATTGATTGCTCTCCCTTTTTAAAAGTAATTTACTTCTTCTGTGGCAATCCTGTTTTTACAATAAAAAATTGGTATTGAACGTGTTATTGTCGCTAAGTCGGCTTTTAAAAGACGAAATATTTAAGAAGTACGAAAATAATGCCGGTAAAACACGATTAGTTGATACCCTATGTTATAATAACGTTATTACAATAAATATGCCATATTATGCGCAATACTAAATAATAATAAAGGGTACATCATTAATCCATTGCTATCTTTAAGTTTTAATAGTATGTGTGAGAGTATGTGTGAGATATGGAAATTACGATGTCAACACGTATATCTAATATAACAGAGCAGAACCGTTGGTTGGAGCTCATCTGAAATCTGTCGCATAAATTAGACTGTAGAGCAGCTGTGGCTTATAACTTATTTGCATGGATCTGCGACTTAAGAAAAACAAAGAAGAAAAAAGTCTAACAAGGTTAAAATGCACGATCAAGTTCATGTCACACCCACGTGAGATGACCGATTAAACGAATAAACCTCGTTGAAGATAATCTTTTTTAACTGAACATTGCGCATGTTTTATCAAAAGATATATTTATTAATCGATGGTACTATGGCAAAACAAACAGAATTGATGACAGCCGAATGGACAGAAGTAGTTTTAACACTATGGTATCACCGCTATTAGCTGTCAACGTTCGGAAGTCTCTACAGAAAAATACGTTAAATCTTAATACGATCTAATATAGTCCAATTCAGCAACATTATTTTTTTATAAATTATTTATATAGGCACGTAGTCATAACACGGCCCTGTTTAACTAAATGCTTTATTTTGGTCCATGTGCAGTAGATTTTCAATATAAAGTTTGTCAGAGTCTTATTTTTTTTGAATAAATTTTTTGTAATGCTTTAAAAAAATGAGCGTAATATCTCCTTTTCAGTAGTGCTAACATTCTAAGCTTTTTTGCTTCTCAGAAGTATCAAAGATCAATATTTACAGAATTTTATTAGAGAGTTATAAAGCTAAGGAAGATGGCGTGGGGTAGTAAATTAAATTGCTTGCATACGAAACCCCTGGCATTCCATGTTCGAATTCCGGCGCTGACAGGTAGAATTTTCTTCAACACAGTTTTGAGCTTCGATCCCCTCCTGATGACGCATCCAAGACGTGCACTAACCTCTCGTAGTGAGAACAGCAGAGCATCGACTACAGAAAAAGTCATGCAATGACCTAAAGGAAGGTCAGGGAATGCAATTGCTCGAGGTTATCTGCTTTAGCTGAAAAACAAATTACATGACAAATGATTACAGGGAAACTGAAGGCAAAGATGCCTTATATTCCCCAGAGGATTGGTTCTAGGCAGTCAAGTGTTTTAATGGTCGGTGGTCTGACCTGTCAGACAGTGGGTTTGTGCCAGTTTACAGGACAGTAACGATGGAGACTCTGCAGGTACTGCGTGCTATTACTTTCAAGGTTAAGATAGGACTAAAGCTTCTGGATAGTAATTGGATTATTGCCTCTGATCATATTCATCACTTCTTGATGAAATTCGACAAGAGAAGGGTGACGTATGGGTACGTACCGGACGTTAGGTTCGTACTGAAATGCCCTGACTTCGGTATCGGCTTAAGTCTAAGTTGTTTACTGACGGGACATGACTTGCTCGGTGCATTTTTGCAAAAGAGGGCTCTAAGAGTGACTACGGATTGTCAGTATGATAGTGGGTATTCTATCAGCGTACTCTGCTGGTTATGTTGATTGGTTGGCCTGTAGATGTCTGTATGATTGCGTGATTGTGTTGATTATTATGTTGGATTGTTTTTGTATTGGCCACCAGTCCGGAGTCATTTGAGACTTAAACAGATAGTTGCATTTATGCTACGAAATCTGATCGGAGACTAACTTTGGTATCACGAGCGCCTGAAGCCCTACGGATCTAGGAGTCTGCCCCATTATGATGGGACCCCCGTGTGGCAACAATTTGGTGGCTGTGGTATATACCCAAATCGTGCGAAGAGCGTTAGCTCGGTATGGTGTTACATTCTTAACCAGGTGCCGTGGCCCATAGATCGGAAGGAGTTTAGATAGTCTACGACACTTTATCATGGTGCAAGTTATGTCCAAATAACATGCCTACGAATTAAGTATTCACGTGTGATTTTAATCATATGTGGGTTATGCCAGTGTAGCGATAAGTAAGTTTAACGTGAGTAAACTTACTCCCAAGAGGAGTAAGATGAATAATATTGCATATACAGTAGGGTTTGCCGCCACCCTGCGAGCACAAGTCGATGGATTGTACGGTGATATAATAT
Organism: Wohlfahrtia magnifica; assembly: GCA_023159175.1. Taxonomy (NCBI): domain Eukaryota; kingdom Metazoa; phylum Arthropoda; class Insecta; order Diptera; family Sarcophagidae; genus Wohlfahrtia; species Wohlfahrtia magnifica. The sequence goes on from JAKWBJ010000538.1 coordinate 2,602,528, forward strand.
GCTGATTTTCCTAGAGTATAGCCATTCCACCTGCATCTATGCCCTCTTTTTTCGATATGAATCAGTTGTTGATGTGATAATGCCCTTTGACCGTTGTTGTCAATTGTCAAGGAGTGAAACATGCAGAGAGTTTTAAAAAAAGTCCGCAAAAATCTGCACAAAATCTGAATATCTCGCTTGACCGGCTTTGTTTATTCGGATTCAACCGCCTTGTCGATCATGCATCCTAGTTTACAAAACGAGTCCACTCTATTCATTAACTCGCCATTCAGCTAGAGCTTCTTGGTATTTACTGTATTCAAGCTTAAAGTTTTAGTCTTCTTGGCGTTTATTCTTAGACTAGCATGAGTTGCTGTTTTCCCAACAAGATTCAGTTGCGCTTGTATATCTGCAAATGTGTGGGAAAGGAGGTAGATGTTGTCGGCATAATCAAATTCCATTAGTTTCGCGTGAACCCATGCTATTAATAGTCGCTATTTGCATCACTTGACTCAGCACACAGTTAAGAAGAAAGAACAATAATACACAACCTTGCCGAAGTCCGAACTTGATGGTTATCCTGTCGCTCAGTTAGAACTAAAAAAAGAAAACAATTTAATATAACGACGTCAACATAATGATTTGCGGATGTTATTCTAAGTTCCGGAGCTGTATTGTCTTTGAAATCCCAATTTTTAGTTAAAACACAGGGGATGGACATGTATCATACACTTTGAAAGAAATTCAGAAGCTCGTTATAATATAAGATTGTATAGGAATTTGCGTTACAAATGCCAGTAAAAGCTTAATATGCCTTAATGCACTGCTTTATGGTATGTATAGGATTCCGTAATATTTGTAGTTTGTTAATGTTCAAAGTTTTGCCATTGATGCAGCTATTAAATGGCAATGAAAATAAAATTGCAAGAAAATGTCTTTTCAAAAAACGCGTTGTATAAAATGACACCTTCTAACGACAAGGATTTTATTTTTCTTTAAACAGGATTTCAAGTTTTTTCATTTCCCCCCATACACAATACAACATAACGCAAGGAGTTGCGTTTTTTTCTTCTTCTCTGTAAAACTCCTTCACATGAGTAATGATGTGTGGAAATTTATGTGTGTTTTGTGAAGAAAAACTTTTTCCAATAAAAACCAATGAAAATTAGTTAGAAAAGGTATTAAAAAAGTGTATAAATGGCTTGGAGCCGTGTATACCACTGCGTTATATGCAATGTACGTTTATGGAGCGGGAGGAAAAAGAAAGAGCAATAGGAGGGGGAATAATGAAAATTTATGATGAAATAAATGATGTTTGATTGTTGTGTGTTGCAATGATAGATAGGAATGACAAAGAAGGACGAAATATTAAAAAAGGAAATAAAATTATAGCAATAAACTATTAAATATGGCATCAAATCAATATATGCGCTTGATTAACTGTCTAAACAAATTCCAATATTGCTTCCCTAAGCCATTACCCATTACCCCCACCAAACAGGTATTGTTAGCAATTCATACGTTTGTATGCGTAAATACGAAGCAGTGGAATGGAGAAGTATATTTACCATTTATTGCCTTATTTTAATACTGTATTATCTACAATATTTATTCCATTATTTCGCTAAATTTACTTGTTTTTCTTTTCATTTCTTTCTTCGTTTCTTCTCTTGTCAATAACCTTTATTATACTTATTGTTTACGTTCATTTCATTTGATTCGTTTGTTTGTCATTTTGTCACTTTTTGTTTATTATACACTTAACGCTGTACGACGATATACGAGTACGTTCATCTTTTATTTTGGCAGGATATTATTAAATAGATCCTTTTTGCCATCATAATCGTTCTTCATATGCGTGTAAGGATGGATATACACACATAACATGTGTTGTATATAAAAAAAAAATATTTCTTTCATTTATTTCTTATTCATATGAAAAGTATCGCACTCGTAATAATAATCATAATAATAAAAGTCCTTAATGAATAACAATTGCTCTCTTTCTGTGTTGTGTTGTATGTCTGTCATCATGACTAGACATATTGGTAATAATGTCGGAATATTAAAAAGCGCCAATAATGCCATTTCTATAGATTATTGATTCATTCTTTGACTCTCTATTTAGGTATGTCTTTTGAAGGTGTAAACAATTGGGGAAGAAGTAGAAAGTAATTTTAGAAAATATGCTTTGATTAGGAAATGTAATAAACAGCTCTTGGCTGTTGATGAATTTTGGCAACAGAAAATGCATGCAATTTTCAATAACGTTTAATAACTTTAATTAAATTTTGACTTTAAGCTAAATAGGCAACCTATTAACATAATTTAAGCGTATTTTTATAGCATGTTATCGCTTAGACAAATATTGATGATTCGCATTCTCATTTGTAGTTCATACTTTAAATGCGAGTGAAACACATATTTCGACATATAAAAACTTAAGAGCAAAAAGCATAAAGAATTTTCGGTCTGAGGTCAGCTACGGTAAATTAATCATTTAAGCTTGGAAATTAACTGATTAATACAAATGAAAGAAGTTAATGGACGTTTTGTGAAAGGCCAAGAAAAGTAACGAGAAAAACATATTTTTTGCTCTAAACTCAACAGTATTTTTCATTTGAATTACGTATGTATCGTGTAAATACCATGATTTGCAATCATAATTGGAATTGATAATCAAGAAATTCCTCCTCTTCGTGGAAACATGTTATAAATTCTAAGTTAGTTAATTCTTTCTCCGTCATTCCTCTATGGAACATATTGGCTTTCCGTAAAAAGCAGACATTGCTTTGTTTCAGTTTCATTAATCAAGTTGAATTTCAAGTTAAGTAGATGATTGATCTACTGTAGCTTGCCTCTTTCTATCGGATAAAATTATATTTTTATTTATTACAAAGACTTAGAATATGAAAATAATCCACTTTAAGCAGATAAACGCTTTAGTTGTTGAATAATACACAATCCACGTTTTCATCAAAAGTGGTCTCTAATTGTGCCACTATATGGTATTGATGTCTACATATTGGACAACACAACTTCAATTGTTTTAAACAAACTCCTACTTGAGGTTAAATTCTGCCAAAAATCCACCGATCTGATATAGAAAAAATTATTGAGCCAGTTTTTAAGGCCCCTTCATTGCCCATCCTTATATGGCTCGAAAGGAAGTGACATAAATGATAATTCATGGGTGCAAGGTTGGAAGAATACGCCAGGTGCTGAAGGATCTCCCATTTAAGCTCTTGGGCTGCAGCTTTGACGACTTGTGGCTTTGTCCTGAAGTTTTAGCAAATTCAATGTTGTCTCTTTCACACGGTGTTATGAGCAGAGTTATGTAGAATTTCTTGTTGACCATGGTATTCCTAACGAACATTATTCAGTGCACCAGAATCCGCGTTTGGTAGAACTGGCAGAGTGCTACCTAAGGGAGCTTGTTGAAACTCCTGAAATCTGTTGCTTCTTTTTTGGCTTCATGCTTATGTATACGCACCATTTTTTATCTCTCGTCACGATTCGGTACAAAAAGCGCTTATCTTTGTTGTTTTCATAAATTCGTGAGATACCTAGGTTTTCAACTTTTCGCCAAAACTTGTAAAATCAAGTAGATTGAGAACCGCTTTATGATCACAATTAATTTTTTTGATAAATTTACAACTTATTTGGCGACCGCCCTTCATCAAAAGTGTCTTGAGTAATTCCTCAAACCAATATATTGATTTGAAAATGTGTAAAATATTGTTACGAGAATAAAAATGCCTAAGTAGTAGGATTTTGGTATATTTTGTACCACTCTGTCAATACCATACTTATTTGTATATCTGGCAGCAATACCAAATAAAACATCTCTGGGTAACACAATCTTAAATGTTTAAAATTAACGGATAGAGGATATGAGATCATTTGAGACATTTCCGAATCTTTCCAAACAGTAGGCAATTAAGTATATAAAGAGACTGCTTTGCCTACGTAGTTTTAGTTATCGTTTTGCTGTGGTAAGATAAAGACGTGTTTAAGATGAAATAAAAGTGTTGCATAAGCGAATATTAAGTTGTTGTAAGCTGTATAAAAGTTATTGTGTAGTGGAATAAAAATATAACTGTAACAACAACAAAAATGGTGTTAATTTTATTAACGCAATATAAACGAACCCAGACGTTTTAAAAAGGCTAAAACGTGACAATATCTAAAGAAATATGCTGCGTGATGTCTTTTTTTGTATAAAAAATTTTGAATATCAAATTTTACAATTTCATATGTAAAAAATAAAGGTAAGAATGCTGTGAGTGAGTTGCGCAATTCCTTCGAAGCTCCGCATCGCTCTGATCGGCCAGTCATTAAAAATTTTGTTATTTGAGTTAAGTGTACAGCAAAATCAGCTGCCAGAGAATGGCGGAGCTGCTTAATATCAACCAAGTGATCATTTGGAATTGTGTTTGGATGTGACATTGTTTTTAGTAAAGAATTTTGATTGACTGAATTACCAAGGCATATGTAGCTCGGACCCTGCACTGGATTTGTTAATCGTAGTGCCGTTGAAATTCATTTGATCAAGTTTTTTGGATTAAAATATATTTTCAATAAAGATGATATGACTTCAATTGCTTACGAAAAAACCACGTACCATGCACCTAATTGCAGAAATCTGTTGCGGCGGCAGTTCTTGGGAGGGCGGTTGTAAGTAATGAATTTTTTTTTAGGTTTTATGAAATAGTCGAATTTATTCGATTATTTATTGTGACATACCTTGTGCTAGAGGTGAGGGAGGAATCCCGCGCTGGTAGTATTATTCAAGCTAGCCGTGCTATCACCCTAGTACCATAGTAAGCACTGAAAAAGGTCACGTAACAAATCTTAATGCTTCACGAATAATTGCATTTGTATACTGTAGTGTATGTGTTTGTAATATGTCAGATGTAGTTGGTATTACTTGTGTACAGTAGTTAAACCACACACAATGGTTTGACTGTATTTTTTGTAATATGCCGCATATTCTTATTTATAACAGCATTGTTGGTACATAAAATAAGTGATAGCATTGATTTCAAATTACGACCCCATAACAAATTAATGTTAATTTTAATACTTATTATTTGAGACCTCTGGCCTTAAGTATGAATATTGATCTGAAATTAAAGACTAGGTAATATCTGGTTTCATTGCTGAGCCGGAAGTATAGAAGCCAAAACGTTAACACCTCTCAACTCGAAGTTTACTGCTTATGGAGGAAATTTCTAGTGAAAGCAACTTTATTTTTATCTAAGCAATTAGTGTGAAGCCTTAATATGACTCTGAATTTATGCATTTTTTCAGTCCCTTTAAAAATAAATACCAAAATACTTTCCTAGAGTCGAAAACTTAGACGTTTGTTCTCAATTTCTATATCATATGCTTTCATTTCATTAAAACATCTTTTGCTAAAATTACATTAGATGCGCTTAAATAACTTCAGTTACATTTACAAATTTATATTTCACTGCAATTTCCTTTACTTTCCCATACTTTTGCAAAACATAATGAGAAACAATTGTTCGGAGAATGGCATGATGAGTTGAGTTAACCAACATTTATCATGATTTATCTAAGCCAAACAAAAATTCCCATATGCACACGTTGACATTTTTCTTTTCAGCTTTTTTTTTTGCTATTCTAGTCAAATACTATAGTATTGTCATGTAAAGGTATAATAATAACAATTTACTCATGAAAAAAAAAAAAAAACAGACGACGCACATGCAATTTGACAAAAGGTAATAAAAGCAATTTATCAAAATTTCCTGCCAGCCAACCAACCAACCAGGCTAACTTTTATAAACGCACACACCATAGGCAAAAACAACAAAAACAACAACTACATAAACAGACAAATTACAAATTGCGTAGGCAAACAAAGATTCTGTTGTTGATGATGATGATGCGTCTACTCTGCTCCAGCATTTACCTCCATCGCTCTTAACGAAAAAACATTGTAACAGATTGTCAAGCATGAATGCATATTGTTTTGCTATTTTTATAGCCTAGTTTACTGCATTTGGTAGAGTTATAGTGTGTTTGGGTTAATGTTTGTAACATTGTAAACAAACCTAGATCTACTTTTAGTTGCATTCCATATTCGTTCTTTGCCTATGCAATAACGTTTTAATTTACATAGTGGCTCAAATAAGATTGTATGCACTTAAGCATTAAATTGGTGAAACTCAGTCTAAACACTACCCGGAAAATCATGCAATGACTATGAAAAAAGTCTCGGCATCATCGTAGAACAGTCAGTGGTTTGGAGGTTACTGCTATTTCAAGTATTCATCGATTTTGGGAAGGCCTTTGATACGTTGGACGGATCAGCGATATGAAATGCGCTGATCACGGTTTTATACACGAACCTGCTGAATTCCGGCGTGCTTTGCTACTCCTATATTAGTTATTATCTTAACTACTACCTTAGTTATCAATTTTTAGCCTTTTTCCCCATTTTATTATCTTCCAGTCCAAATCCAAACATTTTAGATAGTCCACAGTTCCTAAAAGAAACACACTTGTTAGCTGTAGAATTAATTTTTATATGGTACCAGTTTAAGCGCGGTGTGCTTCGCTATTCCTATCATAATTATTATCTCAGTTATTGTCTTAGTTATAAGACAGACCCAAACTTTTAGAATCTACTTTTAAGCGATATATAATCCTGAAACAAACACACATTGTTATATAGCTTCTACCCCGTGGCTTTGTGCAATACCCGCTTTTTAGTTAATGAGAATAGATAACGAGTTATAATTAGTTTTCTCCACACACAAAAAAATTCCATATCTAGTATGAATGGAAGGTGCCACGCCCACACATCAAGCTCGCTAAGTGATTGACTAATTATATTTATTGTCCCCTAAATTTAGAAATTGCTGAAGATATACAAAAATTATTATTTACTATTTATGGGTGATACCACGCCCATTTATCAAATTCCGCACACTATTTGACTGAAGATTTGTAGTGACTTCGAAAACATTTAGACCAAATTCAGAATCTTACACTTTAACCGTTCTCAAGACATACCATACAAAAATCAATATTTAGCTTGTACGGCAGGTACCACGCCCACTTTATGTCTAACGATTTGTATAGACTATGAAGTCATTTAGACTAAATTCAGGAACTTACACTTTAACCGTTTTCAAGATACACAAAAATCAATATTTAGTTTGTATGAAATTTCCACGCCCACTTGTTCACTTTCACCCAATTTTTGACTGATGATTTGTATTGACTGTGCTGTCGTTTATATTTACTTATACTTTAAACGTTCTCAAGATATACAAAAATCAATATTTACTTTGTATGAAAGGTACCATGCCCACTTGCCCGTTTCCGCCCAGTTTTTGACTCCTAATTTTTATTGACTACTAAGCGATTTGGATCACAGTTTGAGACTTTTGAAGATATAGACAAATATATATATTTATTTTATATGGGCGTGACACCGCCCTGTTTGAATTTTTTAAATTTATATAACCTGTAGTTCCCTCCAGACATACAGAGGCATACTGTAAAAATATTAAGAAACTCGGTGTAGCCGCTTAGGTGTTGAAAAGGCACAAATAACTAAATATATACGTGCAAATACATATCTATGTTTATATATAAGATACCACATAAGTCAGCTGACCAACTGCATTGCTATCGAAAAAGGGTTCGATTAGGCTGTGTACTATATACTCTTTTATTCAACTTTTTCCTTGATGTAGTATTGTCCAAAACACTAACACAGAGAAGAGGAATTGGGTGGGGGCTGTAAGATCGATTTAATATGTCTCTGAGTGATTTCGACCCCTTCAACCTTTCGTACAATGGTCTAGAGGCTCATAACTAAAAAATTCAAAGATTTTCACCTTCAGCGAAATTTGTCATTCTAAGAACCAATACTATTGTGTACATCATCACTTAGTCGGTCATGATTGCCTATAACTTTTTTACTAATTTTGTATTGGCCTTCCCACAGAAAATGCGTCTCCATGTGTGCGTGTATGGAACAATGCCACTAGTTTGTGTTTGTGTGAGTGTTGCAATAAAATGAAATAAAAAATAGTGAAAAATAAAAGTAAGAGGCTTTGAAAATAAAATAAAACTGCCATTACTTTTGAAAAGTGAAGAGCGACATAATACAGGAGAATATATTTAAAAAGAAAGAGAGAGTTATTAACCTTTTTCAATGCCATAGCAAATGTTACTTATTACCGTTATGAAATATGTACTACACATACGTATTAATTTTATATATTTTAGTGTGTGCGTTTGTGCGTTTGCATTTTATACTCTTACGATGTGATGTCATGTAGAGCCAAAAGTCATTTTAGGAAAATCCCTCAAGTCATACTCAACAGTGGGAATACAATAGAAGACAGTAAATAAAATATTTTTACTCGTACTACACTCGCTACAAATGTACACTTAAAATAAAGCAGATATTTAATGAGATTTTCACATTTGTGAGAATTTAATTTAAAAGAAAGTGAATTTATTACAAGTGAATTTATTACAGAAATTTTGAAATGAAAATTTTGAGAGAGAAATTTAAAAGCATTTTTAGAAACTTATTTATTTGGCAAAAGTGAATCTCAAATGCTAAGATGGACTTACGTATGTAAGTCAGCTTATTGGCAAAAGTGTTTAAGCCGGTTTTAAGATCACTGAAAACTTGTGGTTTTGTTTAAATAAAAATGCAAAAGACGCCGCAAAAATATGCTGAAAATTTGCGACGTGTATGGTGAGAATGCTGTGTGTGAATGCCGGATACAGGAGTGGTTTTTTCCATTATCTAACGAAAATTTTGCACCTCGTTTTAGCTAACCAGTCAATGGAAAAGTGAATGAAAATTTTGTAATTGGAAAACGACTGGTCGCCAAGGATATTTCGAAAGACATACCAAAAATTGTCTACATCTGGCAGGGAGGATTTGAGCTGCTAGCCCATGTTCCGGATTTTTTTTATAACTTTCCTCGAGTGATAATCAAAGTCGGGATTGACAGTGAACAAAGTTAGGTTTTGAGCTTGGTGAGATTGCAAGGAATTATATATTATTAGCTGTTACAATCTGGAGAAACGATCAGTGATTTCTTGCTTATAACTCGATCGTTGGAATGAAATAATCAAGAAAGAGCGACTAAAATGGAGTTTAATCTGGTGTTTTACCCGTAACTCGAGATTATAGAGATGTTTCAAAAATTTCAAAAATAGATCCTTGTTCTGCTCGGCATCGCCTATCAGAAAAATGGTATCATTTGCAGGTATTTTTTTTTGACGCACCGTGAATACCCGTAAAATCCATCTGAAGGAAGCCACCTTGGCGTTACAGTTTACCTTTGGCGATAATGACAAATAACATTATCTGAAGGATCAGAAGAAAACGCCACCTACTCGAGAAATATGGTAACGCTAACTAGGGATCACACACCACCACCCATAAGTAACTGAAACTGTCACATAATTACAATAAAAGTTAATTAAATGAGCAACCATAGTGAGTGCAAGTTTTCGCTTAGATAACGACCGTTAAAGCTTAATCTCTATGTCAATTACTAAAGTTAGTCGGTCTGTCATTAATTTAAGCTTCGATACAAGAAACTAGTGACTCAAAATGTCTTATATTCTAGGGTTAAGGTTGCGCAGTGTAGTGGTTAAAATGCTCACATAGAACACAAGCTGCCCAAGTTCGAACCCATAACACAACGAAAAAAAATTTATTGATTTTTTTCGAGCGTTTAGTTAAGAGACATTAACAAAAAAAAAAAAACAAAGGAAGCCACCATAATACACCAGTTTACCTCTGGCGATATTGACAAACATTAAGCAAATGATCGTGACAAAACGCCATCTACTGGGAAAAATTTGCAATGCTAAGTAAGGATCATCACCATTACTTAGCAAAGGGGACTGCCACTTGGGACGAACGATTGGCTTTCTGTTTCGGAGCTCGAGATTGGGAGAGATAGGTATAAGGTCCTTTCGCAGGGGTGCCTCGTAGATAGGTGGCAGACGAGATGGACGAACAGCGACAAGGGAAGGGTGACTTATGGATTTATTCCGGACGTTACGTCCGTACGGGAACACCCTGACTTTGGCTTTGGCTTGAGTCTGGGGTTCATATTGACGGGACATGGCTCTTTCAATGCATTTTTGCATCGAATTGGCCAGACTGAATCAGTGGACTGTCGGTGTGGGAGGGGAATTGAGGACTGGAGGCATGTACTGACTTCGTGCCCGGACTATGATGACGTTAGGGATTTAGATAGTATGGGTATTACTCATACTGGGGGGGTGTGGGATTTCAGTAGGGTATTGTTGGACGATCGTACTTATGGTAGGCTGGGCGTTTTTGCCCTTGAGGTGTTTAGGCGTAGAAGGACGGCACTATTAGCGGAGGTTGAACCTGCATCACCATCTTAGCGGTCTCCTGGCTGGCCTTTTTCTAGCTTGGCATCCCGCTGGGGTGCTGACGGTTGATGTGTTATGCTGCTTGCTGTGATTGTCTGCTGTTTGCTGTTTCCCGGCCTGCTGTTTGCGGCTTGATTTGTGGCTGCAGTTTTGGGTGTTGTGTGCTTGTACTGGTCTGCATTTGACTGGTTGTGTTCTTGTTTTTGTGTATTGTGTCCGTGGCGCACGATGTCACTTTGAGTTCTCCCGTGAGGGTGGCTCCGTTTATTGTTGTGTTGTTTGAGTGTTTCTTGTTTGTTGTTAATACCATCTTGGTCACCAGTCCGAAGTTGTTTGGGACTTAAACTGGTAGTAGCATTTATGCTACGAGGCCTGACCGGAGGCTTAATTCTGGTGCCACGGGTGTCGGGAGCCCCAGGAATTTCGGTTCCTGCCCGACTATGGTGAGGCCCCCTTGTGGGAGCAACGTGGTGGCTGTGGTTTAGACCCAAATCGCGGGGAGAGCTATGCTGGCTCGGTGTGGAGTTACATTTTAACCGGGTGCCGTGACCCATAGATCGGTAGGAGTTTAGATAGTCTCCGGCACCCTACCAAGGTGTGAGGTCATGTCCAAATAACATGGCTTTAAATTGGTACTCACTGGTGATTTTAATCATAGGTGGGGGCGTTGGTGGACGCATTGTATTCACTCGTGCTTTGGCACCGTGAGGTAACGTCCTAGGGCAGGTACTCACGTTAAACCACTGACTTAACCACCACTTAGAAAGGATCCTCGCCATCACACAATTACATGAAAGCGAGCTTCAAAATCAACTACTTTATGAAACTGATATAAGAAAATGGATACCGAGAGAAGTAATGGATAAAAAGATTATTAAACCGCATAATCAAGCCTGCTAATTGATAATTGCTAGCCATGTTATGGACTAGACATAAAATTTTCTCTTCACAATTTTAAGCTATACTTCGCCTGTGTGGCACGCAGCATAGTTTTGTAGCTCGGCTATTTCACTGTTATTGCGCTTTTACCACTGCAATGTTTTATTATATTTCAAAACAACGATATTATGTTCACTTACGAATGCACTTGCGAATTCATTCGCTGACATGTTCGTTGAACCTTATTCGATACAGGCCACTATGACTAATATTTTCTTAAACTTTGTTTCAACATCTGTTTCATTTCTAAGATGTCTGTGGTGATTGACTGCTAGTGGCCAAATTGTTGGGAGTTTCAATACCGAGTAAATATTTAAAAAAATATTTTGTATGCGAATTATAAAGAATCCGGCTCAAGACAGATCACCATCGCATTTTAAAGCCTTTAATTAGTTTTTTTTGTGAGTGTAAAGCATATTTTAAAACTAAATTGCATTTGGGAACCTGGCTTACTTTGTAAGCATAAAAATTCATACACACAAAACTCATACATTTACTACAGATACTAAATTATAAAAAAAATATTTAAATCAGAAGGCCTTTTTTAAGGCCTTATAAGTGAAACACTAGATTGCATTAGAATATGTTATAACTTATTTTAAATTATGCACATATACCCGATGACGAACGTCTAAATGCATCATCGTAGCATAAGCTGACAATGGTTAATGACTGACGATAATTTTTTGTTGTCAGGCATGAATTTTTAAAGTATTGTCAGGATTCTCAAAGATTACAGAAATCGATTTTGTCTTGACAACATTTGCGTTTAGTAAGTTCAGAAAAACAATATCATCGAGAATTATTAGAGCTTTATTAGTTAATAGAGAAGTGTAACAGACAAAATTCTGCATTGTTCAGCATTTAAGTAACTCATAATAGATAACGTTGTTAATATCAGCATATAGTCGACTCATAGTAGACAATATCGCAAAATTTCAACCTTCTCTAGTATGGTGATATTACAATGAAGTCGTCATACATACATAATTCCCTTTTTGTCATTGTCACCATTATTCATCACTACTGGTTCTGTGACGATGATTTATCGATAAAAATATCATAGTGACAATGTCTCTTAAATACACTATTGGGTGTATGTATGTATATATTCTAGGGAGATCAGACAGTTATTATTCGACCGGTTTTAACCGGTTTTTTGGTTTTGTCGAATACGTTTTTATTGAAATCTTCATTTTTCGAATACCGCATAAACCGGTTGACTTAACACGAATAACCGGTTAATTTAAATAAGTATAATTTGGTCATCGTTTAAAATAGGCCTCTAAATGTAAAAAATGCTTTCGTGCCCAAATTAAGCTATCAAATGATGATTTTTTAGGCCATCAGTTAAAAAAAGTAACAATATCACTGCAGCCTATGGTACACCTTATATACATGGTGTCCGCAGGGAAGGTATACTACTTTGTATGTATATGGGACATTTTATTTTGTAAGTATGGTTTTATATATTTGTTTTATATAAATTTAACATATTTTGCTAGCTTGTGGGTGGAACAAATCTGGACCCCAATTTTACAAAAAAAAATGGGCCCATACATATAAGGCACACTCTATTGCGGGCAGATGCGGCACGCCTTAATGCAATCTGCTTAAAATTTTAAGCAACGAAGTTTTTTTGCTAAAGAGAACAATTTTGGGGGAGAAGTAACAGTGAATTTTTGCTTTTTTGAAAATAAGGAGTACTCTACTGCACGCAGTATGAACTTTATTGATGGTGAAAATAATTTTTGATTATTGTAAGGGGTGTTTTTTATAGAGGTAAAGAACTTTAAGTTGCAATAAAACAACGATGGATTCGATTGACATGAATTATATTTATCTGAAAGATAATCTTGTGGAATTACATTTTAAATATGATTTCTGGCATATTACCGCCACGGCTGGCGCGGATGTAGTCCAATTTGGACGTCCAATTTTCGATGACTTTTTCCAACATTTGTGGCCGTATAGCGGCAATAATACGGCGAATGTTGTCTTCCAAATAGTCAAGCGTTTGTGGCTTTACCGCATACACGAATGACTTTACATAGCCCCACAGAAAGTAGCCTAACGGTGTCAAATTACAAGATCTTGGAGGCCAATTCACAGGTCCAAAACGTGAAATTAGGCGGTCACCAAACGTGTCTTTCAATAAATCTATTGTGGCACGAGCTGTGTGACATGTTGCGCCGTCTTGTTGAAAGCACATCTCCTAGACATCATGGTTATTCAATTCAGGAATGAAAAAGTTAGTAATCATGGCTCTATACCGATCACCATTGACTGTAACGTTCCGGCCACCATCGTTTTTGAAAAAGTAGGGACCAAACAGTCCGTTTTTTTGGATGTAACGGTGTTTCCACATACACTTGAGGATTACCTACACTCTAAATGCGGCAGTTTTGTTTGTTGACGTAGCCATTCAACCAGAACTGCGCTTCATCGCTAAACAAAATTCGCTTATGAACAACTGGAACACCGGTAATCTCGTTTTGAGCCCATTCGACGAATCTACGCCGGGCGAGAGTCTATTCACGATGAATTGCCAAACCAAACTGAGAATAAATCACTTGACAGCTGTTACATCGGTCGCCATCTTGAAAAGTTATGCCAACCTAAAGTTCTATACCTCTATAAAAAACATGTATTTTTATACATCGTTCTAGATCCATGTTAAGGTAAGGCCTTAAAAATGTTTATGTTCACCTTTCCCTTTATAAAAGAACAACAGACAGAAAGTATATGTTGAATTAAATGATTTCCTTATATTTTATGAAGAAAGACGAACAGAAATTGTCTTTTTCAAATGCAGAAGAATATTCATATAATTCTTAGATTTCTTTTTGGCATTTAACATATGCGGTGTGTTTGTGATACAATAAAGTATAGGAATAATAACACTGAGGTGAAGGTTATATTTCTTTTTTTTACTTTATTTTTTTAACATCACCATCATCATCTCAGTCATCATGTTTCATATTGAAATAAGGATATGCATGATGCATAATGGGTTGGTTTCATTCTTACAGTCATTCATTTATTTCTATAAATGCATAACCAGACTCATGTACACATACATGTAAGTACTTGTGTGTGAAAGTCACAGCCTTTTTTTTGCTTTCACTTTAAAGTACTTTTGTTTGCAACTGACACATAAAAGTAGTTTTATATGTTGCAACATGTTACCAAAAGCACACATATTGTATGTTCACATGCAGGTTCAAACAAATATATTTTATGATTCGTTTTACCATGATACGAGCAGCAGCACAGCAGCACAGCATCACAGCAGCTCATAAAGGTACAATTTTATTATAAGACGTATTCGTAAATGTGTGTCTTCCGTCTATCTGTAAAGCATGATGATGGTGGGTGGTTATCTGTAGTTGTCTTATGCACATGATCATTAATTTTCATTTTAAGAAAATCGGTTTTTTTTTTCTTGTCTTTTTACATGTCTTGAGATTTACGTATCTTCTAAAGCAAGAAAAGAAATTTTATATGAAAAATATATGTAACTGCCTCTTGGCATTTACTTGTCATTGTGACAGTTATTGAATACCAAAAAAAAAGTTGTGGTAAGATTATTATCATATTTTCTAGAAAAGCTTGAATGTATTTACTGTAGTAAACACGTTAATTTTTTTTAAATTCGATTTAATGGACGAATTAAAATTCAAAATTTCAATTTATGTTTATAGAACTGCGTCTGCTATTGAAAATTTTCCAAACAGAAAAGGAGAAATTGCTTGTTAAGGTCACAGAACAGCGAAGCGTATGTTAGTATTGGTCTGACCAGAGAATTAAAGAATTAATTTAAGACATATCCAGCATTTAAAAATAATAAGTTCCTCTCGACCCTCAAAAGAGCATAGAGCATCAATAAATTTCCTGAAACACCCTCAGCTTTGTGCTAACGTCTTCACTTCTCTCTAATGACGCGTTAGTTAATACGGAGAGCTTTAGCCTGTCTCTTCTACTGCCGGCGTTATTACGTTACGTAAATTTGTCGTAAGGCCCGAAAGCCTATAAGCCTGGAGATAGATGACCTGCTTTAAATCGAGGTCTTTCAGCTGGCTTTGCAGTTCCCATATTATCCTCTTGCAGTTGACGAGGGATCTCTGAAGAATCGTGTCCAAAACTGTAGTAAATAGCAATGGGAACAGGACACATCCAGCTTGCCATGTCTGATTCCGCAAGATAAATTCAGATATAAATCTTTGATGAGATGAATGGGCTTAAACAGAATTTTCTTACATGCCAATGTATTCTATATCACATCCTGATGAAGGCTTCTCAGGGTCCATAAAGCATAGCTACAGAAGCTGTGGCTATTCCACAGATTGTTTCGTAATATTGCGAAGGCTGTTAACATGCTCTATTATAGACTTGTGTGTCTAAATTCAGCTTGCACTTGTCTCAGTAGTAAGCAACTCTATCGAAGATTCTCTAGAAAGGAATCCGAGTAAGAGCCTTCTTAATCATTTACAGCAGTGTAAAACCTCACCACTTATTAGGGTTTGTAAGGTCCCTATTGTCGTAGTATTTATTACCGTCCTCCTAAAACGATAAAATAATTGGGCATAATATTTTAGCACTGCTAAGGGTCTCAAATCTTATTATCTCAGCGCATATTCCAGACACATCTGATATTTTTTATTCTTAACCCTCTTCGAGGGTTGGATATACAGACACAATGTTCGGCTCCTTCTTGTGCTACAAACAAGTGTATTTATACCCTATAGGTTGACTATTTACTGCCAGAAAATTTTCATAATAAGCAGCTTAAGTCTGTACTTGATCCATCACAGAAGTCGCAAGTTGCTGAAGGTTCTTTGCGATGTAGTATGGTCATGATTTTCCTTAGGAACTTGTACAAATAGCCATGGTGATGGCACTAAGCGTTGTCTAGCTGTCAAAAATTCTAATGCCCATACAAATTGCAAGAAGCAAACCACAATAGCGCGGCATCAATGCTTTGGAATTGGAAAAACCTATTTCGACAACCCGTTAGAAAGTGAAGTTGGCTGCAAAGAAAAAAATTATGGCCGTTTTAGCAGTTTTCGCGTCAAATCTAGCGTTTTAGTAACTTTTTAATTTCAATTTAGTGATTTTTTGCTGAAAATTTAAGTTAAAATTATTGTCCATGACACAAGTTAAACGCTTTTAGAGGGGTATCTCACTTCAGCGTCAACGCTAGACAAATGTCAACGCAACGTCCAACGCCCAACGCTCTAATTTAGGACAGTAACTAATGCATCCGTCGTTCGGTGTCGGCGTTAAACTGTAGGTCCCTTTCAATGAGTCCAATAATAAATATATCGGGTGCAGCTCATTGCTTAAGAGAAGTCCTCTTCTTCCGTAATTTAGTCGCCTGACATGTACCATCGGAAATTCACTCTCTTCCCACTTGTCTGCTGTAGTCAAATATATCAATAGCGGGATCCATGAGATTTTACGCCTTCACTATAACCCTGCTGATAAGAAAATAAGGCAGTTTTTAGGGCCTTGTAGTATGAAACGGAAACATCAGTATTTTTCAATTTGCTTACATGTCAACAGGCCACATGAAATCATTGGTAACAGATTTTCGTATGACCGCTAGATTTTTGCGTGTTTGTACGGCCAACAGATGTTGATCGCTAGCTATGTTTGCGCTTCTTCGATCGCTGATCGTAATAAGAACTTTTTCCCCAGCGTTGAATAAATCTTAATACTCATTTTGCTTTATTTACAGTTTAATATCGGGAATTTTAACGTTTTTTTTTAGAGATAATAAGTATTAAACATATAATTTATATAGAAAATAGGTCTTCCTCTATTGAACAGCAGGTATTTAAATTTGTTCAAACTAAGGTCCATTAAATAGCATGAAATATTTTTAATTGATCTGCCATAGACTCATGCTAAGTTCTGATATGTATATCACCTGTGTATACATTTAATGATTTTAATGGCTGCCATAGTTTTTCTTTTTAGATCCAAAAGCTGATAAACAAATTTTATAAATCAATTTCAATTTTTACCCCACAAAATAAACTTGCAACAGTTTATTTTTTATTGTACTCGTATTACATTTTTTTGTGGCATAATACGCTTAACTAGGCGTACACAATGGCTTTTTTACCTTTTCCTTCGATGTGAAGTAGAGTTCTATGCAAACAATTCTTGTAAATTTTTTGCAAACATAATACTCTTATTTAAACAAACAATCAAGAGGTATTTTAGCAATTTCTGAAAATAAATAAATAAAAAAGTAACATTCACAGTCTCTCATTCATTGATTCATTTACGAGTATTTACTTCTTAAGAAATTGTTTGTAAATTTCTTCAACAATATCTTACGCACTCGTATGCAAATTTACTTCTTTTTTTTCTACTCTATATCCCTCGCCCCTTTCTAACTGCGAGAATATCATTCTATATATTAAATTACTTGTTTTTTACTTACTCTGTAGATGAAGTAAGATGATGCCGGCTTATGCCTTTACTTACCGTCAGTCACTGACAGGAGTTTCTTTTTTTCTCTTTAAAATGCTCTTGTGAAAAATGACAAATAATACATTTTTGTGGTTTTACAAAAAAAAAAAAACCGCAATTTACAAAGTAGACATGCTACCAAGACTTGCCTGTTAGTGTGGCAATAGCAGTGGCATATTAAATCTTAAGGTAACTGGGATTAAATGTGTACGAAAAAAAAACGTGGGGGTTTCTTACTTGCCTGCTTCGGAGGATAGAAGTTGAGCAGGAGTCCCATTTGGTTGCTCGTTTTTTTCTCAGTCCTTTTTTTTCTAAATAAAAATGATTGTGTTGTATGGTAATTTAAGTATGTTGCAAATAAAATAAATTGCAAAAGAAAGTTATCGGAAAGAAAACGATGTAAAAAAAAATTAACAAGTATTTCTGAAAAAATAAAAATTAAAATCTGAAATTGATACCCATTCTGACAGAGATTTAGTGTAAAAACAAACATTTAATTTGAAATGTTTATTTAAATTATTTTTGTTTAAAAACAGAAATTGATAACGAGGCAGAAAGTTTTTTTTATTTCCTGTTTCGTATTATGAAAGTGTTTTAATAAAATAACAGAGAAAAAACAACAGATATTCAACCAAAAACAATCTAAAATCAACAATAAATAACTATGAAAACTAGTCAAGGTGGAAAATCGTATATTCAACAACGTTCATTGTAAAAACAACAATCAACCAAAATCAAAGTGAAAACAATTTTAATTTAAAATATGTTCCATATTATGTCAAAACAGAAATAGTTTTAAATGAAATTTGAAAATATTCAAATCAACATTGCACAATTTTACTTTAAAGGTGTAGAAACTTTAAATCGAGCACTTTCAACGTTAGATTATTAATACTACTGTAGTGGTACAGTTCCAAACACTTTACTTACCTTCATTTCATCAAACAGCATTCTATACGTATTTGATAGATGATATCGTGCAATGAAAGTAATTCTTCTAAAAGAGAAATTGAATTTAAACGAAATTACATCAGTATATAAATGGTCCGCCATCTAAATGGTCCGCCATCTAACAGATAATTAGTTTCATCCTTCCGCTGAACGAATATATTGCGACATTACTTTGAAAATCATGGTGATGTTGCAGAATCAAAAATCATCTTTACAGATGAAGCTCATTTTGATCTTGGCGGGTATGTAAACAGGCAAAATTGTCGCATTTGGGGCGCAGAAAACCCGCACGCATACATTGAAAAGCCGATACACCCAAGACGAGTCACTGTTTGGTGCGGATTTTAGTCCAGAGGCACAAGTGGGCCATTTTTCTTTGACAATGAGCAAGGAGTGGCTGTTACAGTCAATGGCGATCGTTATCGGGCCATGTTGAACGAATTTTTGTTCACAAAAATTGAAGAGGAGGATTTTAGCAACATTTGGTTTCAATAGGACGTCGCTACGTGCCACACAGCCGAAGCTAGACTCGATGTTTTGCGCCCTGGTTTTGAAGATCGCATTATCAGCCGCAGAGCTGATATCGTTTGGCTACCTCGGAGCTGCGATTTGGCACCGTTGGACTATTATTTGTGGGGTGCCGTCAAAGATAAGTGTTACGCCAACAAGCCAGAGACAATTGACGCTTTAAAGGACAATATTCGTGAAGCCATTGGTGAAATACAGCTGCACACAATCGATAATGTGCTTACAAATTGGACCGATTGTGTAGGCTACTGCATGGCCAGCCGAGGCAGACATTTGAATAAAATTATTTTCCATTATTAACCGGAAGGATTGTACTTTCAAATAAAAAAAGAAATTTGAGAACATACTCAGTAGTTTTTTTTTATAGCATTAAAAAAAAAATTATTTGGCGGACCCTATATATATTGTATTTGCAAGAGTTTTTTTTTTGGGTCTCGAGCAGTCCATTGGCCAACAAGATTATACGATTTGAACCCACTAGACTATTTTTTGTGGAGATACATGAAGCCCTTCGTGTACAAAATAAGCTTGAAGAAGAAGCCACATGACGGACAACCGCCAGTGCCAAAACGTTGTTAAGCACCAAGAGGTTCTTCCCAATTCTGACGTAGTTTTCGGTGTTGATCAACGTCGTATTGCATATCCATATAAGTTTATCGGGGTTATCAAATTCAGACATGGTGGCGTAGAGGCAATTTCTATCCATATTGTCTAAGGAGGCTTTCAAGTTGACGAATAAATGGTATGCGTCGATGTGGGTCTCATGGGTTCTCTCCACGATTGATTGTATTGTGAAGATCTGATCGATGAAGAATTTACTAGTCCTAAAGCCCGATCAGCATGTTGACGATGGCCATGCATTTATCCGAATCGCTTGGCATGCATTTATCCGAATATATTTTCCAAAGCAGCCGGCTTTGTTCTTCAAGCGCTATAAAGCTATTCGTACCTCCTTACTACGATAAGGCAGTGGCATGGCAATTCCTTCATCATGGATTGGGACTTTGGATTCTTCTTCTGTGTTAACCCTACTTTTTTCACCACTAAGTTACTACTAGAAGTGATTCTTCCATAACCTAAACACGCCCTGGACATCTGTCACCAAATTTCCATCATCCCTATAGGAACTAGCGCTAGCCATTAAACCTTCCGTCTGGCGCTTAACATTTTGGAAGAATTTCGGGTCAAGTTGAAGCATCTCAAGCTGGTCGCATCTCAAGGCGAGAGTTTTTCTGTGCTGTGTCCTCTCTCTCTCTCTGCGGTGTCCAAGCGGCAATCATCGTTGTACCATGTGTTTCGCCGTTGTAGCTAGAAACCAAACACCTGCTCAGGGTGCATGCGGTGAGAGATGCGATTTCACCGTGCCTTCACATCGTCAAGTTTTGGAGAGGAACGACTGAGCAAGCGGAAGAAGAAGTGGAAGTTGTGCTGCGTAGTCATAGGCTATCTGTTGAGATTACAGCTTTTCGTCGTCGATCTTTCGTTGTGTGTGCTTTTTGCTATACAAAGCGAGCGCGAACCTTTTTAAAGTGTATTTCCATAAAATTGTTATTTGAATCAGTTGATTGAAAATCGTTTGAATTTTATTTTATTTTTATTTTGAATTAAGCCTCGCATACCTTAAATTTCCCGTTTTCCTCTATTTCTTCCTATCTACGAGCAAGATTGGTATACAAACATTATGCAAATATTTCTTTCTTTTAAATATTTTATTCTGCTTTTTTTAATCCTTTGATACACAAGATTTTTCCCCTAAAGCAACTTTAAATCAAAATAATTGTTGGCTTTTGTTTTTTTTTTTTGTTAAATTAAAATACATCCTACTTTTTATAATCACATTGGCAAATTTGTTTTTCATTAAATGTTGCTGCAATTGTTGTTTCAATATGGACTTTAATATAAAGGGCATCTAATTGCTTTCAAATAAATTCCATTTCTAGTTGATAATGCCTGTCATGTGGCAAACGTATGTAGGCAGAGAATATTTTTGTATTGCAAGGGAAAGGTAAAGTAAAGAGAGTAGAAGAATGAGGGAATCCTTTAAGCCACAAAGTTAACACAAAAGATCAACATTGTTTTTTTCTCGTATGAGTAGGCCTAAAATAAAAATATTCTGACTCGTAGCATAAGAGGTGAGTTGTGTTGTAATAGTCATCAAAATGTGCATATAATTGCACACAAGGGTGTGACAGATGTCAACGTTAAAGAAACATTTTCAAAAATCACCAACAACCGTAGCAGCAACAATAGCAACAAACAACACCAATGCCATAACCAATATCGGCAACAAACAGGAATTTGTGTAAAAATTACAAAGTTTACTACGCTACACATGCTTAGCAAAACGACAGGAGTCAAAACCCTTCCTCCCTCCATTGCCACAACAATAATAAAATCATACAATACGACGACAATGAGTATAATGCAACACAAGAAACATTTGTCGCACGTAAGGACAGAACTAACAACAATACGCAGTAGCTTGTATTAGAACGAATGCACGGAGCATAGAGAGCCTGCTTAGCAAATATTTATCTGAACAAACAAACAAACAAACTTACGCATAAAATCATAGATTGCAAACACGTTAGAGCCACCTCTAGATCAAAAACAAAAAAAAAAAGAATAGGAAAACCATTTAAAGGTTGGAAATGACGATATGACGACGATAACAATTACTTGCCGCTTGTTATTGTTCATTGTCTATCGTCCGTGTTGTTTGTTCCTTGAATTTGCTTTCCCCGAGTTTTTTTTTATTTTTTGCTTCCGTTGCATTGCCAGTGTAGGCCATATGCGTGTTTACGCAACGTAACCAGAGTAAAACCTCGATTAGAATTCAACAGAATACAATTTAATAAAAAGCTTAAAAGTTTAACGTTGTATTCGAGGAGTTGCAGAATATGTAGAAGATATGGGGAATGTAAGTGTATTGGGAAAGTGTTTAAAAGTGTTGTCAATTTAAATGTTAACGTTTATTGATGAACGAAGTAAGATTTCAAAGAAATAAAAATTTACTTTTTGTTTTTGCCAATTGTTATCCTTTTGAAAGCATATTATTATGACCTTTCACTTTCTTTGTGTGAACGCATTGGGAAATTATTATTTTTTTTATAAGACCAGCACCCATAGGATAACCCTTACTCATGCCGTGCCTTTTGCTGGTACTAGGAAAATAGGTTGTGGTAAGATTGATAGAGAGAGTAGTGTTTATGGACGTTCGATTTCAATTTACTTTAGTCGTAAATGGCAAGAACAACTTTCGGTGGAAGATCCCACAAAAGAACAGTGAGACTAAAGAATGAATTCTGCCCATAATGCGTTGTGTGATGCACTAGACAATCAAATACAAAGGGATACTCTTTACAAAAAATACGATAAGAATATGTGATTATAAGGGATTAATTCCTTAATTTTGTTAGAGCACATTCCCCTATAATACAGATGGCACTATGAAGCACACGCCACATTGCGTTGATGCTCTAATGAATCGATAGAATTGGCTACACCGTACCGTCATTAATGAGTAGTCTTGCCCTCTCCTGTAAGTGATCGAGAAGTTCTAAAATAGACTAAAATAGACTTTTAAGCACCAACCCATACATGACAGTTGTATTCTATTTTGGGTCCGATATAGGTTTCGTAAATATTGAAGAGATCAGATGGAGTAAAGTATTCTTGCACTTTCTTAAAAAATCGAAGCAATTTCGAAACTTGCAATATATGATCAATTCAATGAACGTCACAGTGGATTCTCATCCCCAGAGCATCAAGAGCATCTGCTTCTCCAATATATATCTACATTACCAACACGTCTGTGTTGTGTTAAAATCAACCCTGCTCAGCTTTTTCGCATCAATATCCAAGCGGCTCGGCCTCATATCAAAAGAATATAAATGTAAATGTTGCTGTTATCTGTAAAAGAGTAGATAGAATTGGAAATTAGAAGAAGAAAGTCGTTAAGAAATATTAAAAAAGGAGAGCGATCTTATAGAACGATCTCTGAGAAAGTTTGGTACAAATCGAGCGAAGTGACTACCGACACCAAAAGCAATAAGTTTCGAAATGAGAGTCTCATGCCAAACTCTATTGAACGTCCTGGAGATATCCAGAGCCACAATCTTACTCTCTCCAAAACCATGAATGGAACTGTTCCACTACTTTGAGAGCAACGTAAGCCATATGGACGATCGCTTAGCAAATCGTTAGACTCCTAATATCTGACACGGTGGTGATTAATCATACTCTCGTAACTGTAGAGAGCAACGAACAAACTGCTAAGGGTTACTAGCCTCGCCCTTTTTAGGGATTGACGTTACATTAGCAACCTTCCAGCAAGCGTCGAAAAGCACTGCATCAGGATCAGTGCTAGAATGCCCTTCGGCTCAGATGACTTTTAATATATAGGAGCCTATTCAAGACCCACGGTCGAACACAAATTAAATATGTGACCGTAACAAAATTCAGTTCATAACATAAAAAACAACTGTTTATCGAAAGTTCTCCATCTATTTTTATCCTGCTCCACGTGAGCCCTCGTTGTGAAACTCCAACTCTACTGACCTTCCCTATGCTGGCTTTGCTCAGTAGGCGATGTTATTAAGCAATATATGCCTAATCCAAGTCCATTTGCGACTTCGAATTTCACGAGCAATGGGGATTTGGTTGTTTGTTGGTAACAGGTCAGCGTTTGTTATACGTTTGAGCCAAAATCTTAGGTTGTTTTTTTCTGCTAATACTTGTAGTTTCGACGACTTAGTTACGTTTCACATCCGTAAAAAAGAACCGACTTTACACTGAAGTTAAAGATGTTAACCTTATGCCTCTTATATATCTGTGAAGAATTCCAGACTTAGCTGAGAGTAGCGTATGTGCGGTTTATTTTGTTCGTTACATTTTTATCAGCTCGACATCTTTACTTATGATGCTACCAAGATAAGTGAATTTACCAAAATCAGTAATCTCGACAGAGTTTAGAAGTTGGTTTATAACTGTTGTAACTATTCTAAGCGACTTTGTCTTATAGATGTTTATTTTGGGCTCGACCTGCGTGCTATATACCTGCAGTCTTTTAAGTTACTGTCATATGCCGTCTTGACTATGCAACATTTAGCATATGTCGAAGATTGCAGGCTATAAAGTACAGCCTTGATTCAAGCCTGTGTTGATCAAATGCCTTGCTTTTTACACGTAATTTGTTCGGCTTAAGTACACTCTGTTCATTTCGTAGAGACTTTTTGATGAATAGAGAAATGAGCTCTAAGATGATCATTGATATGATTCTTTGATTAGGGTTTATTAGCGTTATTTCCCTCCAGTTTCTATATTACGTCAGATCGGCATTTTTCGGCCGAATTATTATTCTTCCTTCTTCCAATTGCTAGGGAATCTGAATAACGTCCACGCTTTTCTAATATGCTAATAGATGTACGTGATGAGATCAGATCATCCCTTGAAGTACTCAGGTCTAGTAAATGCTCTTTTTACATCTTTAAAGGTCGGTAGAGATGTGTTGATGTCTATTCTTGAATTTCTCCCAATTTGTTGCTGAGTAGGTGGGTTGCTTGGGCTTACTGCCAGTGACGGAGACTTTACATCTCTACAGATGGTTTACGGCGTTGGTAATAAATTATCGTTCTTTGATATTCCATGTGGTGGCGAGTTTGAGATCTATTAAGACCTATTAACTAAATGTCATGTAAGACAAAACTAATTACACTTTGATTTTAAACTTGAGAGAATTTCTAACAATTGTTTACTAGTTGTGTCGGATATAGAGCATACATGGAATGTATTTCTGTATCGTGAACTGTATAGGCTTTTGAATGAAACTGATCCTTCTAGCCTATATTATTAGTATTTCAAAGACTCAAAGATTCAAAGCTTTGCCATATTGTGTGCAATACAAAATTTTTCTAAGTGAACAAAAGGTTTTAATTATATTCCATGTTAAATTTTCTTGTTGTAATTTTCGGTCAAAGTTTCGTTTCCAATTACTTTGTAGTTTATAGCGCCTTCTGCTTTCTTGTCAAAAGCTTCCTGGCATATGTTATTGGCGGATTATCGGAGAACACAACTAAGTCTTTTCTACTTAGTGGTTTTATTTTACACCTTCAACATAACTTAGCAATCGATATTCAGTTGTCTGGTCTACAAAGCTAGAAAATCTAATATAGTGTTCTATGAATTTTTTCCGCTGTAGCTTCCTCCATATGATTTTTTATTTGTGTAATGGTGAAGATTCTTGCTAATTGGTGGTGATCTGTACTCTAGAATGGTAATTTTTTCCCAGTAGGTGGCGTGTTTTTCCTGATCATTCGTCTGATGTTTGTCATCATCGTCAGAGGTATGCGAGAAGAGTCAGGGGGGCTTATTTTCTTTATTATATTTTTTAGATGGAGTTGTCTGAAGGGAAGAAGTTGAAGACTTTTTTTATTATTAAGCATTCGAAACCACAATTAAATTTATTCTTCGTCATGTACTCTGCTGGGGCTCGAACCTGGGTCGTTTGTGATGTTATGTCTCTGAATAAGGGCGCTCGAATTGTTGCCAGTATGCCAGATAAACCATTACTTACTGCTTTTGCCTTCATTATTTGGTCAATCTGTCCACCACCATCCGAAGAAATTTGACTACTCAAGTAGCAAAATTCGTTCGAGGCTTTGATACATTGTGAATAAAAAACGAAAGGCCTCCGCCACCGCAAGGAAAACCCCCAAGATGACAGCACCCAACTACCAACCTGAAGAGAAGACAAATCTACAGCCCTCCTACCCCTGAAGACACGGTAATCCCGACCTCAAGGGTAATTTCCGTTTTCCCTAACAAATCTCCTTCACTCAGCCTCCTTCACCGCCAATATCCTGCCCTTGGAGATGTAGACTTTACAACTATCGGTTTATAGTTGGAATCTGGCAACACATATGCCATTCTATTCTGTCACTACACGAAATGAATCGATTTACGTTTGAGCAACGTTGGTATTTATTGGAAATTTATCATCATTTCGGATGTTGCACATTTTCATCATGGTGGGTACTTATTAACGTAAAAAATTGTCGTATTTGATGCTTAGAAAACCCAAAAGTGGTCTTACGGAAGCCAATGCACCTGTTGCGAGTGACTGTTTGGTGCGACTTGTGGAGCGGAGGCTATGACGGTCAATTCCGGTCGGTTTATTTAGGCAAAAAAAAAAATAATGAATTAACAAAAAAACTTCTCGTCTATTAGGGCGTTTCATTTTGAAGCCGATTTTATACTTTTTTAAAAGAAGGGATTCGGTGACATCATTTTTAGCAATAGTTTGGTAACTTTTGCATCATGAAGCCTTTATCTGTCTGTCTTTATATTCCAGCCATCTTTCTCATAATGAATGTTCGAACGAAATAATTGCAGTCCACTCCGATTACTGATAAATACTAAAACAATTTAATTGTATTGTTAAAACCAAAAAAACTAATAAAACCCGGTGGATTAGGTTTTTTTTTAAACCCGGGTTTTTGTCGACTGTGATCTACATTGTTAAGGTCTAAGTTTCTGAAAAATGCAGCATACCTTGATATTACAACAGGCGTCATATATGATCAATGAAAAGGTCATAAAGTTTCGTGTGGTATGTCTAACAAAAACCGCTACATTGGCCACAATGAAATATTGGTATTGCCATATGATATATCATACCGCTAACAATGCAAGAGATATACCGATTGTACACTATTTACGGAAAAATTCGATTTTTTTCTAAACAATACAGGAAGTTACACTTAAAATGTTTTGCCAACCAGAGGTATTCTTCAAGGGGCAATTAACTTGATGCAACAGCAACCTAATACGTATGTATATACACACATACTTACGAGTATATGCTGACCTGCCTAGTTTGTAAGGTTGCATGGTTGATGGCGATGATGATGATATGATGGTGGTAACTGAGTAGAGATACTTGTGCATAAAACGAAACGAAACTTTTACGCAACGTATGTGACCTGTTAAGCAATTTGGGGAGTTCGAGAGTTTAAAAAGGTTAGGAGATGATTTTTATAGACCAGACGACTTGTTGTTTTTGTTTTTTTTTTTGCAAACGTGTGTGCAAATATGGCAATTGGTTTGTTAGAGGTGAGATGTAGATGGTTGGTGGCTTATGGATTTTTTTTTTTTTTTTGGCTGAATATACTTCTTCTCTTACATATGTGAAGTGTTTAATGCTTTAGAGCTTAGAGGATTGAAGTTTATTTTTCTATTACGTTCGTTTCGTTTAGCTTTACATTATTGTTTTTATTTTGTGTGTGTGTGTGAGAGAGAGATCTAAAGTAATCTAGAGGGCATGTTGCCGCTATAAAAATCCCATTAACAAGGTTGTAAGCCAAAAAACAAAAAGAGTTTTTTTTTATAATGGCCATAGAGAAAATGTTGCAAATAAAGCAAGAAAAAAAAATCACTTGTTCTCAAGAACAATTTTGATTTAAATTTAAGGATCTTAAAGTTTTTCAAGATTTTTAATTAAAAAAATATAACTAAAGCATACCTTTAGGGAAAACTTTCCTATGTGAATGGCTAGTCTACTTTACGGCTGACCGCAATTGCTGTTCTATCTTTTAGTTTTTGATTTAGTTTTCTTGCTATTCTCTACTCTTAAGTCAACCAAAAAATTAAAAAACTTTAAGAAAAACAATCCGATATAAAGCAAAAACAATAACAAGACGCCGGTTGAAAAAAATTAAATTGAAGAAAAAGCATTAGGACATACGGAAACTCCCAACAATTTCCTGCTTGGAAATGTCAACAGCACTCAGGCAATTATCTGAAGGTGCTAAAAAAAATCAAGGACTCGGTAACAACAAAAACAATCATCACTTAAATGAATTCGAATTAAAAAATAAAAGACTTAAGACGAAGAGGGAGAGCACACCAGCAAAATTCTTATCCTGTAATATAATGATTTTAAAAAGTACTACACGAAGAAGGTATCAAGGAAAGCAGGAGAAAGCAAAAAACAATTACAGGAAACTCCCAAATGTTCTTGTCTCTTAATAATAAACAACAAAAAAACTAACGCAAGTAAATTAATTTTCTACATTCCTAGACTGACTTAACCAGGGAACAAGCAGTCGGCAGGAAGGCAGGCAAAACAGACTATCCGTAATGCTTACGGACATTTAAAAACATACGAGTACTCGTTATGAAGGAGCATATGAAATATTATTTTAACTTGTATGTGGAGTCATTTCAGAAGCATAAGGACAGGGACTAGACATTGTCGCCAATTTGAGAAAAAAAAGAAAACAAATAGAAATGTAAGCTTTGTCCTTGAGCTGTACTCGAAAGGCATTTATTGTTTGTAAAAAAGAAAGGAGAGCTGAAGTAAAAAGCTGTATAAAGTAAAAGTCATTTAGTCATTGTTTCTATTTGTTATTCGTTGTATTTGTATTGTAAAATAGCTTCATTTGTTGCAAAGCTGAAGTAACATGTTCTTAACTTAGGTGGCAGCATATGCATAAGTTGTTTGCTGCATTGTTGTACTGTGGTTCTCTGCGAAAGTTTAATTGTTAATTTTTACAGAATAAACTTTCAATTTTTTATTATTTGATTACTAAAGATCTCTGAGATGTTCTTGTTGCTGGAGCGTCCTTTCTTGTATACTCTCTCAGGATCGCGGTTGAATGTGCTCTTCTTTAAATCATTATTTATAGGTACTGCATATTATATCCATGTATACCGTATAGCTTTTCTATATCTTTACCAGCGTACGGCCATGACACTCCTACCTATATCATCTCAATATCCATGACCGAATGACATTCCGCTTAGTAGGGGAACACCAACCAGAACTGTCTCCAGAAGAATTCTTGTGTCCTGGTTAACCTCCTAGATGAAGCAAAAAGCGCCCACAAACTTTTCCCACTCTCTCTGTTTCCCTTAATCGCCTATATCTCCTTCCAGCTTTTGCCAGGAGCTTCAATTTTTTAATTTTTTGTCTGGCGTCATGTTGTTCTTGGCCGAACGCGAAAAGTTTCTCGGTCACGTAATTTTTCGATTTGGGAATGTCAATTGGCCGCCTCGTTCCTGTGATTTAATGCCGCTGGATTATTTTCCCTGTGGCCATTTGGAAAACCACAAATAACTGATACTCTGAAAGATAAAATTCGGCGCTGCATTGACGAGATAAGCGAAGCTTTGTCACAAAATGTGGTTCAAATTTTTGTAAAAAGGGCGTACGTTTGCCGATGTGCTAGAGGTGGACATTTGACCGAAATTATATTTCTATTTTATATTGGTATGAATAAAACTGATTTTGTCAAAAAAAATGTGTTTTTAAGCCAATTTACTTCCTAACCTCAAATTTGCCCGCCATTTATATGTCTCACGCAACGGTTTACAAACACTTGCAGTTTATTTCCCAATCTTCCATTCATCAGCCAGGTTATGCAGCCATAAGATGGATGTAATTTTGTGGTCGTGGATAAAGTTGTTGATTTCCAAACTTTTCTCAAATGACCAAATGACTTTTTAGCCTTATTAATACAGTTGTGCGGGTGATTAGGCTGCCGAAATAGCCAAAGCCTCTTAAGCGGCTTTATGCTTTTGTGCTTGATGAAGAACTGTTTTATTCAAACTGATCGTTAGAGCAGACACAATTTTTGTCTTGGTATGATTGATCGTCAGATGCACAATTTAGATCGCTAACTGCATATCCGTATAACGAGATGATATCAAACAGATGTCGTCTATGTAATCGAAGTCTTCTAAATGTTTCCTGAAGTTTCATTGCATGCCGCGCTTATGACCATCCAATAGCTGAGATAGGGTGACAACCCTACTGACACCATATGTTGAACAGGCTCAATAAAAGCGCTTTATAAACTGTTGCCTACAAATATTTGCAAAGAAACACATTTACAGTGATATACTCAGAAGTCTCCTCTTCCTCATTGCACAGGCAACACTCTTAGTCAGTTACCACAGTGAGGTTGAAGAGGTGATATTAGGGATATGATATTAAAGACATTTAAGGAAATCTATGGTATAAGTTTCCTCATAATAGGTAAAAAGTCTCTTCAGCAGTTTTGCTTGCCTCAGACCCAGGCATCGTGGCCAAAATGACGAGTAAAAGTTTATGTTTCTATTCATTGATCTCTATCATGGTCCCTAGTCAATATCACACTATGGTTCCATTGTCACAAGTCTAGTAGCCGAGCCAAGCCTTGCCAGTTTCAGCAATCTCATGCTCCATAACCCCAGTGTATCCTGGGGCCCAACAAAGTGTCAAAGTGTTTACCAATGCCAGAGTGTTGACATTCGTATAGCACTCGTGTACAAATTTTGAGTCTATATCAGGATTAGAAATCCACTGGGTAACCCGGGTGGGTTTTTTATTTAAAGGTTTTTGTAGTTTATTTACAATAAAAATTATTAAATTTTACAAATCGATTCGGTTCGTTTTTTTTTTTGTAGCTCAAAAGAGATAACGAATTAACAAATTTATCGAAATAAAAATTTATCAAATCAATGCCTACATCTTTTCCCCACCTCTGAGGCGATATCCGAACCTCGTCTCAGAAAAAGTTCTCGAGCTTTTAGGCGCTCCACTTTAAAGCTGATTTTATATTTCTTCAAGAGAAGTGATTCGTTGACATACCAACAGATATTGTATCCGCCGAAACAGCCAATAGTCAGAAAGAGCAATGTTCGGAGAATACAACGGGTGCAGCATTTGATTATTCCTAACAATTGTTTGACTTATGTGATGTGAGACCGAGCGCTGTTATATCTAAGGAAACTTTTATTTGTCTGTCTGTCTTTCTTTATTCTGAGCTTTTTTTACATAACGCACGGCTTAAATGTACACAATGCCGTCTTGATCCTACCAATAATGCAAAATTGCGTTGCAGTTACTAAGACAACGCAATTGTACTAAAAAATTGAATAAAATCCATTTTTATTAATCCGTGTTTTTGCAAACCCTGGTGTATATACTCCGAAAAAAGAGCCTTCAGTGCCTCTTAACTATTAGAATATTTATCGAAGCGCAAGTGATTTTAGGCTTTATATTAATGCGTGTACTGATGTAAATTATACCTGAAACACTACGCCACATAGCCATGGGTTTCAAAATTCTGATGATGGGCCCGAAAACTTCCACGCTCACACCATTATCCATTTTAGATCTATCCATTGACATTAGGAACTGCACTGTGCGACTCCCCATGACTAAGCATTTTTATTTATTATTAATTCACATAACATTCCATGAAGAAACATGTGGACTTCTCTCAGTCAATGAGCTGCACCCGATTCTAAACTCATTGAAACGGACCTACAGTTTAACGCCGGCTCCGAACGGCAAATGCATTTAGCTGATGTTATGAGATGATACCGCTGTCGAAAAATTTTTTTCTTTTTTAAAATGGTCTGGCCTGGTACTGAACCGATGACCTTCTAGTTGGTAGGCGGGTGTCTTACCTACCATACCACATCGGCACATTCTTAAGCATAAGAACGTTCAAATTGTGACAAAAGCTTAAACCGCTGCACACGTCAAGGTCGGATTTCATAATGAAACTATAATTTATAAGAGTTTTATATTTCCTGTAAGCACAAGTTAATCCATAAATCCTATGAAAAGCTTTTCTTTCCAATACTCCAAGAATAACTAAGTCCGCCTATATAATCATACGCTTATAACAACATAAAAATACGCTTCTGCATAGAAATAGAGTTGATTCTCCCTTAAACGATTGCCTAAACCAAAGTAGCAACGATTTGTCATTACTATTTTCTTCGTTTTATCTCCTAACTGATGTTATTGAGTTTGCTTATAATGGTATCGAGTTAAATGAGGTTCGTAAATCGCACCTCTCAAAGCAGAATTACTTTCGCCGATTCCTTTGCGATTTTTGCAAAAGTTATAGTAACTTACGCAATAAAGGACTCACTATTTTTATATTTCTCATGTGCTAGAAGCATGTATTGTGCCATTAAAGCTTACACCAGACCATCTCAAGCAGCGTATTAAAAGGATCAAAAAGGGAATTTGGTTCCTGTTAAGCAAATTAATTTAATTTTTTAATTTAAAAATTTTGCTTTTAAAAAAAGTAATATATTTTTGTTTTTACATTTTAATCACTGTCAACCACTGTGTTAAAAAATATTGAAGTTTTTCTTTGTCGAATATGTTGCCACAAACACCAGCATTTATTGTAATTAAAACCACAATCAAAAGTGTACTTCAACAATCAAGATGTTTTATCTGAACGTTTTCGTTTGGTACTTTTGTCCTTTTTTTTTTGTTAGAAATTTATTTTATTTAAAATGGAGCCATTAGATGTATTAAAACGATATTCTTGTAATATGATATAAATAAACATTTTTTAGAAAAACATTACAAATCTTTAAGTGATTAATGGTTAAGAAAATTGAAAAATTATTTTCTCATTTCGAAAAGGTGGAAGAGTAAAGTAAGATGGAAGAAACCGAATAAAAACACAATTTTTTAAATACAATTTAAAGAATAGTTCACAAAAAGGTTTATTACATCCAAAGTGCATACTTCAGCTTCTTTTTAAGGATATAAAGGGAGAGGACAAATGTATTTATTATAGTATACAGTTGGGCTTAATATTGCATGATAATATTCTAGTTGATTTACATTATAATGCAACGATATTTAATAATGAGTTATTTTTCTCTTGCACTTCCACCAAGATTTTGAAACTGAACTAGGAGTAAATTCAACTTAGAAGAGTTCATTATTTTAATTAATAAAATAAACAAAAATTATTTCGTTTATAGTATAATTTTTGTAGATAATAAACATTAAAACAACATTTTGTGATGAAAAATTCGGTATTTAGGACAGCTTGCACTTAAGTTCAAAAAGTACATTATAGACACCAAAAACTTGATTAAGTACTTGGCACACTTTTCGATGATTTTTTGACAGCAGTTTAAGTAAGCAAAAGTACATTTTAGTTGGGCCTTAAGGATATATCGAACATCGTTAAAAATGATTTGTTTATAAGTTAAAACAAGAACTTTAATCCTTCTGGTGAAAAGTGTTGGAAAATGAAGTGAATTTTACCAGGTTTTCTAACTTCTTAGTGAACTTTTTGTATTATTAGGCGATTTTAAGAGTGAAATTCTTCCACTGATATAATGAAATATCAAAGCTGTTGTATTCAAATGTCTTGCTGTTAAAAAACAAAGTTTTTTTTTTGAAACACCCGATAATAAAAAAAAAAAAAAATAACATCTAAGACTTTAAAAACTTTTAGAATTTTTGGTTTTAAAAGCAATTTAACCAAAAATATATTTCTTTAATATATTATAATCACCCTTATTCCATTTAGCGTCGTCGTCATCGTCATCGTCATCAATTTAATATCAATCTCAAATTTTATCGACATCGTCATCAATTCAGTACAAAACTAGTATGCCATAAGAGCAGTGTAACGATGTCGATGGTTTATCGATTTTTAAAGCACATCTCTAACAATTTAGACAGCTGGTTCTTTTATTTTCAGTTCTTGTAAAGTTTTTTTTGAAGGGTAGCGAAATATTCACAAAAATATATAAAAAATAGAAAGGACCTACAATTTAATGTAAACTATCTCTTTTTCCTTGATTAATAATTTAATTTTTTTAATTTTCATTTCGGATTTATGCTGTTCTTTTTTTCTTTCATTTTCCTCCAATAATAACTGATATTTTTTCTTTTCTATTTCTACTAAATATTTTTGGTATCTACTTAAGTCTTTTAGGGTTCTTTTCATTGATGAACCTGTTCATCACTATGCTTTTGGAGCAATTCGTAGTGATCATTTGATGATCCTGGTTTCTTCGAGGTAGATTTTTCCTTTCTTCTTAAAGGGGTGCAATTTTCGGCGCTCTGTATAGAAGTTGAAGCTGGCAGTATTTCACTTTCATTTTGAGGAACCAATTCGTTGCTTTCCACAACTTCTATTTCCACATCCTCATGTTCAATAAATCCCACTCCCTGAACAGGTCATTTTGGGTTCAGCTGCTTCTGAAATTGAAGCAGATTAGCCACGGCTTCTTCCAGCGGGCTAAGTATCAGTTGTTTATAAATTCCGCCCCCAGTCGACGTACACTCTGCTTTATTTGCCACTAATTTTTTCTTCACTTTGAATTTTAAATCCCGCCAAACCTTTAAAATAAATTTTATTATTCAATAATCTTTTTATAACTATTTATCTTACCTTTTGCCAACCATCACCTGTTCTTTTCGGTGGACTAAGAGCATTTAATATCGTTGCAATTCTTTCCCACTGCTCTTTGAAGTCACTGGGAAGGCTGCCTTTTGGAAACCCTTGGCAAGCGGTGGATTTTTTTCCATCTCCTCCATTAATTTATTAAACTGTATTCTATTTCCATTTTTTTAACTTAAAATTGTGTTATTGTTTCGACACAAGCCAGACCGATGATAAAATCAGAGCCAATTTAAATCGATGCCGCCGTTAACGTGCGTACGGCATACGAAAAATGCATCGACGCTTATAGATAAAATTTGATATTGATGATGGGCATACCGATTTACAACAACTGATGCAAACGACATCGTTTCGTATTGATGACGCTAAATGGAAAAAGGGTGATTAATTCCCATAACATTCCATGAAGGAACAGTCCAGTCAATGAGCTGCACCCGATTCTATTTTTAAACTCATTGAAACGGACCTACAGGAAATGCATTTAGAAAAGTTTTCAGTAGTAGCAATACTCATAACCAGTTGCTAGTTGATGTTATAAGATGATACCGCTGTCGAAAACTATATGTCTTTTTAAAATGGTATGGCCTGGTATTGAACCGACGACCTTCTAGTTGGTAGGCGGATGTCTTACCTACCATACCACAGCGGCACATTCTTAAGCATAAGGAAGTTTAAACCGCTGGTGCACACGTCAAGGTCGGGAAAACCCTCATGAGCTGTGTCCGCTTAGCGTCAGCTAGCTAAGATTTCCTAAAGCTGCATATTTCATAATGAAACTATAATTTATAAGAGTTTTATATTTCCTGTAAGCACAAGTTAATCCATAAATCCTATGAAAAGCTTTTCTTTCCAATACTCCAAGAACAACGAAATCCGCTTATATAATCATACGCTTATAACAACATAAAAATACGCTTCTGCATAGAGATAGAGTTGATTCTTCCATAAACGATTGCCGAAATCAAAGTAGCAACGATTTCTCATTACCATTTTCTTCGTTTTATCTCCTAACTGATGTTATTGAGTTTGCTTAAAATGGTATCGAGTTAAACTAGGTTAGTAAATCGCACCTCTCAAAGCAGAACTACTTTCGCCGATTCCTTTGCGATTTTTGCAAAAGTTATAGTAACTTACGCAATAAAGGACTCACTATTTTTATATTTCTCATGTGCTAGAAGCATGTATTGTGCCATTAAAGCTTACACCAGACCATCTCAAGCAGCGTATTTGCTCCGAACGGTAAATGAATTTAGAGAAGTTTTCAATAGTAGTAATACTCACAATCAGTTACTAGCTAATGTTATGAGGTGAGACCGCTGCTGAAAAACTTGTTCTTTTTTTCAGATGGTCTGGCCTGGTATTGAACCGAAGACCCTCTGGTTGGTAGGCAGGTATCTTACCTACCAATTGCTTTAATACAAATTGATGACTTTTGAGAATATTTTTCTTTTTTATTTTATTTAGATTCTTGATAGCCACTCATATATAACCCATTATTTATTACCATTTGAAAACCTAAACCCTTTCAAAAATGAATTCTTTCTCGTTATAAGAAAATTTCAAGGTTATTCATTAGAAGAAAAAATGCGATAAAATTTCGAATTCAAAAGGAAAAAGTCCTTAATTTGTCAACAACAAATCAAATTAAAAAAAAAGTTCGATAAGAGTATATAAATTAAGAAATCTTAGATCTAAATAAGGAAAAACTTGTGAAGTGAAAATAAGCAGGAAAAAAAGAAAAGAAAACCAGGATTTTGATGTTTTCTTCATTTTTTACAAAATACCTTTCTAAGCTCCTGTCTAATGTTACAAAAGCTTTCAACCCTTTTTTCTTCTAAGACATTTGATAAATAATGCGAAAACAGCGAAAAACGTTTAAAATTAAAAGTGAGTAAAAGAGAAAAGCCAATGAAAAATGATGGATTTCAACAGTCAGTTTAGCTTGGTGTAGCAGTGGCAGCAACACGAATCTTAAATGAAAGGAACAGCAACAGCAGCAGCAGGAGCAGCAGCAATTAGTGAAAGAATTTTTGATGGACAAATACTTAATCATCATCATGTTCTCCGATACTAGGAAAGTAAGAAAAAAATAAAGATTAAATTGTACGAAATACAAGCTGTGGATACATACAATTACAACATTTTTAACACGGTTTTTTATCTTCATTTCACTTAACTTTTTTTTTTACCATTAAAGCCAATACAAAGAGAGAGCGCGTAAAATACTACGTTTAGTGTTTAGAAAATTTATGATAAAAGTCCTTTTTTACATTTTTTCTTTCATTTATTTTTTTTTAATGTAGCTCGACTTGTAGAAGAGTTAAAACTCTGGGTCATCAATAATGTTTTTGTAAAACGTTTTTACATTTAATTTTTCCCTGTATTTTGTTATTTTCAACGGTAATTTCATTTTTGACAAGACAAATTTGAAATATGAGCTGCTTAACTTGATGAGATAGAAGTATTTTGAAAATGGTCTGGTAATACTTAATTTATGATTTTTTTTTGCTTTTTCTTTTTCTTTTTCTTTTCGCTTGGAAGTTTGTCAATTTTTTAATTTTAAAGTTGAGGAAAATTGAAACATTTCTTAAATTTTCTTTTACAAGCTTTTTCGTTTTCAAAAGACAATGTCTGACCTTTTGTGTTACTTTTCACTTTTTTGTATATTTTTACTAAAATATAGGAACTTGTGACAATGAATGGTACAAAATATTGATGAACTAACAACGCCTAATTCACTTTTTTTTTCAAACATATTTAAAAAAAAATGTTTTTCTTTGATAAATTTTAGTCTCAAATGTTTTTAGTGACACAAACGCCATCACTTATCATCATGTAAAGTAGATATTTATTTTCTCCTGAGCTGTAAAAATCTCTCTCCACTAAAAAACCTCCTTCTGTCACTAACCTTTGTAACGACGCGTTTTCCGCTCGGCTGCTGGGGTAGGTCAGCAGCGTCCAGTGTCGGACAGATTATAAATTAAAACACTTCCATTTATAATTATAAATAATTTATTGATTATTTAACAAGTAA
This sequence comes from Wohlfahrtia magnifica, assembly GCA_023159175.1. Classification (NCBI taxonomy): domain Eukaryota; kingdom Metazoa; phylum Arthropoda; class Insecta; order Diptera; family Sarcophagidae; genus Wohlfahrtia; species Wohlfahrtia magnifica. Next base: position 2,640,088 of record JAKWBJ010000538.1, read on the forward strand.
ATAACAAAGCTATCACTTATAATCATAAAAAGTTCTTTAAAACATTGCTTAGGAATCTATGCTTAACGCTAAACAGACGTTTGTTTCAGTCCATGGTAGGGAAGGCTGGGTAACTCGATCATCATGGATAACCAGTGTTGATCGGGTTATTTGGCCGCCAGGTAACGGATCGATCGGAGTGGTTCGTAACACTCTGACAGAGCTTCACCGTTGTTCCCTCAGTCACGTCCACTTGTATTGTCGTTGTGGAAAGTTTCGATGTCTGCGTCAACACGGATATTCCAGTGGTGGACAAGACTTCTCGCCGCTGGGTTAGTCTCAGTCGCAGCGGTTTACCACACTGCAACGGAAAGTAGCCCTTGTCCACTCCGTCAACGTTGCATCTTCTTGTCGTTGTTGGTGAAAAGTTTAATATCTGGGTCACTATGGATGTCCCAATGGTGATCGAGATATCTCGCCTCCTGAGTGGTCTCAGTCGCAGCGGTTTACGGAAAGTCACCCTTGTCCTCGTCGTCTGCGAGTAATATTATTTACTTCAAAATTGATTATTTAGCTTGGCTCGGAATACCACAAGCCAAACTAAACTTACCCTTCTTAAGCTGAACACCAACTGTCCTTTTGCTTACTGTTTACTTTATTTATCCAAATATTCTGTTCTTACATAGTTTATCTTAAACTAACTAATCGTTTAGATACTTATTCTATGCGCAAGTGATACTTATCATAGACTTATCAACTAAAACTTAAAATACTGCAGAATAGCCGCAATCCATCTCCAAAACAATCAGCTCTTTTACCATATTTCGCAAAAAAATGGAAAAACGGCAACACTCATATACTTAAAATTAACTTAAAACACTACTTACAACTAATTAACAACAACAGGGCACAGATATCCATCTCACAGTGCAGTTTTATACACCACGCTGTCCAAATCCAGGTTATTGACCCTCCTGTGATAAAATAGCAGGCCCTCGTCGCCATAGAGCAGCCTCTCGTCTCTCAGCGTTGGGAGGTCAACAGGCGACAGATATCCGCACACCCTCAGGGTCTCCATATCACTCCTCCTCTCGGAGCAGCCGGTCACCATCTCATTCTCTAGGGCGGACGATCGATAGAATTAAATTGCTCCTTCTCGAAATACAGAATTCTCTGCTCAATGATCTGCCAAAGTTGGATGCTGATCCCTTGCACTGAGATCTGCCCTGAACAATGTCCAATAAGAATATGTCTCCAATAACTTGTTTTTTGAATCCGAAAACAGATTTATATAGAAATCAACGTGAGATACTGCCTTGATCAAAAACTTTTCGGAATAACCCCCGTGTCGTTCCGATTTGATTTTTTTTTTTTTGATATTCTCGCTAAATCTTTTCAAAGCTTGACATTTGCAAAAGCTACGTAGCCAAGAGTACATCTGCCTCTGTGTGTGTTGGCGAAATTTTACAATTTTAGAAACGGATGCTGATGCGTTCTCCGTAATGGTTTTTTAACTCGATTGAACAGAACATGAAAAAATCACAGAGTGCCAAACCAGGTGAATTTCGTGGCTGCTGGATGGTATATGTTGCATTTCGTGTCAAAAAATTTCAAATAATGATGGCACTGTGCCTTGAGTTTTCTGCCCACAATTCTAGTCTCTTGTGCTTCACGCAAACGTCTCATAACGTCCAGATAATATTCATTGTTTATTGTCTGGCTTTCTGGCAAAAATTCATGATACACTACACCGTTGTAATCCATGAAAACCGTGAGCATTTCCTTCTTTTTTTTTGGTCTCGGCTTATTTGGTAAACGCCATTCACTTGCTCGATGACTGGATTGCGTGTCGTTCTCATAAACCTATGTCTCGTCTCCAGTAATGATTTTTTTGATGAATGTGGGATCAGTCTCGCAAATTATGTTTTTTGAGATCTCAACACGGTCAAAACTGTAAAAAATCGCCAACACACATAGAGATAAATGTACTCTTGGCTACGTAGCTTATGCAAATGTCAAGCTATGACTATGACGGGAATATCAACAACAGATGTACCTACCGATTTAACAAAAAAAAAAAAAAAAAAAAAAAAAAATTAAATTGGAACGATGGCACCGTCACATGGGGGTTATTCCGAAAACTTTTTGATCAACGTAGTATGTCTAGCTTGAGAAGTGGAAGCCACTGTGCTATTGTCATTCTTGGCTCTCCTGCTTATTATAATGGATCACTGTTTTGCCCACAGTAACGAAATAGTAAAAAACTTGAGCCTGAATGTCGTCAAACGCTCGTACGTACTGATAATAATCTTTTTGAACTGCTTAAATGCTTTTCATCATGTATGCTGGTACGATCGCAATCATTGATTGCTCTGTGGCATAGCACCCACAGTATTTTTCCATCCTTTCATAGGCGATGAGGTGAACGATTTTTTTTTTACTTAAACGAATATTTTATTAAATTGAAAACCTAAAATTCACTTTTGATGTTTTCATCAAAATGAACGAAATTGTCTACTTAATGGCTGCCAGTAGTTCAGTAATAGATAACATTTAAGGAAAATAGTGTTGCATTGAAAGTTACTTCGTTGGAAATACAAAAAGTTACAAAACATCAACTGCCTTCTTTAAATTTAGGAAAAACAACAAAACATCCTTAACAAATAAAGTTAAAAATATTTAGAAAAAGTAAATTTTTTAAATTAAAAAAAAAAAAAATTACTGGAAAAAAAAATAGTCAAATTTGTAGTCCATTTTTATGCCTGTCACTTTGTTAAAATTGCAATAAACGTGCTTGGCATAACACAGCCTATTTTATACGATACTACTTTCTCTTTTGCAGAAAAAAAAAATAAATAAAAAAATACAAAAATATGCTACACAAAGCCGCATTTACCCCTAGCAAGTCTGTACACTGTAGTACGCGCCCAGAAAATATTGTAAATTTTCACGTGTTTCGAGTGAAAATTCTTTTTCAATCACAAATCAAATATGCCACGTACAACACCAATTGCCGACTGTTTTTACGTCTTTGTTTCTTCTATTTCGACTAATGTTTGTGTGTATGAGTGTATGTGTGCTAGGATGCATTAAATAACACCTTTTTGCCGGCAACAACATATCAACAGACACTATCGCCAGTCAACAGGGTAATAAAGACAAATCTTTGAGTTGGCTGGTGTTAAGCCAGGGGGCCAATAAAATATGAAGAAGATTTTTGAATTCCCTTAAAAATAGAGATTTTTTTGTACTTCTCAAAAGCCAATATTTAGGTTGACATCTCTTGACACAACAAACTCTTTATAAATGTTGACTTTTATGTTTAACTTTTCTTAACGTAGATACGAGTGAGTAGACATATGAAGTCATACGTCATTCTCATGTGCATTTTTGTATTTCTTTTTTATGACATTTTATTTATTTTATTTAAGTTGTAAAAAATCTCCAAATAAAAAAAATGTGTTAAACTCTGACAAGTTTAAGTTTTTCCATTTCTATGTTTGTTTGCATGACAAGTTTTTTTTCTGTCTTTTTCGTTACTTTCATTGTTAGTGCTTTTTTCGACAATAGATCGCTTCTTTCTAAGAAAGTGTTGAAGGCACATTTTTCTTGGGTTACATATTCTTTGCTAAAAATTTTGTTTTTTCTAAAAAACTTTAAATAAAATGTGTATGCACTTCTCCTGTTTTTGTAATTCTTTTTGCATTAAAAAATTGTAAATTTAAAGCAAAAAAAAAAATATACAAAATTTTATATAAAAGGACTCACAAAAAAGGCAATAAATATATATATTAAAACATATTTGTAAAGCACGTACTCAGTATAACCAAAAGATAGTTTTTTATCATATTTTTTACTAAACGCTATACAGATTTTGCGCTCAGATTGGCTGTGGTTGTGAAGAATATTCAGAGGACCCGAATAAATCGTCTGTATGTTCAAACGTTGAGGAGATCATAGATTCGATTAATCGGTAATCAGGTATAGACGGTATCTCTGCTGAACTAAAGGATCCGCCAAATAAATTTTCTTTTTGAAAACGCTTAAAAAAAAACTACTGAATATTTTCTCAAATTTCCTTTTTTTATTTGAAAGTACAATCCTTCCGGTTAATAATGGAAAATAATTTCATTCAAATGGCAGCCTCGGCTGGCCAGGCAGTAGTCTACACGATCGGTCCAATTTTTACGCACATTATCGATTGTGTGCAGCTGTATTTCACCAATGGCTTCACGAATATTGTCTTTTCAAGCGTCATTTGCCTCTGGCTTGTTGGCGTAACACTTATCTTTGACGGCACCCCAAAAATAATAGTCCAACGGTGTCAAATCGCAGCTCCGAGGTGGCCAAACGACATCAGCTCTGCGTCTGATAATGCGATCTTCAAAAACAGGTCGCAAAACATCGAGTGTAGCTTCGGCTGTGTGGCACGTAGCGCCGTCCTGTTGAAACCAAATGTTGCTAATAATTTTGTTGCTTTAATTTTTGTGAACAAAAATTCGTTCAACATGGCACGATAACGATCGCCATTGACTGTAGCGGCCATTCCTTGCTCATTTTCGAAGAAAAATGGCCCAATTATGCCTCTGGACAAATATCCGCACCAATTAGTAACTCGTCTTGGGTGTATCGTCTTTTCAATGTATGCGTGCGGGTTTTTTGTGCCCCAAATGCGACAATTATGCTTGTTTACATATCCGCCAAGATCAAAATGAGCTTCATCTGAAAAGATGATTTTTTTTTGGCAAAATCGGCATCTTCTGTAAGTCGATCGCAGGCCCACTTAGCGAAGCGTATACACAACCATATTCGTTCAGCGGAAGGATAAAACTAATTATTTGTCAAATCAGACATGAGCTAAGTGTTACCATTCACGAAATAAGCACTAGTTGAAAAAAAAAACGTTAGATGGCGGACCCTTTGTTAAGGACGAACTCTTCTACAAGCACCAGCATAATCATAGTAATAAATATTCCAAATAACACTATGCAACAAATGCATAAAACTATTCTGACCTTGGATAACCACTATATTTTTTTGATGCGCTATGGTCGTCTAATTTCAAAAATCATCAGAATTTCAGATTCTGTGGATAAGTATTTTTTTTGAATTTTTTTTTTTTTTTAAGTCGGAAACCAGCCCGTCTGTCTAATGAATCTGACTATCAACCTGATGGCAAGGTTCGATAGCTGCGATAAGCCATCGATAAAGAAAGAGTCCAGTGTGAGAAGTCTCCGCCAGCCGAAATACGGACACTGGCAGATAAAGTGGAAATCGTTCTTCTCCTCTTCAGCCGATCAGCAGCAACGACAGAAATCATTTGCAGAAAAGCGCAGCCTTTGTGTGTTCCTACTCAGAGGAGATTCTCTGACAGTCCAGTTTGAATAGTTGATTGGTACGATTAATCCGGCAAAAAAACAAGAGTCACCCTCCGCACAGTCATTTTCAGCGCCCAACCGCCAGCCTAACAAAGGTACACCCACTATCGCGTGCGGATGGATGTCCGGAAGAAGTGTTCCCGAGCTAGCGAGCTCGTCAGCAGCATAGTTACCCAGGATGTCCCTATGACCAGGAACCTAGATGAGGTGTACACAAAACTGCAGTGATAGTATAGTGTCTCATATGAAGCACGGCGGTCCCTGACAGCTTAGAGTTGAAGGTCACTCACGAAAGAGATCTGATCGCCACCTGGCTATCGGAACAGATATATGTGTATGTCATCGGTAGGAGTCTTATTACTGCGGATGCACTCTGCAGCATGCAAAATGACCATTACTTCGGGCTAAAACAGTCTAAAAAGTCTGGGAGCTCAACAAGTCATTGCCCAAATAATCGCCAGACGAATATACGTCAAGATGTCACTGGCATTGAGATTAGGCGGTGTTCAGACTTTACAAGTCCACCATTGATCTTTTAAACATTCTGTCTGTTATCCTCAAGCAAGCTGTTGAATGGCGAACACTTCTCTATACGTGCTTTATCGAATTTGAAAAAGCATTTGACAGATTAAGTTATAGCGCGATCTGAAGCGCATTGAGCTGTGAAAAGGTCCAGCTTACCTATTAGGTGTCTCTATCATAATGCCAGCTGTAAAATTAAACATGGTGGAAAGTTAAGTAGGACGGTGATAGTAGGAATCGGAGCTCGCCAAAGCTGTGTCTTATGATCACTTTTATTTAATATAGTTTTGGATGCGGTTCTTAAAAGTGTCTTGCACAAAGGAGAAAACTACATTAGTAATGCAATGTCGCCGAACTGATCTTGACTACCTGAATGATGTTTGGTTTTTGGCTCACAGCTTCTCGGATCTCGCATAAAATATGTGAAACATAACAACGACAACGGATACGGTTGCATTTAGTTACAATACTACTAAAATCAAAACTTTGCGAGTTTATGCGGCATATGAGGAACTATTTACGATAAGAGGTAACCAAATAGAGGATGAAAGGCTGTTTGTTTATCTCGTGAACACAATTTCCAAAAACGTCGGATCGAGCGAGAATATTGCCAACCATATACAGAGGACGCGGGAAACTTCTGGTGGTTTAATACCCATTTGGAACTCCCCTCTTCTCTCTCATCGCACGAAGCTCGCAATCTCTAGCATAAATGTCAAGTACACTCATCTGTATGGTTGCGAAACGTGCAATGCTGCTTCTAAAGAAATGCAGAAGATCCACGTGTCTGTAAATCAATGCCTTTGCAGGATCTTACAAATATTTTGGCCCAGATTTGTGTCGAAGTAAGCGGAAGAAGGGTACGTCCAGCTCATACTCATGAGAGTCAGATTGATATGAAACTGGCCGGAATGGGTTGAAACTAAAGTGAAGTGAGAGTATTGGCATCAGACATGTTCATGAGGCCTCAATAAATACGGAACATGTTCAACAGATTTATTAAAATATGGAACACTTTCAACAGATTTATTGAGAACCTATGCTCCTTATAAACCAGTGACAGGCAAACTAAAACCAGTGCATTTTACAATTGTGTTAGTAATTTGATTATCTGTCTCTCACACCACACTGTAAGAAAACAATTTTTTTTTCTTACACAAATGCGTGTGTACTCTGAAAATTATGCTTTAACACTTTGTGAATTAACATATGTTGATAGAAATTTTAAAAGGAAAACAACAATAAAAACAATAACTAAAGTACCTGTTAGAGTAAAAGAGAAAATGTGCTCAGAGTCATGTTATGCCGGACTCTGTTATAGACCGATGGTCAAACATATATACATAAATGCATAAAAGTGTCATAATGCAATAAAATTGTTCGTATTTAATGGAGGCAATTTTGTTACAAAATTGAAAAGTGGATCTTGGATTATAGATCTGAAAATTAATTCGACTACTACAAGCAACGGAGTTCTAAACGCTAAGCTTTACAGCCGACTATTTGATGCACAAGTTTCTATGGATTTGATGTTTATTGCACTGCTACCAATATTGTAATGGTTATGTTAAGTGGCCGGGAAATTCATTTAAAAAAACGCTTTTAATTGTAGAGGTGCAATAGTGTAGTGCTTAAAGTACATCGCCATAGTTTCAAATCATGTAATCCATCTAAGAAATCTCCAACGAAAAAACCGCAACATCAACTACAACGAAATCATAGGAAGGTTGGTCAATGCCACCTATCGGGAAAACAAGGTAAAGAATGAGTCTACGATAAGCACAAATCTTTATCACTAAATACACAGAGGTTGTTGTTTCTATGCAATGACAGTAGACCGTTCACCTGCTCAACTGAGAGACAATTTACATGACAAATATGCTTTATGGGAACCATATGCTCCATAAATATTAAAAAAAAAAATTATCATCCATCATTAAGCTCTTGACGGGTTGGCGTGGTGTAGTGTTTAGAGCGCAGGCATACAACACAAGTGGCCCAGGTTCGAATCCCAACACAGGACATGACATACAATTTAATTGCGGTTTCGAGTGTTTCATAAAGAGACTTCAACCTTCTTCGAGGCAAATACATCTAAAAAATACCCCTCAAATCTTCCAGGAAAAATGATCAGGAGAAAACGCCACCTACTGGGAAAAAAACAATTATAATGCTAAGTGAGGATCACCACCACCATCACTTAGCAAGGATCTTTACCACTACACACAATCATATTGAGGCGAGCTACAGTAGTTTAATCACCCACTTAGCTTGAAAAACCAAACTGTGATTACTGAAACTGAAGGAAAACAGCTCTGGATGCTTTGTGGAAAGCCAATATTCTCCATAGAAGAGTGATGGAGAAAAAAAATTCTGGACAACATCCAGCACGGCTTTTTGATCACCGCATTTAATTGCTACAAACCTGACAGTGCACATAGTTGTCCATAAAACACATTTGTAATGATGGGCTTTATTTTGACAATCTAATCAAATGTATCAACCCCAGCTTACTAGAAATCAAAGAATTTCATTCGTGATAAAAATCGCAAAAAAATAAAAGACTGAAGATGAACAAATTTATTGGAGATAAAATAATATGAAGTTATAGGAGAAAATCTTTTCATGATTTATGACCAAAAAAGAGAGGTGGTAATGGCTGCAAGCAAATGAATATAAAAAACAGAAGGAAAAAGGGCCAAAACAAAAAAAAAAAAAAAGAAACAAACACGTCATAAGAAGACTTAAGGCTTGTTAGCACTAGAGTATTACCTAAACAACAATAAATATTAAAAAAACGAAAAAAAAAACAAAAACAACAAAAGTAAATAACAAATATATGATTTGTGACTTATGACTTTGCCACGTAACTGAACAAAAAACCAAACTACGGAAAAAATAGACTCGCACATATGAAAAAAAGACACTATTTGTCGGTATATATATATGTGTGTGTATGTGTGGAAATCATAATATAATCACGCAACAGGATATTGAAATATAACACAGATGTTTAAGCCCCCAAATACCCACACACATGTATTATTGCTGCATGCCATCGTTATATAGCACGTTTGTGAAGCAATAAGTGAGTTTTTTTTTAACAAAATCATAAAAGTTTTCTGCCCCCACAACCTAACAATGTTTAGGAAATAAAATAAGACTTTTTGAAAGGGCTCTTCGAGTCGAGGAACTGATATTAAAGTTGCATTTACTTGTTCGTTTCATTTGCTATGTACGAGCGCAAGGTATTAAAAATGTCAGACGTGTTACGACATGCCAAAATGCTGCATAAAAGTAACACCTTCACACATGATTTATTTACGTTAAATCAACTTCAGTCAAAAAAAAAAGAAAAAAAAATTGAGAAAAAATATCGAAATAACTGTGAGTGTAATAACAACAGGAAGCAACTGTTTTTGCCTTCAGGACATATGCGTTGCGGTAAAATGCAACAAGACAAACAAAAACCAGAAACAACTCCAACACCGACACCGATACGCACCAAATATTCAAGTATAAAAACGTAAAAAAATTCAAATAAAAAAATATTTATTTTCAATAGAGACGAGAAAAAAATGTTCATCGTATTTTGGTAAAATGTTTGAAAGTGGCTTTTAGCTTTGAACTCAAAAACGAAGAAGAAACAGAAGGCAATGTGATCTGTATAAAGCACGTATAGACACAACTCATATAACCGTGAGCTCAACGTCTGTCTAGTCGGGTGTATTAAATAGAGAACGTCCATCGATATGCTAGTGCACGCATACAATGTTTTGTGGTACCCTTAAGGGCAATTGTGGCATATGTTGTCCTTTACTAACGGAATAAAATCTTAAAAATATTTAAGTTGCAAGTCAATCTTAATTAAGTTAAAGTGTAAAAGATATTTAAAACAGTTTTTCCTTAAAATAAACTTTTTTGTTTAGGTGCGCGATTAAATTCGCTTACAGATTGTCGGTGGATGGCTCCAAAATGTAATATTTCCGATCATTTTAATTGCAAGAGGCGATTATTATAATTATTACTAGAGTAACCCTCCAAGCGTTGCTGGGAGGCTTTTAGTTGTAAGCCTTTAAAATTCATTTCTCAGGACAACTTATTTATATAAAGCGTGTTTTTTATAGAGGTATAGAACTTTAAGTTGGCATTACTTTTCAAGTTGGCGACCGATTTAACAGCTGTCAAGTGATTTATTCTCAGTTTGGTTTGGCAATTCATCATGAATAGACTCAACGCTTGCAAATAGTGCAATTTTCATTTTCCATAAGTGATTTTTTCTTTCAATTTTCAATTTTTTCAATTTTCATAAGCGAATTTTGTTTAGCGATGAAGCGCACTTCTGGTTGAAATGCTACGTCAACAAACAAAACTGCCGCATTTGGAGTGAAGGTAATCCTCAAGTGTATGTGGAAACACCGTACATCTAGAAAAACTGACTGTTTGGTGCGCTTTATGGGCTGGTGGAATCAGTGGTCCGTACTTTTTCAAAAACGATGGTGGCCAGAACGTTACAGTCAATGGTGATCGGTATAGAGCCATGACTACTAACTTTTTCATTCCTGAATTGAATAACCATGATATCTAGGAGATGTGGTTTCAACAAGACGGCGCAACATTTCACACAGCTCGTGCCATAATAGATTTATTGAAAGACACGTTTGGTGACCGCCTAATTTCACGTTTTTGACCTGTGAATTGGCCTCCAAGATCTTGTAATTCAACACCGCTAGACTGCTTTCTGTAGGGCTATGTTAAGACAATGGTCTGTGCGGTAAAGCCACAAACGCTTGACCATTTGGAAGACAACTTTCGCCGTGTTATTGCCGATATATGGCCACAAATGTTGGAAAAAGTCAGCGAAAATTGGACGTCCAGATTGGACTACATCCGCGCCAACCGTGGCGGTCATATGCCAGAAACCATATTTAAAATGTAATACCACAAGATTATCTTTCGGATAAATAAAATTCATGTCAATTGAATAATCAATCGTTGTTTTATTGTAATTTAAAGTTCTATACCTCTAAAAAAACACCCTATATATATAGATAAGAACACATATATAAATAGCTTTTACCAGGTGTACTTTGTCGAATACCCGCTTTTTCATTATCTCCCGCTTTTTGACTGATATGGTTAGATCACGTAACTTAAACAGTTATTGTTTTCCATACATGCTAAATTCCATGTTTAGTATGAATGGAAGCTGCCACGCCTACAAAGTTCATCTCGCCCAATTATGTCCTGGCCAAGAAGTTAAACCAAAATTAAACCAAATTTATAAACTTTTACTGTTACCGTTCTCAAGATATACAATAATTAATAGTTAATATGCATGGGAGATGCCTCACCCACTTACAAAATTTCTCCCACTTTTTGACTGATAACTTGTATTAATTATCGATTCTTTTAGTCTCAATTTAGAAACTTCCACTTTAAATATTCTCAGGATATACAAAACTCAACATTTACATTGTATGGAAGGTACCATGACGTCTTATCCAATTTCACTCATTTTTCAACTGACTTGTATTGGCTACCAAATCGTTTACACCAAGTTCAGTAATTGCTATTCTAACCGTTTTCGAGATATTTAAAAATCAATAAATACTTTGTATGGGAGATGTCACTTTCACTTTTAAAATTCCGGCCTTTTCTTGAGTGATGCTTTAATCTGACCACAAAGTTATTTTGAATAAATTCAGAAACATTCACTAGTTGAAGCTAAGCCATCAGTGACACTACACCTTTAGTGGTTCTCGAGTTATAAAATGACGAACATAGGACAACTTATTTTTATATACAGATTGGTGACGGTAGTCATTTCTCGATTCATATCGAGCTTTCTCAGAAATCGTACTATAAGAATGGTTATAGATAGGATTTTTTCCGACGAGTTCAAAATAAATTCAGGGGTACCGCGAGGCTCTGTCCTTTCTGCAACTCTATTTCTAATATTTCTTAACGACTTTTCTTTTCTTACTTCTAATCCTATCTACTCCTTTGCCATTCATATTTTTTTGATCGTAGGCCAAGCTACTTGGAGATTAGAGCGAAAAGGCGGAATATGAACCACACGCTTACAAGCGACCTGGTTAAATTCTCTAAGTGTGGTCGTGCGAACAGGGTCGAATTTAATGCGCGCAAGAACCAATATTGTTTTCTAACACACAGACGTGGTGGAGTGGTCTGTTTCTATGGGTAATGTAGATGTTGATGAATCAGATGCTCTTGATGTTCTGGGCATGAGAATTCACTGTAACGTTCGTTGGAACGATCACATATTTCGAAAGTCGAAAGAAGCATTCAAGTGCTTCAGTTTTTAAGACGTTGCAGGAATTCCTCCACTCCGTCTAATATCCCTTATATTTACAAGACCTATATCCGAACCAAATTGGAATACAACTCTAATGTATTGGCCGGTGCTTCAAAGTCTATTTTGGAGCTTCTAGACCGCTTACAGGAGACTGTGAAGGTTCTTATTAGTGAAGGTAGGGTAGCCAACTCTATCGATTTATTAGAGCATCGTCGCAATGTGGCGTGCGTTTCATTGTTCTAGCGGTACTATTTTGGAATATGTTTTGACAAAATTGAAGAACGTATTCCTCGCCGAGCTCATACGTTTGTAGTTGATTGTCCAGTGAATCGCATAACGCATTATAGGAAGAATTCGTTCTTTGGTCGCACTATTCGTTTGTGCAATAATCTTCCTGTAAATATCACTTACGACATGAGCAAATTTATATCGAACGTTCATAGGCACTATTCTATCCATCCTCCTTCCCTCAACCTATTTTCCTAGTACCTGCACAATGCACTACATGAGTAGTGGTTATCCCCTGAGTGGTGGTCTTAAGAGAAAAAAGGAAAAAAAATCACTGAGGCATAAAAGTACTGCGATCATTTGATCTATTGTACAGCCCTCCTTCTATACAGTATGTCCCAGTAATATCTCTCCAAAACCCCGTCTGTCTAATGAATTTCAGGACGTCTGTTTGGTGCAAACAACTGCATCTTACACGTACTTAGGTATGTCCCCAAAAGTGCATCTATGCCCAACATGTATAGATGTGCTCTCGTGATTCGATCTCCCTAACACAGAATCTTCACAACGGGTTTCAGATTATTCCCATTTTACTCAAGTGTCCATTTAGCCTACAATGAACGGTCAAAAGCCAGGTCAATATCCTAAAATTGTCTCTAGATATTCCAGTGCAGGATTTAAATCTCGTCCTGTTATAGTAACCCAACAAAAGTTTAGATTCCTTCCAGACCCCAGTTCCCAATCCACAAAAAGGTTCTGGTGCTTTCTGAGTTATTCATTTGCTCTTTAATTCATTCGGAATTCATACGTAATCCGGGATCTAGCATAAGCTGACCTTGCCCAGCTAGTTCATTGTCTGTGCAATCTCAAACTAGATGACGTTGACTCAACGTGCTCAAATGGTGGCCTGACTATCAAATAATAGGGCTATATCCTCTCCTTTGTATTTCCTTTTCAAGTTAAATTAAGCACATCTATCAATTGCATAAACCTACGCCTGCAATTTACCAGGGAGTTTTCCTATAGGTTCAGAATATTCCTTCCTAGGGCCAAACACTTCCACGCCTACCACTTTCTGTCTTCGAAATAGCTGTGTGCCACAAAATGGTCCGGTCTTTAGAGGAGCATGAAGCGTCCTAACCTCTCCACTCACTACTGTTACTCAGTCTTGCCCTGAACCATTTGCCAAAGTCATAGGGTTTAACGATGTTGTCCACAGAAGAGAGTAATCGATCACTCGGTCAACCGGGTTGACATGACCCCCACACAACCTCGTGTCAGGCTCATCTCCCGTTGTGCTCTATAGCCCAATTTGTCACTGCCAAGTGCAGCGGACTAAGATCCAATAGAATCTCGAGTGCAGCAGTGGCAAAGTTCCGTTTATGCACGCTAATCTTTGTACCTTATTTAGTTCTGCCAAGGTTGTTCCCAAACTCGTTCTCACCGCCCATGCAACGGTCCTATATGTCACAATCGGTCTGACCATCAAGGTTTACATTCAGTATAGTATTCTTGGGTTACAGTCCCCTGCAAGCTTCCACTTGAGCTTTTACTTCAAACAGATGCACTGCACAGGAGCACTTCCTCAGATAAGTTCGGAAACCAGCCTGACATTCTAATAAACCTGGCTATTGACCTAATGTCAAGGATCGATAGTTCCGATAAGCCATCGGAAAAGTGACAGGTCAGTGTGAGAAGTCTCCGCCGAGCGAGAGACAGACACTGGCAGATAAAGTGAACCACAGTATCCTCCTTTACAGCTTATTCACAGCCACGACAATAGTCATTTGCAGGTAAGCGCAGCTTTTATGCGCGCCTACAAATAACGCAATGTTACGTGAGAATGGAACAACTATGGAGATTCTCCGACGGTCCTGTTTAAATAGTTGATTGGCAAGCTTCATATTCAACCAGAGAAAGGTGAGTCTGGCAATAAACAAGAGTCACCATCTATCCAGGCTGTTTCATTGTCTAACATATAGTTCAGCTTGATCGCCAGTTTAACGTGAGGAAGAATGTACGGAAGAAGTATGCCCGCCCTAGCGAGCACATCAACAGCACAGTTACCCTGGATGTCCCTGTGACCAGGATCCCAGATGAGGTATACACAAAAGTGTTGTGATAATGCCATAAAAGAATCACGGCAGTACCTTACGATCCCATAATATTTCCAGATATTTTTCCTCCTTCCTTGGCGGTATTTCCTCACACAGGAGTTGAATACTCCTCCACTTACTAAGTTTTCTCTTTCTAGTGAATGGCACTATCATGGTTTTGCCGTGTTAATGTTTAACCCTGTCATCTCACGTTATCGATTTACTAATCCAAGTCCATTTCGAATAATTTCACACAAGGTATCCGCAACAATGTCGTCTGCATAGTTCTGGAAATTAATGCCTGTCGTAGATGGTGTGCTTAAAAGTTCATCAACAACTAGACTCCAAATTGATCTTCCCTTGTGGTGCATCAGGCGATACGATAACTTATTTGAAAGGTGACGTCTTAAGCTTCACTTTGCTAAAAGACATTATTAAAATCGCATTAAGTCCATACTGTGCTTTTCTGTAATAAAAAACGTAAAAATGCTTCGCAGGCTGTTCAAAATCTTAAAAGAAATCCATAATCAATTGTTTTTCAAACAATTAAACAAATTCCAAAACGAACATTTCCCAACAAGTAGGCAATAATTCATATTTTATAGGTTTTGGCTTTCTAATCAAAATTTCAAACAGAGGGGGAAAACCATATTGAGAGTAATGAAGTAAAACACATTTTAAAGTGTTGATAACAGATTTGATAAATCAACAGTTTTTTTTTTCAAAATGTTTTGTACAACATACTACCTACCTCCACCCCTGCTTAACATAGTTTTATGAAACATTAAACAATTTCGCAATTTTCTAAATTGCTAAAGATGGTTTCTCATATTTTTCTCCATTTCCTTTAAGGCATATTGAGAGGAGTTCTAAAGAAGCGTCAAATCAAATTTTGAAATACAAGTGCTTGGCAAACAAACTCAATAACGTACGGAAGGTGTTTAAAATATTTTCAAATAATTTTTTTTTGCAATTTTGTTGACGTCAGGAGGAAACATAAAAGCAAAAACGTAAAATAAAAAAAAATAAGAAAAAAAGAAAATATGATTAAATATTGCCTTAAATCTAATGCTGCTGCTGCTATACAATCTGCTCTTGCTGTCAAAGAGAGAGAGAGAGAAAAAAACAACTACAACAGCAGCAGCAATAAGAAGGTCTATTAGATAAACACATACACTTATACTCATATCAATGGTACCGTACATGTGTGTATATGTATATATGCGTGTGTTTTGTTGTAATCGTTAAAGGTAATGGAAGACGGCGAAGAAGTAAAAACATAATAAAGGAAAATTGCTTATCATACGAAAATTTTCCCACAGCTAAACACAACAACAACAGCAGCAAGAACAACTAACTGTAACACGAAGTTATTGAGTGGAAAATATAATGATTTGAAACAACACATACATACACACACACACACACTCTTAAATCTATATCACTAACTAACCAACACACATGCATTACACATAGTTAACCAACACATTTTTTGTAAGAATGTCGAGCAATTTAAGTAACTGATACCGTTACAGTTTCGTGGTTGTGTGTGTGTGTCTGTCTGTCTTCGTGCAAGGTTAACTAGCGTTTAAAAGGTTGCTTAAGAAAATCTTTATTTTTTCGTATGTGATTCCATGTTTACAGTTATAATATTGGGTAGAGGCAAAAATTATTTCTTTTTATTGTAAACAAGTTATAATATCAACAAAGTTTCACAGGATGTCATGAACAGCATGTAGCTTTCTTAGTTTGAATGAATTAAAAGAGGCAGTAGTAAAGTTGAAGAATAAGAAAGCAGCAGGCTAAGACGGCTTTCTGGCAGAAACCTTACGAGCAGACCTCACATGCGCCGCTTAATTACTACGGACTCATATCATATCAGCATGAGAGGAAGGGAGACTGCCTTTAACTTTGAAGAAAGGCATCATTCTGCAGCTACCAAAAAGTGGCGACTTGAAACATTACAATATCCGGAAAGAAATCGCATCATATACAAGATACTAGAAGTCATAATACTTTGAAGGCATCGAAACAAAATAGAGAATATACTGCAAGTCCAACAAGCAAGCTTCCGGCTAAATAAAAGCTACATAAACTAGACCATCACTCTACGCATCATAATAGAACAGTCTCTAGAAAGGCGTACTCCCCTATACCCATTGTTCGTCGACATCAAGAAAGCCTTCGATATCATCAAATGGACTGTCATGTGGAAAGCATTGAGAACAAAAAGAGTAACCCAGGAAATAATCCGAATAAAAAGTGCAAAGTACAGGGATGCGTGATGGGGGTGGCGTGGTGTATGGGTTAGAGTGCAAGCATAACAACACAAACGACCGAGGTTCAAGCCACAGTAGAGGACATGGCGAATAAAAATTTAATTATGGTATAGCATGATTAATAAAAGAGACTTCGACTTCCCTCCAGACAACTCCATCTATAAAAGAAAGAAGAAGTCCCTCTAACCTTCCCGCATACCACAACGATGATGACAAACATCAGACGAATCATCAAGAAAACACGCCACCACGGGAAAAATATTACAATTCTAAAGCAAAGATCACCATCACTTAGCAAGGATCTTCACCACTACGCAAAATCTTATGAAAGAAGCTACAGTGGATTAATCATCTAAATAAAGCAATGGATGCTTTGTAGAAAGCCAATATATGCTCCCTAGAGGAGTGATCGAGAAAAAAATTAGAATGTCCCTCTGTTCTTTACAACGGAAGCATTAGTTGATCAAAGATGTCAACATAAGCGAAGTCAATTGTCAGAGAAAAGGTATAACATGGAGTCTCTCACGGCAACTCAAAGACATAAATTATGCAGATGATATTTTTCTACTATCACACAAGATCTCTAATATGCAGTCAAAATTAGAAGAGCTGGAAAGAATGTCTCACAGTGTTGGACTTGAGATAAATATCAATATCAATCTGGCAAGCAAAATGGCCACAAATGGAAGCGTAGTAACAGGCATTGACACAGGCTCAACAAAGCAAGAGCGGCATTCGGGCGATCGCAGTCAGTATAGAGAAGCTCATACATATCCAGGAAAACCAAGTTAAGAATATTCAACACATTTGTAAAGTCAGTTCTGTTGTATGGCAGTGAAACCTGGCTTGTGTCTTACACCATCAGGCAAAAGCTACAGGCTATTCACCAACAAGGGCCTTAGAATCATATGCAAGATATTCTGGCCTAACGGCATAAGTAACATGGAACTATATTAACAAATGAACAGCCCAGATAAGGCAAAGCCAGTACCTAAAACGGAAAGTAGAGCAAATTGAGAAGGACTTTGAAGCAAATAAAATATCTGACAAGTGATATAGATGGTGTATTGGACGTATGGAAAGAAATTAACGAAATTTTGAACAATTACACTTATATACCACTCAACTGTGAAGTGTACACTGCTAAAAACGAACTCGAACTACCCTCTACAATAAGTAGACGCAATGAGCAGACTTAAGAATCATTAGAGCTGGGGCAGCTAAGCAATAAACGCAGAATTTTTAAAATACGGTGGGTTTGAACTTTACAAACGCATACATCAGCTAATGCTAAAAATAAGGGTGCAAGAACAATTACCTAAAAGATGGGAGTAGAGTGGTACCAGTTGAGTACCAATACAAAAAAAGAGTGATAAGGCCAAATGCGGAAACTTTAGGATTATTTCTCTGCTGAATCTAAGCTAACATACAAGGTATTTTCAAATATTCTCTATAATCGGTTGAAAGCTTACGAACGACTATGAGTGTGGCTTTAGAGCAGAACGATCAATAGCTGACCAATGCTTTACACTGTGCGACGAGTATAAGATTATGCTATACTTTCCGTATATTGATTTTTACCACGCGTTTGACAAGCTCAACAGGAAAGAAATTGAAGATCACTTAAAATTGCTTAAACTAGAGCATCTGATAAACATTCGCCTTGAGTCATTTGCTAAGGTGATTATTGGAAGACGAATGACGAAATGCGACATATAAGATCCAAATCGGCAACTAAACTTTGAATAAGTTCTGTAATGTAAGTACCTGGGAGTCACTGGCCATACAGGACAGAATATAAGACGAGTGCAAAACTGATAAAGTCTAGTTTACTCTCTAAAAACTTGAAACTTTGATAATATAAAACCGTCATAAGAACCAAACTGATATATGGTAGCGAATGCTGGATGCTGCGAGCAAATGAAATCGAATAAATTACACTGCTTCGAAAGAAGATATGTCCCTATACAACTTGAAGGCGGTACATTCCGCATCCGGTACAATGAAGAACTAGACTAACTCATCAACGGTGCAAATGTGACTTAATATATTATAGCACGAATCCACAGGACTGTAAAAAAACAGATCGATTTGTTGATGTAGAATATGACATAAGAAATATAAGCGTATTCGAGGTCAAAAGATATGCGGAATAAGCGAAATGTAATGGAAGTAATGGTTTACCCCGAATTGTGATGATGACTTCCGATCTTTAATAGCTAATAGCGGCCATTTTGGTTTAGCTACATTGGTCGAATTGGGATGGCGTGATGTAGTGATTAGCATATAGCACAAGTAGCTCGGGTTCGAATCCGCAGCAGTAAACATGACGAAAATAAAAAAATAATTTAATTGCTGTTTGGATTGTGCTTAATAGTGAGACTTCAATCTCCAACACATAAATCCATCTAAAAGAACGCTGATCATCCAGCTTACCTCTGGCTTTGACAAACATCAGACGAATGATCAGAAGAAAACGCAGGATTTTGTGCTGGCGGGGTAATCGGCGGTCACCTTTAACGGCAAGAGCTATAGGTTGATAATTATCGACTTTTTTTAGCCTGAATTATGAGATATTGTGGTTTCAACAGGACGACGCTAAATGTCACACAGCATTGTTATCTAAGCTGGAGTTGATGTGAATTGGCCAGCGAGATCGTGAGATTTGGTCACACAACGGCCAGCGTAACAAATTTAGCCTGATTTATGCGCCAGAATTATGGAAAATTAGACATTGCGGATATGAGTCACCCAGCAAGATCGTGATAGTCACTGTTATGCGCATAAAATACTGTTACAAAAATAAGTTTGGGCACCACAGCGTTTATTACATCGCTCAAATAAATAAACAAAAGCTGCAAGAACAACTCTATGCGTGCTGTTTACAAATAACCAAATCTACAACAACAACAACCATTAGCAGAGATAAAGTAAATAAAAAAATACGGCAACAAAAATAATTAAACAGCAAAGAAAACAAGTAACAGACATTAAACCAGCAACAACAAATACTTAGATCTGAAAGAAGTAGATGTACACATACGTATGGCTACAAAAGAACTAAAAAGAAATGAAAAGAAAGAAATGGAATCTACCTGAAGTATCGAGAGGTTCGAGAGCTTTCGATGTGTTGTTTACTCAGTCATATAAAAACACATCGATGCGTACAACGATCAGTTTGAGAAAAGTAAACACAGCGAAAGTGTTATTGGTGTGAAGAGAGTTTGTTGGTTAAACTCTGTGCCAAGAGATTTTATAAGCAGTAAACTCGTGAAGTGAATCGAGAAGTAAAAAACTAGTTTAGTTGGAGCTAACTCAGTAAGGAGAGTTAAGTGTGGATAACCTCTGGTTGAAAAGGTTGTGATCGAACCCAAGTTATAACTAAGATCGGGTTGGAAGATCTTTAGGAAGAAAGATTTGTGGAGTAGTTGTTGTTGTTTACAAAGTTGTAAACAGACAGAGTCATTAAGAATAAAAATTGTTATCGGCTGTAAAAAGATTACAAGCAGTGGTGCACATAACTGTGTTGAATAAAGGATTTTTAATTAAAATTTAACACAAAATTTATTTTATTTTAACTACAATCTGCGAACTCATAAATACACGTTTTTAAAAAGGTAAAACGTAATACCTTTTTAGGAGCATATTTCTGCTGTCTCTGGTAATAACTGATGGGAAATTACTTTCTTTCTCCACTCAATAAAGCAATTTTCATGTATATAGAGTATAGGTGAATAGTTAAAGATATGTATGTGTAAGTGTCGGAGTTCATATGAGCTTAGAGTATATATATATGTTCTTGTGTGTGACAGTGTGTGGGTATTTGTATTACACTTCATGTCATTTCCATTAACCTGATATTTTTGTTTACTTTTCTTTAGTGAAAGTGTTTTTTTTTTCCTTTTTTTCTTTATTATCATCAACATCATCATCATCGACACACACATACAAATTACAATTTATGTCGAATTATTTTTCTCTCTCTCTCTCTCTAAAATAATATATACTTTTAAAAGGGGGGTAATATGATACTTTTTCTCTACGCACCCCCAACCATCATCCTTTCTTTTCTATTTAGCATTTATGTTATAAAAATGTAGTAGAAACTAAAACTAGATCGTAAATTGGAACACAAAAGCATATACGAGTCTTGCACACCACAAACACACACACTCGCACATAAACGCATAATACTTAAAGATTGTACCCCCTTAAAGTATGTTTTATTTATTGTAGAAATTACATTAAAGCTTTACCTCTTCCATCTTATATGAGTACATTTGTATGTGTATGTGTAACATTCAGATGTATGTGTAACATTCACATGTATGTGTAACATTCACATTTGTGTGTAACATTCACATGCTCGTTTGTATTCATTGTTTTATTTGTGTTTTCACTTGTTCGGGGATATTCCCGTAAATAAATTTTTTCTTGCAATTTAACTGCTGTATGGTGTATGTATTGTATGAGTGTGTGTGTTTGAATATGTTTTTCGATTTCCCATAGATTTTCTTAAGTTGACGTAAATTACTTCCATTACATTAACACGCTTTTATTTTTCAGTTTCACATTCTTTAGTTTTTGTTTATAAGCAGCAGTTTATTTTGTATAAGAATTTATATGCGAATCTGTGTTGTTGCTATTTATGTTGTTGTTGTTGTTGTTCTTATCAGCAAAATTTTAATGTTTAGTTTTACCGCCAGTCTTAACCGTAAGAAAAATAAGGTATTTTTAGTCGAAAAACAAAGTTTTCAAAGAACGTAGAGTGAGTAAAGCACAGAGCAGCACAGCTGTTAATAGGTTTATAAATTCATAAGATTTATTTGTTGTTGAAGCGTGAAGTCATCAATAATTTAATGTGTTTCTCTTTGCTGCAACGCTATACAAATATTCATAACATATATATTATTTTAACCATGTTTGTGAATAATTTTATATGCTGAAAGAGTTGGCGCTAACGGTTAACAAAAGAAAATATAACTTATCAATGGAGCCTTCTTTTTAATCGTTCTGATAATATTGTTACGGAAATAATAATGCCTAAATTTTTGGTATATTTGGTAGTTATGTATCACCCTGTTAACGACGTACTTATTTGCGTATTTGGCAGCACTACCAGTTCGACCATCTTTTATGTTACATTTGAATTAATGGATACAAAATAGAGGATATGAGACATTTCCGGAACTTTCCAAACTGTAGGCAATTAGGTATATAAAGAGGCTGCTTTATCTACACGCCAGTTAGTTATCGTTTTGCTGTCATTACGTAAAGTCGCACGTAAAAGTGTTATATAAACGAATATCAAGTGCAAGTTAATAAGTTGTTGTATTAAGATAAACTGTATAACAGCAAAAGTGAGGAAATAAAACTGTACCAAAAACAAAGTGGTGTTAATTTTATTTTAACTCAATATACACCAGCTCAAACATTTTAAAAAGGTTAAAACGTAACAATATTATTTTTCTTTTGTTCAAAATCTGTATATGTTTGCATTAGGCCCAGTGATTGATTAGAAAATGACAAGCAATTGATGAAAACTTTAAAAAATTAAGAAAATGACCTTGAAAAATACTGCGGTCATTATTCATTGAGTTGCAAATAAAATCAGGATCTAAATTGGAAAAAATAGGGTGTTTTTTATACAGGTATGGAACTTTAAGTTGCAATAAAACAACGATGGATTATTCGATTGACATGAATTTTATTTATCCGAAAGATAGTCCGGTGGCATTATATTTTAAATATGATTTCTGGCATATGACCGCCACGGTTGTCGCGGATGTAGTCCAATCTGGACATCCAATTTTCGATGACTTTTTCCAACATTTATGGCCGTGTATCGGCAATAACACGACGAATGTTGTCTTCCAAATGATCAAGCGTTTGTGGATTTACCGCATAGACCAATGACTTTACATAGCCCCACAGAAAGTAGTCTAGCGGTATTAAATCACATGATTTTGGAGGCCAATTCACAGGTCCGAAACGTGAAATTAGGTGGTCACCAAACGTGTCTTTCAATAAATCTATGGTGGCACAATCTGTGTGACATGTTGCGCCGTCTTGTTGAAACCACATCTCCTGGACATCATGGTTATTCAGGAATGAAAAAGTTAGTAATCATGGCTCTATACCGATCACCATTGACTGTAACGTTTTTGAAAAAGTACGGACCAATGATTCCACCAGCCCATAAAGCGCACCAAACAGTCAGTTTTTCTGGATGTAACGGTGTTTCCATATACACTTGAGGATTACCTTCACTCCAAATGCGGTAGTTTTGTTTGCTGACGTAGCCATTCAACCAGAAGTGCGCTTTATCGCTAAACAAAATTCGCTTATGAAAATTGAAAAAATTAAAAAAAAAATTCACTTATGAAAAATAAAAATTGCACTTTTTGCAAGCGTTGTTCAGTCGTTCGTCTATTCATGATGAATTGCCAAACCAAACTGAGAATAAATCACTTGACAGCTGTTAAATCGATCGCCATCTTGAAAAGTAATGCCAACTTAAAGTTCTATACCTCTATAAAAAACACGCTATATTTTTATTTTGTTTATTTTGCCAGCGACGTTTTAGAGGTTAATTTTAAGCAGAATAAGATTTAGCATGGAGGATGGCGTGGTATAGTGGTTAGAACGCACGCATACAATACAGGCGGTCCTGGTTCGAATCCCTAGCAGAAAACATAATGAAAAAAAAAATAAAAAAAATTAAAATGCAGTTTCGAGTGAGTAATAGAGAGACTTCAACCTTCCCCTTGACAAATCCATCTAAAAGAACCGTGACTTCTGGCGATGATGCGATTTATTATGAACAATTCTCTTTAAATTCAACAAACCAGTGGCGTTCATTCATATTACCCAGCTTATGAAGTTGTTCGGGCAATTTTATTTTCTTCATGAATATTACAACCAGGGTTGCTAAAAGATAAAAATCCTTTCAAAAAGCTTCTTGAAATACACCAAAATCAACTGTTACACTAATTTTTATTACATTATCTTTTAATTTAAATATCGTAAATATTGTACTGATATTACCTTTACAATTCCCGGAATGCCATCGGGTGTTTTTTTTTCTACAATTGTCTCTGGTTTATCGACGTAAACAAGTGACTTTTTATAAGCAAAAAAAGAGTACTACTACAATGAGCTTAAATTACACGATCTTGCTGGCTTATTAATGGGATCATTACGTGAATTTTTCTTTTAACAAAAGTTTTTCTTGGGTAAATCAAAAGCACCGCGCGATGTGTGGCGTGTGAAGCAAGATTAATATCAGCTAATTGAGGTACGAACAAATTTCGAATCATGTCCCTACACCGTTAAACTTTGACAGTAACATTCTGGCCATCATCGTTCTTGAAGACATATGAACCAATGATTCCACCAGCCCATAAAGCACATCAAACTGTAGTTTTTTGTGGATGTAATGGTGTTTCAGTGCCGCTGCGGTATGATACGTAAGGCGCGCGCCTATCAACCAGAAGGTCAGATCATCTATAAAAAGAAACAATTTTACAACGGCGGTAAAACCTCATAACATTAGGTAGTAACTGATTATGAGTATTACTTACTATTGAAAACTTCTCTAATGCATTTGCCGTTCGAAGCCGGCGTTAAACTGTAGGTCCCTTTCAATGAGTCTAAAAATAGAATCGGGTGCAGCTTATTGATTGAGAGAAGTCCTTATGTTCCTTGATGGAATGTTATGGGAATTAAAGTAAATGCTGTTTCGACAAATGCTTGTGGATTTTTCTCACTCCAATGTGACAATTCTGCTTATTTATGTACCCATTCAATCAAAAATAGGTTTCATTGGCGAATAAATTTTTTAATTTTGAGTTTAACGAGCAGAACCATTAATTTGATAAAAAAATTCAACAATTTGCTAGCGTTGCTCTGATGTAAGTTTATCTATAATGAAATGTCAAACCAAACAAAATAAAAAGTAATTATCAGCTGTTTAATCGGTGATCAAATAAAGCAGTGTTGCCAACTCAAAGCTAAAAACCTTAAAAAGAAACAACCCATATAAGCAAAGCAAAAAAAGTATGCTGCTTTGACTATTGCTTAGTTTTTTTTGAAGTAAAATATAAAATCCCGAAAAATGTTCGCTTAAGTGTAAATTATGTAAAAAATATTCAAAGTTTGACCATAAAAATGTAAATCTTGTTGTTCTTTTCCTTAACAACATAATTCTTTTTTTTGATTCTTTGCCATCACTTTTCACATTGAAGCATCATATTTTAATCATTAAAAAAGTTTTTATTTTTTGTTTTTAAATTTTTATTCGACACCTTTTGTTCACTTATTAAAAAAAGTTTTTTTTTGTCATGTTTTTCTGGCCAAAATTTGATG
Organism: Wohlfahrtia magnifica; assembly: GCA_023159175.1. Classification (NCBI taxonomy): domain Eukaryota; kingdom Metazoa; phylum Arthropoda; class Insecta; order Diptera; family Sarcophagidae; genus Wohlfahrtia; species Wohlfahrtia magnifica. The sequence goes on from JAKWBJ010000538.1 coordinate 2,665,256, forward strand.
TATGAGTCATGTTTTCTTACCTCATGCTTTGGCAGGACATGGTTTTTACTTCTTTAACTGGCCTGTGTAGCCGCTAAAAAGTTTTTAATATTTTTTCCAAATAATTTTTTACGAATTTTCTTTTGTATTTTCTTTCTTCCTTCACATTACCTTTTGTTATTTCGTTTTAATCTTTCTTTAAATATTTTTATAATTTTTTTACGCCATATTTTGTATGATTTTTTGTTGTTTTTTTTTAATTTCTCACTTAGCGGAAGTGGTTGAATTTATTCATTTGGAAACTGTTCACTTTTTTCTTTCATTTTGTTGCTTTTTTTTATAAAAATGTTTCACTTTTCTGCTACGCAGTAATTTTTCATAAACATCTTATGACAGCTCTGTCTCGTTTCGACCATAGAATAAATGGCTTAAAGGAAACTTTAAGTGAATTCTAAAGGTATCCCTTTATCTATGGTGTGGGGCTAGTATTGTTGCATGGTTGAGTTAAGATTTAAATTAATTAATAAATTACGTTTTAAGAAAAATCATTAATGAAAAAAAATTATACGAAAAAATTATTAGGCATAAAAAATTATTCAATTTTTTTTTTTTTTAAAGGAGAAAATTTTAATAAATTATTTACATATGAGAGAATCTTAAGCTTTTGTAAAGAAATATATTTTTTTAAACTTTGGCAAGTTTGATTTCTTGAAGCGTCTACAAGCTGAGGTGACTGCTATTCCGAAAGTCACTAATTGGTTTGCAAGAAATATTACCATGATTAGAAAAGTAAGCATTTGTAGCAATGGTCAGGCGGTCTCTGGAGTCTATGTATTGACTACCTAACTAGCTAACCGCTAGACGGTGTGGGAACACCAATCGTCACTAATGTTATATTTGAATTGTAAGATTTTTACATGAGGCGCATATGGGTTCCAGTACGCAGCGATTTTGCAGGGAACTGTATTGCAGATGAACTAACTAGACGAGGTAAAGCTCTACTTGTCTTCTATGTTATATTTTGTAAGCGAGAGAGCTGTGGCTAGTTGTTGATTGGTTGTTAATCAGGCACTAGTGAGTCTGTCAAAGCGTAGAATTTCGGCTTGTCTATCTTGGTTATTGTGGGTCAACGTAGTGCAGTAATTGCTGGGAGGAGAAGGTAGCTAAGATTTAACACTTTGAATTCAATATTATTTGGTCAATTTTTGTGGGATAACAGTAGCAATGCTGGAAAAAAAATTTAAAAAGGATCTCACAGAACTTGGTCGCTGTCAATATTTTGTTCAAAGTTAATACCGTTCTTTCAGGTCAAACTAAGCTTAACAAAAATTTATCGATTTTAAATGTCTGTATGGTTAAGCCCTACTTATGTAGTAAAAATCTCTGTAGAAGTCCACATATGGCGTAATCTTTAACAGAATTCTGTGAAGTATGAGACTAGTGATTACGGGTGCGCTCAGGTCTACCCCTTTCGAAAACCTTATTTGTAGTGCTGAATTGGCTTCCGAAGGGCCTGCCTGGTGGCTAAGCAGATGGCGATTATGTATGCGATAAAGTTGAGGATGGCGAGGGCATGGTCTGACAACGGTCATGGGCGTTCTTGAGGTATTTGGATATGATCCCTGGTAGGGTGGATTACTGTATACCCAAACCTTTCCTGAGTAGAATGCTTTCTGTAAGTAATATCAACAGAATCAAGCATTAGATGCGGTTCTATCCAGATGTACACGGACGAGTCAAAATCGTCGGGAGGCGTCTGGGCGGTGCCTTTATTCCCGCATATGAGGTGAGAGTATCCATTGTCTTACAAGCGCAGGTCTCGGCAATAAAGATGTCAGCGAACTGGTTGATATACTACGAAGGTATTTTATGTTGATATCCGGTACAGTCAGGTAGCGATCATGACGCTCTCCATTGTCTCTACTCGACATGGTATGTGAATGCCGAGCATATCTAGACGAGATGGCGAAAGATTGAGTCTACCGTTTAATAACTACAGCAAGAGTTGTCATGCTGTGGATGAGGAGGATACTGTCGAACTGTTTTCCTTGGCAGTCCATTTCTGCATGCCATACCGGAACTGGCTGATGTAAATGTCAATTTGTTTCGAGCCGAGATGTTGACATGCCCGTCCACTTGGTTTCTACCTTCTAATGGTATCACAGTGGGATCAGTATTGGCTACTCGTTATAACTAACTGACTAACTAAATGTTGTTATAACAACACATCAAGATGGACGAATATTCTTGATTCAGTTGAAATGAAATACTAAAAGTAATTCTCATTGAGTTTATGATACTAAAAAACATAATTAAGGAAATTTTCTTGCCTATATTGTATGTAGTAGAATAGAGCATAGATACGCCGAAATTTTTCTATATTGATTATAACCGAAGTCAAGAACCTTCAAAATTCTTTTTCGACTGGCTTAGTTTAAATAAACCTGTACATGTATATTCATTACCCATCATTTCTATATCTGTTGGTTTAAAAGGTGAATCTTTCTTTGGCGTCTTAACTATACGTGCGGTATAGCTAGGCTCTGCTGAACTTGCTTCGCTAAGAAGAGGACTTACTGCCTTCGTGCCTGGAACGGCATGGCCATCCTTAGCCTTTTTGTCGTTCTCTCGGGCACGCTGATAGATGTGATTCTAAGAATGAGGAAGACACTCTATTTCACCTTATGTGCCAGTGTCCAACACTTTCCATTAGATAACAGAAGTACTTGGATTCATATTTCTTGTCATATATGGCTGAACTTGCCAAAATGAAGGCTACCTCAAGAACGAGATTTAGTTGTAGTCAAAATGGTTTCATATGAAGACTGTTCGATCCAATTCGAAACAATGAGCTAAACTTTTGGCCTAAGTGAGACTTTTTAGGAGGGTCTGACATCAAACCTAAACCAACAGTTAAATCACAACTCAGTTTTAGCCTCGAATCCCAAAGGGCTAATGGATCATACTTTAAAGCTGTATAGATTAAGTAACTCTGGAATTAAGATTTTCGCTCAACAAAGCATTGTGCTCTGGATTAGAAAAAGCTAAATCCTAAGTTTTCTTTATTTCAAAGAAAGCAGATCCTTGTTACGAACCTGGTTTTTGGCCCTCCGTCACTCCTCAAAGGAGCATATTTGCTTTTCACAAAGCATCCGTTGCATTGTTTCAGTTTCATTAATCAAGTTGATTTTCAGGCTAAGTAGATGACTAATCTACTGTAAGTCGCCTCCATATAATTGTGTAGTGGTGAATATCCTCGCTAAGTAGTAGTGATGGTCCTTTATTAGAATTTTATTTTTTTTCCCAATAGGTGGCGTTTTCTCCTCATCATTCGTCTGATGTTTGTCATCATCGTCAGAGGCAGGCTGGAAGGTCAGGGGGCTTATTTAGATAGATTTGTTTGGAAGAAAGTTGAAGTCATTAAACATTTGAAACCGCAATTAATTTTTTTTTGTCATGTCCTTTGCTGGATAGTTGAACCTGGGCCGCTCGTGTTGTATACGTGCGCTCTAACCACCTCCCTACAAATCCGGTTAGACTGAGTGATAAAAAGGAAAGTCGGCTACACCAACATATGTTTGGGTTTTTTTTCGAGTTAAGCGCGCTGTATTCAGTCGACTTAAAGATGAAACAGAATTGGGTCTTCACGATTTCTTCCATACAAAATGACAAAATAATCGTCGGCAAAATTAGTCGTGAGACGGAATCTATTTTATTTTGACAGCGTTTTTTCTTACTCCCTCAATAGCGCTCTCACAATCTGTATGTGATGTTACTGTACTTTCACTGAATTTTATGCATTTTGTTAACAAAAAACATACGTTTTTGGTTTGGAGTGAAAAACAAAAACGAAAAGGGCAATTGACAGTGTTTGGAATTGCGGCTGTCGATTTTATTATGGGCCATATTTTTTGACAGCGTTTTTGCTTGTAGTTGCGAACTGTATCTGTATCATCACTTAAGCGTACAAAGATTTTGCTTGCAGTGTGAGTTTTAATTAAGAGAAGGTGTTTAAAGCTACTGATTCCTATTAATTGTAACAATAACGCTACGGAAGTGAGTGTGAAAATATAGTCTTAAAGTTTTTATGAACAAATCTTGTTTTTGATATTTCCGTAACAAATGTTTCGTTACTAATTCACGGTAAGAAACAACACATCGAGCCATAAGCAAAACAATCCTTTTAGCTTTTTAGTTCATCACAATTGAAGGCTTCTCAACCTTAGTCATCAAGAGAGATAGAGAGAGAAGGAGTGAAAGAGAGAGAGGGGAAGAGAAAGAGAGTATGAGAGAAAATATTCTTGATTCTTGCTTAACGTCAAAATGAAAAAGAGTTTAGCCATCATCTTCATTATGGCTTAGCGGAAGTAACAGATACAACGACTAAAAGTACCGTTAACGGAAATAATGCAAATTTTCGTCTCCACAAGAAGCACCATGACAGTGACTCAAAAAGGGAAAATGTAAAGAAAAAGGAAGTCTGCGTGGAGTATTTTTAAGGTATTCCAGTTCGCAAAAAGGGTCAACAACAACTGTTAGTTGTTAAAGTTGTTCTTGTTACTGTTGTTTTATAGACAAATTTTAATTCCGTTTTTTGTTTAAGTTTTACTTTCAACTTCTGATGTTTGATTGGGTGGGTATTGGAACGAATATTCGTACTTTAAAATATTTGAAGTTAAAGTTGTTTTGTTGGCAATTATTTTGCATATTTAAGCAAATAAACAAATTGTTTGTTATCAGCAACAAAAACGATAACAAAAACAACAGTAAAACAACATAAACAAAACCCTTATTTTACTATTTTCTCTCTCTTAAGACTTTCTTTCTAAAAGGTTGGCCAATTTCAAGTCTTTTAGCCACCTTCTGCAACTCAGAAACACCTTTAATAGCCATTCCTTAGATTCTAAGAAGTTTTTTTGAGGCAACATTTGTAACATTAATATTTTGTGTTGTTGTTGTGTTTTCTATTGCCCTTACGGTGTATCACTGCTTCCTTTACCAGCATCTAGAAAACTCAAAAGGCAACAGCCGTTGTAGTGTTTTTAGTGGCAGAACCAGAAACGAAAAGATGCAGAGAAAAAAAGTGAAAAACTGTAATTAAAATTCAATTAAGGAATTACTTTTAGAGTTTGTTGATGGTATTAAATAAACAGCAACAGCAGCAAAAGCAGCAACAGCATTACAAAAACTCCTGTTCTATGGGATTGCAGTAAAAAAAAAATTATTCCAACAAATGTTGGTAAAAGTATTAGAGCAGCAAAAGCAACACCAAAAGGTCGAAAAGTTTTTCCACATCGATTGTTCTTTAATTTATGATTATTAGTTTTTACTTGAATGTTTTTGTTATTGTTGTTGGCTTTATTTCTTGTTATTTTAGCACTTGTTCGAGTTTCTGGTTTTAGGTGAATATGTAGTTTTTATTTTTATTATTTTTATGGTCATTTGGTCATTTATTTATATTAAAAAAAAAATAAAATCTTTAACTATTTAAAACAAAAATTTAAAAGTTTTAGAGGTTCATAACTTTGAGTTGGCAACACTGCTTTATTCAACAACCCATTTAACAGCTGATAGTTGCTTTTTCTTTAGTTTGGCTTGATATTTCGTTATGAATAGACTTACACCAGAGCTTGAAAATTGTTGAAATTTTTTTATATAATTAAAGACTCTATTCGTGAAACTTATCAACCCAATTTTTGGTTGAATGGGTACATAAATAAGCAGAATTGTTGTGTTTGAAGTGAGGATAAGCCAAAAGCTTTTGTCGAAACACTATTACATTTATAAGAAATTAGCGTTTAATGCGCTTTATGGGCTGCCGTAGTTATATTTTCTTCATCACCAATAGATTAATTAGTTGAAATTGAAACAAAGTAGGGCATATTCGCTTACATACAGCGTTGCCAGAATGATGATTTTATCATATTTTTGATAATTTTTTTTACCAAAATATGATTTGATGATTTTTTATATCAAATGTTGAATCTTTAAATTTAAAAATGATGATATTTTATTGCGACCAAAGTACAGATTGTTTAAAAGAAATAGAAATAAAAAACAATTAATTTTTAAAATTAAATAATTTTATGCCAATCAACTTGTAGTAAATTATTTATGTTTGCTAGGTAAAGGGTCTGCCAAATAATTTTTTTTTTGAAAATGCTATAAAAAAAAACTACTGAATATTTTCTCAAATTTCTTTTTTTATTTGAAAGTACAATCCTTCCGGTTAATAATGCAAAAACGGCTGGCCACGCAGTAGCCTACACGATCGGTCCAATTTTTAAGCACATTATCGACTGCGTGCAGCTGTATTTCACCAATGGCTTTACTAACATTGTTCTTTAAAGCGTCAATTGTCTCTGGCTTGTTGGCGTAACACTTATCTTTGACGGCACCCCACAAATAATAGTCCAATGGTGTCAAATCGCAGCTCCGAGGTGGCCAAACGACATCAGCTCTGCGGCTGATAATGCGATCTTCAAAAACAGGGCGCAAAACATCCTGTGTAGCTTCGGCTGTGTGGCACGTAGCGTCGTCATGTTGAAACCAAATGTTGCTAATATCCTCCTCTTCAATTTTTGTGAACAAAAATTCATTCAACAAGGCCCGATAACGATCACCATTGACTGTAACGGCCATTTCTTGCTCATTTTCGAAGAAAAACGGCCCAATTGTGGCTCTGGACCAAAATCCGCACCAAACAGTGACTCGTCTTGGGTGTATTTTGTTTGTTTACATACCCGCCAAGATCAAAATGAGCTTCATCTGAAAAGATGAACTTTTTTGGCAAAATCGGCATCTTCTGTATGTCGATCGATCAAAGTAATGTCGCAATATTTCCCAGCGTTGTTCAAGCGTATACACAACCATATTCGTTTAGCGGAAGGATAAAACTAATTATCTGTCATATCAGACATGAGATAAGTGTTACCATTCACGAAATACGCACTAGTTGAAAAAAAACGTTAGATGGCGGACCCGATACTTTGTGTATAATCTACACAAAAATTTATCATTGTGTTTGGGCATTGGGAAGTATCTTACGAGTAAATAGCATTTTTGAAGAAATATACAAAGTTAAGACATCCACCTTCCAACCAAGAAGTCGCCGGTTCAATCCCAGGCTACACCATTTGAAAATTTTCAACAGCTATATCACTGTACAACATTAGCGACTGGTTATATTATTTAAGCTGTGGAAAACTTCACCAACTAATATATTTGCAGCTCGGAGCCGGCGTTTGTGGGTCACTTTTAAAGAGTCTAGGTGATTATTCTCCATATATAAAAATAAATATTGTTACGTTTTAACCTTTTTAGAAACGTGTTTTTAAGAATTCGTAGATTATAGTTAAAATAAAATAAATGTTGTGTTTGGTTTTAATTAAAAAAATTGTATAGTCAACACAGTATTGTGTACCACTGTTTGTAATCTTTTTACAGGCGATAACAATTTTTATTCTTAATTACTCTGTCTGTTTACAACTTTGTAAACAACAACAATTACTCGACAGATCTTTCTTCCTAACCATCTTCCAACCCGATCGTAGTTATAACTTAGGTTCAATCACATCCTTTTCAACCAGAGGTTATCCACACTTAACTCTTTTTACTGAGTTAGCTCCAACTAAATTGGTTTTTTACTTCACGATTCACTTCACGCGTTTACTCCTTATATACTCTCTTCACACAAACTGCACTCGCTGAGTTTACGACACATAAACTGATTGCTGTTCACATCGATGTGCTTTTTCTATGGCTGAGTAAACAACACATCGAAGGCTCTCGAACCTCTCGATATATCAGGTAGATTCCATTTCTTTCTTTTAATTTCTTTTTAGTTCTTTTGTAGCCATGCGTATGTAAACATCTACATCTTTCAGCTCTTAGTGTTTGTTGTTGCTGGTTTATTGTCTGTTACTTGTTTTCTTTGCTGCTTAATTATTGTTGTTGCCGTGTTATTTTTATTTACTTTGTCTCTGCTAAAGGTTGTTGTTGTAGATTTGGTTATTTGTAAACAGCACGTTTAGTTGTTCTTGCAGCTGTCAATTATTTATTTTAGCAACGTAATAAGCGCAGGGGTGCCCAACCTTATTTTTGTAACAATATGAATTAATTTAAAGAAAATGAGAGAAAGTTCTTGTTGCTCAAGTATGCATATCTTTTTAGATCAATCTTGGTTTTCCGTTCTTTGTAAGACGTTGAAGGTTGCCATATCTACAAAAATGATAACTAAACTTATACAAATAGTTTAACGATGAGCATATTTACAATAAAAAAATATCAAAATTATACTTTTTTAAACTAACCAGTTATTCGCGTTAAATCAACCGGTTTATTCGGTATTTGAAAAATGCAGATTTTGAAAAACCCGTATTCGGCAAAACCAAAAGCACCGGTCGAATAATAACCGTTCGATCTCCCTAGTGAGCAGTAGTTTTAATGTTTGGTATGCAACAAACCTTTCTTAGTTGAAGTTGAAGTCATACCGGCAAAATACAACAATAAATGCTGCTTAAATGGAAATGGTATCACTAGCAAAATTTTTCAAAACGATATTTAATTTTAGCAATTGTTTAGTTAAGAAATTATGGACATTTAATAAAGTTATGTACGTCAGCTGTTGTCAATTATTAACGGTGTTGGCAACCCACTGGGTAACAGGGTGTTATTGGGTATTTTGTTTAAAGAAAAACCCTAGTGGGGTTTTTATTTAAGAATTTTCTTAGAGTATTTTTATACAAAAATAGGTGTAATTTACGTTTTGGGACTACAAATTTATTTGTTCCATTTTTGACCTTAAACAGATAATGAAATAACAACTTTATCAAATCACTGCTTACATCTTTTCTCCACTTCTGAACCCATTTCCGAATTCCGCCGCAGAAAAACTTCTAGTCTTTTAAGGCGCTCCAACTTTGAAGCCGATTTTGTATTTCTTCAAAGGAAATGATTCGATGACATGTTCAAAGATAAACTCATGTCGCCTTAAAAATCCTATATAGTTCCTGAAAATGTAAGACGTAAATCGAAATGCCTTTAAACGAGATGAATATGTGTTGCGATTGCTTGCCTTACACTTTCGTTAAAAAACGAAGAATCCGCGTTCTTTTAACCGTAGAATGAAGTAAATTGCGCTTAAAGCGAATGTGTTCCATAATAAAAACAGGTCGTTATAGCGAAATGCCATGTAAAGAAAGCCTGTATAAAGCGGTGTGAGTTTATTGTATTCGTCTTAAGAGCCGACGGAGCATTGTTAGGAGAATAATGCGGTTGAGGCATTTGATCGTTTTAACCGACATGAGGTCGGTTGTTATCATGCAAAAGAATAACTTAATCATGTCTCTCACCATTCAAACGAAGTAATTGCAGTCTGCTTCTATCACCCAGCTCTAGCAGTTCATAGTACACAATGACACCTTGATCACACCAAGAGTGCAAAATTGCATCATAAATACTAATATGTAAAGGGTCCGCCACTTAAAGATTTTTTTTCAACTGGTGCTTATTTAGTGAATTGTAACACTTAGCTCATGTCTGATTTGACAGATAATTAGTTTTATCCTTCCGCTGAACGAATATGATTGTGTATACGCTTGAACAACGCTGGGAATCTGTGCCTGCGATCGACTTACAGAAGATGCCGATTTTGCCAAAAAATCATCTTTTCAGATGAAGCTCATTTTGATCTTGGCGGGTATGTAAACAAGCAAAATTGTCGCATTTGGGGCACAGAAAATCCGCAAGGTATACATTGGAAAGCCGATACACCCAAGACGAGTCACTGTTTGGTGCGGATTTTGGTCCAGAGGTATAATTGAGCCATTTTTCTTCAAAAATGAGTGAGGAGTGGCCGTTACAGTCAATGGCGATCGTTATCGGGCCATGTTGAACGAATTTTTGTTCACAAAAATTTAAGAGGAGGATATTAGCAACATTTGGTTTCAACGGGAGGGCGCTACGTACCACACAGCCGAAGCTGCACTCGATGTTTTGTGCCCTGTTTTTGAAGATCGCATTATCAGCCGCAGAGCTGATGTCGTTTGGCCACCTCGGTGCCGCGATTTGACACCGTTGGACTATTATTTGTGGGGTGCCGTCAAAGATAAGTGTTACGCCAACAAGCCAGAGACAACTGATGCTTAAAGGATAATATTCGTGAAGACATTTGTGAAATACAGCTGCACACAATCGATAATGTGCTTAATAATTGGACCGATCGTGTAGGCACTGCATGTCCAGCCGAGGCAGCCATTTGAATGAAATTATTTCCCATTATTAACCGGAACGATTGTTCTTTCAAATAAAAAAGAAATTTGAGAAAATATTCAGTAGTTTTTTTTAAAGCATTTTCAAAAAACGAAAATTATTTGGCGGACCCTTTATAACGTGATTGTATAAACAAGCAAAAAATATTGTTGACTTGAATGAAATTCGGAAGCAGTTATAAAACCCAACAAAAACTCCCAAAAAAACCGGTTAAATATTTTTAAAACAAACCCGGGTTTTTGTCAACCCTGATTATTAACCAATTTTCACTAAATTTAAAACAAATGTTATGGCATTAAGTTTTTTATGGTGGCCTAAGCAGGAGTTAAGTTTTTTATTTTATTTATTTATTTTTTATTATTTTTTTACAATTTTTTGCCCTGTTGACACTGACCTCTTTAATAGTGATTTGAAGTGAATAATTTTCTATTTTTTATATTATATTTTGCCAAGAAAAAACACAGAAATTATGCAAATAAAGTCATACTTTTGTCTGTGAAAATACTTGTATTTGTTATACTTGTATTTGCTTTAAATTTAAATTGTAAATGAACATAAATAATTTTCAGCTTTTTTTTTACTGTTTTCTTTTCAATTACAGGTCAGTAGCCGCAACAAAATGACAAACAAGACAAGTAGTGAATGGACACAAAAACATAAAGAATTCAAATGAAACTCTTTTGTTTTTTTCTTCTATTTTTTTAACATTGAAAAACTGTTGCTTTAGCTTAAGCTGTAACATAAAATTCCCCTTTTTTGTAACATAACATTATACCGAAATAATGTTATTATTAGCAGAGTGCTGTTAAGTGAAATGAGAAAATATGACGAACATCATCATCATAGTCATCTGTCTCTGTTTTTTGCTCTCTTGAAAAGCCACAAAACGTCTTAAGCACATTTGGGGTTTTTAAAAGAAAATTCTCTTACTTGTGTCATTGAATAAAAGAAACACACATACACATATAACACTTAAAAGTCTTTTATAATGAAAACAACAAACGTATTTGTGTGTCTTTCCCACTCTTTCCACAAGCATTCTCTTTGATAATTTGCATTGTGCGCATGAACTGCTACTGAGAGTTGTTTTTTGTTTTGTGTGAAATAAAGCAGTCATCGAATTTGATGAGAAAGAAAACCCACTGGCGCTGATGGCAATCAAAGCAGTCTGCTTTTGTTAATGTTGTTGTTATGGCACGTGTGTTATATACAACCAACAACAACAAATTATTGGAAGACGTCTAACAACACATACCTAACGCATCCATCCACCAATCTTACCTGCACAATGAGAAAAATATAAAATAATACAAACACACACACACAGTTAGCTTGCGCCCACCTCTGGTAAGGCCCCACTCCATATTCATACATACTTGCACACATACAAGCAAATGAAACCAACCTCCCAAATACGAAATATTTTGCGCCATACAAATACATTCTCTTTCTTCAGTTTGTTTCACGTCTTCATTGCTACGCTTGTGGGTCTTGTGAGACCCGCAATAGAAACACTCGTGCACAGACTGCTTTTTATCTTGAGTAGCCGTCGTTGTTGTAGTTATAGTAGTAATAGTAGTAGTAGTAGTAGTAGCAGTAGTGTCATACAGTGCTATTGGTGTTGTTTGTGTCAAATGAGAGTGTATATGTAATACCTGCTCCTAAAAAAGGTGTGTATATAAGGTGTATATAACGGTATATTAGAAACGTGTTTTTATGTGAATTAACTAACGGTGGTAGTGTTGGTGATGGTATGCTGTACGAGTACGACGAGTATAACATGAGAGTAATAAAAGCAGCAGAGTAACAAATTATTTTATTTGACGAACCATCTGTTGTAAATAAAACGAGCACAAAAAAATAACGGTGTATACGTGAGTGTGTGTTTGTGTGTGTGCGATTTTAAGTAACAGTGAGGTTTTATATACATTTTTCAAAAGGCATCCTATTATTTTTGTGTGTGTGTGTGTGTTATTTTCTCTGCGTTGAACGGTTATATTATGAAAAGGAAACACTTATGTTTGTCGGTATTAGTGCAAGTGTGCAATATGCTTAGAAAGCAAACGAAATATTTGAAGTTTGCAATGAATTTAAAAGGCATTATAGTAACGTTTTATTAATTAAAAAAACATATTTATCTTTATGCACTGATTGCCAGTAGATGTCCTTAATAAGTTTTAATTTTAATTTGCGATTAAAATAATTGGTGGGTTAAGCATAAATTTAAATCAGTATGTGTTTTATATAAGATTGCGTGTAACAATTTAAACCAAGTGATTAAATATCGGAAAGACTTATGTAAAAGTGTTTCATCAGAAATTTTAACCAAAAATTATCGACTATTTGATGTGTTAAAATCAATGCAAGTATTCAACAAAAGTCGGTTAACGAGTTTAATCGTAAATGGGGAAATCAGCATTACTTAGAATATTTCTTGAACCCAATTTTTTTTATTGCCGCCAGTATGATTTAAATAAACGAATAGTGTAACTACTACTTAAATGAAGATGCAAATCTTGCTTTTATGAGGTTTATTTAAAAAATGTTACAAATACTACAGTGGCACATATTCGTATAAAAGCACCCTAAACTTAATTTTTCTTCTTTCGTTCTCTTTTTTAATAATGTATTATTCATAAAAAGTTCCAACTCATATTGTTCACTAAATTTGCAAAAAGTTGTTTTTATTGTTGATTTATAGGAAAAATCATAGCAGTTTTAAAATACCACCAAAAATTGTTACATACTCGTATATGCTTAAGCGCACTGACTAAGTTTCCCATACGAACAGCACAATTATTTAATTTTCAGTAATTAAGTGATCGAAAATTGGCACCGATTTCACTGAATTTTTTCAGACTCCAAGACTCTTTAGATTGCTATTGATATGATTTGGTACCAATGACGCTTGTATCTGAAAAAATCAGTTTGTATGGTGGCAGCGTTATGGTGTTTCCGGCATTTTCATCGAGAGGTAAAGCAAAAATTTGCTTTGTATCTCCCACAATAAATTAAAAAATATATACGGAATTATCGGCTAATACTCTCGCTTCATTTTTGGCTGATAAAATGGTTAAACAAGACAGAATAGCGCTGCCATTCACGTTTCTAGAGAGCCATTGGAATGGCTTAAAGAGCACAAAACCCAACTTATGGAATGGTTTCCAGGCAGTCTCAATTTAAATCCAGTAGACAATCTTTTGGGCTATATGTCACGCAAAATCTATGAAAAAAAGCCAAAGGATAGCTTTGCAAAACTGTATTAGTCTCTATTCCATCACTAAGGACTTTGGGTCGCCAGAAAATAGAAATAAAGTTGCGTTTATACGAATATGTATCACTTTAACGTTTAAAATTTAGCGTCTGATTATTCATTGGATTTTTTAAATTCAATATAACGTGTCGTCCCATAGCAGCTTCCAAGTTTAAATAGTTAATACTGTTCAGATTGTGGAAACTGTATCAGTCGAATTGGCTACCATTTTGTCTGTTTTGCCAAATAACATGTATGCTACTTGAGGTATTAAAAGGTGCTAAACTGAAATCGCTCGAATTCGGGATAAAAACGATATTTGCCTCCTATCGCATATTACCGCCATATGTAAGCTAAAAGTATAAAGGCTGAAAAAGCTTGTCTTGTCTTGCTAGCATTGGAGATTGGAACATTAAATTCTGGAGTCCACTCAGTTCTTCTATATGTCTTGGATATAAATGCCATCCAAATATTCGTTAGCTGTTGCCTACGAAGGATTCTTAAGATATGATTGGCTGAGCTTTATAGCCAATAAGTAAATTTGGCTTCGAACCGAACAGGATACACAGGACAGCATAATAATAGCCATGCACGGCTATTGGGTTCAACAACACGTGCAAATGAAAAAATTTTTTTGACAAATATCAGTTCGACAGTATCAGTTTGAGCAAACTTCCGAGCGCTTCGCCTATTTCGGCTACTACTGGTTTTATTCAAGAAAAAACCACCACATAATCATACGAAAACATCGCCTTTGTCCGTGAGTGTATTACAGAAAAATCAGAGGCAATTGATTTCGCGTAGTTCACAAGAACTCGATTTTTCGCAGACAACAACATCGTGAATTTTGCGTCATGTTTTGTGTCTGTGTAAAAAATCCACTGAGTCAGAAGCTGAAGGTAAAAGCCCATAGACATCATCGTTTATACGCTGCATAAGCACTGAAGCAATTGGAAACTAATTCATCATCAGAAAATTATCGAAGAGTGCTTTGTTTGGTACGCTAATATATAACATTTTTGAATTTGTTATGATACCAATTCAGATGAGATCCGGAGCGTTTAAGGCAAATCTACTGTTACAATTTGGCGTGAATTTTGCAATCGACATCATCGTTTCACGTTTCTTTAAGAACGACATTAGCCAGGCCATTTCCGATATCAGCGAGTTCTGTATGAATTGGATATATAGACACCAACGATATGTGATTTCAACAGGACTGCGCTACATGCCACAAAGCACATACCATATCTAACATCCTGCAGAAGCTATTTGAACGCATATTAATCTCACTTGGAGGTGAACTGATGATGGTCATAGATCATACCCACCACACAGGATATCGTCTAGTTGACTAGTTCCTATCCAAAGAAATTACTGGCCACATCTCTCTAGCCTGCTTACAGCAACGGACAAGGGTTAGGCTAAAACCAGACGCTTTTATCAAGATGTGCTCTTGTTATAGCGTCTGCAACGGACCTTGCACCACCGTCCGACGGAATAACACTGTCAAAGTATATATATTTTTTTCTCAATAAGACCAGCACTCAGAGGATAACCCCTACTCATGCAGTGCATTGCGCTGGTACTAGGAAAACAGGTTGTAGGAAGGAGGATAGATAGAGTAGTGTCGGTGGACATTCGATTTAAATTTGCTCATGTCGGAAGTGGCATCGCAGGAAGATTGTTCCACAAACGAATAGTGCGACCCAAGAACGAATTTTCCCTATAATGCGTTGTGCGATTTACTGGACAATCAACTGCAAAGGGATGCGCTCTACGAGAAATACGAGTACTACGTAAAAATATATGATTTTTGGGAATTAACTCCTTAATTTCGTTAGAATACATTCCGTTATAGTACCGATAGAACAATGAAACACACGCCACATTGCGACGGTGCCCCAATAAATCGAGAGAGTTGGCTACCCTACCGTCATTGATGAGCATCTTCGCCCTCTCCTGTACGTGGTCGAGAAGCTCCAAAATAGACTATGAAGCACCAGCCCATACATGAGAGTAGTATTCCAATTTGGGTCGGATAAAGGTCTTGTAAATATTAAGGAGATCAGATGGAGTGAAGTAATTCTTACACCGTCTCAAAAAACCAAGGCACTTGAATGCTTCTTTCGACACTTGAAATATGTGATCATTCCAACGAACGTCACAGTGAATTCTCATGCCCAGAACATCAAGAGCATCTGATTCCTTAATATCTACATTACCCATAGATACAATTGACAACACATCACCATGTCTGTGTGTCAGAAAGCAACATTGGGTCTTGCACGCATTAAAGTCGAGCCGGTTCGCGCGACCCCACTCAGAGATTTTCAACAGGTCGTTTGTAAGTGTGTCGTTCATATTACGCCTTTTCGTCATACGATCAGAAGAATATGAGTGACAAATGTTGCTGTCATCTGCAAAAGGGTAGAAAGGATTAGAAGTGAGAAAAAGAAAGTCATTAAGAAATATTAGAAATAGAGTTGGAGAAAGAACAGAGCCTTGCGGTACCCTTGAATTTATGCTGAACTCGTCAGATGAAATCCCGTCTATAACATTTCTTATAGTGCGATTACTGAGAAAGCTCGATATGAATCGAGAGTAGTGACTACCGACACCAAAGGCAATAAGTTTGGATATGAGAGCTTCGTGCCAGACTCTGTCAAATGCCTTAGAAATATCTCGGGCCACAACCTTATAAACGAATGTGCAGATTCAATGGGGCTGCTTTATAAAACAGTCAACCGGCTTTAGAACAAGTTTATTCAGTCCAAAAAAGCCCATTGTGATGCTGCATACTACAATGATCCTGAAAAAAGAAAATCCGGACTACGTGTCAAGCTGGTCCAAGCCAGCTTCTATAACGGTAGCTTTTAAGGGTCTACAAGTGCCTTCCCAGGACATTCTATTTCGCAGTTGTTTCTTCTTCTTCAGCTATAATAGCCCAACGTTGAGACAATGCTGACAGGTGTCATATCCACATTGTCCGGGAGTTAGCGAACATAGAATCCAGATACTTGAGAGCAGTCTTACTATTATTTATAAGATTAATAAACAAAAAAAACGATATAAAGTATCTGTTGTTTACATTTTTTTATATTTTATTTATCTTTTAATAACATAACCAACACGACCTTGTATAGGGTTCATAACAATTTTTTTAAAGCTTTCCCTAGAAATAACAAAAACTACAAATAAAGTATTATTTTTCATATATTAAGGAAACACGTTTATTTTTATATATGCATGTGTGTTTGTGTATATGCACTCCAAGGAGGGACACAGCTGTATATGTACAACAACAATAAAACATAAGAATTCAACTTACAGCACCTGCTGCCAACGTAAAACAACTGTGTATAAATGGCATGTATGTGTGTGTGTGTGTGTGTGTTCATATGTTGAAAATGTATAAGGTTTTCTCTCTCCACTCATAAAATCATAATGAACCTCTTTGCTCTCTCTCTTTTGCTCGTCTTTTGCTATATGCCTGGTGAGTACCTACGAAGATACCTCAGTATCATCATTTTTAACACAGTAGATACTGTATAGCAAAGCAAAGTAATAGTGATAATGAAGATGGTAATGATGATTATGATAACACAGTTTCTATTTTTATGTGTACTTGCATGCCTTGTATGTGTGTGTGAGTGTCTGTCTTTTTAAAAACCACAAGTAGCAATGAAAGTTGGCTGTTGTTGTTATTGTATATTAAAATTTGTTAACTCATGCTCTCTTACTCTTTTCTATCTCTCATTCACTCTTTCTCTATATCTCTCTCTATTAGTCTTTATGTTTTTTCTCTAAAGCAATATATAGAGCAGACACAAGACAATATTACTCGTTACGGCGAACATTTATTTCTACGAAATTTTTAGTTTCTTACCTCTGGTGTATATAATGTACTCACACATTTAAACATACACACACACACACACACAAATACACCTACGTTTATGTGTGTGTATATGTATGTTAAAGTATAAAGGTATGTTCTGTATATACCTTTAGTGTATACCTTCTCGTTCTCTTAACGTTTATTTGATTATTTTTTTTTTCATTATTCACTGCTGGTTGGTGTATGTATGAGTGATGAAACTGTTAAGGTGTGCTTTGCTATGCTACACAAGGAAAACTTGGCAACCAACCAAAAGTAACGGAATTTTTTTCTATTTTTTATTTTATTACGTTCATTTTGTTTATGTGTGTGTGTGTGTGTGTAAGTGTGTCTATTTAATTCTCTTTTTTTTGGCTTGAAGGCAAGAGAACCTCTGGGTTTTTGCGTCTTTTATTCGCTTTTGCTTTTGTATGAAAAGCAAAATATTGAATTCCCGTCGGTACCTTGAAAATTTTCTTGTTTTCTTTCTTTCTCATTATTTCTTTGCCTTGTTTTTTATTTTTAAATGAGTGTTACTTGAGTAGTAGCATTGTAGTCGAGAAATATGGATTTTTTTTTAATATGTGTGCGTGTGTGTGTGCGTTTGTTTGTTCTCTTTCTTAATTAAGTTATTTTTTCTTTTCTTTTCCTTTGCTTTTATGTATTTTTAATATGTTTTAGTTGCTTTTTACCATTTTATTACTATTTTGTATATTATACGTGACATTTAATTGTCACTATACAGGGTAATTAAATCTATTAAGGCAGTCTTTTGCTTAAAAAAAATACTCGTTTTTGTCTGAATATATTTAATTAATAAATTTTATTAAATCTAAAAGACGTATGACTACATTATTCTTTAAATTTCATTATTTAATATTTGTCATACGTCATGATAAAGAATAGAGATGTAGGTTAAAAAAATTGATGGACACCTCTTTACACAAAGTAAATAAGTTCCAAATATGCAAACCGTAAATCGGAATGCTTTTGCTTGCTTTATATTTGTTCTTAAGAAGCGTTGTATCTTTTGCGATTTTAGCTGTATAACGAAATAATTTGTGTGGTAAAGCGAAGGTGTTCCGATATTCAGAAAGGCCATTAAAGCAATTCCGTAAAAATAAAGCCGTATAAAGAGTTATATTTATTAAACAAATAAGTTAATTTTTATCTTAAAAGAAGAAAAGAATGTGTTAAAAGATCATACTGTTAAAACACATAAATAAACTAAAAACTCATAATATGTTAGTTAGTTAGTTACGATGGGCAGCCAGACACGTCTAGCCCACCTGGGACCAATATTGATCCCACTGTGACACCCATCAGTAATCCAGAAAATAGACAACCTATATATCCGGGTTCCGGTGCGATCCGAACCAACCAGACGCATGTACAAAAGAAGAGATCCTGCCGATATTCCCACCGGCCAGATCCGACAAGCCATCCAGAAATGAACTGCCAAAGAAAGCAGTCCTAATGTCCGAAAGACTCGGGCACTAGCGTAGGAAGGGCTCGACAGTCTCCTTTTCCTCCTCATCCTGACAACTCCTACAATAGTCATTGCACGGCAGACCCAATCTCCTAGCGAGCGCACCAGTCACCCAGTGCCCAGTAATCACAGCCACAAGAGTTCGCAGCATAAGTCGCGGCACCCCTGTAATAGGCTCCGAGTGAGCCTGATCATATAGGGGCCGGATTTGCCTCGATACAGAGCACGTTGGTTCATCATCCCACCGTAGTTGTACCCTACCCAACATGTACCACATGACCATAAGTCTGCAAGAGGAAATCAATATCCTCATTACTGAGGAGAGAGCCAGCCCTCGCAAAACCACACAGTTCCCACGGGTGTCCGAGTGACCACTTACCCAGACAATCTCCAGGTCTGAATGTCTCGCCATCTCGTTGAGATATGCCCGGCATTCACACACCAGTCGCGATGTCGAGTAGACACCGGAGAGCGCCCTGATCGCAGCCTAACTGTCCGTTCAGATTCGGATATCACTGTCATATACCCCGTAGTACATCAACCAGTCCGCTGCCTTCTTTATCGCCGATTCCCTCACCCCGTATACAGGAATAAAGATGCCGCCGCAACCCCTTCCGAGGGTTTTGTTCCATCCGTGTAAATCTCAACAGTACCGTGTCCAATTACCGGTTCTGATGGGATGCACACAGAGAAAATTCTATCCAGGAAGGGCTTGGGTGTGCAGTAATCTATCCCCTCTCTCCGACCATGCCCCTGCCATCCTCAACCTTATCGCAGACATGCCCGACATCTGCCTAGCCATCAGGTCCGCTGGAAGCCAGTTCAGCAGTACAAACAAGGCCCTCGAAGAGGTAGACCTGAGCGCACCTGTAATCATCAATGCTGCACTCCGCAAAACCCTATCAAAAATCCTGCAATATCTGGATTCTCCAGAGAAAGTAAATAAAATATATTTTAACTTACTTATGTATTAGTATTGCAGTAAAAGAAAAATCTCTAACTTTTTGATTAAACGTAAAAAGAAATCCAAAATCGGTTCCAAAATTGTGTATCTAACAAAATTTGAAAAAACTTTCTTTTTCCTCAATATAACAGCGTTACCAAATATGCAAATTTATATATATCTTGCGTGCCGCTGTGGTATGGTATGTAAGACACCCGCCTACCAACCAGAAGGCTATCGGTCCAATACCAGGCCAGACCATCTGAAAAAAGAAAAAGCTTTTCAACAGCGGTATCACCTCATACCATTAGGTAGTAGTAACTGGTTATGAGTATTACCACTATTGAAAACTTCTCTAAATGCATTTGCCGTTCGGAGCCGGCTTTAAATTGTAGGTCTCATTCAATGAGTCTAAAAATAGGATCGGGTGCAGCTCATTGACTGAGAGAAGTCCCCATGTTCCTTCATGGAATGTTATGGGAATTAATAATAATCATATATATGTTGCAGTTTTTTTTAAAGCATTCAGTAGTTTTGAAGTTTTTTACTTAAAAAATATTTTTTTTTTTTTGTGCAAATCGTGCTGAATTTTAGTTTTTTACTTTCAATTTTGTTGCCTTAATTGCAATTTTTAATGTAAGAATTTCATCACATTTGCTTAATATAACTCTGGTGAGATTTACTCATACTTTTTTTAATGCGACAATAGAATTATAAAGGGTCCGCCAAATAAATTTTTTTTGAAAATGCTATAAAAAAAACTACTGAATATTTTCTCTAATTCCTTTTTTTATTTGAAAGTACAATCCTTCCGGTTAATAATGGAAAATAATTTCATTCAAATGGCCGCCTCGGCTGACCATGCGGAATGAACCGAAATTAAATGAAAATAAAAATGAATGAAACTTCTTATAAACTAACTTAATTACCTTTAAAATAACTACTTTGATTATCAAAAGATTAAAATAATTGGCGCATTTATATATATTCTTTACTTTTTTAAGAAAGTGCAGTTTTTTCAATTGAAAATCAGTTTTTTTCTCTAAATTTTCAGTTTTTCTAAAGAAAATCATAGCAGCACTGCAATAAAGTCTCCTTTTACCTGAATATAATCTCATTTTACGCTTTTGCGAATAATATATAAATACTCCACCTTTTGATTGTTGGCAAATATTTTTTAATGTCGTCATTTAAAGGCTACATTGAAATCATCTTCACCTTTTTTGACACGATTCTCTCAAGCCAGTTTCGACTGTTTTATTGTCTTAGTAGTAAAGTGGTAGATTGAAATATCTTTACGTAGCTGATTTTGTTCTATTGCAAACAGACGTCTTACTTATCTTGCGTAAAGCTTTTTTATCTCTAAATCTTCGATCAATCTGTGATGTACAGTCAACTCGCGATAACATGAACTAATTTTTGTTAAGGCAAATCACTTTTTCGAGTTTGTTAGATATTTAGAAGCTCTTAAGCCAGGATCAATGTGAGTCAGGATCAATGTAATATACATCAGCCGACATCGTGAGTAGCAAGGAGTTTTGTGGCACCAAATTGGCACTAAGTGCTATTGTACCGCTAAGTTGGAGGTACATATAAACCAACCAACCAGTCAATCTCTATGTTACTTGTCTCGTGAACCCTCGTTTAAACTCTAGCCCCAAAATAAAAGAAATGGACTTCCCCAGAGTAGAATCTAACTCGGCTTTAATATTGTTTCGGCTAAGATCTCTAAAATAAAAGTATTACAAAAAGTTTGTTTTCATACAATTCGATAGGTTAGGAAAAGGAATAGTAAATCATCCACAAAACGAATGAACGAAGATAGCAGTGGTAGTCGTCAGGGTTGGCAGAAGCCCACAGGGTTAAAAAAACCCAGCCCACCGGATTTTATTGATGGTTTTTTTTGGGTTTTATTGGGTTTTATTGGGTTTTATAACTGCTTCCTAATTTCGTTCAATTCGACAATATTTCATATTTTTTAAGTAAAATTACGTTGTTTTACTATTTATAATGCAATTTTACACTTTTGTTCGGATCAAGGAGATATTGGGTACTATGGACTGTTAAAGCTGACTGCAATTACTTCGTTTGAACCATGCATTATGAGAAAAACATCCGGAATAGAAAGACATGACAGCGCTCGGCCTTATATCTCAATATGTTTCCAGACGATTGTCAGAAGCGCCCAAATGCTGCATCCACCGTATTTTCGGCAGATTGATTCTTCTGACTATTGGCTGTTTCACGGATACAATACCATTTCACCGAATCACTTCTTTTCAGGATATGTAAAATTGGCTTCAAGGTTGGATCGCCTCAAAAGATGATAAGTTTTTCTGGAACGGGATTCGGAAATTTGCTCAGAGATGGGAGAGGATGTAAACAGTAATTTGACAATTTTGTTTTTTTTTACTAATTTGTTACTTCATTATCATTTTTGAGCTAAAAATAACGAACCAAGTAAATTATACTTATTTTTGTTGTAAATAAACTACGAAAACATTTAAATAAAAAATCCAGCCGGATTTTCTAAATATAATACCCAGTGCGTTGCCAACCCTGATCGTCGTTGATAAATTAAATTTCCTGCAGACAATTTATGGGGCTAAGCACTCCGCTAAGCTAACCACTGCTTGATCATTTTCGAAGAAAAATGGCCCAATTATGCCTCTGGATCAAAATCCGCACAAAACAGTGACTCGTCTTAGGAGTATCGGCTTTTCAATGTATGCGTGCGGGTTTTCTGTGCCCCAAATGCGACAATTTTGCTTGTTTACATACCCGCCAAGATCAAAATGAGCTTCATCTGAACACATCGCACACATTCTGCAACATTACCATGATTTTCAAAGTAATGTCGCAATATTTGCCAGCGTTGTTCAAGCGTATACACAACCATGTTCGTTCAGCGGAAGGATAAAACTAATTATCTGTCATATTAGACATGAGCTAAGTGTTACCATTGACGAAATAAGCACTAGTTGAAAATAAAAACGTTAGATGGTGGACCCGATATAAATTGACAGTCATAATTATTTTCAATTTTTATTTGCCTTAAAATATGGTCAAATTTATTAAAAGATCTCTGAATTAGAAATTTTTAAAATTTCCACAATTTTTAAGCTGTAGGACAAAGTTGTTTCCATTTTTTTTTTGAGAGCGCACATATTATATAGTTTCAAAAACCGAAATAAAAAATATCTTTTTTGTATATATTTTTTTAATATTCTTTCAAAGTTTGAGGAATGTAAACTTATTACTGAAATAAGATGATATAAGAAACAGAAGGTAGTTCCACTCAAAATTGTTTGACAATAAACGAGAATCTTGAAGTTTGCTTTATATGTAAACATTTAAGAAAGCTTTGCCACATGCAGAAATAGGATCAATCTTCCCAGAAATTTTTCACAATTTTGTGTAATTTAATCAAGATTTTAAATTAAGAATATTATTTAGAATTTTGCAGCATAAGTACCAACGTTAATTTTGAAAATGTAATGTATGTACGCTTTTCAACCAAAGATATTTCAGAATAAATACTAAAACATTTGTATTGATATGGGAAATTTGAAGGTTTTTATTAAAGATTTGTTTTAAGTTGTTGGGATTTTGTGAGCAGTGTATGGTAGCACAAATTGCAACATAAATGTCAGTTCGCTTTAATTGTCAAATGGCAATATCTCAGAAAAAATGAGAGAGTGGCACTACCTTGTATTTTCTTATATCATGGAAAAAAGTGCATTTTTCAAAGCAGTAAAAAAAAATAAAAACTAATAAATAAAATTACAACTTTTTTTTTGTTTTGTTTCTAATGTTGTGAAGTAATTAAAAACCTTAACTTTTAAAGATTTCTGCAGTAAATAGAGCTTTTACAGCTATTTGGTTGAAGCACCTAAAATCATTTTTTGACATTGATTTTGTTTTTATTATAAATTAGTTGAGTTTAGCGCCCTCTTGAGAGAATATAGAGAAGTAATCGATAAAAAATTGTTTAGTTTTATTTTCAAAAATATATATATTTTATCAAAATCCGTGATGAGTGATTTTTGACATAGCACTGTGCGGCCACGTCGTCCTTGAAACTTATAACATGTGTTTTATAAGGTTCTTACAATAAATATCTTTCAATCAACTGCTTTGTACGTATACTATATCCGAATTCTGAGAAAAAAAAATTTTGTATTTAAATTCATATTGTTAACTTGATACATAAAATTAAGCAATAAATTCACAGAATTAAAATACATCTGGTACTTGCAGTGCAGAGCCAAACTGATTATTTTCATACTTTTCTGTAAATTAAAAATTTCAAAAGAAAATTTAACCAGTTTTTAAATTTTGAACAATTAAATTAACTTTATTTGTTACATTCCTGTTTAAAAA
Source organism: Wohlfahrtia magnifica (assembly GCA_023159175.1). Lineage (NCBI taxonomy): Eukaryota > Metazoa > Arthropoda > Insecta > Diptera > Sarcophagidae > Wohlfahrtia > Wohlfahrtia magnifica. The sequence goes on from JAKWBJ010000538.1 coordinate 2,689,455, forward strand.
ACAATAAATAATTTTATTTTAATTGTTTAGCCTCGTGTCGTATGAGTAATATCAAATATGCAATCTTACTATTAATTGTATTACTCATACGTAACGCTCACCAAATACAAATTTAAGAGGCCAATTTTGCAAGAAACCAAATTTCAAAAAATTATTATGTTTAACTTTAAGTCGATCTAATGCATTAAATGTCCAAAATAATAATCAATATCAACAAAATAGTTGTAGTCGTAAAAGTTAATGATGGTGATGATGATGCTGATGCTGATGCTGACTAACCTTCAAAAAAGATAGATGCCTACGACAAAATATTACACAGAAATATTGTAATAAAAATTAATAAACCATCATATTCTATTACAATAAACAGCAATAACACAATAACAACAACCCCAATAACAAGAAGTTCAAAACTGAGTTTTAAAGACACAAAATTCAACAGCGAACGTTAATTTTTCTTAAAAAAAAAAATCGCAAACAAGAGAAACTAATGTTACGTCTGTAGCTCAACAAGCATTTTATCCTTAATTTTACACAAACACATACACGTACCTTTAGTACAAAAAAAAAGAAAGAAAAAAATAAAGCAGACTATAAATGAATGACAACTGACACTCTCTGCATAAACATAAGGAGAGAGAGAGAGAGAGAGAGAGAGAGAAATAAAGAGAGTGAGAGAACCTACGACGAAATAACTACTTGAGACACACACAAACACACACACATATTTAAACATACGTGAGCAAAAAAAAAATACTCTCTTACAGTCAGTATAACCTGAGTAGCAAAAACATAATCATGTTTAAATTGTAAATGCTAATAATGATGAAGAAGAGCAGCAGCAATCAACATAATGATGTTTAAAGTAAAGAGAAAACGTAGTAGATTTGTTTAAAGTATGACACACTCACACATACAAACACTGACACATTTCTATACATATACACCAAAGTAAGGTGAAACCTTTAAGCAATGAGCTTAAGAGTAGTGGTGGAGTATAGCAGTAGTTGTATTAGAAAACTCGTTATGCGCATATGTTCATTCTGGAGAAATAATCTCTTTTCTTAAGCTCCTAAACTGCAAAGGTATATAAGTGTTAGTATTGTTTTTGTTTTGTTTTGTTTTTTATTTTTTTTTATTCTAGTTTTGCTATTACCAACACACATACACAAAAATTACTTTTACCTCAGGTTCGATATGTAGAAATGTGTTAAGAGAAAGAAGCACATTGGCTTTAACTGACACTTAAAATGAAATAAAATTTAATATAAATTGTCTTACGTAAAAGCTAAATAACTTCTTTTAGTTTTCGTAACCAAACATACCTTTTTATTCATCCCATGAATAAAAGGTTTCTTATACAAAATAGTGTGTTGAAAGCGTGGTTGGCAAAAAAGCGGGTTTCTCTAAAACACCCAGCCCACCGGATTTTATGGAGTTTTTGATGGGTTTTTTTTTTGGGTTTTATAACTGTTTCCTAACTTCGTTCCATGATATTTTTTATTTGTTAGTAAAATTGCGTTGTTTTAGTATTAATAATGTAACTTTACACTCTTGGTTGGATCAAGCAGGTGCTTGGTATTATGGGGCTGCTAAAGCTGTTTGCAGTTATTTCGTTTCAGCCGTGCATTATGAGAAAAACGGCCGGAATACAAAGACGTGATTAAGTTATTCTTTTGCATGACAACGCTAGGCCTCATATCGCAAAAGTTGTCAAACGCCCCAATGCTGCAACCACCGTATTCTCCGCACATTAATTCCTCTGACTATTGGTTGTTTCACGGATACAATACCTTTTACAATTTCACCGAATAACTTTTTTTCAGAGCTGGATTGTCCCAAAAGACGATAAGTTTTTCTGAAGCGGTATTCGGAAATTGATTCAGAGGTGGGGAAAGCATGTAAATAGTGATTTGAAGAATTTTTATTGTGATTAATTTGTTACTTTATTATCATTTTTGCGCTGAAACTAACAGACCAAATTAATTTCTACTCCCAATACGAAAATTACACATATTTTTGTTGTAAATAAACTACGAAAACATTTAAATAAGAAACCCACCCGGATTTTTTTAAATATAATACCTAATAAAACCCGGGTGGGTTTAATAAAACCCGGGTGGGTTTAATTAGGTTATCTAGTGGGTTGTCTTAAGTGCATGAATAACTGATTTTTTAAACAAGGGTTGCAAATTATGGCATTCGAAATTGAAAGAAATTTCATGCAATTTTGAAAGATTTCTCTGGAAATTTTATTCGATATCGTATGTCAAAGGCTTTACTGAAGTTAATATAAATAACATCGGTTCGAGCACCCGCAACAAAGCCCCTAAAGACCCCCGTAGTAAATTCAAAAAGGTCAGTTACTGTCGACCTTCCTTTTAAAAAACCATGTTGAGAGGGTGATATTAAAGACTTTGTCTGAAAGGAGAGATATTCAGTCACTAGTTTCTCCATTAGCTTAGGAATGGCACTGAGCTTGGCAATACCTCTTAAATTCGATATATTCGATGTACAGGGTGGGCAAATTTGAGGTTAGGAAGTAAATTGGCTGTCGAATGATGAAAAATCAAGAATTGAGCTGTCAGCCTTTGACATTTATTTAGTAAAAAATTGTGAAATTTTAACTTCGGAGCGCTACACTCTTGAACAAAGAATTTTAAATGTGAAAGTTTACTATTAAAATGGTGAAAATTTTACTGTATCACGTCGTAAAACTCAAGCAGCTTTGCCTTGTAATCAGTCTCCTTCTAAAACCGCTATGTAATAGCTAATAATTTAATAGCTTAATTCGAGGCTCACGGTATTGTTGCTGACAATAGTGCCAAACAATACGCTCGTAGTGGTCTTAGTGATGCCAATATAACCGCTTTACAGCAAAGTGTTGAGAAAGAACATCAACTCGTCGACGTTCATAACAATTGGGCATCATCAGAGGAACTTTGCGCAATATTCTGCATAAAGATCTTCATCTCTATGCTTATAAATTTCAACTCATTCAAGAGTTAAAGCCAGCCGAACGCGTTGAACGTTTGTGAATTGGCTGTTTGATCTTTTCTTTCAATTGGGCGGTTATGAAAACAAACGAAATTGTCGCACATGAAGCTCACAAAGTCCACGAAAAGTCCTCGAATATCCATTACATTCAAAGAAAGCAACCGCATGATACGGTTTGTGGCTAAGCGGCATCATAGGCACGTATTTTTTTGAAAATGGACAAGAAAACGAGAATTCTCTGCGCTACCAAGCCATGATAATCAATTTTTTCTGGCCACAATTGACATCAGTGACTTTGGTTTCAATAGGAGGGTGCCACAACCCACACAGCCAGCCAAACAATTCAGTTATTGCAGGCGAAATTTCCCGCCCGCGTAATTTCGCGATTTGGCAATGACAATTGGTCGCCACGTTCTTATGACTTAACGCCGCTAGATTATTTTCTCTGGAGCCATTTGAAAGACCGGGTTTACGTGAACAAACCACAAACAACTGACACTGCGAAAGATGAAATTCGACGCTGCATTGAAAAGCGGACTTCTGCCGATGTGCTATTCCATTATTAATTCCTATATTTCTATATTGTATTGGTATGAATAAAAGTGAATTTGACCAAAAAATTTTTGTTTGTTTTGTTTTTTAGCAAATTTACTTCCTAACCTACAATTTTTCCTCCCTTTACCTCCCTTTACCGCCCTTTACTTATGCAAAGGAATAATGAGTGACCTCTTCCAAAGACGAGAAAAACGGCCCATTTCTAAAAATTTTTTAGAGATAAACGTCAAATAACCACTCAAAACATAGCATAGCATAGGACCTAGCAAGTATGTAGATTTTAGCCTGGAGAAAAACTCAGAACAATACCAAATTAATATTAGGAATTGATACGCTTCCCACTGCATATGCATATTAAACGAATAAACGCCAGCAGATCGGTAACCATAAAGATGGACATGTCACCTAATAAGACCTTATATCACGCTAAACATTTCTATCAATTCTATCAATGTCTATCAATTAACACCTACATGCACACAACCCTGATTAAACTCTGAATCTATTGCCGAAGAACAGATCCAAAGGCATAACATCCCATACCGCAGGTGGTTTTCCGACCACACTGAGTATAATGGCCCATCTCTCTAACGCATTTCACATAGACGTGAAACGGTGTCAAAGCAATCAAGGCTTCCAAGGCCACTGTTGGCCCCAGCTGTACCGAAGCAGGCTAGTCTCTGTACTCTGCCTAATTGTTATTCATGGTGGTAGCTTCCTATTTGTATTCTAAGTTAATATGAATAAAAAAATTCGATTTCTTTTATTCGAATTTTTAACGAATTTGTTAAAACACGTTTTTTGACTAAAAATAACGATAATTATTCCAGCAGTGATCTATACCACTGTGCAGAGTATAAATGCTTAAAAAAAAGTCTTGTGCGCTCTTGTAACAAGTGCCAGTAGCAGTAGTTCTTGTTACGGTAGTTATAGCAGTAGTGTTCTAATAAACAGAAAGAATATGCGATAGTTGAAAAGCGATAGAAAAAACCAACACACACATACACTCTTACAACAGTTACAACAAAATTTCTTAGACTCTTCGGTTAACAAAACTATAGAAGGAAAAACAACAACAACAACAGTAACAAAAGCAATACTATAAAGAGGAATAAGCATAACACGAAGAGACGGTAATGCTCATAAAGAGGTGTTTGCTAGTGAATACAATGTACTTATACATGTGTGTGTGTTTGTATGCTACGGAGAGGAGTAGAGGTGGTTATAATATGTTTTAGAGATTTTTTTTTTTGAAAAAAAGGTAAACAAAACGAACGAGTGATTCGTATATTTCATGTGTGTTTGTGTGTGTTTGTGTGTGTGTGTGTGCTGTTAGGGAGCAATCGGAGCACAGACGATGTTTGTCAGTATATATTCATGTGCATGTTAATGTTGTTGCTGTTTTGTTGTTCTTGTTAACGGTGAAGGTAAATACAAATGAGCTTTTTAGACTCCACCTTTACGAGTAAATGTACTTGTGTGTGTGTGTGTTAACTAAGAAGCGTTGTTGCACTCATACTTTAATACCTAAATATACACTCTTACTTATAAGCGTGCAGAGGGGCAGGTGTATTTGTATTCCTCTTTTTAACATTTACATCTACCTCTGCTTGAGTATTTTAATATTTTTTCTCTGCTTTTTCTCTGTGTGGAGGTTATTGTGCTCTAAGACCACCACCACCTTTTGTTTTTACCAGTTTTTTTCTTTTCTTTTATGTTTTACACATAATGCAGCTTATTTTGCTTATTTTGTATAAAATTTTGCCTTCTTTTTATTCTATAATGTAATCATTGTCATTATTGCCTTCTTTTTTGGTTTTGTTGTTTTTCTTAAATGTCGTCATTATCATCTTTTCGTTGTTGTTGCTTTTTCTAACGTCGTTTTAAAACGATTTTTTTGATTTATACCACATCAGCCAATGGTTGCTTTATTTACCAAGAGGTGTGACATTTGCAAAAACGAAAGGTGTGCATGGTGTGGATTAGGGTATGTATGTATGTATGTATGTATGTCTACATGTATGTGTATGTATGTGTTTGTTATAAACCTTTATATAAGTGTAGCTGCTGTACCGCAGGAAAGATAATTTGTTTAGGGAATAGTGCGGTAAGTGAGAACAGCTTTTAGATTCAGTTGACTGTCATAGGCAGAAGCAAATGGTAAAGACCGCTTAAGAAAGAATTAAATTTTTAGGTCACTGTACTGTTACAAAGAAATTGTTTATCCATGAACTAGGGGGTTAATGGAACGGAATAATAAGAAAATAAGTAGAGGAATATACTGGAATCAAATACATTTAAATTATAGGGCATTTTATTCATTTAAAGATCATCTATTGTTGCGGCGTAATAATGTTCTTATTTTAAAAGAAATGATTTAAATAAAGAGGTTTTCCAGAGGTTGGCTTTTCTAAATGTATGAGCACTGCAGCAACTATAAAAAGTTCCTTGCTTGCTTAGATGTCCGGACATACACTTAAAAACCTATTTAATATTGGCTTTATTATTATTACTTTCTAAATAGACACTACTGCAGGACACTGCAACCCATTGGATCCACTTGCCATTTCCGACTTATAGTTTGTTCAGCATATCTGCTACTTTGCTAATTAATACCAGCAGATTTGGAACCATAATGAGACCTTTTATGTCTTTTTAAACATTTCTATCTAAACCTATCAAGAAGCCCATATTAACACATTAGGTTTTTAACTGTCTCTGATGCCTGTGAGTACAGTCTACAAACATCCACAGCTGTGACTGCCATTCTCTTCTGATACATTCTTATTCCACAATGGCCGGCAAAAAGTTTCGTTAGGAGTCCAGCCTGTCATACTTGGGCATCTCGCTACTCTAGAGTTGCAAGGTCTGCTCTGAGCATTCCAGTGTTACAAGCATTAGACAATTTCCCGATCCTCGATCAGATTGAGGACGATACTGAGTAGTGCTGCACAGTATGGTTCCGGACCGATATAGGGCCAAACTATTGCCTTTAATTTTTACTCATACTTATAGTCTACACACATACATACAGGAGAATTCTCTCAGTTTAAGGTCATTTCTGAGCAGCAGATGCATAGGATGAGTTGGATGAGTTCTTCATACTGGTATGACTGGTGACGGCGCTTTAATGACAATTCGCTCTGTTATAATGATTATTGTTATTATTTAACTGATTATTTCCGGCGTGATGGCTTCTTTAGCGTTATTTGTAATGGCAAGACCACTTTTTTAATGCTTAGAATTAATTATGCGCTTACAGCTTTCTTTCTAAGGATACTAACCAGGAGTTATCGGTCCAAAAAATCCCTAAATTCAAAAATCCTGAATTTCGGAAATTTTCAATTCTAAGTCCCTACCCTACATAGTCTGAAAAGCCAAGGTGTGTCTCATAGAGAGCATCATCGTAAGGTTTTGGCAGAGTATGGCCAATCCAGCCATAATTTCTCTTTCTTATTTCGTCATTGCTCGACTGGTAAGTAATTGTGCATAGGCCTTCTTTAGGTTTGTTTCTGGATCATCATATTTGGAGAATATTTCGAAGATAACGGTTTAAAAAATTCTGAAGTTTCTCCTTAATTTCTTTGTTAACAAGCCATGTCTCTGAGTAGTAGGGGGCGTTGAAAATTAGGCATTTAGTGCAGAGCTTAAGCTACATTTCGCAGCTGGGCAAATATCGAACGCGCTTCTGTATGCGACTTAAAATGTCCTGTTTATCTTCTACTTATTTGTTATATATCGTCTACCTTCGATAGCATGTGCTGGTGAGATCGGCGCACTTAAACACTCAAACAAATCATACCAAGTGGTTTTCTGTTTGTCGGTAGCGCATCCAAAAATCTCTGATGGGCGATCCAGCTACTACATTTGGCGTGGTAATCCCATGTGTTTCTTTTTATTCAATCAAAGACTTATCCGTAATTAGGTCTAAACCAGGCATGTGCAAAAGTAAAAATGTAGTTGTAGTAGTGAGAACATGAAAATTACTCTCTCAGAGAAGTAAAGTTGATGTTTAAAAAAAAAATTTTTTTAAATCACCATGCACCCGCCGCACATGTGTATTTGTCGCCGTTTCAGTGACAACTAAAAGCAAGATCGTAAGAACTTTTTTTAATTATTTTTCTGTGCCTAAAAAAATATGCGCCTATCCTCCGCACATGTGCTTTCGTCGGTGTCTCATTAAGGACTAAAGCAAGAGCGTAAGAATACGTGTGAATTGAACGCGAACAATTGTTCTATGAAATGAACACCATTGGTCTAAACGTCGAACTGATATGAACATTCAGAGAAATAAGGTTGCTAATGTGTGCTCAACTAACAGGTCCCTTGGCTCTTAAGCAAGGTGACGTTCACACTTTCTTGGTTGTCAGATCCAATTTGGAGTGACGTGGTGTAGTCGTTAGAGCCCAAGGATACAACACAAGCGGCAAAGATTCGAATCCCAACACAAGATATGACGAAATAAAATGTTTTTAGTACCTCTTTGCATGCACATACGCATTCGTTTCTGGCAATTCTTTATGGAACTCTTTTTGAAACTCTTCCTTATTGCACGGGTAGTTGTGGGCTTGTTGACATAGATCTGTGATTTCAAATAACCCTATAGAAAGAAATCGAATAGTGTTAAATCACACGATCTAGAAGACAAATCAGACGTCCTGGAAATATCTCATGCAGTAATTGAAATGTTTCATGGGCCAATTTCGTCAAAATGGACTGTGTTATCATGTAGCGATATCGAGCACCAGTAACAGTTACTGCTTGACCAGCCTCATTTTCTAAAAAGTTTGGCTGAATTGTCCCGCTGTGATATGGTAGGTAAAACACCCGATTACCAATCAGTGGTCGTCGGTTCAATACCAGGCCGGACCATCTTAAAAAGGAAAAAAAGTTTTTCGACAGCATTATCACCTCATAACATTAGCTAGTAAACTAACAATGAGTATTACTTACTATTGGAAACTACTCTTTGCCGTTCAAAGCCGGCGTTAAACTGTAGGTCCCTTTCAATGAGTCTAAGATAGAATCGGGTGCAGCTCGTTGACTGAGAGAAGTCCCCATATTACTTAATGAAATGCTATGGGAATTAATAAAAAAATGGTCCAATTATGCCTCCAGCTAAAAGTCCACACCAAACAGTAACACCTTGTGGATGCATTTTGGCGTTTAACAAAGCCATCAAGGTGAAAATGGGCTTCATCGTTCAATAATTCAGTCAACGAACTCTTTCCTTTGTGAACTTTGTACGCTGCAGAGAGCCTCTCGAAATTTATAATTCTTGTCCACGACGTCGAATTGAGATTCCTGGACTGTCACATAAACTTAGATATTGACACTGCTTGGATATTGACATTTGTACGGCTTGTTTTTGGGCGACCAGAGTTTTTGGATTCAGTCTCTCTATATTTTTCAATCAATCTCTTCACAGTTGACGAAGTTAAAACACTATTTCGTTCATATTTTGTATGAAATTTTCAAACTGTGACCTCCAAGCTTTCTTTATTTTTGATATGTTGTTCTATCGTACTTTTTTTTCTCCCTCACTCCTCCAGAGAGCATATTGGTTTCTACAAAGCATCGATTGCTCTGTTTCAGTTCAGTTGATTTTTTAAGCAAAATGGATGATTAATCCACTGTAGCTTCCTCCATATAATTTTTGCGTAGTGGTGAAAAACCTTACTAATTGGTGGTGATCTTTACTTTAGTATTGTAATTTTGTTCCAGTAGGTGGCGGGTTTTCCTGATCATTCGTCTGAGTCTGATGTTTGTCATCATCGCTAATAGTATAGTATATGGCTTCTTCTTTACCTTTTAGATGGAGTTGTTTGGAGACAAGTTTAAGTCTTTTTATTAAACCTTCGAAACCACAATTAAATTTTTCTGTGCCATAACCTCTGTTGACGCTCGAGCCTGGCTGGTTTGGGTTGTTATGCGTGCGCTCCAACCACTACACTACGCCACCACCTTCTGTCGTCTAACGCTTCATTTTTACTAATCCTCTCGAATAGCTGTAGAATAGTTCTTTTTAGGATTGCCACCACTTTACTGTGTAAAGTGCTACAAATTTAAATCTTGCGCTCATTTTGAAACACACTTTAGAATATACAAAATGATGTAAACTACTCAGCTTAAGTGGAGGACCAAGTATATTTTAGCATTTGTTTGAATGGGTATAACTACGGTGTAGTATGTAGTATCAACCGAAAATATGTTTCTTCCGAAGACAAAAGAAATAATTCTGTATTGATCGCTATAAGCACAAGTAGATATTGGACTATTCTACCTCCTGCCCTTGAAGAACGGTCTAGTTTTTAATGGACTTACAACACAAAGCAACATAACATTGCCTTTCAAAGACCAAATGCTTTAATATTACCTTAGTGGGTTGGTGTCTTGGCTTATGAACTCACTAAACTTACATCGCTATATAACAAACTCCTGCATTTAGGAGTTGAGCTGATAGTTTTTTTATTATTCCCTTTGCCTTGCTTCAGTTGAACAACTTAATGAAGAAAAAATCTATTTTTTTATTTTTATGTACAACCGGCTTACATATAATATACTCACTCTGCTTTATGTCTAATACTCGTTTAGGGGAGTTTAGGGGAAGGTATTGAAAATGAAGAAAAACTTTTCTAATTAGCCATTGGCTTTATGTTGAAGTTCATTTGCCAGAGAAAGTTGTTGGAGGTATTTTTCGATTTTCAATTTTTTTTGCGCTTTTTTATATTTTCCTTTTTTAGGTTCTAAGTTAAGCCAACAAAATTCAAAATAAATACACTTTTACATAAACACACATACTCGTATTAGAAATAAGCCAATTTTTTAACTTTTTTTTCTTCTGGTCGGGCCAAAATTAAAGTTTATGGCTCTTTTATAAAACCATTTCAGTTATTTATTCATTCATTTCGTTTTTCCGTTTGTTCGTTCGCTCATGTACATTTTGTTTTGTCTCTCTTGGTGTCTTTCGCTCTCTTCACTTCACTTCATTGTATAGGGTTTAGATGTTTTTTATATTTTTCTTTCTTATTTCGTTAATCAAAATATAGAAAATTTTCTTTTAAGTCTGTTTTTTTCTTTTTGTTGTTGTTGTTGTTGATAAGAATCCTTCAAAATCTTTTATTGTAAGCTTTTAACACTCTTTTGAATTCTCTCTGTCCATGGCTCTCTTCAACTGTTTTCAGACTTTGCCACACTACATAGTTGGTTGGGAACTATTGGGTTTGCGCTAATACTTGCAGCTGTTTTAAGTCTCAAGGATAGATTGAAAATGAATTTTGAAAGTTTTAAAGCTTCAGTTTCTAATTTGTAAACATTTTATAATTTTTTTTTTTAATTTTAACAGAGCAAGGTGTGGACTATATATAGACGGATTGTGGCAAACTTTTATCAATTTTTTAAATATGTTTTAGTTGGTCATATACCATGCAGCCGCGCGGCTTTATTATAGGCTGCATATTTGTAATCATCAGATGATTTTCTTCTGATTCCACAAAATAAAAATTACTATTTACGAGGGCGGATTGATACTGAAGCTACCTAAGTAGGAAAAAAACTTTTTTTTTCAAAAACCATTTTTTTTTTCAAAAACCATAGTAAGATGATTTTCCAACTTTTTTATACCATCTGAATCGTAACTCCTCAAAATACGCATTAGTTTCGGTAATCACTTCTTCGTTTGAGATGAATCTTTTTCCTGCGAGCCATTTTTTCAAGTTTGGAAACAGGAAAAAGTCACTACGGGCTAAATCTGGACTATAAGGTGGATGATCAACCAATTCGAAGTCGATTTCTCGTAGTTTTAGCATCGTATCTAATGCTGTGTGAACCGGGGGGTTATCTTGTTTAAATGTGGTCGTTTTTCCTTGATTGCATTAACCAATTGATCCAATAATGCACGATAATACTCTCCTGTGATTGTGGATCCCTTTTCAAGATAATCGATGAGCAATATTCCGTGTGCATCCCAAAATACAGTGGCCATAACCTTGCCAGCAGATTTCGCTGTCTTCGCCTTCTTCGGAGCACTTCCACCAGCTTCCACCCATTGCTTCGATTGATTTTTGGATTCACGTTTCATCAACAGTTATTAATCTACGCCAAAAATCAGCAGGATTATGCTTTATCATGTCAAAACACCGCTGTGAAGTGGTCTGTCAAACTTGTTTTTGTTCAACACTGAGCAAACGCGGCACCCATCTTGCCGATAGCTTTTTCTAATGCAAATGTTCATGCAAAATGTTCAACACACGTTCATATGATATGTTTACTATTTCAGCAATCTCACGTATTTTGACCCGGCAATTATTCATAACGATATCGAGGATTTTCTTGACATTTTCTTCAGTAACCACCTCTTTTGGCCTTCCTGTTGATGGTATCGTTGAAGTGCTTGTTCGGCCCCGTTTAAATTCAGCAATCCAATATTTTACCGTATAATCTGACGGAGCAGATTCGCCGTAATGTTTATCAAGCTTTTCTTTTGTCTCTTTCGCCGTTTTGCCTTTCAAATAATAGTGTTTAATCACTACACGAAATTCACTTTTTTCCATTTTCCAAGAAACACAAAAGTTGCTTACTTCAAACGACTACAACAAATAAACTAATCGATGAATTTGGCTTAAATTTTAACAGCTGACGTTTGACAGATCGTAATTTCTAAGAGAGAAAAAGTTTTTGTGTTTGTGCTGCCATCTAGCGCTAGGTAGCTTCAATGTCAATCCGCCCTCCTACAATCAATTTGATTAATGAAACTGAAACAAAGCAGTGGATACTTTGAGGAAAGCCAATGTGCTGCCTCAAGAAGTGATTGAAGGTGATTAAAGATTCTTTAATTATTTCGAATTTTAAATCATAATAAAAAAATTATCCTTATCATCGCCGGGACTCGAACTTGGTCTTAATTTAGAATTTTTTTTCAATTTTTTTTATAGTTTAACTTGCATCTTTCTTTTTGATCTATTGTTTGCTGATTTTTTGTTTTGTACTTTTTACTTAATTGGCCACTTACACTTATAACAGCTGATCTTTGACAAATATTTAGGTTTTCTTTCTTTTCCTTTTTTTCTGCATGTGCCGCTGATTCAAAGCTCGCATTGCATTCGGCTGAAGGGTTGCTTCCATGACCACTTTCGGAGCGAATTTTTGTAAGCAAGTACGGTATTTTTAGCAGTCAACATGAAATGGCTTATACTTATGCTGCCACTTTACATCAGGTTGTTTAGTTTTGTGTCATTTTTTGGCTGAGAATATTATCATAATCATCTGTTATTTCTGTCGTAAACAGCCTTTCCCACGTCATGCCTGTTTTCCAAGATAATTTACTCCTCTCTTTGAACGAACGTCTAGCATACTAGAAGTACTCCATCCATTGATTATCTAGTGATTTATATGGTGGCTAGTGTTTTGATCAGGAGAGGGCCAAGTACTGCTTAATACCATAGTCTTTGGCTCGGCGAAATTAATAAACCTCATACTGTTATCGATAGCGTACGCATGCAGGCTATATTTTCCGATAGGTGAGTCACAGATACATTCTTTACTCATTTTAGCAATAAGATCTTACAGAACGATCTTAATGTCATGGCTAGGGCAGTCTTTATAATCCTGTTCTAAGTATTCGTAAAAGGCACCTCCGTCTTCTCTGCCAACTATAAACCCACATCCGTTCACGATCATCGAAAAACAATTTTCCGGCCAGTAAGTGCGAAGCTGGTGGACATGTTAGGTTAGGTTAGATAAGGTAATGGACCCTCCTATAGGAAAGAAGTCCCACTTAGACCAGAGACTTAGCCCATTTTGATACCACTAGTATTGAAGCTAACCCGGGAATCAAACAGTCTCCATAGGAAAATACTTTGACTCCAAAATATTAATTGCAATTGCGGTGGCCTTAATTTTGGAAAGTTCAGTTCAAGATGACAAGAAATAGGAGGCCAAAAACTTCCATCGATTAAAAGCAAGTGCTGGACTCTGAAAGATGAGCTGAAAGACAGTATCCAGCTCCCCTTAAGAACCATAACTCCTGCAAAAATCACGCTAGAAGATGCCGAGTCTATCGGCATGCCTTCACATAAGACAATGCCCATGGAGAACGTCATAATGCGTTTTAGGGAAAAAATATTCAGCCTAAATGAGGCAATCGGTTCACAATGATAGGCTTTCGTTTAAAAATATGTAGTACAGTACCCGCCTCAGACAGTTCATCAATGGCGCAACCTTCGAATAAGCACAGATTTCCATTAGAAACCTGCGGCATTCATGGATAAGGATAGACGTCAAGGTCACGCTGGCAATATCGTAGACTGTTCGAGTAGATCAGAAATTTTTCAGGAAAAATCCCGCCTCTCGATAAGCATTGCGAGTCCGCCTGAATTACACTGCAGCAGTCCTCTATGAGTATGTTACAGTCCATTCTGCCTAGCATTTTGGAGCGGCTATTTCATGTTGAACTGATACGGGTTCTGAGTAATGCGGGCATTCGAGAGAATAAAATTCCCGATGAATACGCTACTAGGGGGTTCCTCTCTGGCTCTCATGCAGTGGGGCGTGCATGCCCCTCTTGGTGCCTTATCGAGTTTGATAAATAGATGGGCACTAAGCAAGATGGATCACAAGTGGACCAATATAACCACTTTTGAATATTCAGAGCGCGTTGGATTTAACTTTCTATGGAGAGGACTAAGGATCGGGCTTCTTTTCGGAATAATTAATGGGCCGCATGTCAGAGCATATGGGGTGCCCTGTTCATGTCTACTGAAGTAGCTGTCAAGATGAGGCGGAGAATAAATTCTCTGTGACTGTTCCGCTCTGTGGAAGCCTAGACTAAAGGACTTGAACGCATGTCACTTTCACGATATTTGGCTGTCTCAGTGATTAATCTTATCATGGTTGGCCCAAATGAAGGAACTGAAATTTTTGGATCTTTAGTTGGGGATGGGACCCTCCCATGTCAGGCCTTTCAGCTTCTTTAAGGGGCCTATTCTCTATAGCTAATTACAATGAGCCATAGCGCCTTCGAGTGAACTCGAAAATCACGAGTAACTCGCATAACCTAATCTAACCTACGTATCCATTCAACCAAAAATAGGCTTCACCGAAAAAAAAAATTCTTTGAATTTTACATAAAAATTTCAACAGTTTTCAAGTGTTGCCTGGTGTAAGTCTATCCATAATTAAATGTCAAACCAAACTAAGCAAAAAGCGACTATCAGCTGTTAAATCGTTTGTCAAATAAAGCAGTGTTTTCAACTTAAAGTTATGAACCCCTAAAAAAAACATCCGTTATAAACAGTGTAAATAAATGTGTAAATGAGTGCATTTACGTTTTTTTTTAAAAGTGTGTATATAAGCCTGTATATGTAAGTGTGCGCATTTTTAAAGATTTCTTTCATTCATTCAGATGGTGTCAGTGTCCTCATTGCTGTGTATGCTGGCTATATGTATACTCGTGTGTATTTTAGTATGTGTGTGCATATGTATAAAAGAAAATCTTTAATTTTTATTTTCTTGATTCTATTGTTGTTGTGTATTTCTTCATATACATTTTGTTATTGTTATAAATATTTATATATATTTATGTACATATACATGTATATAGATTGTAAAGGGTCAGCCAAATAAATTTTCGTTTTGAAAATGCTTTAAAAGAAAAACTACGGAATATTTTCTCAAATTTCTTTTTTTATTTGAAAGTACAATCCTTCCGGTTAATAATGGAAAATAATTTCTCGGCTGGCCATGCAGTAGCCTACACGATCTGTCCAATTTTTAAAGCACATTAACGATTGTGTGCAGCTGTACGAGTATTTCACCAATGGCTTTACGAATATTGTCCTTTAAAGCGTCAATTGTCTCTGGCTTGTTGGCGTAATACTTATCTTTGCCGGCACCCCACAAATAATAGTCCAACAGTGTCAAACCACAGCTCCGAGGTGGGCAAACGACATCAGCTCTGCGGTTGATAATGTGATCTTCAAAAACAGGGCGCAAAACATCGGTGTAGTTTCGGCTGTGTCCTTGCTCATTTTCGAAAAAAATGTCCCAATTATGCCTCTGGACCAAAATCCGCTCCAAACAGTGACTCGTCTTGGGTGTATCGGCTTTTCAATATATGCGGGTTTTCTATGCCCCAAATGCGAAAATTTTTCTTGTTTACATACCCGCCAAGATCAAAATGAGCTTCTTCTGAAAAGCTGATTTTTTGGGAAAAATCGGCATCTTCTGTAAGTCGATCACAGGCCCCCTTAGCGAAGCGTATACACAACCATATTCCTTCAGCGGAAGGATAAAACTAATTATCTGTCAAATCAGACATGAGCTAAGTATTACCATTCACGAAATAAGCACTAGTTGAAAAAAAAAACGTTAGATGGCGGACCCTTTATATAAAGCTTTATATACTTGTAAGAGAATATATTTTTTATACCATTTTCTGTGTTGCTGACTTTAAATGCAAGGAATCGAGAAGGAAAAATACAGAAAAAAAGGAAAAAAAAATGTAAAATAAGCAGAGAAACGAACGAATAAACGATTTTGTTCTTACAGAGAAAAAAAATCGATAAATTTTTTATGGCAATTTAAGATGACCTTCGTGGCTTATATTTTTCTCTTCTTTTTTCTTTTCTCTACTTGCATACATGCATATGTATTTATGTATGTGTGTAGAGTTTTTATATTAATATTATTTACAAGTTAGGTACTTGTGTATGTGTGTGAGTATATATGTGTATAAGTTTTTTTAATTTGTATATGTCTCTTTGGCCATTAACTTATGTCTTTTGTTATTATTATTGTATTCGTCTTGTATGTGTTTTTCTCTCTCTCTCTCGTTTCTTTCTGTTATAAAAATATGCACTTTTTTTCTCTTTCATATTGATTTCTGTTTTTGCTTTGATTTTCCATATTTTTTTTATAAAATCCTTTTCATTAATTCACTGTCTGCGTATTTAAAAGTTGACATTATTTTGTATATATTTTCTGTTTGTTCGTATTTTGTCTTAAAAAATTGTTTGAGGCTACTTTTTTTGGATCTATTTTTTCATTTTTTTTTTTTTTTTTTTTTGAAATTGTGTCGATTTATTTATTTATTTCAGTCGACTTAAAAATTCTCTCAAAAAGCAACAAGTCTTTGATTTGTTCAGTTTTTTCGAAATTAATTAAACAGATGTGTTTAGTTTTCGTACGTGTAAGTCTATAAAGGGTGTTTTTTATAGAGGTATAGAACTTTAAATTGGAATAAAACAGCGATGGATTATTCGACTGACATGAATTTTATTTATCCGAAAGATAATCTTATGGCATTACATTTTAAATATGATTTCTGGCATATGACCGCCACAGCTGACGTGTATGTAGTCCAATCTAGACGTCCAATTTTCGACGACTTTTTCCAACATTTGTGGCCGTATATCGGCAATAACACGGCGTAAGTTGTCTTCCAAATGGTCAAGCGTTTGTGGCTTTACCGCATAGACCAATGACTTAACATAGCCCCACAGAAAGCAGTCTAGCGGTGTTGAATCACAAGATCTTGGAGGCCGATTCACAGGTCCAAAACGTGAAACTAGGCGGTCACCAAACGTGTCTTTCAATAAATCTATTATGGCACGAGCTGTGTGACATGTTGCGCCGTCTTGTTGAAACCACATCTCCTAGACATCAGGACCTAGAATTGAATGACCAATTCAGGAAAAGTTGGTAATCATGGCTCTATACCGCTCACCATTGGCTGTAACGTTCTGGCCACCATTGTTTTTGAAAAAATACGGACCACTGATTCCACCAGCCCATAACGTGCACCAAACAGTCAGTTTTTCTAGATGTAATGGTGTTTCCACATACACTTGGGGATTACCTTCACTCCAAATGCGGCAGTTTTGTTTGTTGACGTAGCCTTTCAACCAGAAGTGCGCTTCATCGCTAAACAAAATTCGTTTATGAAAACTGAACAAATAGAAAATTGAAAAAAAATTCACTTATGAAAAATGAAAATTGCCCTATTTGCAAGCGTTGAGTCTATTCATGATGAATTGCCAAACCAAACTGAGAATAAAACACTTGACAGCTGTTAAATCGGTCGCCATCTTGAAAAGTAGTAACAACTTAAAGTTCTATACCTCTATAAAAAATACGCTATACTTTATATCGCATTTATTGAATATATTTCATACGTCATGTGGGTCAATGTTAAAATTGTTATCGGTGCTAAAGAAGTACAGGGTGTCTGCATCAAAGACAAGCATTGGTATTTAAACACATTTTTTCCTTTTAACTCTCACAGAAAAAGACTTCAAGGCTTGGTTGGCTTGGTTGTTATATTTCGAAGTGCAGTGTAAATCTAGATAATTCCTAAATTTTTCAGTTGTACAAAAGGAAATACATAAATTTTATAATTCTTATACATCTTTTGCGTTTTCATTTCATTTTGTAGCTTTTGTTTTTGACAAACGATTCTTTTAGTCGAACATACATATTCACCAATCGATGTTTCTTTCCCAAGAGGTTTTTTTTTGCGCTATAACACATTGAAGACAAATGTAATTGGGGGGCTAGAAAACAAACGCATCAGACATACAGACACACTGAGTAGGACAGACAATTTAACCACCAGACAATAAGATGCATTAAATCAATTTTAACTTGGCCTACTTTTCAATCTGTTTGTACTCCTCGTATTTACTCTTCTTTGATTGTATTGATTATAGATATAGATGTTGGGAATCAATTCAATTGGTATACGAACATAACTGATGAAAATGAAACGAAAATCAAGTTTCGCTAGCAAGTTGAAGTATTATAAGCCACTGTTTTATTCCAGTCATGTTGTAAATTTTCCTTTCTCGTTTGATATTCTCTCTGTAATCATTTTACCTGGCCTGTATACCTGCTCTGGTCTAAATTTACCAAATGCAGCTTTTGTTTTAGTCCAGAAAACTGATCTTAACGCGAAAGTCTGAGTATAGTAAGGCGGCAACACAGCAGCAGTATTACACATGGCGGAAATATCAATACGATGTAGACCTGCTTAGGGGGATATTTAAAAAGGGTTATTTAACATCAATTTAAAAGTTTGTTTCACCTTTTAATACCGTCTCCTATAAAGTGATATGGTAAACATTAGTCTTGACAGTTCATATTTGGCAGTCGTGTAGTAGAGACGTGGCAAATTTATTATGGAAAAATATTCAGTAAACCAACGTGTTTTAATCGTTAAAACAGCCCGCCCATAACAACCCAGATTTTCATGAAAAAATCATAGTGAGTGACGAGGCATATTTTAATTTGAATGTTTATGTGAATAAACAGAATAGTCGGTTCTGGGCAATGGAAAACCCTCAAATTATTCATCAGTCACCTTTGCATCCATTAAAAGTAATAGTCTGGTGTGCAATTCGGTCAGAAGGAATCATTGGACCTCACTCCTTTCAAACTGAAAACGGCGTAACGGTAACTGTCAATGGGGAGCAATATCGTGATATGATTGAAAACTTTTAAACGCCACAACTGCATGCTTTGGGCTTGACTAACATGTGGTTTTAATAAGACGGTGCCACATCGCATACAGCCAGAATTGCAATGGAATTACTGCGAGATCACTTTCCACAACAAATTATTTTAAGGAATGGACTTGGACTTCTTTTTGTGGGGATATCTGAAAAGCAGGGCTTATGCAAACAAACCAGAAACGCTGGAGCAACTCGAACAAAATATTCGTGATGAAATTAATGAAATGCCGCGTGAAATGTGTGAGAATTCAATGAAAAATGTGCTCAAAAGGGCTTGCATTTATGAGGCTGACGGAAGCGGGCATTTATCTCATATTGTATTCCAAACATTTATGAATATAAGATCCATTCTCTTTCATATAATCAAAAATTATAAACAAACAAAGTAGTATACCTTCCCGGCGGACACCCTGTATATAAGCTATTATAGTTATTTAATGTACGAGGCAATGATCCTTGGCTTACCGATTCGATTCGAATCTCATTTCAACCACGAATGCCTGATTTTCTTTACTTTAGAACATAATAACCGCTAAAATCTTCTCTGGGACGTACTATCACAATAGTACCGAAAAGGGCGAATCGAATAATATTTCGATGTCGTAATGATGTTACTCGCTGCGAAATGATTAGAATTATTGCTTAAGTATTGTAAAAATATTCAAAAAATTATGAAATTGATTGTGGACAGCAAATAAACAAATAACATTAAAAAATAATTAAGTAGCGTGTTGTCGTAGCATATAGTGCTTGAATAGAAGACAAACAGTAGAGGAAAATCAAAGAGTTCGCGAAATAACTCCCATGTGGCATTCCCATCGTTCCGATTTGAGGTGTTTTGCAAGAGCTACCTAGCCAAGAGTACATATCTCTATGTGTGTTGGCGATTTTTTACAATTCAAAAGTTCAAAAGTGATCGTGAGTCAAATGGAGATTATGAACCAGGGTTGGCAACCCACTGGGTATTATATTTAAAAAAACTCGGGTGGGTTTTTTTAATTTAAAAGTTTTCGTAGTTTCTTTGCCACAAAAATAGGTGTAATATACGTATTGGGTTTACAAGTTAAATCGATTCGATTTTTTTTAGCTCAAAAATGATAATGAATTAGCAAACTTGTCAAATTAATAATTTATCAAATCACTGTTTACAACTTTTTCCCCTCCTCTGAGCCATCTGCCATATTCCGTCTGAGAAAAAATTCTCGTCTTTTAAGGCGCTCCAACTTTAAAGTCGATTTTATATTTCTTCAAAGGATGTGAATTGGTGACATGGTTGCAAATAAACTTATACCACTTTATACGGCCTAGATGGGTACTGAAAATGTAGACCGTAAATCGAAATGCCGTAAAACGAGATGAATATGTGTGTTGAATACGTTTTGTAGCCGTAGAACGAGGCAATTTGCGGCGTAAAGCGAATCAGTTCAATAATTCAAATAGGCCATTATAGCGAAATTCCGTGTAAATATATGTCATATGAGTGTATCGTATGACGGAGCAATGTTCGGAGAATAAAGCGGAAACGGCATTTGATTGTTTTTATAATGGTTTTTAAGCTTTTGCGACTTGAGGCCGGGCGTTGTCATTCAAACGAAAAACATAATCATGCCTGTTTTTATATTTCGGCTATTTTTCTCATAACGCATCATTGAAACGAAGTAATTGTAGTTTGTTCCGATCACCAAGCTTTAGCAGCTCATAGCTCCCACCAAAGTGTAAATAGTAGAACAATGTAAATGTATTAACAAACAGAAAATATTGTCAACTTGAACAAAATTTGGAAGCGGTCATAAAACCCAAGAAAACCCATAAAAAACCCAATAAAACCTGGTTGGTTGGGTTTAAAAAAGCACGGGTTTTTGTCAACCCTGTGTTGAACGCAGTGGCAGAACTTCGACATCGAAAACTGACGAAAACCGCAAATTAACCATCAGAGAAATAGCGGACATCCGTCCAAGACATTTTGGTTAACGATTTGGGTTTCCGTCGTGTAGCAGCAAACTTGGTGCCAAAAGACCTCAATTTCATGCAAAAAAAAGAGACCGTGTTGAGGTCGCAAAAGACATGATTTGCGAGCCTGAATCCGATCCCACATTCAACAAAAGGATTATTACTGTAGACGAGGGGTGGGCTTATGAGTACGATATTTAATCTAGACATCAGGCAAGTGAATGTCGTTCATCAAATGAACCGAGAACAAAAAACAACGTCATTTTCAGTCAAAAAAGAAGGAAATGCTCATGGTTTACATGGATTACAACGGTGTAGCGCATCATAAATTTTTGCTAGAAAGCCAGACAGTAAACAAAGAGTATTATTTGGGCGTTATGAGACATTTGCAATGAAGCAATTCGCTGAAAAAGACCAGAATTGTAGGCAGAAAAGCTCTTGCAAATGTCAAGGTATGACGTTAAGATTTAGCGGGATTATCAACAACAGACGTACTAAGTTAACAAAAAAAAAAAAACCCAAATCGTAACGATGCTGCCGCCACACGGGGATTATTCCGAAAAATTTTTGATCAAGTTAGTGTAAATCGTGCATTCGACCAGTTAGAACATATGCATCCGAAACTCATAAAGGCTCCACTGTTACTCAGCAAATATATATAACTGTCGAGATGTGTACTCTAAGAACTATACCCAGGTATACAAAGTTCGACAGAAAATCAATCAAAAAGGTTAGACGAGCCTTTAATATAAAAAAGAGGTCCAAGCTGATTAGCGGAAGAAGAAGAAGATAATAGAGATATCACGTAAGATGAATGCCTTAAAATCATCCCGCTAAAGCAGCATTTGAATGAATAATCAACGACACCCAACCCCAGGGGCGCCCCATAATAAGGTGGACTCGATCTCGGCTCAGGATAGGATTTGTGATTTATCGTAAAGTTGAATATGGTTCAGTATATTGTTCTTATTTTGATATAAATGTTAAATGTGTACTATTGTATAAATAGTATGTAATCCGAAATAAGGAAGAAGAAGAAGAACGCCGGAAGAAGCTTTTAATTATTGGCTTTTAATTTTTTTCGAGTTCGGTTATCAGGAATAGTTTTGAACTCTATTGCTGTCACAAAAAATTTCGGTAAAACTTAAACTTGATTTTGTGTAATAATGCACGTTAAACAGCACTTAAGATCTCTTCTGATAATTTTTTCTTTTTCTCTATTTGAAAAGAAAAATAACAAAAAAAAAAATCAAAAAAATCTTTTTAAAAATTGATAACAATTTGAAGCAGACACCTCAGCTGCCTCTTCAGACATATCATTTCACCGCAACTTATAATTTCTCTTTTTTTGGTGCTTTCAAGTAAATATACACATATGTGTGCATCCTTTTTGAAATAATATTTTTATGAATCTGTGTGTAAGTGTGTGCGTCTGTCAAACGAATATGAGTATTATCGTCACCCAAATGGTCATGTATGGCCATAACTGTCCTGCATATGAAACGTAAAAGTAGAGCCAAAAAAAAAAAACGTTTTCATTTCATTGTATTTGTGTTTCATTTCTCTTTCTTCCCTTTTTTTTATTTCTTTTCTGTTGCTGCTCAAAAATAAGTATTTTTTGTTGACTTTACTTCTTAAAATGAAAATATGAAAAATAAAAGAGAAAAACCACACGCATCCAGATTTCTAATGGCCTTCCTGATCATCTTTGTGTTTATTTCTCCAGAATTCAGTTGAAAATTTTTCATTTTAAGTGATATCTGCCGACAATGATGATGATGAGGTGGTTCGGTTATGATGATGATGAAAAAGATGATGGAATTGGCAAACGGTGTAGTTGATAGTGATGATGATGATGGAAATCCCTGCATTTATTTGGTCATGTCCGGTCTGGTCATAATGCAAAAACAACAACAACAACATCATCATCATCACAGAGTGTAGTAATAATAACATGTGTTCATACGAGAGTAGTACTAAATTTAAATTCTTTTCTTTTTTGATACCATTCATACTCGGTGCCGTTGAACTCTTTTTGTCTACAAAGCCGAAGTACCTGGGTGTTGTTCTTGACCCTAGGCTCACCTGGAGGGAAAACATAATGCATATGGTGAAGAGGGCGACCATTGCTCTTTAAGGCTGTAAGAGGGACATAGGCAAGATTTGGGGGCTCAAGCCTACCATCAAACTAGAGCCTGATGGAGCCTTTACGGCGCTCATATTTGGTGGATGATGTGTAAATATCAGTGACATTGTGGGCTGATAGGAAGGGTGCTCAGGCAGGCAGCTGTCCTGATCACCAACGCACTCTAATCCACTCCAACCAAACCCTTATTTGCTCTATCTCACTGGCTCCCAACTGATCCTTTTTTGAAGCAGAGCGCTAAGCTGATGACAGTAATCTCGTGGTCCAATCTGGGCTATGGACAAGCAGCGATCCTTGGGGAGCACGGACATACGCGCATTGTTTCTTTCTTTTTTCTTTTAAGACCAGCACTCAGGGGAAAGCCCTACTCATGCAGTGCATTGTACTAGTGCTGAGAAAATAGGTTGCGGGAAGGAGGATAGATAGAGTGGTGTCTGTGGACGTTCGATTTAAATTTGCTCATGTCGTAAGTGGCGGGGAAGACATTCGCAGGAAGATTGTTCCACAAACGAACAGTGCGACCAAAGAAGGAATTCTCCCTATAATACGTTGTGCGATTCACCGGAAATACGAGTTATACGTAAAAATATATGACCACCAGCAATTAATTCCTTAATTTCGTTAGAACACACTCCGTTATAGTACCGATAGAACAATGAAACACACGCCACATGACGCCGATACTCTAATGAATCGATAGAGTTAGCTACCCTACCATCAATAATAAGAACCTTCGCCCTCTCCAGTGTACGCAGTCGAGACGCTCCAAAACAGACTTTAAAGCACCGGACCATACATGAGAGTTGTATTCCAATTTGGGTCGAATATAGGTCTTGTAAATATTAAGGAGATCAGATGGAGTGAAGTAATTCTTACATCGTCTTAAAAAGCCGAGACACTTGAATGCTTCTTTTGATACTTGAAAAATGTGCTCGTTCCAACGAACGTCACAGTGAATTCTCATGCCCAGAACAACAAGAGCATCTGATTCCTCAATATCCACTTTAGCCATTGACACAGATGTCAGCACACCACCACGTCTGTGTGTTAAAAAACAACATTGAGTCTTGCGTGCATTAAAATCGACCCTGTTCGCACGATCCCACTCGGAGACCTTCACCAGGTCACTTATGAGTGTGTCGTTTATATTCATCCTTCTCGCCCCAACCTCAAAAAGGCTCGGTCTACGATCAAAAGAATATGAGTGACAAATGTTGCTGTCATCCGCTAAAGAGTAGATAGGATTAGAAGTGAGAAAAAGAAAGGCGTTAAGAAATATTAGAAAAAGAGTAGGAGAAAGAACAGAGCCTTCCGGTACCCCTAAATTTATGCTGAACTCGTCGGATGAGATTCCATCTATAGCCTATAGTGGTCCCTCATAATTTTTTCGATAGGAGACTTAACTTCGATATACCAACGTGAGACTTCTGGTCTAACATACACGAGGTCTAAACCGATGGCTGTAAGATGCTGGGCAGAGTGACTGGGTCTATAGAGTGATCGGGTCTGTACATAAAGGGTTCTGATACTAGGCTGTCTTATGCAGTTTATTTCAGTCGGAAGTCATGGCCATACTAAGGGCTGTACAAAGCTTGTTGAGTGGCAGGATTTTCCATAAAAATCTTCTGATTTACTCGTATAGTCAAGCTGCGATCAGGTCACTTACGAGCGTCACCTCGACGTTTATCCCCCTCCATGAATGCCGCAAGTTTCGCATGCGTTGTTGATGAACTAGCTGGGGCGGGTACTGAGCTCGATATTTTCAAACAAGAGCCTATCATTGGTATCACTATTGCCTCGATTAGGATGGATATTCTTCGCTCAATGTATGGGAAGGCTCAATCTCATTGGCGGCATGAGAGGCTTTGCTTAACTGACTTCGATAAAAAGAAGACTAAATGTTTTATTTCCTTAACTTGTATGGCCATTCATTGCATAATTGCGGTCCTCACGGGTCCTTGCCGATATAGTCGGCATCCTCCAGAGTGTTTTTTGCAGCAATTGTGATTCTGAAGAGTCATGTTCATTGTCCAGCTGTCAGACGATGGAAGTTTGTGGCAATCGCGAGATTTATTTTCGAGTCAAAATCATTTCCTACAGAGACTATTTGATCCACGCATTAGTTTCTATGCTTGTGGTATCATAATAGGCTAAATCTCTAGTCTAATTGGGACCTCTTTCCTTTAGGAGGGTCCATTACCTTACCTAACCTAACTTGATTCCATTCATGCATTTTATTACAGTTCTTAATACAGTTCCATTAATTCGCGTACAACCCTCGTTTTAGGATTTCACAAATGTCCAGTTTGTTTGCTCAGACGACCCCAAGCCGTCTTAAGCAATATAAATTAAAAAAAGCTTCTTCTGACATTCATTCTTCTTTTGCAGTCAGTCATTATGTTTTATAGAAAAATTACTAACTTGGCTTTTATATTGTTGTTGTTCTAAGTTTTTGGTTTTGGCTACTTATGTATATTTGCTTTGTTGTTGTTGTCCTACAAGTATTCATATATTATTCGAACATTTTTTTCTTCATTATTTTTCTCTTTAATTTAAAAAGGTTTTCCATCATCAGTTGCGCTCCGTTGCTTTTTTGGTTTGGTTTTGTATGTGAATTGTGTTGCTTCCTTTGGTTCCATAGCTGGCGGGAACTACAATTTGGCAGTGCGTGTCTTAGAATGTATTGTTTGTTATATGATTGTCTACTCCCGTGCTCACGAGTAGATGCCAGAAGTATGTAGTGTAGAAAAAAACTCTCAAAGGTCATTTAACCACCGGATGGTATGACTGGCTACCTCGGTGGTTACTTTTACGTTTTTGCCAAAGTAATTTCATACGAAAGGTTTTATTTACTTTTACAGTCTCCGCATAAGTGTGCTCTGCTCTACTCTTGTGGTTTATTTTCTTGCTGTTTTTTGTTGTTTTTTTTTAGTTCGTGTCTTATTTATCTTTAAGATTTACCAGGATACTTTAGTTTTAGAGCAGTGGCACAAAGAGACAGAGAGAGAGAGAGAGAGAGAGAGAGAGAGAGAGACGGAGTGTGCAAAAAATTTAAGAAAAATTATAACAATGCGTCAGTCTGGCGTTTACATTTGTGCGGTTTTTCTACGTTTTTATCATTCGTTGTCGTTGTCGTTGTCGTTGTCCTCTATTCTACTCGAAATCATTTTAAAGTTTAAATACGAGAATTGTCTTGCTATCACACACAAACGCACACTCACACACACCATGTTAATCAGTATGTATGTTGTAAGCGTTTGTGTGTTTGTTTTTGTGTGTCTTTATTTTGTGGTCAATATGGGTTTTGAAACACCACTTGACATTGCTAACAATGTCAACAATATCTTGCTTAAGTGGTCAAATGCTTTAAAATATGTGTGTATATGGGTCTTTATATATATATGTGTGAGTGTGTGTATATATGTGCGTGTTTCTTGTTACATTCACTAAGGCTTATATTAAATATATTTAATTGTTGTTGTTTTTGTTTCTTCTCTCCATTACTTACCTTACCAGGGTTATTAATGCTTTTAGTTACTGAAAGGCTTTAATTTGCAGCTGAAAAATTTTAAAAATTTATGCCAAATGGCTCCGATTTATTTTCAATAATGGAGCGTAGGTCAGTAATTTCAAAAAGTTGTTTGAAACCGCGTTTCATTGTAGTTAATTATTTATTCCTTCTCTTAATAAATATAGTGGGTATAGTAGGTCAGCAGTGAATCGTTCTTTTGTGCCGCTGTCGTCTTCTACTAGTGAGCTTTTGATTGGGAACGAGTGGTTTTAATAAAGTTTTCGAGCAGACCAGCTTTTACCACAGATGCTTCTTGTAGTTTGGCTTAGAAGGCATATGCCGGCGACATATTCCATGTCTTTAAGCTGTTACAGCTTCGCAGAAACTCATTATCAGAGTCAGATGCATTGCTAAACACTGCCCAAGCAGCTTTGTTGTTCTTCAACGCTTTTATTGATTTTCTTTCCTTTACTGATGGAGTGGGTGTGGGCATGTACATTTTCCCAATGTGTTTTCTCATAATTGCTTGCACTGCTATCACAGTCAACATTTTTTTGAGGGCGTTAGGATATAACCGTTTTGCTGACAATGTTTTCGGTTATGCTGTCTCTTATACGTTGGATTTCAGCCGCGACTTGTGCCAAACTATCTGCCTACGCCGCTGTTTTGCTGTATTCATTCTTACAGATCAATAGATCTGTGAGTGACATCTCTCGAGCTTGTAGATCGATTGAGGAGGAGCAGAGTGTGGGCCATTTCAGCGCAAATCCAAACGGCAGTTTGGTTAAGTACACCGATATCGGTCCGTAAAATTACATAGTTAAACTCATAAAAGAGAAATGAAAAGTTAGAAAGAGGCGTCAGTCGCTTAGGCATCCATCTCTGAAAACGGAACTAAATAACCTGATCAAATTGCTGAAAAACAGTATAAAAGAGTATAAGAATAGATCTCTAAGCATAAAACTTCAAAATCTAAACGCCTACAAAACATCAGACTATTCCCTTGGGAAGAATTTTGCTGGTATGAAGCGATCAATACTACATAATCTCCCAATAAAACAGCTAAGTATCAATCAAACCTGGGCAAAAAGCGATTCTCAAAAAACCGAGTTATACGCAGAACGCCTAAAAAATATTTTTAAACCATTTGAATGGACATACATTTTTTTTATCTCCTTCCATTGTCCAAGAATCTGCTGAAATTGAAGCTTTTACTATTGATGAGATCACTTTAGAATTTTCAACTTTTAAGTTAAAACAAAGTCCAGATTTTGACTTAATCACTTCCGAGATAGTCAGGAATTCATCATATAAAGCCCTAATAAAACTTACATTCATAATGAATGCATGTGTTGAATTCAGATTTATTCCAATGTGGTGAAAACAACAAAATTTGTTCGGCAATATGCCACGATGTCACACGTGCTTCTGACAAAGTCTGACATGAATGTCTAATCTGTAAGCTCAAAACGATGCTGTATTAAGAAAATTGAAGCAGTCGTACCACAAGGTAGCATTCTCGCACCTGTTTTGTATTTACTTTACACTGCAGACATACCAGTTTCCAAAATGTGTATAGTAGCCACAGTAGCCACTGATGACACTTGTATCATAGCTGATGGCATTAAGGAGAATGATTCTATCGGAAAACTGCAAGTAGCGATAGATAAAGTTGTCGCTTGGACAGAGAACTAGAATATCAAGTTAAATGAAAGCAAGTCTGTTCGTATTGATTTTACAAATAGGAAAATAAGCTAAAAACCATTGAAAATATTCTCCAGTACATACAGTAACTTTCTGTTTGTGTGGAAGAAACAAAGAAGCTATACAAATTTCAAAAACTCCAACTGGGCGGTCCCATGTCCATACAAAGTGCATATTTATTTGTCTGTATTTTCAAAATGGTAACAAATTTGGCTCAAATAGATTCACAGTCAATGAATATCATCAGCGAAAAAGAGCGCATAGTACCTACAAACTTAGTAATGATTGCATTGCATTCATATTTTGAGAATCGTTAAGGCTAAAGTTTTAGTATTTGATCTGAACGACTTCATAGTCAATGTGAATCACTGGTCGTAAAGTGGGCGAAATTGAACAAATAGGCGTGGTATCTCCTATACAAATAAAATATTGTTTTTAGTTTATCTTGAGAACGGTTAGAGCATAAGCTAAATGACTTCGTAGTCATTTACAAAATATAAGGCAAAAAGGCGAAATTGGAAAAGCGAGTCTCTCTTGAGAACGGCAATAGTAGAAGTTTCTAGAAGTTTCATCGTGAACAATGCACATTAGCAGCCAGTAATTGGGCAAGATTAGACTTGTGGGCATGGCAGCTTCCATTCATAATAAAAATTTAATTTAGTATATGTAGATAATGAAAACTATAAAAGCTGCGTTTTCTATCCAAATAAGCTAAAAAACCGGAATTGTAGAATGCTATACCTGTACTATAAATGCTATATCTGTACTATAAAAAAAATTAATGTGTGTTTGTTTGAAGACTGTATACAGCTTAAGTGCAGAATATTTCTGGAAGGAACTAGTGATTGTATTGTGACCGGAAGGCGACAAAATGGAGAAAAGTTTAAAGTATAACTAAGATAGCATATAAGTTAATAATTAAGATGGGAGTAGAGAAGCACGCCGGGTTTTAGCTAATATCAACATAAAACAAGATACCGCTTATACCGATAGAAAAGTTTCAATTATGTTTTCATTTATTATCATCAATATTCTTATATAAGAGAGGACTATAAAATCTGTTAGAATTGATGCGTTTGTAATGAATGCGTCAACCGATTATTTTGTTAGCCCTTAAACTAAAGGTGAATTCAATACCAAGGTTTTTATGCATATGCGGTTTTTGTAGGTCCATTGGTTTGTAAGTGATTGACGTTGGAGTGAACCCCTTTATATGGCATAAGTTTAATTTGAAAACTGAATTTATTACAGCATTTAAACTTTGTGCGAAACTATATATAAAGGGTCCGCCAAATAAATTTTTTTTTTCAAAATGCTATAAAAGAACTACTGAATATTTTCTCAAATTTCAAGTAGAACTCCAAGAAAACAAAAATGAATCACTGGTTGAAATATTAGGACGTTGTGATGCCGTTAAGGCTATAAAAAGGCCGGACGTTGTTCTAGCATTCTTACTTCCTAGAAACTACGAAATGGGACAAAAATTTATCAATTTTATTTGTTAATGCAACTTGAATTGGGAAGAATATTTTTTTTAAAAACAGAGCCGGTTAACCAGTTATTTGATAAATTTATAACCGAAAGCCGGTTTTTTCAATTTTTCGAATTATTCGAAAACCGGTTTTTGAAAAAAGTCGAATAATCGATCTCCCTAGTGAATACGAACAGAGACAAAATGCCTCCCAGTTTGACTGCAGTAGACTGACTGACTATATAATATTTAATTATATAACATCCCGATTTGATCTAAAGGAAAATTACACGATTTATCTGTTTGCCTGATAATATCAAGTAAGAAAGCTGTTTTACGCAATACGTAACTTTTTTAGAACGTAACTACCACATTGTAAAGGGTGTCTTTCAGTTCCAATTTATTTTTCATAAATTTTTGCGATATACAGGGTCTCCGCCGGAAAGGTATACTATTTATAAAAAAGCATATGTGGAAATATATCATTTGCTGTGTGGCTTCACTATTCTTCAACTGGGCGGTGCCACGCCCATATAAGACGTACTTATATATCTATATCTTTAAAACGGTGATAGTACGAGCCTCTAAATTTGGACCAAATTACTTTGTGGTCAATACAAATAATCAGCTAAAATTGGGCCGAATTGAATCAGTGGAAGTTGCACCTCCCATACAAAGTTAATGTTGATTTTTGTTTATCTTTGGAACGGTAATAGTGGAAGGTTCTGAACTTGGTCCAAATAATTTAGTAGACAATCCGCATCATCAGTCGAAATATGGGCGAAATTGAATAAGTGGGTGTGGCATCTTCCATACGAATTATATATTGATTTTTTTATATTTATATTAAAGTTTTATCCTTCCGCTGAACGAATATAGTTACAATCGACTTACAGAAGATGCCGATTTTTCCAAAAAAATCATTTTTTCAAATGAAGCAAATTTTGATCTTGGCGGGTATGTAAACAAGCAAATTTGTCGCATTTGGAACACAGAAAACCCGCACGCATTCAAAGCCGATACACCCAAGACGAGTGCCTGTTTGGTGCGGATTTTGGTCCAGAGGCATAATTGGTCCATTTTTCTTCGAAAATGAGCAAGGAGTGGCCGTTACAGTCAATGGCGATCGTTATCGGGCCATGTTGAACGAATTTTTGTTCACAAAAATTGAAGAGGAGGATGTTAGCAACATTTGGTTTCAACAGGACGGCGCTACGTGCCACACAGCCGAAGCTACACTCGATGTTTTGAGCCCTGTTTTTGAAGATCGCATTATCAGCCGCAGAGCTGAAGTCGTTTGGCCACCTCGGAGCTGCGATTTGACACCGTTGGACTATTATTTGTGGGGTGCCGTCAAAGATAAGTGTTACGCCAACAAGCCAGAGACAATGGACGCTTTTAAGGACAATATTCGTGAAGCTATTGGTGAAATACATCTGCACACAATCGATAATGTGCTTAAAAATTGGACCGATCGTGTAGGCTACTGCATGGCCAGCCATTATTTTCCAGCCATTGTATTTTCGAATAAAAAAAGAAATTTGAGAAAATATTCAGTAGTTTTTTTTTATAGCATTTTCAAAAAAAAAAAAAAAAAATTATTTGGCGGACCCTTTAGATAGTGCAATCAGTGCATCAGTTAAAAAGTGTGCGGAATTGGTACCTCCCATACAAATTAAATAATGATTTTTGTATATCTTGAGAATAGTTAGAGTTGAAGTTCCTAAATTTGGTTTAATAAAAATATGTAATCTTGCATGTGTACAGAACGGTAACAGTTAAAGCCGGTACCACACAAAGGTTCCCAGTAACGCGAGAGGTACTACCCTAGTCTTGTAATACTTTTTAGAATTTTTTAGTTTTCCATACAATATTTTTAATAATTTTAAAATGCGTTATAATTAATGTTATTCAAAAAGCTTTTTAAATCTAATTGCCAGCACACTTTATCTCCTTTTTTGTATATAGAACAAGTATTTAAATTATAAAAGTTTTTCTAATAAAACTCTATTTTTTCTATTTATTATTTACCTCTTTAAAGGAGTCCTTAATTAAGAAACTTTTTTTTGCAATTTAATTTTCTTTTTTTGCTGGTAAAAACAAAAGACTCTTAAGGGTATTAAACAATTATGCTGGACTAAAAGTAGGAAAACGGACACACACACACACACTTACAGTTTCTATGTAGTTTTGCTTTCAATTTTTGTGTTTTTTTTTTTGTTGGTTCTCTAAACAATTTACAGAAACAGAGCATTAATTTAATTTGTCACACTTTATGAGGACACTCTCGCTTTTCTCCTTTTGTTATTCAACACCAGTGTTGCCAGAGATTTGAATTTTTTCTAACTAAATTTGAATAAAAAATAACCAATTTGGATAAAAAGTAACCAAAACTTCTAAACCTAAACAAATAAACCTCAAAGACTTTCTAATATAAGTAACTGTTTAGACAGACCAAGGCCGATGAGTTGTGAGCAAGTGTTAGAAAAGTATATCGCTTGTACAAGTTATTTCTAGCAAATATATATTTAATATATTCTGCTTACAATGAATGGTAAATGGTAAAATTCGTAATGCCTTGACTCAGAAGGTATTTGAAAAATATTTCATATGTTATGCGAAACTCAATGAAATTAAGCTTTTCTATAAAAGAAGATCAAAAAGATTTCATGACGTCCTTCAACATAATTTGAAAAGGTTGCTTGTTGTTACTTTTTGTCCTTGGTATTAGATAAAGCATGTATTGGAGAACTCTCTGAAGAAGCTTCTTATTCAAGTAACAAAAATAAAAAAAGATAAAAATTCAATGCAATTCCGATAATTCAATGATCTGCACGATAGCAGATAAGCCACTTGGGCTCGTTGCCTTCATTCCTATTTACAATAATCTTCCATAACTTGAAGTGTCTAATAAAGAAGAATTTTAAGCCTGTATCTGTCTATAAAAATTAATTTTTTTTAATTTTTCCGAAAAATTAGGGTACAGTCACAGAAAATTTTAAAATAGTAAAGAAATTAAGTGCATTTTAGTATGTGTATGTAATCTAGTGAATTTCGAAGTTTTATATTTAGAAGTTTTATTATTTTGTTATAAAACTATTAGTTTATTACTCCAACTATTTAACAAAAAATTTTTTTTATTTGGGGAAAAAGTAACCGAAATATAATAAAAGTACACATCTACAAAGCGAAGAAAAAGATAACCAATTTTGGTTAGAAATAACCAAAATGGCAACGCTGTTCAATACACATAAACACACTTGGAGACATACTCGTACATACATATACTTACAATTCTCTCTCATAGGTGTTTAAAACAGTGAAAAGGCCTTAAAGAAGAAGAAGACGAATCATAGCAGAAACAAAGCATATGAGTTAACCGCTCTGAAATTCAACTTTTACACTTCAACCACAATTGAAAGTTTAATTCTCTTTTCTCTGCTACCACTCTCTTCTTTGTAAATTATTTTTCAACACTTTTAATTTTCAACTTATTTTTGTTGTTTGTTTTGTTTTTAATGGAAGTTACCTGCTGTTGTTTTTATAGAAATTATAATAAAACAATACACAAACAACAATATATGTACATACGTATGAATAACATTTTCCATTTATTTTTACACAACTATAACAACAACAACAACAACAACAAGAACCACTACTACTACTCGTATAACAACATTAGAAAAATCCCTCAAGTCCATCATTTCGTATTTTAGTTTTCATTTCATAGAGCTTTTTAAGTGTCCCATGTGGTTGAATGGCTTGCTTCTCTAGATTAAATTGGCATCTACGATATATTCATTAACACACACACATTGTCTTTGTTTTTACTCTTGTCAATTTTATTTTTAATTTATATTTATTTGTTATTGTTGTTTTGGAAGAGGTAAAAAACTCTGCATGTGTTAATTCGTATTTGCTGTGAAGTTGGTGGGTATGTGTGTGTATATTGTCGCAAATGTGTGGAGAGATGGTTGATGTGTTGAAATGGGTAATGGAGGTTTTCTACATTTCAACCTGCATTTGTTTGTTGTTATTCACCTTCAATCTTAGCATTACTCCTTCTGTTGTTATTCGAAATGTTACCAGATGTGGTTCAAATTGATTTGATTGTAATTTAATTTCTATTTCTGTTTTTACTTCCATTTTAGTCTG
The DNA here is from genome assembly GCA_023159175.1 of Wohlfahrtia magnifica. Lineage (NCBI taxonomy): Eukaryota > Metazoa > Arthropoda > Insecta > Diptera > Sarcophagidae > Wohlfahrtia > Wohlfahrtia magnifica. The sequence goes on from JAKWBJ010000538.1 coordinate 2,723,453, forward strand.
TAGAATTTTATAATTTTAAAATCGATTTGAAATGATTAAAAAAATATTTAAATATAAAGGAAAATATTGCATAATTTTTATCAAATTTGTTTTAATTGAAATATATTTACTTATCTAAACCTAAAAGTGGAACCGTTTTTTAGGAATGGGTCGCATAATTAGTTGGAATGAATTTATACCGTTTTTAGAGTAATATCGGGTATTTTTTAGAGGTTCATAACTTTGGTAACATTGCTTGATTTGACAACTTATTCAACAGGCCTACACCGCCAACTTGGCAAATGGGCTGAACCACAAATTGAATTTGCATTCAAAATTTTGTTTTCCGAATAAGCCCATATTCGGTTGAATGGGTAAACAAGCAGAATCGTTGCATTTGAGATGAGGATAATTCACAAGCTTTTGTCGAAACAGCATTACATCCACTGAAAATTACTGCTTAGTGTGCTTTATTGGCTGGCGGATTTTTTGGTCCATATGGTATCAAAAGCGATGATGGCTAGCCAGGATGTTAAATGCTTAGAAATTATAAATTTTTTCGTACTTCAGTTAGCTGGCATTAATCTTGGAACGACACAAAAACACGGAGGCACAAGTCACATAACGCGCAAAACAATTGATTTACTCCAAGAAAGGAGTCATTTCAAGTAATGTTCCAATTAATTGGCCACCAATATTGCGTGGCTTAATCCTATTGGACTATATTATTTGAGTTTTTGTAAAGTCACTTGTCACCCTTTCAAAATTCACTAGACATGCAATTTTGTATAAAAAATAATACTAAATAATAATGCATATAAATCATATTGGGTCCCTTGTAAAATCCTCCAATTTTTTCCTAAAATTTCGATCCTAATATTATTACTAGAAGCCTTTCTTTATCTATTGTATCTCATTTAGCCAAAGAATCCTTGTGAAAAACTCAAAGTCATGAAAACAACTACCTAACCATCTAGATTGCGGGTTCCGTAGTCTTAGACAGTGGTAAAAAATATACTCCAATATCTCCAGTTCAACCTAATCTTAATAAAGGGTCCGCCAAATAATTTTTTTTTTTTGAAAATGCCATAAAAAAAACTACTGAATATTTTCTCGAAATTCTCTTTTTATTTGAAAGTGCAATCCTTCCGGTTAATAATGGAAAATAATTTCATTCAAATGGCTGCCTCGGCTGGCCATGCAGTAGCCTACACGATCGGTCCAATTTTTAAGCACATTGTCGATTGTGTGCAGCTGTATTTCACCAATGGCTTCACGAATATTGTCCTTTAAAGCGTCAATTGTCTCTGGCTTGTTGGCGTAACACTTATCTTTGACGGCACGCCACAAATAATAGTCCAACGGTGTCAAATCGCAGCTCCGAGGTGGCCAAACGACATCAGCTCTGCGGCTGATAATGCGATCTTCAAAAACAGGGCTTAAAACAACGAGTGTAGCTTCGGCTGTGTGGCACGTAGCGCCATCCTGTTGAAACCAAATTTTGCTAATAACCTCCTCTTCAATTTTTGTGAACAAAATTTCGTTCAACATGGCCCGATAACGATCGCCATTGACTGTACCGGCCACTTCTTGCTCATTTTCGAAGAAAAATGGCAATATTATGCCTCTGGACCAAACAGTGACTCGTCTTGGGTGTATCGGCTTTTCAACGTATGCGTGCGGGTTTTCTGTGCCCCAAATGCGACAATTTTGCTTGTTTACATACCCGCCAAGATCAAAATGAGCTTCATCTTGATTCTGCAACAGTACCATGATTTTAAAAGTAATGTCGCAATGTCCCAGCGTTGTTCAAGCGTATACACAAGCATACTCGTTCAGCGGAAGGATAAAACTAATTATCTGTCAAATCATGAGCTAAGTGTTACCATTCACGAAATAAGCACTAGTGGAAAAAAAAACGTTAGATGGCGGACCCCTTTACATCTTGCAGAAGCCCGATGTAACGCTGTCTCATAGGAAAATTCTTTATCGTAAGTGGCAAAACTGAATGCCAGAAAACTCTTGAAATAACAGGTGATAGTTTAAAAATTCGATTAAAAATAAAACACCTTTTTCTTATGTTTAAAACGAGCTTTATTCAAACCAAAATATATGCCATTTTGATCAATAATCTATTGCCATTTTTGGGGTAATTTTTTAGTCCATTATTCCATCAGTGTAGGACTATCTGAGCAGAAAAAGGAGGAGGAGGAGTTTTCTGGGCAAAAACTGAGCCAATTGCGTTTTGCAGGCCTTTACGGCATTTCAAAATGCGATAATCTGAACGTCCAAGCTCCGGATTATAAGATGGATACATCAAAGCTACCCAGTCAAGCTTTTTCAGTTTTTGATTAGTTATCAAAAATTTGTGTGGTCTGGTGCTGTCAACAATGTAGTACAACATCTTTTCTGTTGATCAATTCTAGACATTTTTAATGAACTGCTGGCTTCTGCATAAATCAGAACCAATCTTTTGACCAGGTTGTAGAATTTCATAACAATTTCTTTCGAATTTCACCGGACATACAGCATTACTTTTCTCAGTGCCAATCTTGGCTTTGCCACCATTTGCGAAGCTTCAACTTGCTTTGTCCATGATCTTTTTCTCACATGGTTTTCGTTACTTGATCCATCTTTCAATGATCGTTTTCATTCGCTTCAGAAATGGTTCGATTTCGTTTTGTGTTAGCAGTGAATTTCAAATGGAAATTCAGTCCATTAAATTCTTTCAATGTTAATTCATGTGACATCCAATCGTCGAGATTCTCTGTGTATTCAGCTTTTTTCAAATAGTTGATACTGTTTGGTGATGTATGGTAAGATTTCTAGCAATTTCTACGCTGCTTAAATGCCGGTCATTCTTTTGTCCATTTCATCAATTTTTTAGATGAAATCATCAAAATTTTTAGATGGAAAACGTGAAAGCCATTTCGCTCTTATTTTTCTAGTTACAGTATTATCTCCGTAAACTTCACAAGTTTTTTCAGCAGCATGCGATGCATTTTTGAAGAAATATTTGTAAGAGATATTCCGATTTTCATTGATTTCTAAGCGTATGCGATTGTTACAATGCCTTAAAAATGCTATAAAAAAGTTAAGCTTAAAATGTTGCCTTTCAAATAAGCCATACGAGGGTGGATGGAAGCTACCTAAGTAAAAAAAAAATATTTTTTTTTTTCAAAAACCATTAATTTCTCAACATAGTTTTCTTTTAGCTCATTACACTTAGTAAGATGCTTTTCCAACATTTTGTACCATCTGAATAATACGATTTTGGGAACTCCTCAAAATACGCATTAGTGTCGGTAAACACTTCTTCGTTTGAGATGAATCTTTTTCCTGCGAGCCATTTTTTCAAGTTGGAAGCAGGAAAAAGTCACTAGGGGCTAAATCTGGACTATAAGGTGGATGATCAAACAATTCGATGTGGATTTCTCGTAGTTTTAGAATCGTATCTAATGCTGTGTGAACCGGTGCGTTGTCTTGAAGAAAGAGCACTTTTTTCTTGTTTAAATGTGGTCGTTTTTCCTTGCATCAACCAATTGATCCAAAAATGCATGATAATACTCTCCTGTGATTGTGGATCCATTTTCAAGATAATCGATGAGCAATATTCCGTGTGCATCACAAAATACAGTGGCCATAACCTTGCTAGCCGATTTCGCTGTCTTCACCTTCTTCGGAGCACTTCCACCAGCTTCTACCCATTGCTTCGATTGATTTTTGGTTTCAGGTGTGTAGAGGCGAACCCACGTTTCATTAACAGTTATTAATCTACGCCAAAAATCAGCAGGATTATGCTTTATCATGTCCAAACACCGCTGTGAAGTGATCTGTCGAACTCGTTTTTGTTCAACACTGAGCAAACGCGGCACCCATCTTGCCGATAGCTTTTTCATATGCAAATGTTCATGCAAAATGTTGAACACACGTTCATATGATATGTTTACCATTTCAGCAATCTCACGTATTTTGACCCGGCAATCATTCATAACGATATCGAGGATTTTCTTGATATTTTCTTCAGTAACCACCTCTTTTGGCCTTCCTGTTGATGGTATTGTTTAAGTTCAGCAATCCAATATTTTACCATATAATCTGACGGATTATTGTATTGTTTAAGTTCAGCAATCCAATATTTTACCATATAATCTGACGGAGCAGATTCGCCATAATGTTTATCAAGCTTTTCTTTTGTCTCTTTCGCCGTTTTGCCTTTCAAATAATAGTGTTTAATCACTACACGAAACTCTCTTTTTTCCATTTTCCTAGAAACACAAAATTTGCTTACGTCAAACGACTACAACAAATAAACTAAACGATGAATTTGGCTAAAATTTTAACAGCTGACGTTTGACAGGTCGTAAAGAAAAAGTTTTTGTGTTTGTGCTGCCATCTAGCGCTAGGTAGCTTCAATGTCAATCCGCCCTCGTAGCTTTGAATAGTACAATTGATGTTATCAGATAGCCATTATACTACAATTTTAGAGCCATCTACCAAGAACTTTTTATATAAACTTAACCGAGCACTCAATATTTGTGCAATACTTCAGCTCAATTCTCTCAATGGCTTTTACGGAGACTGGTATATTCATTGCTTCAAAATAAATGTCAGACGAGGCTTGTCGATCATACATACGATCATAGATCAATGAGTGCCTTCTAGACTGAGATCATAGCCATTACCGTATGTGCGGAGATCAACCTAGACAGTGGGCTCAAGTGTAAAACTAATAATATATTCTTTGATAGCCACATGGCTCGAATAGTGTGACACTTAGATTCTTACGATACGTTGCAACGGCTTTTCGCTATTTGAACCTGGACACTGTGGGATAGATGGAAAGGCACCTATATCGGTCCGTAAAATTCGTTCGCATCTGTCTGGAGGCGTTTATTAGAAAACCTGAACAAACTAATGACCAGAAGGAGCACAATGGATCCTAAAGGTCGCAGAGTTTTGTAAAGACACTTGGTCAGGATGACAATAATGATAATGGGGACTTGATATTTATTTGTGTTATTAGTCCAGACAAACAAACAAATTAGTGGAAGATTGGACATATGAACAAGATTACAATTCGAAAGGTTGCATCAAAAGTGACTGTGGAAATTATTGTTTGTGTGCATTTATAAGCATCAGTGCCACTAGTATGCTTCACACAAATAACTCATTTAAAAATGTGAAAGGTCTCTAGGAAACTCTCCGTTAATCTGATGGTTAAATATGCTTTGCAGGTATACATAAGACGCTTTAAACCAACGATAACTTAATCTATTTAAGAGGTATACCAATAAAAATTCCACTACACGCTTCAAATGCTCTTTCTTAAGTAATATAATACACAATTCAAATAGAAAAAAATCTTCAAATTTACATTCCGCTAAATCAACAAATATTTAAAAATTCTCAAAAGCACAAAAATTAAGTAAAAAAGAAATTAAAAAAAATCAAATAGAAAAAGAAAAAAATCTTTGAAAAAGTAAACCTTCTTGAGAAAAAGGAAAAAAAAACAAAACAGAATTTTAAATGAAACACAAGTTGTTGTAGATGATGAATAGCATTTGAATGTTTAGCAACGGTTTTAAGCATTTTTTAACGCTTCTTTTGACTTCATTTTAATGCACATTTAACTTTCGAGTGACTCTTTAATCCAGAGTGTGCTGCCATAAAGGCAGCTTAATTGCTGAAGAACTAAAGGTGTACACACACATACAGTTATCTACGGCTGAGAAATCAAGAACACCGTTCGAAATGCTACCATATTGCTCTAGAATGTGAGCAGGGATATGTCAGGAAGAGATTTAAAAAGTACGCATTACATTAAAGGACTTTTTCAAGCTTAAAACATCATTCCAACAGAATTAAACTGGCTGAACAGTTTTTTAATAAAACCATTTATAATCTACGCCTCTGCTTCGAAAAGGTTGTTGATAAAATAACCAAAAACTGTAGCCATTTCGTTAACTGGAGTGATTATGTTTCTCTTTTACCTTTAAAATATTGTCAGATACTGACAATACATACAAAATAATGTTTATTTATGTACATGAATATGTAAATAAATAAGTACTTGTATTTATATTTAGTACTTCCGTATTGTTGGCATAAAACGGGCAACAATCATGCCACTCAACAACTTTTTTTCTAATTCAACTTGCTAAGGCAATGGTCGACTTCATAAGCAGTTTGTAACATGTTGAGAAAAACATTGTTGAAGGAAGGCATAGTTTTTGACAAAGGATAAGTTTCTACCTTTGTTGCAAGATTTCGAGAAGACCGCACTCTACATGCTTCCGGAGTAGACCAAGTTAACTATTAAGGAGGTGAATGCTCTTAAAACTGTTTTGATCCAATAAGTAAAGGGTCCGTCGTCTAACGTTTTTTTTTCCAACTGGTGCTTATTTCGTGAATGGTAACACGTAGCTCATGTCTGATTTGACAGATAATTAGTTTTATCCTTCCGCTGAACAAATATGGTTGTGTATATGCTTGAACAACGTTGGGAATCTGGGCCTGCGATCGTCTTTTCAGATGAAGCTCATTTTGATCTTGGCGGGTATGTAAACAAGAATTTGTGGCACAGAAAACCCGCACGCATACATTGAAAAGCCGATACACCCAAGACGAGTCACTGTTTGGTCATTTTCTTCGAAAATGAGCAAGGAGTGGCTGTTACAGTCAATGGTCAATGGTGATCGTTATCGGGCCATGTTGAACGAATTTTTGTTCATAAGAATTGAAGAGGAGAATATTTGCAACATTTGCTTTCAACAGGACGGCGCTACGTGCCACACAGCCGAAGCTACACTCGATGTTTTGCGCCCAGTTTTTGAAGATCGTATTTTCAGCCGCAGAGCTGATGTCGTTTGTCCACCTTGGAGCTGTGATTTGAACCCGTTGGACTATAATACGTGGGGTGTCGTCAAAGATAAGTGTTACGCAAACAAGCCAGAGGGAATTGACGCTTTAAAGGACAATATTCGTGAAGCCATTGGAGAGATACAGTGCTTAAAAATTGGACCGACCGTGTAGGCTATTGCATGGCCAGCCGAGGCAGCCATTTGAATGAAATTATTTTCTATTTTTAACCGGAAGGATTGTACTTTCAAATAAAAAAAGAAATTTGAGAAAATATTCAGTAGTTTTTTTAAAATCATTTTCAAAAATTTGGCGGTTTAGATCACATTTCGGCCACGTATGTGGCAGTCCCTTCTCGTTGGAAACCAAGTCAGTTATATAAAAGTTGAAGCTTGTCCACAATGCCTATTGCAAGATTGTTTTTATCGTACAATATTCTTTAACCAAGGGAGCTTCTGATAAAGAAGATGTTCAGTTTACTTCTTTTCCTTTTAATTATTGCAGTTTCTTCCCAAGTAATTATATGGAATCGCCTGTCTTCAGGGAAGTTTACAAAGATAGACAAATTTCTTCTAAGTTTTCCGAACATTTTCTTCGGCCAACTAGGTTTAGGCGGATTTTTGTGGTTTCTTAACAAGTTGCTATGTTTTCACATCGTTTATTTGTCTTGAGTTGGAATGCTAGCTATACCGGTGGTTTAGAGCTTCAAGAGACTTCGATGTGTTTCATAATTCCGTAACAATTCGCTACGTAATTACTTTCTATACCCCATGTAAATCAATTCACTTTGATTCACCTGTCTGAGGACTCGTTATCTTTTTCATAGAAATGCGGCATTTTTTTTTTAGCAATTTTCGCTTTTCTTTAGCGATAACGCTCATTCCTCACTCGGTGGTTACAAGCAAAATTGTCGCAAATCGAGTTCAAAAAACCTAATAATGATTGTGAAAAAGCCATTTCTGAAGGTGTAATTGTACCGCATTTTTTCAAAAATTACGCTGGTCGAACCGCTGTAGAACATTATGGCCGTATGATAACTAACTTTTTAGTGCCTGCAATTGAAGATTATGAACAAGATGCTGCCCCGACACACACAACACGACCGATTTAGGCTTTATTGCATAAGAGATTTCCCGTGCTCGTAATCTCTTCATTCAGCGACATAAATTAGCCATAAAGATCGTCTGACTTTTTTATGGGAATACGTCAAAGACCATGTCTCCGTTTGAAAACCAATATTCGTCAAGTTATCACCGAATTAACACCTGAAAATGAACTCAAAAAGAGCGTCTGTAACCATAATTAGGCAATGGAGTAAAAGACAGCGTCAGCGTCGTAATCTTTGGTCTCTGCAACGAAGATTTATTTGCTCGTCCTCTTCCCTGATTTCCGCTTCAGGGTACCGTACCAGAGGCTTCCTTCTTCCATACGAAAGACGTTGCCAAGCCAGCGCAGTCGCTACATCTTAATGCGCTTCATTATATTCACATCCCTATACACCTTATACAGCTTGCTGTGGCAACGTATACGAAACTAATCTCTCATCATCTCCAAAGCTCTTAAATCATTTTCGTCGCTGTTCAATTGTGTCCATGCTTCTGTCTCATATATGTTACAGGACAGGGCTGATAAGCGTTTTGTAAAGCGTGAGTTTGAGTGAGCATTTCCTCCTCATACCCCTCCTTCTATGTGAATGCATAAACGCAAAAACTTTCGCCTGAACGATTATAAAGTGGCCGGTAATCTGACTCGGAGAAAACACTAGCCCATATACTAATTTTTTTTGCACTCTGCCTCCGAAGAGCTTGCTCCAATCGTGCGCTGTTAGCATTATACCCGGAAAACTGTGTGCCATTAAACTGCTGCTTCGTCGTCAGTAAGATCATAACTTTAAAAATTTCCAATATGTTATATGCGGCACGGTAGTGATTAGAGTATAAGCGTATAATACAAGCGGCCCATTTGCGAATCCCCAGCAAAGGACATGACGAAAAAATTTTATCTGCGGTTTCGAGTGTTTAATAAAGAGACTTCAAATTCTATTCATGCAACTCCATCTAAAGAACTCTCTCTGACCGTCCAGCTTACCTCTGGCGATGATGACAAATATCAGACGAATGATCAGGAGAAAAGAATGACAATGCTAAGTAAGGATCACCACCACCACTACATACAATCTTATGGAGGCGAGCTACAGTTGATTAATAAAACTTGATTAATGAAACAAAGCAATGAAAGCAATGGTGGGAAACTAATATGCTCTCCTGAGGTGTGAAAAATATAAAATAAAATTGTAATTTATACTCTTCAAATACAACCTTATAATGAGAAACCCACCGTAGGCCCTGGCAGCTAGCGTGGTCCAAAAGTTTGGATAATATAATAATAATAATGAAATGAAAAAAATTTCTTTATGGAGCTTTGAATTTGAAATTCGTTATAATCTTTGAAATGTCTATGCATTTGTTTATTCTTTTAAGAAAATAGTCCCCGTTTTCATGTGAAACCATACACGTAGTTTTGTTCGAATTCGTCTTGTATTTTATTTCAACACTAAGTAAAGCATTCTTCTTCCAACTATCCGATGGCTGTTGACTACTTCAAATTCTTGTCTTTATTTTCATTTTCTAGACGATAGACTTTTATTAACAAACGTTTTACCTCATCACTTCCGTTTTACTATGTCTTAACGTAACGTGCAGCAATCATTACAGTCCCTGTAAAAGTTGCTGCTTTTTACTGTTTGAAGACTGCTAATGCTGCCGTAAGAGAATTCATGTCTTTTTTTTATTTTTTTTTTTTGGCATTTTCTTAAATACATTTTAAGATATTTGCAAACAGTTGTTGTTGCTGTAAAAGTTCTTAAGGATATTTACTTCTTGAGTGAGTTATAGAAGAAGCACAAGAAGAGTAAAACTTGTAATATTTACTCGTGTTGTGCATATTTTAATTGTTACGTTTTTCCACTTCTTCTTCTTCTTCTTCGTTGTATGTTTGTCTGTCTGTTTGTTTATTTGTGTTCGTTTTAAGAAGAAAATCTTCTTTCTCTTATGGAGTCTAGAAGTCTTTTGTTAGAATTTTTTTTCTGCTGTTGCATATGAAGCAGAGCAGAGAGAGGGTCCTCTTTTTCGTTTTATTTGCACAAATATTTTTTTGGAAGATTTTTTTTTTCCAAAAAATATTTTCATTCAAGTTTCTTTAAAATTTTAATTTTTGTTTTTTTTTTACTTTTCATCTTTTATATTTACAAGCCATGTTGCTGTTTTTGTTACACTGTGCCGAGGTGTTCAGATATATATATGAAAGGAAGACTGGCATGATGTGGCACAAAGATTTTTAATTAAATTTATAACAATAAAACATATGTAATGATATTTGATTGTCGTTGTTGTTGTTGTTGTTGTTGTTATTGTTATTGTTAAATAAAGACGTATAAGAAACTTACTAACATATGCACAAACAATAAAAACATATACAAGTTGTAAACGACACAAAATATGAAAAAATTTGAATTTTTTATTTTTACCTTCTTATCTACTTTGCTCTATTTGTTGTTTACACTCTTTTAAATAACTGTAGTCTTAAGGAATGTTTTATTTTTCTATTTTTTAATTCCAATTGTAAACATGTGTCAGTTTTTATTTCATACTATCAACTTGAATCCTTAGACTTAATCCTTGTGTTTGTTTGTGTGTTCGAGTTGATACTTTCCTTTGAAATAAATTTTTGTTGTTTTATAATTTTAGGTAGACGTGTGTCTGTCCGTATGGAGTGAAAGAAATTGTAAATAAACCTCATGTTTAAGGTAAGTGATACAGTTTTAAGTGCTTATTTTCAATTATAGTTTTTGTGAAGCGTATGTATACGCTTTTATGAATGAAAATATGAAAACTTTTCTTTAAATTAATTTTTAAATAAGTTGCTAAAGAATGTTTACACTGTGCAACAAAAAAACCGAATACAACAAATATCTGTTTTTGAAATTTTCTTGTTAAAAAGAAAAAAATTACGGATACAGAACTAACTTTGACTGACTAATATGGCCATTCCTAGGCAATAGTTAAATTTTATATGGAGACATTCCCAAATTAACTTCTAGAATGAACTCTAGCGATGTTATGAAGATGTTGAATCTTTTAACATATAATTAAGCTCCTTATCATGCTTCCACTGGTGCTCAAAATTAACGTGTGTTCATGTGTGTTTGCATTAGGTTGCTCCTTATATTTAAAAATGCAAACAATGCCCCACACAAATGTTGTCCGTAGCCAAAAAATTCGTTTTGAGAAATTCTAGGCAAATTCCATCACGGGAAGGCGGGCCGTACGCTTGCACAATAGGGTGTGGCTTGTATGTATGTGGTGAGCCATTTAAAAGTTTAAATTAAAAATACAATATAACAAAAGTGGGCTAAAATTTTGCCAAATTTATTTTGTTCCTGTAAAGTACAATTATTCCGGCTAGAGATGAAATATTGCTTCATTCATATGGCTGCCGTGGCTGGCCTCACAGTATCCCATTCGATGGAATCAATTTTCGAGAACTTTTGCAAATATATGGTGTCATATCTCGGCAACAGCATCACAAATGTGGGCCTTAAAATGCTCAATTGTCTCTGGTTTGTCGGCATAAGACACTGAAAATAATTCAACGGAGTCAAATCGCAGCTTCTTGGCGGCCAACTGACATCACCATTTCGTCTAATTATACGGACATCAAACGTTTGACGCAATAAATCGATTGTGGCATGAGATATGTGGCAAGTGCACCCTCCTGTTGAAACCAAACAATGTTCACATCAATACCATGAAGAGCGCGCACAAAAAAATCGGTTATCATGGTGCGATGGGTGTCTCTATTGACCGTAATGGTTGCGCCGTAATCATTTTCAAATAAATATGTGCCAATGATGCCTCCGTTCCACAAACCGCAGTAAACAGTCACACATAATGAGTGCACTGGCTTCTGTAAGACCACGTTTGGCTTTTTCGAGCCCCAAATACGCCCATTATGCTTATTTTTATGCTTATTGGCCGCAGAGAAGTACCAACAGTGCCCGGTATACGCAAGTTAATTGCTAAAGTTCGTGAAAATGGTTTCATTGTTGATGCGCCAAGACGTAAGAGTGCAGCTGTGGCTGAGAGTGTACGTGAGAGTCCAACAATATCACATTTCACGCACCAGTTTACGTCGAATTTTGCTAAAGATCTCGATATAACCACCCACATCGTTTTTGCTTCACAAGGTAGGCCAACGAGAAACGGCACGATAATGTCGATTTTGCAAAAAAAAAACAAAATCTTTTCAAATGAAGGTAATTTTTATCATGGCGGATACGTTAATAAGCAAAATTGGCGCGTTTGGGGCTTAGAAAACCCAAACTTGGTCTTCCAGAAGCCAATGCATTCATTACGAGTAACTGGTTGGTACGACTTATAGAGCGGAGGCATCATTAGCCCATATTGATACACTTATCGCACCAACAAAACCGATTTTTTTTGTGCTCGCTCTTAATGGTATTGATGTGAACGACGTTTGGCTTCAACAGGCTGGTGCACTTGCCACACATCTCATACCACAAATGCTTAATTAGTCGAAATGGGAAAAAATTCTCGAAAACTGTTGCATTCAAATTGCGTACCAGTAGGGTAATCGAACGGTTATTATTCGACCGGTTTTAACCGGTTTTTTGGTATTGTCGAATACGGTTTTTTTTTCAATGTCTATTTTTCGAATACCGAATAAACTATTAATTTTTTATATATGGAGATTGGCGATCAACTGGACTCATTTAAAGACACCTACAAACGCCGGCTCTGAACGCCAGATGTTATAGTAAGTAAAGTTTTTCAAGCGTAAATACTTATAACCAGCCGCTAGCAATGTTGTGAGGTGAAAACGCTGTTGAAAATTGTCGGATGATATGGCCTGTGATTGAACTAAGAACTTCCTCGTTGGTAGGCGGGTATCTTACCTAACATACCACAGTGGTACGCACTATCAAATACATGGTACATGCATTTATATTTCAATAAATGTCCTCTAAAATGTCAAAATATTTGGAAATTGATGAAAGTATAAGTCTAGAAATATTGAGTGTCCTTAAATAAAGGGTCCGCCAAATAAATCTTTTTTTTGCAAATGCTATAAAAAAACTACTGTTATTTTCTCAAATTTCTTTTTTATTTGAAAGTACAATCCTTCCGGTTAATAATGAAAAATAATTTCATTCAAATGGCTGCCTCGGCTGGCCATGCAGTAGCCTACACGATCGGTCCAATTTTAGCACATTACCGCTTGTGTGCAGCTGTATTTCACCAATGGCTTCACGAATATTGTCTTTTAAAGCGTCAATTGTCTCTCTGCGGCTGATAATGCGATCTTCAAAAACGGGGCGCAAAACAACGAGTGTAGCTTCGGCTGTGTGACACGTAGCGCCGTCCTGTTGAAACAAAATGTTGCTAATATCCTTCTCTTCAATTCTTGTGAACAAAAATTCGTTCAACATGGCCCGATAACGATCGCCATTGACTGTAACGGCCACTCCTTGCTCATTTTCGAAGAAAAATGGCCCAATTATGCCTCTGGACCAAAATCCGCACCAAACAGTGACTCGACTTGGGTGTATCGGCTTTTCAATGTATGCGTGCGGGTTTTCTGTGCCCCAAATGCGACAATTTTGCTTGTTTACATACCCGCCAAGATCAAAATGAGCTTCATCCGAAAAGATGATTTTTTTTTTTTTTGGTAAAATCGACATCTTATGTAAGTCGATCGTAGGCCCACTTAGCGAAGCGAAATCGCATTGGATGGTCAGTTGGCTTCAACTCCTGAAGCAATTGGACTTTGTATGGTCTTTATGCAAACTTCGTTTCAATGATGTCTCCGAAATGTTCAATTGTTGAGAACGACGGTGAATTGATGTTGATGGCGCTTCACGCACACTTTCTGCCACACCTGCAATATTTTCGGGTGTACGCACTGTTTTTGGTTATTCACGCCTTCGCTTATCGATGAGGATATCAGTTTCTTTCACTTTCCCACAAGATAACGAACATACGGAGCTGACGGTGCTTCTCTTCTTCCAAAATCCGTACGCAATTTTCGCACACATTTTGCAACATTACCATGATTTTCAAAGTAATGTCGCAATATTTCCCAGCGTTGTTCAAGCGTATACACAACCATATTCGTTCAGCGGAAGGATAAAACTAATAATCTGTCAAATCAGACATGAGCTAAGTGTTACCATTTACAAAATAAGCACTAGTTGAAAAAAAAAAACGTTAGATGGCGGACCCTAAGCTGAACTAAGCTGAAAATGGAATTATTAATCACCTTAAATATGTTTATGAGTTTGACGGTATTGTGCAGCAAAGAAAACTTGATTCTATTTCAGACAGTCTCTATGCGCTGGCAAGTGGAACTCTTACAAAATACGCTGTAAGAAATGAATCACTGGATGAAATATTAGAACGTTGTGTTGTCGAGGAAGAAATGTCCGTTAAGGCCCTAAAAACACCGAACGTTGTTCTAGCATTCTTACTTGCTAGAAACTACAAAATGGGACAAAAAATTATCAATTTTATTTGCTAATGCAACTAGAATTGAAAAGAATTGTATTTGAATAACAGAACCGGTTAACCGGTTATTTGATAAATATATAACCTAAAAGCAGTTTTTTGAATATTACAAGTTTTCGAATTATTTGGTAACCGGTTTTTGAAAAAAGCCGAATAATCGATTTTCCTAGATATCAGCCGCGTGGGTAAAGCCAGCCGCGACAGCCATATAAATGAAATGATATTTCATTTCTATCCGGAACAATTGTACTTCGCAACAACAAAATAAATTTGGCAAATTTCAAATCGTTTTTTTTTATTGCATTTTTTAATTTAAACTTCTAAATGGCCCACACAAACATACATATTTATAAAAAAGAAAAAAAAATATTTTTACAATCCACTGTCATATTTCTGTTTTCAAACAGTATTACCAACTAAACCAAATAAGACCGTTAGAAACCGATAGACCGGTAGAAAATTATTACAATTGCATTAGTTTACAATCCCAAATACATATAATCGTGAACTGGGCTAATGTTTTCTTTCCAAATACCTTTAAGAATAGCAATAAACAATTGTATAAAGTTCACCTAAAAAATCCCATTTCTTTTTAACAGACAAACATATATACACGATCCATACAATAGCGGAAAATAAGAAGTAAAGAAGAGCAAATCGTTAAACAAATTGTTGAAAAAGAAAATAAACCAACAAATAAATAAATAAATGCCAATGCTAAGGAATAAGCAAACGAATGAAAGGCAAACCCCTTTTACGATAGTATTTTAGCATTTGCACGGGATTATCTCTAACAATTTGATAAATATTGAGAGATACACACACACACACACACGTAACATATACAAATCTAACTGAAAACACGTAAATATGCACAAGGAAATCTAAAGTGACAACATTTTTTTCTATTATTGGCCATTAAAGAGACTTAAAAACCGAGTACGAGAACGCAAGAGAAAAAAAAAACAAGAACAGAAAAGAGATTTTAGCTCGATTTAAAACAGCTCAACTTGGAAGTAAATAACGGTAATATTTTTGCTTTGGCATAGAGCAAATTATGGTTGGAAACACACAAACACATACACATACTCTATAGAAATGCATTGCCTGGCTGATGCTACTTTCAATGGTACATTCGTTGTCTAAAGCTTTACCGTTTGCACTGGGATTTGAGTAAATAAATATTATTTCTAGTGCAGCAGGAGCAAGAGCGGATTCCTTTTGCTTCTTAAAACATTGATGGAGAATCGATGAGGAATAATAATATTTTTATTATTGCTATTGCTGTTGCTACTTTGGCTGTTGCTATTGTGCTATTAGTCGTGGGTTCATGATTGTCGGAGTACGTTTATAAAAAAATAGTTCCTCTCATATCTCTCATATATTTTATTTAATTTTAAATCCCTTAACAAATATTCTCAGCAAATGGGGTTAAAAAAGAACGACTATTTGCTTAACAATAATTTGTTTTTTTTTTTTGTTTGTCGATTTAAAAATCGTTTAACAATAAATATTTAATGGTTTTTCGAAATACAAATTTATGGCAACTTCTTAGAGAATTAAAAGCGATTTGTATAGAAAACGATTTGTTCTTCTTTTCAGTTCTAATGCAAAACTAAAAAATTGTTAAAAAAATATATTTTTATTAATGTTGTTTTGCTGTTGTTGTTATTATTTATGTTTATTTGTTGTTGTTGTTGTTGTTACCATTTTAAGGTTATTTAAATTTATAACAGCTTTAATGTATTTATAAACCTATTAAAACAAATTAATGTAAAATTAATTGCTTGTGAGTATTTTTATGCCAAAATAACCACAAATGAAAATCCATTTGTATTTTCATATTATTTTTACTTTTTTCATTTGCATTCATCTATACCGGTACGTACGAATGTATGGAGTAGTAGGGTGGTACGTATGGTAGTGGTAAGAACTATATATTAAAAAAAAAATTGTTTCTTGAATAACATGAACAATACTCATATATGTATAATGTAACGGGCGTTGTTAATTAGAACATTTTATGATATTGTTACGGAAATAAACATTGGCCTAAAGAAGTTACAAAAACATCAGTGCATTTAACACTGTATTGTGTGATTCTAGTCTATTGGTTTGTGTCAAGGCTGTCAATGTGCCTCTCTGTTAATGCCATACTAAATTTGTGTTATTAACAGTGTTACCAATTGTGTATTCAACGCTGTTAGCGTACCGATTTTGGGTGTTACATTTAGAATTAACAGACATGAGTAAGGGACTTAAGAGCTTCTGAAACTCTTCCGAAACTTTCCAAACTGTGGTAATTCAGATATATGAAAAGACTGCTTTGTCTACGTCAGTGTGTAAAGTTATAGATGGTAAAGTAAAGTCGTGTTAAGGCGTTCGTAAAGGTGTTGAGCAATTGTGTATTAAGCGGATATTAAATAAGTTGCAGTTATAAATATTGGTACGTTTTAATCTTTTTTAAACCTTTGAGTTCGTTTAAATTGCGTTCAAATAAATTAATCTCCATGTTTGTTGCTGTTTTACACTTTTTATTTATTTCACTATAACTTTTATACACTTTGTCTTAATACAGCAAATTGATATTCGCTTATACAACACTTTTTATTTTCGCTTTAACAAACTTTACTTTCTGACAGCCAAAGGATAACTTACTCTCCAGCCGCAATGCGTCATCTTTTATAGCATTTCATTATTAGTTTCGAATGTTCTAGTACAGAGTCCAATCTTAAAATAATTTAGCAACAAAAAGGAAACGAACTGGCAACATGATGAGATATGCAGATGGTAGCACTCTTAGTTAGTACATTATTAAGCCTTGACACCAGCCAATAAAGTTTATAGCTAAAATCTCACAATAAGTCCCTGATGTGGTGCATTTCCTCTTCAGCATTTTCATTTTCGTAACACTGCCTCCCGCTTAAGCCTGTTCGTCCCGAATAGGCTTATTATTTTTCTTGCCATAGCTCGCAGGTCGTTCTAGATGTAATACTTTCATTTTTGATCGCAGCTGTTGTTCTTCTGTATTCTGTAGACCATTCCAGTTAGTTTGCAGCTCGGGAGATAATACTTGCTTACGCTGTGGGCTGTAGAGTAGAACCAGTTGTCTCTCATAGAAGCGTTTAGCATTTGCTGCACTCGTACCTAGCTTTCAATCTATCACGGGCCATTTCTAGTTGTCTGTGCCTCGATTCATTGAGTACTTCGGGACTTTCATTTTTCTTGGCCTTACCGACTGATGCTCTCGATTTGTATTGCTGCAGATGATTCCGCAACACATTTAGTGCAGCTTGCTATCTATCCGGCAGCCGCTTGCTGGCATCCAACTAAGTAATAACGTATAATTTTTATACTGTCTTTGCCACGCTAAGATGCCCTCCGCTAGGTTACTTATGAGACTTAATGAAATTTCATTAATTTTTGAGGAAGAAACCACTATTAGATTGGAAGTTGTATTTCCGTCTGCACTTTCCCAGCTTCGGTATAAGCACCCATCTATCAGTTTTAAGCTATCCCATTGAGCCCGATAAGTCTTTAGTATAAGGCTATTTGCTTATATCTCTTTACTAGTAGGCCGCTTGTCTCTTTCTTTAGCCGCTATTATCCTAGCCAGTACAGGGTATTCTCTCTGAGCCGTTGACCAGTTCTCGTTAACCTCCAGAGGTAATTGTCTAATGTTGAATATCGTCTTTTTGGCTTTATCACCTCTTTTACCAGCGCATATCTTACATTCATCTTTAATCTCTCCACACCTATAACAAGCTTCACTGTTACGTGGCAATCTTTTCATGTCACAATCTCTATGATATCCAGTACCATTATGGCCAATCACATTTACATTACGGCGTTCATTTATTTGTACTCTGTTGTGTATATCTAAGTCCATTTTATGCGGCTTTTCTCTATCGATAAGGCATTTGTTACTAAATATTTTGGGTTTTCTAGAAATGGTGTTTTTCCATTTGTCATGTCAGCCCATAAAGCACACCAAACAGTTATTTTCTGAGGATCTAATGGTGTTTCGACAAAAGCTTGTATATTATCTTCACTCAAAATGCTCCACCTCTGCTAATTTACGTAACTACTCAACCAAAAATAGGCTTCATTGGAGAACAAAACGAAACATAAAAAGTTTGACGAGCAGAACTATTAAGCATTTCTCTAGTGTAAGGCTACCCATAAGTAAGCAACTATCATCTGTTAAATCGGTTTCAATATTTTCTTTAATTTCTGCTTTTCAAATTGCTTTGCGAAGCGATTTTACAAGTGGAGGTTACAATAGTTTTCAATTGCTAAGCAAAGAGGCTGTACTACACCCGGACTGACTGCCCAACGAAATTTCAAAGACTGTCCTCACAGTCGTTACAGTACCGCCTGTCTGTAAAAACTGTCAGATGTTCAGTATTTGCCATATATTTAGCGAAATTTACTACAAAATAATGATTCTAACGTGATCGAACATTGGAACAAAATTTTCTTCAGCGTTGAAGTTCAAATTGTCACATATGTTCTTTGAGAACGCAGTAGCGATGGTGGAAAAGCAATTCTATCCGGAAAAAGTAATTATTTGGAGTGTACTAGGGTGTAGAGGTGTCATTGACCATATGATAAACGGCTTTTTTCTTGCCTGCAATTGAAGAACGATATGTGGTTTTGAAAAGACGGTACCACATGCCACAAAATGCGACCGATTTTGGTTTTACTGAAAAAAAAAAAATTAAAAATTTTTCGTTTGCGTAATTACTCGATTTGGCGACGTCAATTGATCTCCGCGATTATGCGATATGACTCTGTCAGACTTTGTTTGTGGGAAAGCGTTAAAAATCATGTCTTCGCGAATAATCCCCATACGTTTGAAAATCAATGAATTATCACCCGAAATGTGCAAAAAAAGGATCGTCTGCTGAAACATAGGGAAACATGATTTTTCATAATTCTATTTGACGTTATTTGACTAACAAAAATGGTAAAATAGTCAAATTATGGTCAAATAATAGAAAGTAAAATTAAGGAAAATATTTGCCAGATGTGACCAGAACTAGTATTTCTAACGTTTTTCTTTTTTCTGGTATTTCAATGCCGATGTCGCATGCATGTGGGCTTGTAGCTCCTAAGCAGTTAATCAGATTATAGAAGTTCTAAGGTACCTTTCTAAGAACACAAACTCAAGTACCCTCCATGACAATTTATATTGAAAATTAGTTAAAAATGCCTTGATATTTCGTAAATTTTTGTCTTCGTTAAGTGATACTCCACTAAAATTTTTACAAAATGTTACCATTGTGCCAAGTTTGGAAAATAGCGATGCCCAGTTGACCACTATGTTTGTACTTTTGTGTTATTTATCCAGAGATAGAGTTAAAAAAACGAATATTTACTTTATTTAATGCATTTTACAGTATTGAAATTGTATTTCTTATCGTATTTTTGAATGACCTTCAAAATCATACACCAGCCTAATGTTATGCAATGCTTTTTCAACAGCACACACACACACACACACACATACATACCTACAATTTACGTGGTTCAGTTATATAAACAAGGCCAGTTAATGTTATATTTTCGACCACCTAAGGAAATAATGTTGAATATTATTGTTGTAGTTGTCGTAACATATTCGTGCAATTATTTTCATCTTCCTTCGCTTGAAACGTAAATACAAACATCAACGTAACAGCAATTGCCCAACAAGAAGTGCAACAAAAATTGAAATCAAATATGGACAAACGTATACTCTCAACACTTGGCTGGCTGGCTGTTGTTGTTGTTATTTTTTTAACGCCAAACTCGTTTATAGACTATCCTTTAAAAATAAATTCTCTCATACAACAAAAATACCCGTATGTTCACACATACACACATATGTGTTCTTGTGAGTACTAATAGGCATTTATTGATGCACTTTTTTGTTTCTCTATAAAGTAAAGTGGAGAGTGTATAGCAGCAAAAAAAAGTATGGAATTGTTCATGCAAAATTACATGCCATAATGTTAATGTAATTGCAACTCATTATATGTAACGGTATTATCGATAAATACATGAATTCACGCAGCCAAACACATACCTATATGTAAACCTGCCTACTCTTATACTCGTATTTATACAAAACTCGTGAAAAGTAGTCATAAACTGTTTGTTTTCCATGTATCCTATGCTTGTTTGAGTAGGAGAGAGAGTGGAAAAGTAGTAGAGTTTGTAAGTGCATAACTGTGTTTGTATTGGTATTGTTGATAAGACAAATGCACTTGCTATGTTCTGTGTGTTCACCGCTTATTATTATTATTATTTTAATGTATCATCCATTCATATGCTTCTTCTTTTTTCAGTTGTTTTTTTTCTGCTTCATATTATTATCGCTGCTGTTGTTGTTGTGATTGTTGTTACACTTTGTTACTGCATTATTGTTGTAATCACTATACCAAAAAATTGCATTTTATTTGCATTTAATTCTCTCTCACTCTCTGATTTTCTCACTGATTTTAATGTTTAAATTGTAATATTTTTTTTTACACTCATTTGTTATTATAAAGGGTCCGCCAAATATATATTTCTTTTGGAAATGCTATAAAAAAAACTACTGAATATTTTCTCAAATTTCTTGTTTTATTTGAAAGTACAATCCTTCCGATTAATAATGGAAAATAATCTCATTCAAATGGCTGCCTCGGCTGGCCATGCGGTAGTCTACACGATCGGTCCAATTTTTAAGCACATTATCGATTGTGTGCTGCTGTATTTCACCAATGGCTTCAAGAATATTGTCCTTTAAAGCGTCAATTGTCTCTGGCTTGTTGTCGTAACACTTATCTTTGACGG
Organism: Wohlfahrtia magnifica; assembly: GCA_023159175.1. NCBI lineage: Eukaryota > Metazoa > Arthropoda > Insecta > Diptera > Sarcophagidae > Wohlfahrtia > Wohlfahrtia magnifica. Next base: position 2,744,698 of record JAKWBJ010000538.1, read on the forward strand.
CACCCCACAAATAATAGTCCAACGGTGTCAAACCGCAGCACCGAGGTGGCCAAACGGCATCAGCTCTGCGACTGTTAATGCGATCTTCAAAAACAGGGCGCAAGACATCGAGTGTAGCTTCGGCTGTGTGGCACGTAGCGCAGTCCTGTTGAAACCAAATCTTGCAAATATTCTCCTCTTCAATTTTTCTGAACAAAAATTCGTTCAACATGGCCATTGACTGTAACGGCCACTCCTTGCTCATTTTCGAAGAAAAATGGCCCAATTATGCCTCTGGACCAAAATCCGCACCAAACAGTGACTCGTCTTGGGTGTATCGGCCTTCCAATGTATGCGTGCGGGTTTTCTGTACCCCAAATGCGACAATTTTACTTGTTTACATACCCGCCAAGAGCAATCAATCAATCCGTACGCAATTTTCGCACACATTCTGCAACATTACCATGATTTTCAAAGTAATGTTGCAATATTTCCCAGCGTATACACAACCATATTCGTTCAGCGGAAGGATAAAACTAATTATCTGTCAAATCAGACATGAGCTAAGTGTTACCATTCACGAAATAAGCACCAGTTGAGAAAAAAAAAAACGTTAGATGGCGGACCAATAGTTGTTGCTGTTGTTGTTTTTGTTGTTGTAATTTATAAGTATATTTAATTTTTTTATTGTTTGTTTACACTGTTACACACACATTACGCATCCGTATACACTTACGTACGCATATGTTTTCACAATATTTTGACTGATAAATTTAATTCTATAGAAATGTACCACTTTTTGTATTTAAATCATAGAATTTTATTGTGTAAAGAATATTGGCAAAGGGTTGGCGTAAATGTAACAAATTATTGAAATAAAAAAGAATAAAATATTTGTATTTATAAATAAAATAATGATGTGCGTGCAAAAATACAGTGATTTTAAGCTGCAAATCATATCAGTAAAAGCAATTTGGATTAAGAGTATTAAGCATAAAACAGAAAAATATTTTTCTCTTTTTTTAATTTTAAAAAGTTAATGCGAACGAATAAAGTAATTTGAAGGAAATATATATTTAAAAATTGAAATAAGACGCAAAGGTCATAACCAGTTTAAAGCAAGAAGTTTTTAGCTTCTTCTTCTTCTTATACTTACAAGAAATGAATGACCAAAACTGACACAGAAACAATTTTTTTACTAACACATTTACAACTTTTTTATATTTAAACATATGAAAGAGTGAAACAACAAGAGAAAAAGTGAAACAACAAGAGAAAAAGTGTAACAACAAGTGTTGCAGAGTTATATTTTGAGACATATGACAGAATACATAAAAAACAATATTTTTGTGAATTCTAGCGAAATTAAAATAAAAATATAATCGAAATAAAAATATTGTATGTATTACGTAAAAAACGGATAAAAGGACAAGTGATTGTAACCAGGTTGGATTAAATTGAAGCATAAGTAAGTATCCCGAACTTTTAATATTGCTTTTAATAAACATATGTAATTAATAATAAATATTTTTACCAGTTCGTGCCAAAATTAGAAATGATGGCTCAATAGATATTCTTGATGAAATACAAGATAGCCATCAGTCTGTCTGTTAAAGCACTGATGAGATACAGGACAAACATCATGACGAAGTCGCATGCATGCCGAAATTTATGACACTTGCGGATGGAAAGTAAAAGGTGGAACCGCCAGATTTTGCTCAGGTAATGGTAACAAAAACAAATTAACACTTTATTATTATAATACTTATCCTTCTTTATAGACAACATTCGTTTGCAGACAACCTGCTTAGAAGTACTATTGGGAAAGGAGGTGGAAAAAGCATGCACTAGGCAAGCTCAACAAGACTGAGAGGTATTCATATATATACATATATAAATGATGAAATAATTAGTAACTTATATATTTGTGCATATAATTATTCTACAACTTTCAGATCTTTTTCAACTGTATAGACCCAGTTTGGTTCAAAACAAGAGTAAGAGTAGCGGAAGGACCATTTACTGAGTGAAATAAAAAAAATTAATTGAATGATGTACATTGTAGTATTAATGAATTATAAAATATATTTTTAATTTACTAAATTATTAGTGTAGAAACAATAAATCGTCTTTTATTACAAAAAGTGTACACATATCAACTTTGACGGGTTTATACATCAAATATAATAAGTCAACTTTGAGTAACATTTACATCATCTTTTATAAGCAGCAGCAGAGTGAGAAGCTCAGATATATGTTTTGTAGTCGACAGAATTCATATGTTCATTCATTCACATTTACACAAATGCTTTGGTCATTTTTTTCATTTTGCCCTTAATAACTTGAAACTTAACTTGAGAAATGATAGATATTTCGGTCACAGTGCCAGTTAATTGACCGTTCAAATGACTGCAACTGTTCTTGTAGGGTATATATCATGGTGGAAAAAAATTATAAGGTATGTTCAATCGAGAAAGTGCTCTTGCCATATTTGTTTATAGTGACGTCACGTGCCATTTTTTTAAAATAGATTTTTAATATAAATTTTCAATTGCTGTTTGCTTTGGTAAATAATTTGGAAACTTTTAGATTTAAAATAATTAATTTTAAATCTAAATCTGTGTCTATTAGGCACACACAAACAAACCAACATACAAACACTCATTAGTTTTTTTATACAAGATAATGACAAAAAGTAATGCGAAAAGTTACACTTCTAAAAATACATGGTGTTTAGATTTAAATTATTTTTACAAATATTTTTCATTTCTCCACAGTAAGTTGGCATTACTGTAGAGTTGGCATTATATTTGCATATAATAATATATATATTATATATATATTTATATGCAAAGAACAGATGGACCTGTCTTCGCCTGCTTTAGGCATGACATCTATGGTAACAAGTGTCTCATCTATGGTAACAAATCGAAGCAAAAACTCGGTATCAAGGTCAAACACCACTTAGTCTGTTGCAGCCATTTTGGTCACAGTTTTCTCTTCAAGTGTAATGAAGGTTAGGCTAGGTACGACACGAACCTTTGCACTGTTACCATCGTTGACCTATTGTGCCTTCCCTTGTCATTCACATGCTCAACATGTTAAGCGACTGTACCAGCTCCTTCAATGAAGGTGCCACCAAGTTCTGTTAAGTCTGCCAATATTATTGTAGTAGACTATATCTCCTATGCCCTAGTGCCACAAAGTTACTGATCAAGTGTTCCATTGGCTGCTCTTCCTCACAGCATAATCTTCAGGTGCTAATATTAGGTACGCTCATTCTGCACAGGTGCTTATTACAAGTGTAGTGAATCGTAGGTACTCTTCAATGTGTTCTTGTGAATATTCTTGTAGTAGACTATATCTCCTGTGCCTCAGTACCACAAAGTTACTGATCAAGTGTTCCTTTGGTTGCTCTTCAGGTGCTCATTCTGCACAGGTGCTTATTACAAGTGTAGCGAACCGTAAGTACTCCTGAATGTGTTCTTACGCTTTCCTATCCAGTTTTTCCCCCCTAAGTGGTTTTCGACCTACGAGTATTTAAAATTGTTTTCTGGATTCCCTTACCCATACGGCTACTACAGCTCTGATTTGGGAAGTTCTTATGGCTCACAATATCTATTTGCCGTAAATTAAAAAACAGGTTCCCCCATAGTAGAATCTAGCTCGGGTTTATTATTGGTTGTACTAGTATCTTTTAAATGAAGGGTTGCAAGGTTGGCACTTTTTACCAAAGAATATTTTTCAAATTACTGCCGCCATTTATACTTCAGGTTGGCTAAATTTGAAACCGATATCCTAACCAATTTTTGATACAAACAATATAAAGAAAGGCAGTTTTTCAAATCTCTATAGACCAGGGTGGGCAACCCACTGGGTAATTGGTTGGCAGCCCACCCGTTTCTCGTCCTTTGAGGCGATCCAACTTGTATAAAAATGAAACATGTGCTCCAACGAACGTCACAGTGAATTCTCATGCCCAGAACATCAAGAGCATTTGTTTCCTTAATATCTACATTACCCATAGATAAGATGTCAATACACCACCACGACTGTGTGTAAGAAAACAACATTGGGCCTTGAGCGCATTAAAGTCGACCCTGTTCACGTGATCCCACTCAGAGATTTTCGCCAGGTCGATTGTAAGCGTGTTGTTCATAGTCTGCCTTTTCGCCCCAATCTCCAAAAGGCTCGACCTACGATTAAAAGAATATCAATGACAAATATTGCTGTCATCTCCAAAAGAGTAAATAGGATTGGAAGTGAGAAAAAGAAAGTCGTTAAGAAATATTAGAAATAGAGTTGGAGAAAAAACAGAGCCTTGCGGTACCCCTGAGCTTTTCCTGAACTCATGGGAGGAGATCTCATCTATAACCATATAGTGCAATTTCTGAGAAAGCTCAATATGAATGGAGAGAAGTGACTACCGACACCAAAAACAATAAGTTTGGATAAGAGAGCCTAGTGCCTGACTCTGTCAAACGCGTTTGAAATATCCAGGGCTACAACTTTACTCTCACGACCTATACCATCTTTCAGAGAGTAGCGCCAGCAGATCTTGAAAAGAAGTGATTGCTGGAAGATATTATATCCGTCGGAATAGCTAATAGTCAGAGTGCAGTGTTTGCTCGTTTCTGACAATCGTTTGGCCGAAGGTTGTCATGCAATAGAATAACATAATTATGTCTGCCCTGGTATTCCGGCCTTTATTCTCATAACTCACGACTTAAACAAAGTAATTGCAGTCTGCTTTAGCAGCCTATAGTACAGATGTAGAATTGATCCGACCAAGAGTGCAAAATTGTAATATAAATTAACGTATTTTTACTAACAAATAAAAAATACTATCTAATCTAACCTATCAAAAAATCCAATAAAACCTGGTGGATTGGGGCAGGGTCTTTGCCAAGTCTGCTGTAAACCTTCTTTGAAATAAAATTTTGACTACAATATGTACATTGGTAGGTGAAGGGAAGAACATGCCACATTAATGCCTTAAGTCTTCAGCTATGCGTCAAACCTCATTTGGTGGTAATAATAAAGTTACAAAAGCAGTATGCTCTCACCGTTTATCAGTATACCGTGTTTGCTCACTCCCTATGTCGGTAGAATTAAGAATAATTTGAAAATGATAATGTCATGTTCACACGACAAGGTTTTTTTTTCCTAGTTCGACTTCATATTCTAACCTCCAATTACTAGTGAAAGAATATAATTCTCCGCAAAAAAATTTTAAACTGAATCAACCAAGTTGTAAATAATTCAGTGTCAATTAGTTTGTGAATTAATAAAAAGTCAATGTGAACTCTAATTTTTATCGGGTGTTTGTTCAAGTTAAGTGTGTTCATTGGATTTCCTAGCCTTATTAAATTTCCAAAACATTAAATAACAATAACAGAAGATATAGAAGAAGATCCATCAAAACGAATTACAAAGGTATCATGTGAACGGGATAATCCGTATACGTAATTCGAACAGTGAACGAAATAATTCGAATAATAATTCTCTTCGAGAGTAAATAATCGAACTAAATGCAACGAACTTTCTTGTTAAGATTTCTTTTGTATTTATATCCGATACGTATTCCATATTAAAACTAAACATGTTTACACACTCTTGTAAAAATTGTTGCAGAAAAAAAAACATAAAAAGGCAATAGAAATTTAAATTAATATCACTCATACGCCATATTAAACTTTAAATTTATATCAACATTTTTCATGTTGTTGCGTTTGTTGTACTCGTTAGTCTGTGTCTGTATCTCAGACTTGCTATTTCTCTCTGTCTCCCAAAGTATTTGCTTACATCTAAAACGGAACAAATCAAGTGAAAATATTTTTTTTACATTCTTAGAAAATAATTTTTTTCCTTCTTTTTATTCTACTTTTGAATTCTCCAACCATATTTCAGTTTCAATTTCAATTTATATCACACCTTCAACAACGTTGTTATTCGTACTCGTGTAAACGCAAAAACTTTATATACGTTTCGTAAATCTATGTTGGTGTGATTGTTTGCGTGTGGCTGTGTGTGTGATTTTCTTATTTTATTCTGGTTAACCAATGCAACAATAAATCTCTTGGAAAAACGTTTATAAAATTTTTGTTGAAAATCTTATTTCGTGTAAGTCGTTTTAACAGGTTTTTGTTTTTGTTTTATTTCTTCACAACTGATTTCAGTTGATATTTTTAGAAACTGCTAGACTTGCCTTGCCTGGGCTGGCATGTTGTCATTGTCACTATTTCTTTGTGTTAGAGAGTGGGGATCCTTTTTCTGTATTCAAATTCCCGTTTGTTGCTTGATGTTTGTTAAAGGAAAGGTGTATGGATTTTAGTTTTTTGTTGCCACAAAATATGCCTGATATTTCGCCAAAAAACCAAAAGATAATTTATCATTTTGTTAGAAGAGAAGAAAATATTTAAACACTTTTGGGAATTTTCTAAGGTTTTTCGTTTTTTTTTTTTTAGTATAAATTTTTGTGAATATTTTAAAGTCTGTGTGGAGTCGAAGAGACATGCGGATTAATTTAATTTTGAAATTTTTATTTTTATTTTAAATTTTATATAAAAATGTTTGGATATTTTTCTTATTTAAAAAAAAAAAAAATACATACATTCTTTAAAACTTACAAATTAATTTTACAAATAAGTTTTATTTCGTTTTTATATTGTTCATTACACTGTTTGACATGGTAGCGATAATATGTTTTCGTACTAATGTTTGTAGCATTTAAATAGTTGTCAGCTAACCACAGCGCACAGTGCCCCGGTAGCGTATTTGAGCAATTTGACTGAATTTTATCTATAAATCATCTACAAATATTCGTCAAAAGCCGAAATTTGTACGACATTATCGTAAGTGAAACATTTCATTGATGAATCCGCGTGGCAATGACATAAACAAAAGGAGGTTTGTATGACAACTTAATTTTATTGTCACCATACAAAATACAGTTGAAATTAAGAGACATTGTCCATTATGAGTCGACTACATGCTGCAATTAAGCGACATTGGCTGTTATGAGTCGACTACAAGCTAAAATTAGAGACATTGTCAATTATGAGTCGACCATATGCTGAGTAGACTAGGAGCTGAAGTTAAGCGACATTATATGTTGTGAGTCGACTATATGCTGAATTTTACTCACATTGTCTGTTATGAGTGGACTATATGCTGACATTTAGTGACATCGTCAATTATAAGTCGACTAGAAGCTGAGGTTAAGCGACATTATCTGTTATGAGTCGAATATATTCTTAATTTTACCGACATTGTCAGTTATGAGTCTACTACTTGCTGACAGTTAGTGACATTGTATGTTATGAGTCAGCCACATACTGAAATTTACCGATATTGTCTGCTATGAGATGACTACATGCTGAAATTTAGAGACATTTTTAATTTTGACTCGACTCAATGCTGAAGCGACATTGTTTGCTATGAGTCGACTAGATGCTGAAGTTAAGCGACATTGTGTGCTGTGAGTCGACTACATGCTAAAATTTATCAACATTGTCTGTTATGAGTCGACTACATGAAGTGACATTGTATGTTGTGAGTTAGCCATATATTGAAATTTACCGACATTGTGTGCGATGAGTTGACTATATGCTGAAATTTAGAGACATTGTTAATTTTGACTCCACTACATGCTGAAATTTACCGACATTGTGTGCTACGAGTCGACTAAATGATAAAACTTAGCTACATTGTCTATTATGATCCGACTGTATGCTGAAATTCAGCGACATTTTCTGTTATGAGTAGAGCACATGCTGAACGATACAGGATTTTGTCTGCTACGCCTCCCTGTTAACGAATAAAACACTTATGATGTTTGATGATATTGTCTGTTAGGACTCACTTATAAACACAATTATTTGAAAAAAATTGTGTATGACACCAAAGAAAATTCATCATCGACAGTCTATCAATTGTTACAGTGACTCTTCTCGCGAAGTAATACCTGACGACAGTACCGTGGGGTATGTATTGGCTTGAGATATGAGGGTTAGGCGATTCATGCATGTTCAGTGCGATAAAAAACACCACGATAGTGCAATCATTTAATTGAGTGAAGTTTTAGTTCGTTGTGAGAGAGCCGTCCTTTTAACTGCTTGCTTAACACATGTTAGCTTCTATTGTTAGTTTAGTTTATGGCGGTACCAAGATGGCTAAATTGTTCAGTCTTTTAAAGTTGTCTCGACTTCTCTGCCCTTCGAATTAAATCGAATTATTCACTGCGGGGAACAGATCTGATAACCTCCGGATTTAGTTGACAGCACTTGAAAACGCTTAACCTGGTTCTAGTCTGCTCCACATATGTATTTGTAACAAATATGCCCTATGGTTTTGACAGAAAACCCAGTCTGCCCTTCAACGATCCTTTTCGTGGGGGATTTTTTTCCTCCCTCACTCCTCTGCTTTATTTCAATTTCATTAATCAAGTTCATGTTCAAGCATATAAGTATATAACTAATCTATTTTAGTTCGCCTCCATATGAATGTGTAGTGGCGATGATCTTTGCTAAGGTGTGGTGGTAATTCTTACTTAGCATTGTAATTTTTCCCAGTAGATGGCATTTTCACCTGATAATTCGTCTGATGTTTTTTTAAAATCGCTAGCGGTAAGCTGGTAATTCAAGGAGACTTCTTTTTTAGATGGGTTTGTCAGGAGAGAAATTTAAGTCTCCTTATTAAACACTGGAAATTGCAATTAAATGTTTTCATCATGTCCTCTGCTGGGGATTTGAACCTTCGCTTGTGATGTATGCGACCTCCATTGAAAATAGGCTCTACTAGTCGTTTGGGCTGTTACATTCCTCCAGAACTCCCGAATGTGCGATACCCCAAGAAAGTGTTTCGACCTGTCCACCCATTACCTGACCTCCGCCCAAGTAATACCACAAAAAGGTTCTAGACCAATAAAGGTCGATGTAAATATACACTGCCCTTAACAGTCTGTCAGCAATTTTATTGCCAGCGATTCCAGAATGACGCGGGACCCAGTGCAGTCCTGTTCCCCTCACCGAGCCGCTGAAGATAGTTAAAGCTCTCTCTAACTTGGCGGAACTTCGGTGAAAATAAAGCCCGTGCCCACAGTGCTGGCTGGCTATCTGGAAATAAAGTTGTGCGTGCACTTCTAATACCCTTATGTGGGTTTACTCCAGCTCACACTGAAATTGCCTGAGAGTTAGCCTGAAAGATATTCGTCTATTTTCTTATACGTGATATGAGTAATATGTCCAAAATCTTCCGCCCCTACAACAGTCAGTCTTTGATCCATCAATCAATCACTTCAGGCTTCAGAAATCAACTGAAAATCATTCCACTTGGACAAGAAACCGAGTTACTCATATCACTTTCCTTTACAAAGAACTGCAGATGGTCTCGATTGCTGCCTGCGACTCCTATAATTTCGGCTTTATAATCGACAGAAAATTTAAACGAACAGTCAGGGAATCTGGTTTAAGTTTGCCACCAGCAGTGTGACTTCCTTCGTTACAATACTTTGCAGTAAATGGTGTTACATAGTCTGATTATAGGTACTTTTATACTTGTTCTTGTTATTTTTCGTTTCTTTTTCAATGGAATATGTAAAATATTTAAAACAATTAAAACTCATACTCCACTTTTGTTTTTTTCATTTCTATGAAATTATTTGTTTCAACACATTATTTAAAAAAAAAAAAATAAAATAAAAAAAAAATAAAAATAAAGGCGAACATTAAATCCGCTTACGGATGACATAATTAAATCCAGGCACTAATTAAATTCTCAATTCCATAAAAATGGACCCAACTATTTACAACAACAACAGGAGCGATTAAAATGCTTTAGCCAGGAACAGAAAAAAAGCCGAACCTCAACAGGAAAACCTCATTGAAATGAATGAAAAAAGGAAAAAATGAAAGAGAGAAAAAGTTAATGAAAATGGTCACTTTTCACATTTAATTTTTCACAAAACTACTTACGTACCTTAATTGCTGACAGGATAGACAAAAAATAATATCACCCAGCCAATGCTAGAAAAAAGTAAAGAATGAGAGGAAAAACTCTTTTGGCTTAACATTTAATTGTAGAAAAAGTTCATTTGATAATCCAAATAGATACGACAACAAGAGCAGCAACATCATTATAAAAGCATAGCGCCTAGCACTAGGACAGGCAGGATACATTCATTAACATAGAAGTTAATAGAGTAGTGAGTGAGTGACTAGGTATGTGTAGCACTCAGTGTGTGGGCATTTGAATTGTAGACAAATCCAAGAGACCCATATCAGCACATGTGTCCTTTTCGGTAAATAATACAGACTTCGCATAAAATGAGTACGGGAGAGCAGTCAGTGTTAAAAATGAGAATTCTTTTTTGTGCATAATGTACACTTCGAAAAAATGTTACATATATTTAGGGGTTAGTTGAAAGTGGTCTGCTATTAAAACAAGATCGTGGACAAAAATTTATATAAGCAACGGCTTATATCAATGCAGAGAAGTTCTTCCATAGCTAAGCGAATGATATCTCAACCCAGGAATTCATGTCTGAGATATCCCACAGCGTTGTTGTGTATACCTGTTTGTGTATACCAAATATTTAGAGATTGGACTATGTTAGGTCAGGTTGGGTGGAACCTCTTGGATAGATAAGGCCCCACTTAGGCTTCAAGTTTGTCCCATTGGGATATCGCAAATGTAAAAGGTAACCTAGAGATCAATCATTCTCCATTGGAAATTATTTTGACTCCAAAATAAATCTCGCAATTGGAAAGTTACGTTTAAAATGACACGTAAAGAGTGTATTGTCATGTCTTCAAATATTACAATGTCCATGAGAACCGCAATAGTGTGATGGATGACCATGCTCTTCTTAAAGAAGGCAATTCGACCTCTTCTTATTCAGGTCAGTTCAGCAAGTGCCCTCATATTGCCAACGAGATTGAGCCTACTTATACTTCGACTTCGCCAGATATTAGCTGCTCTTCCTAAGCCCGGATAAAGGAGGAAGGTCTCAGGCGACAAGGTAACCCATTCATATTTTATTCATGCGTTGTTCTGCCGTTTTCGAGGTTTGTTCCGAATAGAGACAATCGCTAGTAGCTCCTTTTCAGAAGTAGCGCTTCGGAAAATCTGTGTGAACCAAATAAACGTATTTCGATCAGTGCCTAGTCCAGCCTAATATTTCCAGCTCTGTTACTGCTCTAACCAGTTCGTCAGCTACGCAATTTTCGATTGTCCTGGAACCTTTATAAAAGAGTTGTCTTCGAATGATCTGAAATTACCGTATTGGACCTCTGGCGCTCATGGTCAGGATAGATACTGAGATGATATCCATAAGGGATTGCACCCTGATTATACAAATAAATGAAAAGATTTTCAGGGAAAATCCTGCCACTCAACAAGCATTGCACAGCTTTCTGTATGACCATGACCTCCGAAGCCTGAAACACAATACAGTAAAACAAATCTATAAAACAGCCTTATGTTAAAACGCTTTATGTACATCAGACGAGTATCTACTCGTATCTCTTACTCTATATATTATGTTTTTAGAGTCCTTATGGTAAACATTAAAGTGCCAGAAGCTCACAATATTGTGAACATTAGAATGCAATGCTACGTTGATTGGAACAAGCTTATTGTTCGAGTGTGGAAAGAATGCTTTTTGTGACTTGGTTTTTTTGCGACTTAGGAAGAAATACTTTACCATATATGACCTCCTTGCTATTTTTACGTTCTATACACCAACGTAAGTGGAACACAACATCCGAAGGAGCTTATTACTGACAGCATGATATTGAACTCTGTTGATTTGTTCGAGTAACGTCGAAGTGTGACTTGTGTTTTATAGTTCCTTCGGAATATGTTCGATTAAAATAGGAGAACTTGTTCCTTGAAATCTCACCTCTACTCGTGATAAAGGCTTTTTTGTAGAGAGAGCTCATTCGCTCAAGGAATTGCAGACAGAACTCGTTCTTTAATAGCGCAAGCTGCACATATTATGTGAAACAATCTTTTAACATAGGCTTTCTTGTGTCTGTCGATTTGAATGGATCTTCATAAAAACCATTTCCTCTTTTTATCCTCCCTTAACCTATTTTCCAACTGTATGCTCTTTCTTGAGTGTTTGCTTGACATCCTTTAAATGCTTTGAACATTTACGGCTGCAGCACATGGTGATGATCCAATTAAGGAGCAAACGGTCACAATTAAAGATATTCAGTTAATCCCGTTGCCAGCAATTATCGGTCCAGCTATAACCGGCCATTTCCAGCTTCCTCACTACTGTGGAACACCATGTATTTTTTTGCCGAATCCTTTGCGGGGAGGTAAGTTGTGGTTAAGAGCGTTAAGATGCTATTCCAGTGAATTTTGTTGAAACCCCGTTCAAAGTCGATGAATAGAATGTATATCGAAGAGTCGTAGTCCCCGGCCCGTTCGAAGTTGATGTGTAGATTAGAGATACTATCAAGGTAAATAAATCCTGCCTGTTCCCGATCTAGGGTACCGTTAAAGGACAATAGCACATCTAGGATTATGGTAGCGAATATCCTTTGATCTGATTTCAATACCTCGCCAACCTTTTCATTTCCCGGTGTCCTTCTCTCGAGCAAATTTCGTTCCAACACTGCATTTAAGAGTGTTTGACCAAGCTTCTGTTATGAAAGGTGGGAGAAGGGCTGCTGACCATATGTGATCGAATTTGAAAAACTCTGTGGGTAAGTCCTCTGTGCCGGTAGATTTGTTTGGCCATAACTTCTTATTTGCGATGACTATTTTCTATGATTTGGTGGTGAGATGAGAATATATTAGTTTCGATTTTGTTACTATTTGGACAGCTGCTATATTATATATATTGTTCAACTCAAAACGTTGTCCTCATATTCGAAGCTGTTGCTCGGTCATTATTAAAACGTTGTGCTTCTAGTTGAATAATAAGGGAGTTCTGCATTTTTCACCCTCTGAAGCTATCGCCTTGTAGGTGCTTCGCAAGTCATTTCGACCTGCTGCTCTATAGCAGCTAAAGAACATATGTGAACATATGATCGGTACAAGTTTCAAGAGGTTTTAAACAGAACTCTCTCTCAAAAGAACTCAAATTGCATGTGAACTCAGTGTTGATGCTATTATACCATCTGCTAGAGTTTGAATTCACCAGCAAATCTCAACTGTTACATAAATACTCCCCAAAATTTTTTTCAGTGTAAAATAAGTACATTCACATTTAAAATAATACTTTTTAACATAAAAGCAACTAAAAACAAAAAACAAAAAATAAAATTAAACCAACAAACATTAAAAATTTTTATTTGAGAATTTATTTAATTTTTTCGCTTTCCTACTAAAGGTCATACATTTTGTAAGGGTGAGGAGAGGGGTTAACAAGGAAACGGAAAGAAATGAATTCAAATACGTATCTAAAGTAGATGATAAATATTTGTACATTATTAAAGGTATTAAATGAGCTGGTCTCGCATAGAATGTGGGCATGAAAAAACAAAAACAAAGTGGAAAACATTAAAAGGGTTGGTTTTTAAGTTTTTCACTTAATTTTTGTTATTTTTTATTGTTTTTGCTTTTCTACACATGAAAGTTAATGCCACACATATGTGAGTCCATTTAAAATATTCAGGTTTGTATGACGGCAGACTCTGTTGCTCATTGTCAACCACAAAATTGTTGCATGAGGTGTTAAATGGTTTCGCTATAAACTTTTATAACATTTTGTAGGTTTTGCACTAGAATTTCAGTTGCTGGCTTAAGTGTATGTGTGTCAGAGAAAGAGTTTGTTGCATATATGAATATTATAATAAAAAAGAATTTATTTTAATTTACATGTGTTTGTCTAAAAAAAAAAAAAATTCATTATATTTGCCACCGTAAAAATCATATTCCGAGCTATTTGAAAAAGAGTTGTGGTGGTATGGGTTTAGGGTTGTTGGCAGAAAGTACCCTTTTTTTCGTCGACACATTTCATTCTATATTTTTCCATCTTAGATTAATTGCAACGAATTTTCCACAAAATTAATTTAGAGCCATTACAACATACAAATGAAATTGGTCAAGGATTATAATCTGAGAGTATTTAATATTTAAACGACAAAATTTTTAAAACATATGCCATATGGATTGGTATTACCAGGTTCTTTAATCGTAATGATGTCAGAGGATTAAAATTTAATTTAAACTGCTCGTGTTATATAAGTTGCCAAACTTAATTTACGTTTTGCATGCATTAGACCAGATTCTATAAATCGCAACCTCTCATAAATTAACCCTATTTAGGCAGTTCAGTATTCTGATACCAAGAAAATGGATTGTGCTTTATGGGCAATTGATTTTAATTTATCATACTAGTAATTGACCATAAACACGTTCTCAAAGAGGAATATTGTTCAACAAAAAAAGCGTTTTATCCTTCAGTATTCTATAAAAATATTTGATCATCGGCAAAAGATTATTGTTACAGTTGGAGCACCTATTCGTATATGATATCGATAAAACAGCAAAACAGAACAGTAAACTACCGAGAAGTAGGAACGAATATATATTGCTACGAACAAAAAAAATAATATACGACATCAGTGACTGTATAGCGGGATTTTAGTCTATGGGTTTGTGTCAAGGTAGTGAATGTGTTACTGTGGTAATGTCGTACTGATTTCTGTATTTGATGGCATTGCCAATTCGACCATCTTTGGGTAACACAATCTTACATGTTTAAAATTAACGGACATAAAATGGAGGATGTATGAACGTTTGAGACATTTTGGAACTTTCCAAACTGTCGGCAATTAGGTATTTAAGAAGGCTGTATTGGCTACGTCGATGTAGTTATTGTTTTGCAGCCATAAAGTAAAGTCGTAAAAGTATTGTATAAACGACTATTAAGTGCAGGATAAATAAGTTGGAGTCAGTATAGTTATAATGTATACCGTCAAGTGAAGAAATAAAAACTGTAAAGCAACAACAACGTAGTGTTTATTTTAAAGGCTCCGCCAAATAATTTTTTTTTTTTTGAAAATGCTATAAAAAAACTACTGAATATTTTTTCAAATTTCTTTTTTTTTATTTAAAAGTACAATCCTTCCGCTTAATAATGGAAAATAATTTCATTCAAATGGCTGCCTCGGCTGGCCATGCAGTAGCCTACACGATCGGTCCAACTTTTAAGCACATTATCGATTTTGTGCAGCTGTATTTCACCAATGGCTTCACGAATATTGAATTTTAAAGCATCAATTGTCTCTGCCCTGTTGGCGTGACACTTACCTTTGACGGCAACCCGCGAATAATAGTCCAACGGTGTCAAATCGCAGCTCTGAGGTGGCCAAACGACATCAGCTCTGCGGTTGATAATGCGATCTTCAAAAACAGGGCGCAAAACATCGAGTGTAGCTTCGGCTGTGTGACACGTAGCGCCGTCCTGTTGAAACCAAATGTTGCTAATATCCTCCTCTTCAATTTTTGTGAACAAAAATTCGTTCAACATGGCCCGATAACCATCGCCATTGACTGTAACGGCCACTCCGTGCTCATTTTCGAAGAAAAAATGGCTCAATTATTCCTCTGGACCAAAATCCGCACCAAACAGTGACTCGTCTTGGGTGTATCGACTTTTCAATGTATGCTTGTTTACATACCCGCCAAGATCAAAATGAGCTTCATCTGAAAAGATGATTTTTTTTTTTTGGCAAAATCGGCATCTTCTGTAAGTCGATCGCAGGCCCACTTAGCGAAGCGAAAAAAGCGTATACACATATTCGTTCAGCGGAAGGATAAAACTAATTATCTGTTAAATCAGACATTATCTAAGTGTTACCAATCACGAAATAAGCACTAGTTGAAAAAAAACGTTAGATGGCGGACCTTTATTCTGACGCAATTAAAAAGAACTTAAACGTTTTATAAAGGTTAAAACGTAACAAAATGTATTCCAGATTTTAGATGGATCATTAAGATTAAAACCGTAACCGCGTGAAGAAAAGCCACTTTATTGAGTGTATTGTCTGAGTAGAATTGATATATTGGGTACCCGGTTAAGCTCAGTTATAAATTGTCGGTAAATGGCTCTAAAGTGTATTATAGGCAAGAGTTCAGCCTGATTGAATGCAGACATTTTAAGCCTTTCGTTGTAAGAAGTCATTACTAAAATCGCATATGTTGTGAAAGTTTATACCATATTACTTTTAAAACTGTGTAAAGTTTCGGAACAGCTTTTATATTATAGAATAAGTAAGAATACGTCGCGGGCTGCTGAAAAAATTTGTAGATTTTTAATCTTACAGACGCTTCCCACGCTGATCGAAAAAGACTAGCACACATGCAGCGTGGACATTGCTGCAAGCTAAGCTTTTATCACCAAACAGTTATCAATTTTAAACTTCCTATACCCGCGTGTTGGTCTTTAAGGCCAACGACACATTTTCAAAAGGCTGAAAATAAATAAAATATAAATTGTTACATGGCATCAATATTTTCATTATGCCTTCTATAGGGTGGGCGAATTGGTAGGGAATTGTTCACTATGAGCATCTACAACCTTGACAAACGTTTGGTTCTGATCTCTACTTTCCACAATTAACGAAGCAATTGCAAAGCGCAAATTAATCGATTTTTCGCTCAGAAAGTCCAGAAGTTCTACACTGATGGATTAATGGCTTATTCGTATGATTTTGCGTGAGTTGCTTACCCAAAAATGTAATAACGCCGTCAATTTCCAACGGATTTCTAAACCTTAAAACTCATTTTATTCATAACTTAATACAATTCTTTAATTAATTTATACATAGTATACTTCCTATATAAAATAGAGTGAAAAATGCACTTAATATCGAAAAATGTGAAAAAATTTGATGAAAAATGTGTCTGCTTCAGAAATACATTCAGATCCTTCAAGGCTACTATAGAGTAGAATAGACTGCTGTTAATATGGTACTTTGGTTGCATATTTGTGATTGTATACTTTTAGTCTAATTTGACTGTAGCTTCTGCTCATGCAAGATTTAACATGTTGTCTGATAATATAAGCTTAGGCTTAAGGTAATCCATCTAACGTTTTGATCCAGAAAGTCAATGTATTTTTTTATTACCTTAGATGTCTAAAGTATTTTTATCATATATCAGTTCATATTAATACATAAACTTATTTATCTTGCACTTAGTATTCTTATACAAGGCTTTTATTTACGCCCAAACACGTCTTTACTTTACAAAACGATAAATAAGTCCACGTAGGCAAAGCAGCCTCCTTATATATGTGTGTTTTTTATAGAGGTATAGGACTTTAAGTCGCAATAAAACAACGATGGATTATTCGATTGACATGAATTTTATTTATCCGAAAGATAATCCTGTGGCATTGTATTTTAAATATGATTGCTGGTATATAACCGCCACGGTTGGCGCGGATGTAGTTCAATCTGGACGTCCTATTTTCGAGGACTTTTTCCAACATTTGTGGCCGTATATCGGCAATAACACGGCGAATGTTGTCTTCCAAATGGTCACGCGTTTGTGGCTTTGCCACATAGACCAATGACTTTTCATAGCTCCACAGAATGTAGTCTAGCGGTGTTAAATCACAAGATCTTGCAAGGCAGTTCACAGGTCCAAGACGTGAAGTTAGGCGGTCACCAAACTTGATGATCGCTTGGCGCGATAAGTTTTCCGCACAGAACCATTATTTTCGAAATAAAATTACACTATTTGCAAGCGTTGTTCAGATGTGAGAATTGCCGAAACAAACTGAGAATAAATCTCTTGACATCTGTTAAATCAGTCGCCATCTTGAAAAGTAATGCCAATTCAAAGTTCTATACCTCTATAAAAAACACGCTTTACGTAACTGCTTACAATTTTTTATGCAATCCTCTATCTTATGTCTGTTAGTTCTAAAAATGTAAGATTGGGTTACCTGAAGATGGTCGAAGAGATCAGAATGGCATTACCAGGGTAACACATTAACAACCGTGATACAAACCAATAGACCAAAATCCCAATAATTCAATAATTTTATAAATAAAAATGTTCAATTCAAACGCCGTATATAATATAATTCATTCGTCTGATGTTAGTCTCATCGCCAGAGGTATGCGGAATCGTCAGGGCGAATGATCAGGAATACACGTAGGAAACACTGAGAAAAAATGTCAATAATAAAGTAAAGATCACCACCAATTAGCAAGGATCGTCACCACTACACAAAGAATCATATGGAGGAAGATATAGTAGATTAACCATCTACTTAACTCAAAACATCAAATTGATTAAAAAAAAACTGAAAGAAAGCAATGGATGCCTTGTGAAAAGCCAATATGCTACCTAGAGGAGTGACGGAGAAAAGAAAAATATATATATAATTTAATTAGGATGGTCTAGTATACTGGTTAAAGTGCTTGTATATAAGACCAGCAGCCCAGATTCGAATCCTGGTGAATTTAAGAAAAATTTTCATTATGGTCTCGAATTTGAAATAATTAAGCAGCTGCCCTTGAAGTTATCCATCCATAACAAATTATTAACTGGAGATATTCTATGGAACTATTTCAAATCCATTACTTTTATGCATTTAAAGTATATTTGTTCGAAATAAAATTTGCCTTTTTAAGCTTTAAATCATCAAAAACGAAAAAAAGAAAAAATAAAAATAAAATAATGGCTTCGTCGACAACCTGTCTCTAAAGAATTTATCATAAAATTATAATATATTGTTCGAAAATATCAAATTTTATTTATTTTATCATATTTTGACGATCATCATCATCATCAACTAAATATAATGAAAGAATATAAAACAGCAACAACAACAACAACAATAATAATAATAAAAACAACATAAAAATATTATAAAATACAACGAATTCTGAACAGATTTTTTTTGTTGTTTTGGAACAACGAACAATAAAGTCTCACAGGCAGGCAGAGTAGCAAAAGGCATTGATTTATATGTCTATACAGGCAATCGTTGCAACTATGGTGGCAGCAGTATTAACAGTTAAAGTAGTTGTAGTTGCATTTTCAATAGCCGAAATAGCGACAACAGTAGTAGAACCACAAACGACACTAGACTTTATAATGCACATGCATGGCACGACTCCTTTGACTTTTTTTTAAATGACTGCCTTAACACACCGTCACTTATTTCACTTTAAATGAACTGCTGTTATTGCAGCGGCGGCTTCAATAAAATGCATTTCGTTTTGTAAGGAAAAAAAGTATGAATTTTTAACACTCAACCGATAATTCATTTCCATTCATTGTCACAACACAAAGAAAAAAAGAAATATTTTTATTCATCTTTTATTATTAAAATATCAGACTCGAAATATATGTATAATCGGTAGGTAGAGGTGTATGAAAATGGTTGAAAAGACAGACATTTACAGAGATAGTCACTTGTATTAATAATAAAATAAAATCTCCATAGATTTCTATAAAGATTCACTTTCTGAACAATGAAAACTTTTCTATTGTTTGTGGTGCAACGTGAATAAAAATATTCCATAGAAAATCGATTTTATAATGAAAAAAAAAAGGAAAAGGGGGAGAAATACGTTCTTTTATGACAAGGCTGGCAGGTAAAATTGCCAAATTGCAGTTTATAAGTTGAAAAAGCAATTTTAAACTCAAAATGTAACGAATGAGTTGATACCCTACTGTTATAATAGACGTATTAGGGCATTCAAATATTTGCTGAAAATTATCGAACTGTAACTGAGTGTAGTAGGTGTTCCGTAAAACTACAGGGTTTCTATATTTCGATGTCAAAAGTTAAGTCAAATACAAACACATTTTGCTATGATTTCGATAAGACTTGTATTTCCTATTAATGCTTAGACATTGCCTTTATGTATGAAATACATTTTCTGTGTAATACCACCTTTGAATTGTATGCAGTAGACGATACTTTTGAGATCATATTGCATGATCTTAGCGGTCACACGACGTTGCCAAATCGAGTAATTACGCCACCGGAAAATTTCTCATGCAATAAAACCAAAATTAGTAGTGTTATATAGCTCGTGGCACCGTTTTCCAGCTCTTAGTCTTCCATTGCAGGCATCTAAAAGTCGGTTATCATACGGCCTTAGCGTTCTGAATTGATGGCAGTGGTACTTCCAGGTTCATATTCGAAAAATACGGCCGCTCATACCATAATACCTACAAAACAATCACAGTTTTTTCGGATGCAATAGCTTTTCCACAATCATTCTTGGTTCTCTGAGCCACATAGGCCACAATTTTGCTTTTTGTATCACTGAGAGAAATGTGCGAAATGAGCTTCATATACATAAATGGCAAAACGTGCACTAAGTGAATGACAGTTCAGATAACAATTATTTAACAGCTGACAGTCTTGTTATACCGGCGGTTTTGAAACCACTAAAGGGTTAACTTGATATGTTTTCCTAGCGAAGTAGTGCTAGGCTCTGTAGGACTGAACTAAATAAAAAGATGACTAATTGCCTTCTTTTCTTAAACCACATGGTGGGCATTCCTCGTACTATTGCGGTTCTCACAGGTCTCATTAGAAGGCGTGCCGATAGACTTGAATTTCCTCTCATGATTTTTGCAGAAACTATGAATTAGAAGTGCAGCAGGAGACTATCTTTAACATCATGCGTCAGTCCAGCCTTACCGGTGACCAGTCCGGGACCATTGTGGGGTCGAAAGTGGAGGAGGCACTTGTTTGTATTTACACTCACGTGTCACTAAGCCTGACTAGAGGTATTCTGGTGTCACGGGAATCGGGAGCCCCAGAGATTTCGTGGGAGCTTCATGGTGGCTGTGGTTTAGACCTAAAAGGCAGGCAGAGCGCGAGCTCGGTATGGCGTTGCATCTCCTCAACTGGGTGCTATGACCCATATCACGGCAGGAAGTTAGATAGTCTCCAAGGTGTGAAGGTTATGAGTGTCTTAATAACACGCCTTCAAATTGGTACTCACTTGTAATATTCACTTGTGGGTATCATAATGTGGGCGTTGGTGGACGCATCGTATTCACCCGTGCCATTGGGGCATCGTGGGGTATGCCAGCGCGGAGAAGACTCAAGTAAACCCAGATAGCACTCTATTAGTTCAGCTTTTGTAATGAAACAATGGATATTGGTCGCCTCTTACTTCATGCTATCTTTGACTGAACTTTCCAGGATAAGAGTTGTTACAATTGCGAAATTTATTTTGGATTCAAAGTAGCTTACAATAGATACTGTTACCGCTATCAGCGGCTTTATCTAACCTTACATAAAAAAATATTGACAACTCTTTGATATAATTTTGTGTTGAGTTCGACAGATAGGCCATTAACGTTGGTGATATAAAATTCGAAGACATTAACTAGGCAGATAGAGGGAACCACCATAAAAAGAATAGATGCCCTAAGAACTTAAAAAATACTTAAATTCGTTATCAATACAACTGAGGTCTTTTTTTGAGTGCAGCACAAAAGCCTTGCATTGTGCTGCTGCGAGGAAAGTAGGTTGAGAGAAGGAGTAAGGACCAAGGACATTGTTTAGGGTGCAGCTCAAGAATGAAGTCATTCTGCAAAGCATACTACGATTCGCGCATTGTTGTGTGAAAATGAACCACAAATGGTTGTGCTCTTTAGGAATAGAGAGTACTGCTTAATAATATGTGATCGTAAGGAATTAGTTTTCTTATTTCATTAGAATACATTCCCTTATGATATCCAATAGAACAATGATGAATGGTATCTTAGATTCCCAAATAATCGCTAAAAACACCCTTTTAGGAAGAATACGTGGATGACTGTACACTATTTTAAAAAGATTAAAGACTCACTGAAAAAGAAACACCAACTATAAACTCTATAGGAAGGGATAGGGAGACAACGCCATCTTTTGGAAAAGCAAAAAGGTGAAGTCTATGACTAGCAGAAGCAAGGCTCCTCACCACTATATCAAATATATAGAATGTGTTATCTCTAAACAACGATAGAGGGCAGATTTATTTAGATTTCCTACAGCACACTGATCACCTGATCAGCTGGAACACAAAAAAAAGGATAACAAATAAACTTTCAGTTTCTTTGTAGACATTATTAGATATTAAGATGCCTTGTGCAAGTCAGGTGTTCCCACAGTCACGAAAAAACAAACTTACTGCAGTTCCTCAAGTTTCATTGTGTACTACGTAATCGTATGTCGAATATATCAAGATGTCGCCGGTGAGCTTATACTCTAAAACACATTATAGGCTTTCTTGGTTGTGCTCTCTAAAATTACTGAGACAGATGGAGTAGCCACGTATTCAAAAAGGGAGAAAACGTCCTCCAACGACTGACTAATCTTACTCTGATACCACTGGTACCGAGAACGCTTTCATTCCTTAAGCAAAAAGGCCAGCTTTACAAAACAAAAATTGAATATTGATTTCAACAGGTTCAATGGATTCACCCTTGCAGGGAGGACTTTAAACATTATCTAAAGCCTCACCAAATACCAAATTTTTTGCCATATTTTCACAATCTTTTAACGCAATATCGCCGTTTTGTGAATAGACGCGTACTTACCGATATATAAGCGTCTAACGATTTTTTATTTTCACAACAAGTAGTTTTTTATTTTATTCGAAAGGGAAGCCATTTTTCCATAATCTCCTGATGGAGTGAAAAATTATTTAGTTTTGCGATTAAACTCGTATTTAACGAGATATGAGCATCTGAAGATTTTTTGTTTTCAAAATATAAAAATTTTTGTTTTATTCGAAAGTGGAGCCATTTTTCCCTTAACTTTGAATGCAATGAAATTAATTGTTGTTGTTTTTACGATTAGGCGTGTATTTACCGAGACATGAGCGTCTGAAGATTTGCTATTTTCAAGGCATGAAAATTTTTGTTTTATTCGAAAGTGTCTTTGTTCATTATCGCTACTAAGCGTGTATTTAGCGAGATATGGGCGTTTGAAGATTTTTTGATTTGAAAACATGAAAATTTTTGTTTTATTCGAAGTGGAAGACATTTTTCCCCAATCTTCCAACACAATGTAAATTTTGTTATTTTTTCGATTAGATACGTATTTACAGAGATATGAGCATCATAAGATTTGCTATTTTCAAAAATAAAAGGGAACTCATTTTTCCACAATATCTTAATGCAGTGAAATTTCGCATGTCGTTGTTTTTAGGATTAGACGTGTATTTACCGAGAGATATGAGCATCTGAAGATATTCTATTCTCAGAATATGAAAATCAGACGCGTATTTACCGAGATATGATTATCATAAGATTTGCTATTTTCAAAAATGAAAGAGAACTCATTTTGCCACAATATCTTAATGCAGTGAAAATTTCGCATGTCGTTATTTTGACGATTAGAAGTGTTGTTTTTACGAGAGATATGAGCATCTGAAAACTTTCTATTCTCAGAATATGAAAATAAGACAAGTATTTACCGAGATATGAGCATCTGAAAATGTTCTATTTTCTAAACATGAAAACGTTTGTTTTATTCGAAAAGAAAGCCTTTTTCCCATAATCTTTTAATGCAGATCGCGCCTAAATTTAGAATCAGACTAAGACAATAGCAAGAAATAGTGAACAATGGAAATAATTTGTTAAGGCATTATACGCCCATGATACGTCACCTAAGCAAATAGTAATATTCTGAGAAATAGATTTTGAATTTAATAAATGTATTGACTGGTGTAGCATATTAGAAGTCAAATGCATTTTACATTCCAATAAAACGATACCGATAACTGTTGTAAAAGGTAAAAAGCGGAATGAAAGCTACAAAAACTGACGTCAAATGAAAATAAAATTTACAATTCATTGAGCATTGATGGGTGCGAAACAAACCACTTTATAGGCCGGCTTTACAACAGATTTCATTTTGCTCCATTTGCAGTAATTTTTTTGTGTTTTTCATATTGACTATGACGATGACTTGATTGTTTGTTTTCTTTCTTTCAGAGTGTGACTGTTTTTTTGCTTTAAATATTTTTTGTTTCCTTAGCATAGCACAACCTTTAGGGAATTTTTCTGTAAAAAATTTTTTTTATAAAAACCGGCATATTGTTTTGTGTTCTATTTTGTTTTGATTTTTTATTTTTCTCGTTTTTTATTTCAATGACTTTACATTGAATTTTGCATTGAAATTGTCTTTTTTTGCGGTAAATAAAACAACTTTGATAATAAAATTGGTTGCTGTTGGGGGGAAGGGTGTGTGATTTTAAAAAAAAACATGGTTCCAGCATTTGATTTATCCATGAAGAAAAAAGTAGAGAACCAGAGGCCAAAAATATCTCTGTTTGATTGCAATTGTTATTTCTCATACACACACTCACGTTTTGAACTGGCCGTTAATCTCATACTCTCACCGTTTACCGGAAGCTTTTGAAGTAGTTTTTTTTAAAATGTGTGTTAGCGTGTGTGTGTGTGTGTGTGTGTGTGTGTAAGAGAGTGTTATTTGTTCAAGCTTTTAAATTCCCCAACGTTTTTGCACGGCATCTTTTTTTCGTTTATTTTTTTTATTTTTTATTTTTTTGCAAATATTTTATTGGCTTTTGTTTCGTCATGCAATTCATTTAATTTTTCTTTTGTATTGCAGTAGTTGAAAAACTTTATTTGTTATAAAATTCAAAATCAAATAAAATTCCAACAACAACAACAACAACATACCCCAATAACGTTTGAAAAAAGGACATAACGCCGTATAGAACGCATATAGATGGACAGACATACAAACACACACACACATACATACGTCACTTATCCTTTTTACAGATAGTCGTGTGCATTTCCGTTTTTTCTTTCGTAAAAGTGCACTTTTAGGCAACTATTGGTTACCGTTTTCGATTGGCTGCTGAAATGTATATTTTCTTATTATTCAGAATGTCAAAATTCGGAAAATTTCTATCTTTCTGCTGAAAACTAATATTTTTTGCTTCGCTGAAAGAGAGATTTTCATGCAAAATTTTTTCAAAATAGTTTTGCCTAAAAAAGCTTGGTTTTGTTCCATCCTAATTTGAAGCCTGCTTTTTAAAACGGTTCTATACAGTTGTACTTGTGTTTTTCTTTTGTATCGTTTAAGTCATATGTTCTTCTCATCAGTCTCGTATAATCTGAGGTAAGTTGGAGCTCATAAACGGTATTAAACTTCATTTTCTTTATTTGTCCTGTTAATACGAATAATAACATAGTCCACTTTATACTTTCCGGTATCTAAATAGAACGCCCGCTGAAGTTGTTGTTTCCTATCGTTTCGTGCTGTTATATGATTGTTAGACTTTGAAATTCATAGAAACTCGCGATTTGCTGACTTCACAATGGCGTTGGCAATCCACTGAGTAATCCAATTAAGCCCATTCGGGTTATTTAAAAAAAAAACCCGGTTGGTTGTAGTTCGTAGCTTATTTACAACGAAAATAAGTTTAATTTACATATTGGAAGTATAAATTAATTCGGTCCTTTTTTAAGCTCAAAAAAGGTAATGAAAGAACAAATTTATCAAAATAAAAATTTATCAAATCACTGCCTACATCATTTCCACACCTCTGAGCCAACTTACGAATCCAGTTTCCGAAAATATTCTTGTCTTTAGAGACGAACCAACTTTGAAGCCGATTTTATATTTCTATAACAGTCAATAGTCAGAGAGACGAATGTTCTAAGCACGTTTGGCAACTTTTGCAACGTGAAGCCGAGTGCTGTCATGCAAAAAAATAACTTAATCAGTCTGTTTTAGCGGCCCATAGTACACAACGCTACCTTGATCCGATCCAGAGTGTAAAATTGTATTATACTGCTGGATGCAGAAGCAGATGTACAATCGTGCAATGAGCTGCAGACTCTTGTATTAAAACGATCAAAATTAAAATGATTCGTTGTGTGTATATGTTCTTTGTCTGAACAAGAGGTTTAAAAATATAAATATAAATAGAGACAAACGTAGATCAAGGCACTACTCGCTATGAGGCAGATGCTGATAGAGTCACAAGTCACTTAAAGACTCTAACGACCATTATGTTTATATTCACACCGTCTGAAAAAGACAACATATACACACGAATAGCCATATGATCACAAACAAATCCCAGAGTAAGTCACATAGCATAGTCCAAAAACCAAAGTCTATTAAAACCTGTGAATTACTAGATAATGACGGAGGTCCTGATGTTATCTTCAACTATAGTCAGGATACTTATCGTAGGTGCTACATTGTATTTCGGTCAGGCATCTTTGAATTACTTGGCAAGTATTCTACACTTATTCTTCCCTACCTGGCATATATAAAAACAAAAAAAAAAAAAACAAAAAAAAACTGGCATCAAATTGTCCGATTTATGTGATTGGCTAATGTTAGAAGTTGAATCTGCCTTAAGAGTGACTGTGTACAGGATATGATCAATAAATTTTGCATGAGTAGTGTAACAGTTAGAATAGATAGTTTTATCGTCTACTTTGGCTCGTATTTTTGGTTAAGTTGGTATGTTGAGGACGCAAAAAACGCATGATTTGCGAGGCTGAATCCGATTCCACATTCATCAAAATTGTCATTACTGGAAACGAGAAGTGGGTTTATGAGTACAGCATACAATCCAGACATTGGGCAAGTGAATGGCGTTCACCAAATGAGCCCAGACCAAGAAACCACGTCATTTTAATTTAAACAAAAAAGCAATGCTGACGGTTTTCATGGATTACAACGATGTAGAACGTCATGAATTTTTGCCAGAAGACAGTAAACAAAGAGTATTATTTGGGCGTTATGAGATGTTGGCATGAAGCACTTCGCCGAAAGAGACCAGAATTGTGGGCAGAAAACTCATGGATTATGCACCACAATAACACACCGTGTCACAGTGCCATCATAAATTGAAAATTTTAAAGGAAAAATGCAAGAAATACTATTCAACAGACACCAAATTCACCTGATTTGGCTCCCTGTGACTCCTTTCTGTTCAATCAAGTTAAAAAACCTTTACGGGGAACGCGTTTCAGCAGCCGTGAGGAAATAATGGAAATATCGCCCGAAGCATATATGAACACACCGAAAACCGTATATAAATAATGCTTCGAGGATTAGATCGAACGCTGGCATAAATGTGTTGCAGTCGATGGGAATTACTTTGAAGGGGACAACGGAGGTTTAGATGAATTAACTTGTAGTTTAATTTTCTGAATAAATACCGGGAACTTTTTGATTTAATTTGCTCAAATGGATATTTTATACACTGACTTTAAAGTTTTTGCGATGAGGAGTAGAAGGAACTTGCTAATCATCTTTTGTTACCATCTTATAGTGGGTATCACAGTGGGATTTTTATTTGGACTTAGTTAAGAGAAAAGAATTTATTCTTTTAATCTTCTGTTTTTTTATTCCACTTTTTTTGTTTGTTTTTTAGTTACATATGCGCTTTTTAAATGCGCGTATTGTTGCAACATTATAATTATATAAGTGTGTTGCAATATATGCTGGCAACGTATTGACGTTTCAATATATAATTTATGTCTGTGCAATAATCCATTTTAGTTTCCATCATCATCGCCATCATCAGCATCATTCCAATACATTATTGGTCTTATTGTTTTCCTCTGCTAATTGTTTGGCTTTTGATAAATTTTTTTTTTTTCTACTCAAAACTCGATTTTTTTGTTGTTGTTCAAAATATAGATTGAAATCTCTGGTTGAAAAATGCATACGATTTTACTACAATTTTACTGAAACGGATGTGCACTTAGTGGAGTGCGTGTCATCATCATCATCATCATGTACATGGACATGGACTTCATCAGTAACACAGCATTGCCTCTACACCAGAGTATTTATTGTTATTTAGCATGATTTATGGATAAAGTGGCGTATAATAGAAAAAATAAGAAAAAAATTAGAAAAAATAAATGGATATACGAGGGTGGATTGATATTGAAGCTACCTAAGTAGCAAAAAACATTTTTTTTTCAAAAACCATTCATTTCTCAACATAGTCTCCTTTTAGCTCAATACACTTGGTAAGACGATTTTCCAACTTTTTTATACCATCTGAATAATACGATTTTGGGAACTCCTCAAAATACGCATTAGTTTCGGTAATCACTTCTTCGTTTGAAATGAATCTTTTTCCTGCGAGCCATTTTTCAAGTTTGGAAACAGGAAAAAGTCATTAGGCGCTAAATCTGTACTATAAGGTGGATGATCAACCAATTCGAAGTAGATTTCTCGTAGATTTAGCATCGTATCTAATGCTGTGTGAACCGGTGCGTTGTCTTGCAGAAAGAGCACTTTTTTCTTGTTTAAATGTGGTCGTTTTTCCTTGATTGCATCAATCAATTGATCCAATAATAATGCACGATAATACTTTCCTGTGATTGTGGATCCCTTTTCATGATAATCGATGAGCAATATTCCATGTGCATCCCAAAATACAGTTACCATAACCTTGCCAGCCGATTTCGCTATCTTCGCCTTCTTCGGAGCACTTACACCAGCTTCCTCCCATTGCTTCGAATGAGTTTTGGTTTCAGGTGTGTAGTGGTGGACCCACGTTTCATCAACAGTTATTAATCTACTCCAAAAATCAGCAGGATTATGCTTTATCATGTCCAAACACCGCTGTGAACTGATCTGTCGAACTCATTTTTGTTCAACACTGAGCAAACGCGGCACCCATTTTGCCGATAGCTTTTTCATATGCAAATGTTCATGCAAAATGTTGAACACACGTGCATATGATATGTTTACCATTTCAGCAATCTCACGGATTTTGACCCGGCGATCATTCATAACGATATCGAGGATTTTCTTGATATTTTCTTCAGTAACCACCTCTTTTGGCCTTCCTGTTGATGGTATTGTTGCAGTGCTTGTTCGGCCCCGTTTAAATCCAATATTTTACTATACAATCTGACGGAGCAGATTCGCCGTAATGTATATCAAGCTTATCTTTTGTCTATTTGGCCGTTTTGCTTTTCAAATAATAGTGTTTAATCACTACACGAAATTCACTTTTTTCAATTTTTCAAGAAACACAAAAGTTGTTTAGTTCAAACGACTACAACAAATAAACTAAATTTTAACAGCTGTCGTTCGACAGATCGTAATTTCTAAGAAAGATAGAGGTTTTGTGTTTGTGCTGCCATCTAGCACTAGGTAGCTTCAATGTCAATCCGCCCTCGTATTTATAGGCAGGAAACATTTAAATATTTTATTTGATGTACATTTTAAGAGCAATTTAAACAAAAAAGGTGAATTTAAAAATTACAAATTAATGATAAAAAAGAAGTTAATAACAAAATATATGTACTCGTATATTGAATGAAAAAATAAAATAAATAAATAAATAATAATAAAAAAATTCTATCTAAAAAAGCCCGATATTGTTAAAAATATTTTTCCTTGTTTTATTATGACTTTTTAAATTTGTGTAACTGTAAAATAAGCACCCGATACAATGTCATCATTATTTGTTGGCTATTAAAAAATATTGTTTTGAAAATAAGATTGGGAACCGCTGCATTTATTACATCGCTAAAATAAATAAACAAAAGCTGCAGGAACAACTCTACGTGCTGTTTACAAATAACCAAATCTACGATAACAAACATTAGCAGAGATAAAGTAAATAAAAATAACACGGCAACAACAATAATTAAGCAGCAAAGAAAACGAGTAACAGACAATAAGCATGCAACAGCAAGTACTAAGAGCTGAAAGAGATAGATGTTTACATACGCATGGCTACAAAAGAACTAAAAAGAAATTAAAAGAAAGAAATGGAATCTACCTGAAATATCGAGAGGTTCGAGAGCTTTCGATGTGTTGTTTACTCAGCCATATAGAAGTACATCGATGCGAACAACAATCAGTTAATGTGTCGTAAATTCAGCGAGTGCAGTTTGTGTGAAGAGAGTTTATAAGGAGTAAACTCGTGAAGCTAGTAGTGAAGTAAAAACCAGTTTAGTTGAAGCTAACTCAGTAAAGAGAGTTAAGTGTGGATAACCTCTGTTTGAAAAGGTTGTGATCGAACCTAAATTATAACTAAGATCGGGTTGGAAGATCTTTAGGAAAAAAGATCTGTGGAGAAGTTGTTGTTGTTTACAAAGTTGTAAACAGACAGAGTCATTAAGAATAAAAATTGTTATCGCCTGTAAAAAGATTGCAAGCAGTGGTGCACATAACTCTGTTGAATAAAGGATTTTTAATTAAAACCAAACACAAAATTTACTTTATTTTAATTACAATCTACGATCCCATATAAATAGGTTTTTAAAAAAGGTAAACACGTAACAATATGTTTTTGGTTAAAAACAATTTTAAAACAGAGAAATTTAACATTTATTTTGGTTTTATTTTATACTGATTGTGTTGCAAGAGTTGCTCATACTTTTTGCACTCTGTACACTGTATCACATTGTTATGTTTTACCTTTTTCAAAACGTGTATTTATGAGTTCGTGGATTGTAGTTAAAATAAAATAAATCTTGTGTTTGGTTTTTAATTATTATTCTTTATTAAATTTTTATTTTAGCGATTTAATAAACGCAGAGGTGCCCAATCTTATTTTCGTAACAATATTGGTGAATTTAACACTTGAGCACTTTTTTGGTTGAAAGATTTGCATAGGAAAGTAAGGAAATTTTTTGGAAAGGTATCATCTTTTTCATACAAACTACTTACTAAAGGTTAAAGGAAGAGTGAACGGATTGTATGCAGTCTCTTAATTTTTTATTTTTTTTTTTTGTTAATGTCACAAAATTTAAAAAAATGTTGATTTTTTTTTTAAATTTATTTCAAGTAAGTAAGAGGTTCACTCCTCTAGAGAGCATATTGGCTTTTTACAAAGCATTCACTGTTTTGTTTTAATTTATTTAATCAATTTGATCTTCCAAGTTAAGTAGATGATTAATCCACTGCAGCTTCCTCTATATAATTTTGGGAAGTGTTGAAGATCACAGCTAATTGGTGGTGATCTTTACTTTAGCGTTGTAATTTTTTCCCAGTAGGTGGCGTGTTATCCTGAACATTCGTCTGATGTTTGTCAGGAAGGTCACCAAAACATTAACTACTTGAAGATAGTGTGTCAAATACTGAATGAAATCGAATACCTTAAGACTGTTAGTACCCCTACTAGAAATTTACAATGATTTACAACGATTATTATAAATAAAGACTTTGGCGCTACATTATTCTAACTCAACATGTTCTTCTAAAGGGTGACAGTTGGCCAAATTGTTAAAGCTGTTTGCTTCGATCTAGCGGATCTTTTTAGTACTTTTTAGTACACTAATGGATCTTTTTAGTACTCGTTGTTCAAGAACTCTTTCGGAAATGAAAAAACTACAAATTGCGAAAATAGTTTTGTTAATTTACTAAATAGTTTTGAAGGAATGAATAGAATTATGTCCTCCAATCTGTATTAATGTCTATTTTAATCATGTGGAACATACGAGTACTTCTTACGATTTTTATAAATTGTATTTAATCGCATCACAAGCATTTCAAAAATATTTTTCTTTCCCCAGAACTAACTTAAAATCTCTTTATATTTAAATAAAACTTTAAACAAAAAATAAAATCGTAAGATAGTGAGAAAAAAGAAAAGAAAAGTTGTCAACAGATCTTTAGAGTTCAATGTTTGTCACCTTTTTTTTTGCTTTGCAAAATGCTGTCGTTTATTTAAACGCAACGGAAAAGGAAGTCAATACAACACTAACACGTTTGTAACCTATACAAACACACATACACGTTAATAGACAACAAATGTGTCTTCTTATGACTTCCTGCATACAGAACATGTCTTTACCGAGCATCTCGTGCTACTCCACCTCTTAACGCGGCTTGTGGCATGTCGTTGCTGCTGATTTTGTGTTTTTTTTTTGTGTATAAAGGTTTGAAGATTTTTTTGCTGTTGTAACTTTAACGGTTGTCTTTTTGGCCCTCTTAGTACATTCCAGGAACAGTAGTAGTAGTGGAAAAGAAAAAAAAAAAAAACGAAAACGAACTCTATTGAATTGTAATAAAAATCGCAACTGTTTTACAATATGGCTGTTGTTGGTTGTTGCTTTTATTTTAGCATACACACAAACAGTTTTGTTTTGTGGCCATGTTTACTAGTACAGAGATGCTAAAAGATTTACAAACATTTTCTTATTGTGCTACAGTTGCTTGCCTCATGTCTCTTTTTATTCTTAACTTCTTTTGGTGGCTGCAACATTTGTTAACAGCTGCCTTCTGTTGCTGGTTTCTTTCCTAGCGTTGCTGATGTCTATACACGTGAGTGCGATTGTGTGTGTGTGTGAGTTATAGATCCTGTAAAGCCCTCCACACATTCATCTATTGATTGAACGTTTTTAATAGATTGTTTCCGTTGCAAGTTAAACTCTTCACAGCGAAAGGAAAACAAAACAAAAACAAAGTTTCCTTGTTTTGTTTAAAATGTTTCTTTCTTCACAGAGTTGTGCTTCTCTGACTGAATGAATGGCTGCATTTGTAGTAAAAAAAATTCCCGTTTTATAGTCAAGTTATAGTGACAAAAGGATAGCAATATTAGTAGAAGAAGGTGTTTAAAATTGTTATTGAATATAAATTTTTATTAAATTGACACAACATTGTATTGAAACTGGTTTTTATGAAAATGAATTTTTAAATTGCAAATTATTACAGAGACGGGTACAAAAATAAAAAAATTTATATGTAATTGTAAGCAGATAAATAAATAAGAAGTTAAATAAAAAGTTCGCTAAGACCAAACTACTATTATTATTACTCAGAGCTAGCTAAGGTTTTATTGAATATATGTTAGAGGTATTCGTACAATAACTGATAATAGGACCGCAATAATTTCCTCGCTAGTGAGTGTTTCCGTTTTTCCATTTTTTTGCGGAATATAGTAAAGGGTGTTTTTTATAGAGGTATAGAAATTTAAATTGCAATAAAACAACGATGGATTATTCGATTGACATGAATTTTATTTATCCGAAAGATAATCTTGTGGCATTACATTTTAAATATGATTTCTGGCATATGACCGCCACGACAGCCGCGGATGTAGTCCAATCTGAACGTTCAATTTTCGATGACTTTTTCCAAAATTTGTGGCCGTATATCGGCAATAACACAGCGAATGTTGTCTTCCAAATGGTCAAGCGTTTGTGTTTTTATCGCATAGACCAATGACTTTACATAGCCCCACAGAAAGTAGTCTAGCGGTGTTAAGTCACAAGATCTTGGAGGCCAATTCACATGTCCAAAACCTGAAGTTAGACGGTCACCAAACGTGTTTTTCAATAAATCTATTGTGGCACGAGCTGTGTGACATGATGCGCCGTCTTGTTGAAACCACATTTTCTGGACATCATGGTTATTAAATTCAGGAATGAAAAAGTTAGTAATCATGGCTTTATACTGATCACCATTGACTGTAACGTTCTGGCCACCATCGTTTTTGAAAAAGTACGGACCAATGATTCCACCAGCCCATAAAACGCATCAAACAATCAGTTTTTCTGGATGTAACGGTGTTTCAACACACACTTGAGGATTACCTTCACTACAAATGCTTGTTTGTTGACGTAGCCATTCAACCAGAAGTGCGCTTCATCGCTAAACAAAATTCGCTTATGAAAATTGAAAAAATTGAAAATTGAAAAAAAAATTCACTTATGAAAAATGAAAATTGCACTATTTGCAAGCGTTGTTCAGGAGTGAGTCTATTGATGATGAATTGCCAAACCAAACTGAGAATAAATCACTTGACAGCTGTTAAATCGGTTGCCATCTTGAAAAGTAATAACAACTTAAAGTTCTACACCTGTATAAAAAACACGCTATATAAGAATTGATTTGTTTTGGTGATTGATTGTGGCTATTCTGTTTAAGTTTTAGTTGATAAGTCTTTGATAAGTATCATTTACGCATAGAATAATTAGTTTAAGATGATTAATTAGTTTAAGATAAACTATGTAAGAACAGAATATTTGGATCAATAAAGTAAAAGTAAAAGTTTCCTTGCTAGTGTGCTTACCATATCAGAGCTGGCATAGGATGTCGAACTTTGCTGTATATAATGGCTGTTGATTCATACGTCAGCCTAGAGTGAAAATAGTAATGCTGCCGATTAGTATTGTTGGTGCTTAGCTGCAACTTCAGTTCCCTTCGTGGAGAAATCATGTTCCAAGTATCATCCGATATCCAAGTTTTATCGTGTGCTTACGCCACGTTTTTTCTGCGATTTCATTATTTGTTGCTGTGGTATCTTTCAATGAATGATGCTGCTTTGTTAGTAGCCGTTCACGAATTGTTTTGGTAAAGGCATTTATTTCCAGTTGCAATGTTCTAGAGCTGCTGTGTGTAGGTAGAACCGTCTCTGTCTGTTATGTCTGATGGTACCTCAATGGCATTTATCTTTGATCCTGGTTTCGTCTGTGAAGAGTTTGGTCACTGTCGATGTCAATACTCCTTCCATTTCCGTCAACGAATAAAAACCATCCTGTATTCACTCATATACTCGACTGCGAGAATTGCCGTTCGATGATGTCCATACACATTATAGTGCGCCTTATTTAAAAAAATGCGAAACTGCACTGTAACTTGCCCAGAAATATTATCCATAGCCAAAAAATGCGTTGTGAAGAATTTTATGTAGATTACATCCAGGAAAGGCGTTAAAATCTTTAAAATTCATATGAAGCCAAATTTTGACAGCTTGTGGGCGCATGAGGTACGCTTTAAGCTGTCGCAATTTGCCTAGAAAAATGTTCACAACGCATGCTTCCGCTACGGAGAACATTTCTGAGTTGCCCAATACGTATTAGGAGCACTCTAATGCACATGCGGAATGATGGCATCACCTGTAACTATTTGAATTCTAATAAATAGCTCTCCCTGACTTCATAAGCGTGCGTTCCCATGGTGATAAGGATGTTGATGTTATCGCTGCCTTCTCGTGGAAATCTCTCATGAGTGTAATGGTATCAACTCTTCGAATTTTAGTGAGCGTGGAACTCATCTTTCCTAGCGGCTTCTTTTGAGTCATAGCACTGTGCCACTTATAGTAATAGATCCTACTCTTCTCCTGAAGCGAGCAATTTTCACACGGTCCAATATTCGCCTCCATATTTGAAAAGGGGTTCTGATATTTCTCGATGTCATAATCTCAACTCCACTTTCATCATTGTCACTCCACTTCATTTCGTTTACCCCTCAAACTTCAATCTTATACTGTAACATTTGATGTTTCAATTATAAAAGGCCCGATGCCCCATGAAAAGTTTACTTATATTGCCAATTTTTTTCCCAGTAGATGACGTTTTCCCTGATTATTCGTGTGACGTACTTCATCATAGTTAGAGCCAAGCCGAAATGTCAGGAAGGCGTTTTTTGGATAGATTTATTGGAAGAAATTTGAAGTCTCCTATTTAATTTATTTTTCTCTGCCAAGAATTTGAACCTGGGCTGCGTTTTTTCTAACACCACAAACCCCAAGGTAGGGGATGATGGAAATAATTATTAATTGATGATAAGCATTTGGCTTCGTTTAGATAGAAGTAGTACTGCGTAAGTTTAGGGCTTTATCAGTGGTCGACTGCTAAATCCGGTGGCGATGCTAACGGGTAGTGAGAAAATTTATTTCCCTTTTAACGACTATTATCATCGCTATCGTGTTGTTGAAGAGGGGGCAACGGTATTTCACATTCTGTTTCAATGTCTTGCGTTAGGAAGTTACTGCCACCAGTTTCTGGTATCATGGTACTTTGGCGCTTTCAGTAAAGATATAGTTATCGGTATGGAGTCCTTTATTAAAGACAGTGGTATATTCTAGAAATCCGCCTTTCCGTCATTAGATGTGTCTGGTCTTTTGACTTGTTTTCCTGTTGTACTTTTGCGCTCATTTTGCTTTGTCCTTAAATTTGTCATCTACTTATTACGTCCGAAGTTTTTTTTTTCTTTTACTTCATTTTGCAAGGGTCACAACATTTTTATCGACCAAAAGACCTAAGATAACCTAATGTCTAATGTACTATCATTAAATTTTAGTTTTTGAAAAATAACAGAGGTGACAGCGTTATAGTCACTTATGTTCGTTCTACAACGGGGACTGTAATCATAGCAATTTTGTTTGTTGGCATACCAATTTATCTAGAAATGAGCTCATCGCAAGAGATCATTTTTTGCAAAATTTAGAGTCAGTTTTTAACTACTCTAGAAGCCATTTGGCGTAGACACGTCGTTGTCCATAGCCGTTTATCTTTAGCTTCAAAAGACGTTAAATTGTCGTCTACGAAATATTCAGTTCTTGTGAACTCACTTTCAAATTAATGTTTTTGGCAGATTGTGCGTTTTCCACTGTATGGGTGTGTTGGCTCCTTGTTTACTGATCCAGTGGATACAAATCTATTCCACAACCTACGAATAGGTAGACCGATTATGGCGTCCATAAAATGGGGAAGTGAGTAATGCATATATGGCCAAAGTAGCATTGAAGTGTACAAGTTTTATCGGCTCCGTATATCTATATACCCGATAGGCGGTCCCTTCGTCCGATTTGAGTTTCTTTTTTTGTAAGTTGGTACATATGTTGTTGATATTAACGCTAAGTCTTAGCATAGCTTGACATTTGCAAAAGCTACGTAGACAAGAGTATATATATCTCTGTGTGTTGGCGATTTTTTACAATTTTAGCAATGGATTTCAAATTGCAACAATAAACTTGTATTAAATTTTGGAAATATTGGAAAAGTGTTTCGGCAACGATTCTCTAAAGAAAACAAGCGGTTCAAAAGTGACCGTGAGTCAATCGAAGATGATGAACGCAGTGGCAGACCATCGACACCGAAAACCTACGAAAACATTGATAAAGAAAAGAAATGTTGGTCAATAACCGCAAGTTAACTATCAGAGAGATAGCGGAGGACTTGATCATTCCTTATGAATCCGTCCAAGATATTTTGGTTAATTATTTGGATATCCGTCGTGTAGCAGCAAAGTTGCTGCCAAAAGACCTCAATTTCATGCAAAAAAGAGACCGTGTTGAGGTCGCAAAAGATATGATTGTCGAAGCTGAACCTGATCCAACATTTATCAAAAGGATCATTACTGGAAACGACACATGGGCTTATGAGTACGACTCGCAATCCAGATATCAGGCAAGTGATTGACGTTCACCAGTCTGATTCTAACAGAATTATGGATAGAAAACTCGTGGATTTCGCTCCATTATAACACACCGTCACACAGTGCTATAACTATTCGATATTTCTTGCAACAAATATCGGGTCCGCCATCTAACGTTTTTTTTTTCAACTAGTGCTTATTTCGTGAAAGAAACACTTAGCTCATGTCTGATTTGACAGATAATTAGTTTTATCCTTCCGCTGAACGAATATGGTTGTGTTTATTACTTTGAAAATCATGGTAATGTTGCAGAATGTGTGCGAAAATTGCGTACGGATTTTGGAGGAAGAGAAGCAAAGTCAGCTCCGTATATAAACAAGCAAAATTGTCGCATTTGGGGCACAGAAAACCCGCACGCATATATTGGAAACCGATACACCCAAGACGAGTCACTGTTTGGTGCGGATTTCGGTCCAGAGGCATAATTGGACCATTTTTCTTCGAAAATGAGCAAGGAGTGGCCGTTAGGGTCAATGGCGATCATTATCGGGCCATGTTGAACGAATTTTTGTTCACAAAAATTGAAGAGGAGGATATTAGCAACATTTGGTTTCAACAGGACGGCGCTACGTGCCAGATCGTATTATCAGCCGCAGAGCTGGTGTCGTTTGGCCACCTCGGTGCTGTGATTTGACACCGTTGGACTATTATTTGTGGGGTGTCGTCAAAGATAAATGTTACGCCAACAAGCCAGAGACAATTGACGCTTTAAAGGACAATATTCGTGAAGCCATTGGTGAAATACAGCTGCACACAATCGATAATGTACTTAAAAATTGTACCGATCGTGTAGGCTACTGCATGGCCAGCCGAGACAGCCATTTGAATGAAATTATCTTCCATTATTAACCGGAGGATTGTACTTTCAAATAAAAAAAGAAATTTGAGAAAATATTCAGTAGTTTTTTTATAGCATTTAAAAAAAAATTTATTTGGCGGACCCTTTATAAGGAGTGGTACTAGATCAATGACAGCGGACCCTTTACCATCCAACAGCTACCGAATTCACCTGATTTGGCTCCCTGTGACTTTTTTCTGTCCAATTGAGTTAAAAAACCATTACGGCAAACGCGTTTAAGCAGCCGTAAGGAAATAATGGAAAAATCGCAGGAAGCACTGTTGGACATACCGAAAACCGAATACAAAAGATGCATCGATAATTGAATCGAGCACTGGCTTAAATGTGTTGCAGTCGATGGGAGTAACTTTGAAGAACACAATATAGATTCAGATGAATCAACTTTTATTTAAAATTTTCTGAATAAATTCCGGATCAAGGTGGTCTGTTGCTTTGCGTATTCACACTATTTATTTGTTTTGTTGTTTACTTTTTAATTACTACTACTATTACTACTACTACAACTACTACTACAAATGCAGTTTTCCCTATGGTCACACGTGGTCTAATGTTGTCCAAACAGAACAACATCTGTGATAAAGCAATTTTATCATTTGCACGTGTTGTTGAACGTTATGCTTGTCCAAGGTATTTTAGCAAAATAAACTGAGTACGTAACAGCAACCAATATGACCACTATCAACTGCTAAAATGCGGAAATCCTTACGAGGCGTTAGTTAAAGCAGCGAACATACGTTCGAGACTGATATTAAAAAAATCTTTGTGCAGTTCTAGAAGTTGCCTAATTTGCTAAAACAAACCATCCCTGTGTTATTTATGTTCTGAGTTTTTTTCTTTTTTTTTGATTTAGAAAACAATTACTTGTTATGACTTATTTACAGGTAATTCCCGAATTACTTACTCTATTTACTCTATAAAATCCTTTTATGAATGATAAACTTCTTTGAGCTTTTAATGAATACAAATTCAATTTGTAAGACTTTCAAAAGGATTATTTCTTCCTTGAAACAACGTCAGCTATTGCTTCAGACGTATTTCGTAGAAAACAAGAAGCATTGCCGAGAAAAAGGGTAAACAACCCCTTCTTCCTTTTTACAAAATAAAAATCAAGAAATTAAAAAATAAAATAAAAATACAAAGTCTTTAAAACAGAATAAAAGAAAAAATAAATAAAAAAATTAAATCTGTTTGTTTTAGTTGTTGTTGTTGTATGTGGTTGCCATTTACAATTTTATAATTAAGTTAAGAACTTTATTAAGGAAACTTTTGCTTCCATTCTACCAAACATCTCTCCCGATTTCCTTCTTACCGTACATCGTACATATCATATACATACACCCATGATTGCACGTTTTGGGAAGACGCTTTTGACAACCAGTTGTTCTTCAGTCATCGTTTTTCGAAGTCACCAGTTGTTTGTTTAACGCATTGAAAAAAGCCTGTCAAATGTTCAAGAGTTATTCTTGAGTTTTTCTTTTCAATGAAACTTGTTTTTCTCTTTTTTTTTCATCTTCGATTGCAGCAAAAGTTAAATATATTCCGAAAGAGTTTTATCTCCTGTAAGAAGTTCTGTTTTTCTCTGGCTTTTCTTCTGCGTCGTTTTGTTTGTTTGTTTGTCTGTTTGATTTGTCTTTAAGAAGGTTAATTTATGCATTAATTTTTTTACTTTTATTTTTAATTTTTTTCTATGAGCGTATGTCTATGTCCTCTCTTCGCTGTTATTTTTCTTGTTTTCTTTTTTTTTTTTTTTTTGTTGAAGTCGTCCGTCGTTCTAAAGACAAATGTTTGTTTTGTGTAATTAAAAATGTTTTTGTTGTTGCTGTTATTACTGTTAGACTGCATACAATTAAGAAGGATTTCAATTAAACAATTAAATGCTTCAATTTAAAAGATATTCTTCCCTGCCATAATGAAAGATTTGATTAAAAATTATAAACAGAATTTTTAAATAATTTTTTAATAATCTTTGTATGGAGTTAACAGATAAGAACGAAAGAAATTCGAGTAGAACTTATTTGTTCTACTTAAGCGATTTGAGTTTCCAAATTTTGGATCTATTTTGATGAATTATTTATGCTGTTGTTTATAGACAGAAAAACACTTTGTTGGCTATGATTACAACAGGTAAACCCATTTTTAATCACTCAATCTAATAAGTGTCATCTTATTTCAGGGTTGGCAAGACAGTTAAGCCCACCCGGGTTTTGTTGTGTATTATATTTAAAAAAAACCTGGGCAGGTTTATTTATTTAAAGGTTTTCGTAGTTTGTTTACAACAGAAATAAGTCTAATTTACGTATTGAGACTACAAACTTATTTGTTCCGTCTCTGAGCTCAAACAAGACAAATTTATCAAATCACTGCTTAAATCTTTGCCCACCTCTGAGCCAATTTCCAAATCCCGTCTCAGCAAACTTCTTGTCTTTTAAGGCGCTCCAATTTTGAAGTCGATTTTATATTTCTTCAAAGGAACTGTTTCGGTGACATGATAAAAGATAAACTCATTCCCCTTTATGCGGCCTAAATAGTTTCTGAAAATATAGGCCGTAAATCGAAATGCCTTTAAACGAGGTTTATATGTGTTACGTTTGGTTCCCTTATATCTTTTGTTAAAAAACGGAGAAACCACGGTTTTTTTAATCGTATAACGATACAATTTGCACTTAAAGCGAAAATGTTCCATGATTCAAACAGGCCGTTATAGCGAAATGCCATGCCCGTATAAAAAGGCGTAAGCAATGTTCGGAAAATACGGCGAATGCGGCATTTGATCGTTTAGAATAAATGTTTTTGAAACTTTTGCGTCATGAGGTCGGGTGTTGTCATGCAAAAGAATAACTTAATCATGTTTGTCTTAATGCCGTTTTTCTCACAATGCCTGTTTCAAACGAAGTAACTGCAGTCTGCTCCGATCATCAAAATTGCGCTATAAATATTAAAAATGTAATTGTATAAACAAACAAAAAATATTCTCGACAACCCAGAAAACCCCATCAAAAAAACCAATAACGCCCGCTGGTTTGGGCTTTTTTTTAATTCGGCTTTTTTCCAAACCTGTCTTATTTTAGCACAAACAGTTCGAAATGATCATTCTGAGATATAAGTGGCCAAAGTAGCACTGAAGCTTACAAGAATATGACTACACCTGAACAAAAGAATAGAAAATAAACAACAATTTCATTCAGTTGTTTGATAGCTTTTGATGAAAGCATATGTATGTCGCTTTGCATATTAAAATTATTTGCTTTGGTGCTTACTTTTCTAATTTTATTCTTCAACGCACACTCCAAAAATTTACTACTACTACTACGAGTGCAGTTTTATCTTCGGAATTTTTTTGCTTTGAGGTTATTCGAAGTCCAAAAATAATTACGGTATGCAGCATATGGAAAAAAATTTTCTAACCTTGGATAACCACTACATTTTCGATATCTCCAAAAATGCGGGTTATATTATAAAATGACATCAGAATGATTTAAAGCTGGTATAATTTGGAATTTTTTAACATATACCTTAACGATATCAAATAAGTAATTTTAAAGTTATCATATGCCTGTTCAAAAATCGCACCTTTGTTTTCGGCGACCATAGTGCATCAAAAATATGTAGTGGTTATTCAAGGTATTTATTTTATAACACTATGCAACAAGTGTTATTAAAAGTACTCTCTTATAGCATAAACGCTAAAAGAAGTCATAATGTATTCCATTATAAATTTAAAAATTCTAGAACAAGAGTATGCAATTCATCATGAAAAAAATCAATAATTCATGGAAAAAGAAATCAGCTCCGCTTGCCTTCGTATTCATGCTGAAACCAAATGAAGCGTGAGAGCCTACTTTTTGAATTCAACCAAAAAATGCACTGACTTTTACCGATCACTGAACAAAGTTAGACATTTTCTCTAAAGGCTTTTTATTGGTTTTAATAAAACTTGACTTGTAGTGTTTGCTTATTCTAGAAAAGGTATAAAACAAATTTGTAGACTCTCTCTCTCCCTCTCTCTCTCTCTCTCTCTCTCTTTAGTTTGTTTAAATTTGAAAAATGTTACTAAAAAAAAAATGATTATCATTATATTCTGAAAAGCATATGTACGATATTAAAAAAAATCGTTTTGAATTGTATGGGCGCTGGGTGTGGCAAATGTTTATTAAATACCATATTTTCTTAATATTGCGTGGGCCATCTGTTGGTTTAAATTTGAAATAGTGATTATTTCGAATCTGGTAATACTTATGTCATTCTATTCTCTCACAAAATTTTGTATATTATCTCCACTGAACGATATTAATCGATTTACGCTAGAGCAACGTTGGGATTTATCGAAATTTATTTCCAAAACAAAGACAATTGGTCGGATATTGCAAAAAAAAAAAAATTGAAATTTGAAAATCATCTTCATCTTGGTGGATGCGTTAATAAGCATAATTGCAGTATTTGGTGTTCAGAAAACACAAACGTTGTCTTACAGAAGCCAATGTACCCATTTTACAAGTGACTGCTTAGTATGGCTTGTGAAGCGGAAGGCATCATTGGCCCTTATTTCTTTGAAAATGAGGAGGAACAACCATTACTGTCAATGGAGACACCTATCGCATCATGATAACCGATTTCTTCGTGCCCGCTCTTCATGGTATTGATGTGAACGATGGTTGATTTCAACAGGAATATGCAAATTGTCATACATCTCATGGCACAATCGGTTTATTACGTTAAACGTTTGATGACCGTTTAATTAGCCGAAATCGTGAATTCAGTTGATCGCCAAGAAGCTGCGATTTGGCGCCGTCGAAGTATTTTCTGTGGGGCGCCGTTAAAGACAAATGTTATGCCGACAAAGCAGAGATAATTAAGCAGTTGAACGCTAACGTTCGTGATTCCATTGCCGAGATACTAACCCATATACCCGAAAAAGTTCTCGAATATTGTTCCGATCAAATGTGATACTGTGAGGCCAGCCGCGGCAGCCAAGTGAATGAAATAATATTTCATTTCCAAACGGAACAACTGTATTTCACAACAAAAAAATAAATTTGGCAATATTTCTTTGTTTACATTTTTAAATTTAAACTTTTAAAAGGCCCACCCGATTAATAAAAAAATGCTGTCATTGATCTAGTACCACTTCTTATACTTTTACACAAAAATGTATTAAACCGTACCACTGTGGCGTCTTATCTCTTCCATATTTCTTTAAGAATGACTTTGGCTAGATCTGTGCTATAGATCTGTGATTACGAACTTCCTTTGTCCGAAATAAAGTGCTATGGTTTTGTTGGCTTTCCATTTTTGGTAAGAACGTACGACTTCAGGTGTGCCAATCTTTTTATACTTAACTCATAAGACCTTTAGTAAAGACATGAATTTCCTGCACTCAGTGAATTCCACAACCTTTCTTATTACCTAATTGCATATGTGTGCGTGTGTGTGTAATACGGTAGATATAGTTAAAGCTATATCTTGTGTGCAGTAGTTAAAGCGAACACAATAGCTTAACACTAATACCACAATCATATGAGTGATTGTGTTTGATAAATTTTTAATTAAAGCCAACTTTAATAAACAAATAATTTATATTCAAGAACATCTTTACATATTTTTTAGTTGAGTAATATATGTGCTTCTATAACTTTAATCCCAATGTATACACGAAATTTTAAGGAACAAAAAAATAAAAAAAAAAATTGGAAAAAATCGAGAAAAAATTTTATTGTAAACAGACGACCTTGTGTTTGTAAAACTTGAACTTAAAAAAATTGTCTGTTTTTTCCTCTCTCGATTGCAATAGACAAAACCATTAAAAATTATTTCAAATTTGCAACATAAGGCGTCTGCCAGCCTTACT
This sequence comes from Wohlfahrtia magnifica, assembly GCA_023159175.1. NCBI lineage: Eukaryota > Metazoa > Arthropoda > Insecta > Diptera > Sarcophagidae > Wohlfahrtia > Wohlfahrtia magnifica. The sequence continues at coordinate 2,788,513 of JAKWBJ010000538.1, forward strand.
GATTTTTTTTTTGTCGTATATGCCACAAAAACAAAACAAAGTTGCATTTTTATATGAAGGAGACATTTGTTGCTGTTACTTCAGTAAAAATACAAAAACGATGCCGACTTGAGAAATAAAAAGGGAAAAAACACTAGAAAGTCTTACACATTCAAGAAATTAAATTAAAATGCAAATTAAGTGGCACAGAAAAAAAAGAAGTATCTTTACTTGCAACAAACTAAAACTGACATACAAATTTGGCTTTAGCTGTGACTTTTTTTTCGATTACTTTTTCACGAAAAGCAAAAGAAGAACATCATCTTGTAGAAGCCGTAGACAAACAACCAGGCAACCACAAATTTAAAAAGTCTATTCCATAGACTTTCTAACGTGCATGGATAAGATGTTTATATTTAATATTTTTATTGCTATTGTTGTTATTGTTATTGTTGTTGCTATTTAAAACTCCTTTTTAAAAGGTGCTTAAAAAGTGACAAATTCTTTTACTTTCAAACCACCGTTGTTATTTATGGAGTCTTTCTGTATTACACTCTGAGTGTACTGAGTCTGGGAAGAAAACAAACTGTCACTGTCATTCTTTGGGGATTTTATTTTTTATTTTTTTCATATTGTTGGCATTTTTTTAAATAGTAGTCTTTGGAGCTTCTTGAAAAAACACGTAATTTCTTTAGAGGCTTTTTTGTCTATGTTCTACCAGCAGAGAAGAGACTTTTCTGTTCACCTCTTGATATTGAAATGGTTTTCTGGCAAACAATTTTTTTTTTGTCTTTCATTAGAGTTGTTGGTTGTACTCTACTCGTTACTCGTAAATTATGCAAAGTAGTTGCTGCTTAATTCTGTTGTAACCTTTAATTTAATCTTGTAATCTGTTACTCTGTTTCTCTTACTCAGACTGCCACCTCTGTTTCTATTTTCTGTGGCGGTTAAGGATATAAATAATTCAGAAGTACATTTGTTAACAGAAATCGTTAAAAGAAAAACAACATTTTCTCCTAAGATGGAATAAAGAAAATCATTTTTTTTCAAAAGACGTTATTTTATTTACCTTTCAAGGAATTTATTATTTAAGCAGTGGAGCAGCAGCCTTATTTGAGTTTTAGTGGTTTTAACTTAATCGAGATGTCAAGGACTGGTTGTTTTGCCAAGGCACAGATACTTAAAGTTGTTAAAATTATTAAGAAACAAATATTATACAAAAACGGTGGTTAAATTTTGCTTTAAAAGTATTTAAAAAATAAAAATCATTTCGAATCCTTAATAAGGGCAGTGCCTATAGCTTTCTAGTGACTGCTTTAACAACTAAATTATTAAAAAAAAAAAAAACGCACAGGACAAACAAAAATTTTGGTGAACTGCTTCAAGCTCAACTCGAAAAAATTAAGCATTAAGCTGGAGTAACTGCAATTAAATCAGCATTTCGAGGTACCGTTTTAATCAGAGGACATCTATAAATACGGAAACTGAACTGCTTAACATAAACGCTTCCTTATGGTGCGCCTCCATCTGTTCTTTAATATACCACACTTCCACGTGCCTTGTGAATTCCATTCAAGTGCAACATGGCTATATCTCGTCGTAAGATTTTCGGGGTGTGTGTCCTAGCTAAGAGTATTGTTGTGCTATTCGCAAAAGTTCCTCATTGCAGCTTATTCGTGTCGACCAGATACTCTATATATTTCTCAAGCATCGGTTTGTTAAAGATTGTATACAATATATCGGGTGGAGCATTTAATAGTTTATATATAAAAATGCAATAAAGCAAAAACGGTTTGAAATTTTGCCAAATTTATTTTGTTCTTGTGAAGTACAATTGTTCCTTTTAGAAATGAAATATTATTTCATTCATATAATAGTCGCGATCGGATCAATTTTCGAGAACATTTTCGACTGTATGGGGTCGCATCTCGGCAATGGCTTTACGAATATTGAACTTCAAATGCTAAATTGTCTCCGGTTTGTCAGCATAGCACTTGTTTTTAACGGCGCCCCACAGAAAATAGTTCAACGTTGTGAAATCGCAGCTTCTTGGCGGCCAATTGCCATCACTATTTCGGCTAATTTAACGGCCATCAAACGTTTGTCTCAATAAATCGATTGTGGCAAAAGATGTGTGACATGTTGCACCATCTTGTTGAAATCACACATCGTTCACATCAATGCCATGAAGAGCGGGCATAAAAAAATCGCTAATGATGGTGCGTTAGGTGTTTCCATTGACCGTAATGGTTGTGGCGTCCTAATTTTTGAAGAAATATAGGCCACTGATGCCTCCGCTCAACAAGCCGGACCAAACAGTCACTCGTAATGGGTGCATTGGCTTTTGTAAGACCACGTTTGGGTTTTCTGAACCACAAGCATGGCAATTTTGCTTATTAACGTACCCACCATGACGAAAGTGAGCTTCCAGTTGAACTTTATAAGGCGTCATACCAAGACATTTTCGCAAAATCGAAGTAAACTAGTGCGTGAAATGTTCAATTCTTGAGAACGATGACGAGTTGATCTTAATGGACTCTCACGCACACTCTTAGCCACAGATGCGATGTTTTCGGGGGTACGCACTGTATTATCACGCTTACATCTTGGCGCATCAACAATGATCTTACCAATAATCTTGCGTGTACCGGGCACTGCTGCTGAAAGTTTGGTAGAAGCTTACGGTCAAAATGCACCAAAAAACGTATGGTCTATGGTTTGCGCGACTTGAAAGTGGTGATTTCGTCACAGAAGACATGGAGAGGCCTGGTCAGCCGAAAAAGTTTAAAGATAAGAAAGTGTTGTTAAACGCAAAAAGAACTTGCATTGTCATTGGGAGTCACACAACAAGCCATTTCTCTACAGCACTGAGCTTCATTCAAAAGCAAAGAAATTGGGTTCCATATGAATTGAAAGGCGAAAATGATGTTTTATGTTACAAAAAGTCGATCTTTTTGCATTGTATTGTTGCTGGTAATGAAAAATTGATACATTACGATAACCCCAAGCTTAAAAAGTTATATATAAAGACCGGTCAACCAGCCAAATCGTCGTCAAAGCCGAATATCCACGACGCCAAGGTAGTGCTCTCTATTTGGTGGGATCAGAAGGGAGTTTTGTATTATGTGCCATTGAAATCGGGTCAGACGGTCACATTTAATTCGTTTGAAGAGAACAATCAACAAAAAACGACCAGAATATTCGACCAGACACGAGACGATAAACTTCCATTATGATAACGCTTGGCCATATGTTGCAAGAGCGCTAAAAAACTATTTGGAAGCCAGTGCATGGGAAATTTTGGCTTACCCGCCTTATAGCCCAGACCTTGTCCCTTCTGACTACCATTTGTATTGATCGATGCAGAGCGCCATTACTGGATTCATTCTTTACCTCAAAACCGGAGCAGTTATTTTGGCGCAGAGTCCTTATGCTACCAGAAAGATGGGAAAAACGTGGTGGCTAACATTGGACAATTCATTTTTTTATTAAAATAAATGCATTTTTCAAGCAAAACAAATCGGCATTATTAAATTTTCTACCCAATATTATAAAAAAATTCGTCATCTGAAAACAACTCATATACAACTTCTTTCCAATTCATTGTATACTGATGTCATAAGTTTTTAACTCTGATATCTGGATCCCTGGAACTCTTTACATTTGTTCGCATGTGACATAGGCTTGAAAATTATTTTAAAACAAATTTTGACCTTTAAAGCTACAAAATGCTGTTCCCTCTTTAGCCCGTTTAAAAAACAATTTTTTCTTTTCAACCGAATTCTATTAGCCACCCGTTTTATTGCCTAAAAACCAAAGTGAAAGAAAGAAAAAAGTTATGATTTTCTAATAATTTTATAACGACACTAAGCACCATTTAACAAAATTGTAACCAGAAAAGAACAGTCGAGTATTCTCATATTGGCGTTCACATAAAAAGCTAGCAGGGACTATAAAAATTTCACCTTGTGGTTTATGCTACACAGCTGCTGTTGCAACTACCAAAAAATGCTTCAGGATTGTAGAGAATTTCACGAAAAAAAAAAAAATACGTACAAGCACTAATGGCCAACGACAGCCAGGAGACCTGTGTAACAGTCCAACGACATTTTATGGCTACAGTTCATAAATTTTCAAAATTATTATCCGTAACCTGTCGGAATATTATGGTATAATGTTGTTGTTGCTGTTGTATAGCTGCTGTTGTGCTATTACTGCCGCTATGTTGGTGATGGTGATGATGATGTTGCTGATGACAATGACAATGATGCAGCAAATGTCGTTTGTGGCTTATAATTCAGAGGAGAATGAATGTTGGCTAGGAGCTCTCACTCTCTCCCCATGGTCGCATAGAGGTGTTAGTAATTTATTTAGTGGCCTTTTGGTGTCGTTTATTTTTATTCACTGATTCTTTGTTGTTGTTTTTTTTTTTAAATTTTTATTTATAAAAGGAAACACTACCATTTGGCAGGTAATAAAGTTTGTTTCTTTGCCAGAATAGAACAATTTAATTTGCGGGGGTTGAATCTTAGGTGCCCCTGATTTTTTTTGTAATTTTTTAATGAAAACAGTTAAAAAATATAAAATTTTTTGTTTTAAATTATAATTGAAATTTGAAACTATTCTACATACAGGGTGAGCAAATTTGAGGTTAGGAAGTAAGTTGGCTGTCAAATGATGAAATGTCAGAATTGAGCTGTCAAACTTTGACACTTATTTAGTAAAAAATGGGGAAATTTGAATTTGAACAAAGAATTTTAATTGTGAAAATGTACTATCACTTCGTAAAATTCAAGCAGCTTTTCCTTTGCAATCAGACTCCTTCTAAGACCGCTGTGCCTAATTTAATTGCTAAATTTAAGGCTCACGGTACTGTTGCTGACAAAAGATCAAAACAATACGCTCGTAATGGTCGTAGTGATGCAAAGTATTGAGAATGAGCCTGTAACATGAACTCATCGACGTTCGCAACAATTAGACATCACCCGAGAAACTTTGCATAAGATTTTGCATAATGATCTTCATTTTCAAGCTTTTGAAGATCAACTAAAGTTCAAGAATTAAAGCCAGCCTATCATTGTTTACCTCGAAAGTGTGTGAATTGGCTGTTTGAAAAACTGAACACAAATAATAAATTTTTCAACAAAATCATTTTTGGTGATGAGGCTAATTTTCAATTAGGAGGTTAAGTAAACAAACAAAATTGTCGCTTATGGGGCTCAAAAAAACGAAAGTAACCGTATGGTATGGTTTGTGGTTAGGCGGCATCATCGGCCCGCAAGGAAACGCCGTCACCATGAACTATCTGCGTTACCAAACCATAATAAGCAATTTTTTTGTGGCTACAATTGGCTAATGTTGACAGCGGTGATCTTTGGTTTCAGCAGAAGGGCGCCACAAGCCACACAGTCAGCCAAAAAACTCAGTCGTTCTATGAAAAACTTCCCAATCGTATAATAACTCGATTTGGCCATGTCAATTGGTTGCCTCGTTCTTGTGATTTAACACCGCTGGATTATTTTCTCTGGGGCCATTTGAAAGGCCGGGTTTACGTGAACAAACTACAAACACCTGACACTCTAAAAGAAAGCGAAGCTTAGTTGAAAATGTGGTTCAAAATGTTGTGAAAAGATCGGACGTCTGCCGACGTGCTCACAGGGTTGTCACATCTTTTATAAGCTTTTTTGCCAAATTCAATTTCAAAAATCGCCAAATGATCTTTTTTACATTTTGACAATAAAATTTATATTTTTTAATATGAAAATGAAAACAAATAAAAAATTTGAAAATAAATAAATTAAAATTTGTTCCGAATTCCTAAATTTTGCCATAATACGAGTGTATGTATATTTCGTTAATTTTATTAAGCAATAATGTGAGTTTTCCTACCTTCATGCACTTATAAGCTAAAAGCTGAACACTATTCGATTTAAGCTTTTCAGCGGACTTGGAAAGAAGAGCAGTAGACCTCTTGAATGATGTTATACTTCATAGCCTTGAGGTAAACATATGTGTAAAATTCGCAAGCGAACCCATTCCTTTTTTCCCACATTTTTCAAGTTTAGAGCTTTTTTCGTAACATTTATGAATTTATTTCGTTGCCAGTTACCAAAAATTGGAACTTAAAATCTATTGATTTCAGCTGCATAAAGGCAATTTAAAATTTATTAATGCCGAGAATACAACTGAAGATCGATTGCAATCTATAACACACACCATGTTCACGAATTTCATACACAAAAATACCAAAATAATAATTTTAATTTTTCGTATTTTTTTTTTTATTAAAAAAATAGTCAACAAAATCGCCAACTATATTAAAAATCGCCAAAAAGTCGCCATGTCGCCTACTGAAAACTGGAATGCCATATAATTTTTGAAATCGCCACGTTTGGCAAGAATTCGCCAGATCTGGCAGCCCTGCCTGCTAGAGGTGGACATTTGCCCAACATCATATTCCATTATTAAAATATAAAATTGAATTTAAAAAAAAGAATATTTTTAAGCCAATAATTTACTTTCTAACCTCAAATTTGCCCACCATTTACATACCTCAGTAGCCCTTTCAACTCGAATTATAAATAATTCCCTGCTAGCGCCTAAGCACTTTTAAAGATGAACAAACAATTACGATTTAAAAAATAGATTCTGACTTAAACACTCTCTTTAAATCAGAATTTACTTGAAAAATTTAAATAAAATGCCAATTCTGTATAATGTCAGAACCTAAAAATAAAAACGTTTTATGTTTTGCTCAGGTATTTATGTTCTTCACCATCCCATATATAAAATAAATAATTTTTATATTTTATCTTAAGAGATGTCCACTAGAGAATAATCGATGACAAAAATTGTATGTAAATTTTCTTATGCTTGTCTACTTAAACCACAAATAATGGTAAAAAAGAAGAAAAAATCGAATCATTTTTTGCCAGTTTAATAGAAAACGTGTTTTTGCATAAAAATCGCCGCTAAGAAAATGCATAAAAATATTCATTCACACTTAAGAAGTAAAAGGCAAAAAATGCGAGAGAAAAAAACACAAAATTTTTAAATGCAAAGTTTACACACATGTGATGAATAAAATCTATTTCTATGGAAAGAAAAAATAACATCAACCCACAACGAAACCCTTGTTCTAAGGAATATATATTCAAGAGTCCATAAAAAATTGTGTATTATAAAGAGGACATATACGTATTGATATACTTCGGAAAATGTAAAAGGACAAGAGGTGTTGTGGCGGTACCTGGCACATATCTTTTCTTGTAATCAAAAAAAAAATTGAAGAGAATTCATAGTTTTATGAATTATTCTATTCCCAACGAAAAAACAGTTTCTTTTTTGACAGTTGCTGGACAGTGGCCGCAGCGGTTTGGTAGGTACAACACCCGTTATCCAATCAAAAGGTACTTGGTCCAATCCTAGGCCACACAATTTGTCAATTTTTCAAAATAACAGCAGTATTACCTCAAAACATTGCGATTGGCTAACAGTATGAAAAAATTTCTCCAAATAATGCATCTGACTTTCGGAACCGGTGTTAAACTAGGCCCCTTTCAATCAGTCGTAAAATCAAAAAGGCTACAGCTCATTGGTTGAGAGATGTCAGTTGAAATGTTGATTTGAAACAAAAACGATCTCAGGTTAGGTTACGTGAGACGCCGTGGTCGGCTAGTTCACTCAGAGGGCCTATAGTCCATTTTTCTACGCTTTAGAGGACAGCCAGAAAGGGGCAGAAAATATCAAATTTAAGAAAGCCCAGAAGATCCCCACCTAAGCCTGAAAATCCAGTTCATTAGTCGCCCACACCTAATGGAGTTGAGTAAATTAGACAGATGCTTTATTCTAAGCTCCCATATAGCGGGACAGTTATAGAAAATGTTTTGTACCGATTTTTCTTCATCCTCATTCTAATAGCTCCTACAGCAGCCATAATCAGGGCGCCCCTTACAGTGCGCGGTAATTTTGCCCGTACCGGGTAAACAGTTCCCTTTCGAGCTTTAGAACAGACATAGTCCTCTCCATAAACAGAGAAGACCAGAAAATTCTAAATATTCTACAAGTGGTAATATTGGTCTACCTGTGTTCCACCATTTTCAGCGCTCATCTCTCTATCCAGCTAGACAAAACCATAGAGCCGTGTATGTCACTCTGTAACACCTCGTGTGGCGGTCCCATCATTCCGATATCGCCTTAAATTTGAACCAGCCGTTATTGCAATACTCATGTCATTCTATTCTGTGACAAAATTTCAGTATATGGTTTTATCGCCACTGAATGAATTGAATCGATTTACGTAGAGAATTATTGGAAATTAATTCAAAAAAAAAAACAATTGGTCGTAAATAGCAAGAAAATATCGTACAAAATTTGGTCGCAAAGAAGGACCCGCAGTGACTGGTATACGCAAGTTTATTGCTAAAGTTCGTAAAATTGGTTTCTCGTTAACGCTCTCAAGAATTAAACATTTTACGCACCAGTTTACGTTGAATTTTGTGGAAAGATCTTGATATGACGCCTTATAAAGTTCAACTGGTTGAAGCCGCATGACCATCTGTTTCGTTTTCGCTTTGCTAGAAAAAAAATATCACCTTTTCGTATGAATCTCATTTTCATCTTGATGGGTACGTTAGTAAGCAAAATTTCCGTATTTGGGGCTCAAAAAACGCAATCATGGTCTTACAGAAGCCAATGCACTTACTATTACCATATTTCTTTGAAAATCAGGACGGCGCAGCCATTACGGTCAATGGAGACAATTATCGCACCAGAGCCGATGTTTTTGTGCCCACACTTAATGGTATTGATGTTACAGATGTTTGATTTTAACAGGATGGTGCAACTTGCCACACATCTCATGCCACAATCTATTTATTGCGTTAAACATTTGGTAGCCGCTTAATTAGTCGAAATGGTGATGTCAGTTGACCGCTAACAAGCTGCGATATGACACCGTTGGACTATTTTCTGTGGGGCCCGGTTAAAGACAAGTGTTATGCCGACAAATCGAAGGCAATTCAGCATTTAAAGGCCAACATTCGTGATGCCATTGCTGAAATACGACTCCATACACTCGAAAAAGTTTCGAAAATTGGTTCGATCGAATATGAATGAAATAATATTTAATTGTACTGCACAACAAAAAATTAATTTTGGCAAAATTTCTAACCGTTTTTGTTTTATTGCTTTTTTAAATTTAAACTTTTAAATGGCCCACCCGATATATTGCTATTATTCGGCCCATTATCTAATGCGGCGATAGCTTGGTGGAGAAAGGTTGAGGAAGCTACCACCAAGAATAGACAAGGCAGGGTACAGAGACTCCCCTGTCTAGGTATAACTGGGGCAATGATAACCTGTCCGATGGCAGCCTTGGAGGCCTTAATTGGTTTAACACCGCTTCACATCTATGTGATGAGGGTTGCAGCATGTTAGGCGGCAAATGATTTTTGCGATGGTGTTTTCATCGGGAACGTCATGTGTTTTCGCAGGAGATTCAGGTCTGTATACGCGGACCGGAATTGTTTGGTTTAATAGAGCCTTACATCAGAGTATGTAAGCTGGTACTGGTGTACCAATGGCTACAAATTTTATGACTGTAGACTCTCAACTAGGGAGATAGCTATGTGTCTTTCAGGCTGAGATCACTAATCATGGCTATTGTGAAAAGATATCTGACAGTTAAGCTGCCTTAAGAGCACTCGGCTTGAATAGTATGACACTTAGACTGGTCAAATATTGCTCCTATAAGTTGCAAAGGCTTTCGCTTAGAAATAAGCTCCAGTTGTTTTTGATACCCGGACACTGTAGAACAGATGGTAATGAAACAAGTTTGGAAAGCAGATGCATTGGCTAGAAAAGGTTTCGTGGACACTGTAGGACAGATGGTAATGAAACAAGTATGAAAAGCGGACGCATTGGCTAGAGAAGGTTCCGTGACACTATATATGGGTGTTTATTAAGAAGGCAGCAGATCTGCTATACAAACTATAGATCGGAGGGGCCATAATATAAGGTCCGCCAAATAATTTTTTTTTAAATGCTATAAAAAAAACTACTGAATATTTTCTCAAATTTATTTTTTATTTGAAAGCACAATCCTTCCGGTTAATAACGGAAAATAATCTCATTCAAATGGCTGCCTCGGCTGGCCATGCAGTAGCCTACACGATCGGTCCAATTTTTAAACACATTATCGATTGTGTGCAGCTGTATTTCACCAATGGCTTCACGAATAGTGTCTCTGGCTTGTTGGCTTAACACTTATCTTTGACGGCACCCCACAAATAGTAATCCAACGGTATCATATCGCAGCTCCGAGGTGGCCAAACGACATCAGCTCTGCGGTCGATAATGCGATCTTTAAAAACAGGGCGCAAAACATGAGTGTAGCTTCGGCTGTGTGGCACGTAGCGCCGTCCTGTTGAAACCAAATGTTGCTAATATCCTCCTCTGCAATTTCTGTGAACAAAAATTCGTTTAACATGGCCCGATATCGATCGCCATTGAGTGTAACTGCCACTCCTTGCTCATTTTCGAAGAAAAATGGCGCAATTATGCCTCTGGACCAAAATCCGCAACAAACAGTGACTCGTCTTGGGTGTATCGGCTTTTCAATGTATGCGTGCGGGTTTTCTGCGCCCCAAATGCAACAATTTTGCTTGTTTGCATACCCGCCTAGATCGAAATGAGCTTCATCTGAAAAGATGATTTTTTTTGGCAAAATCGGCATCTTCTGTAAGTCGATCGCAGGCCCACTTAGCGAAGCGTATACACAACCATATTCGTTCAGCGGAACGATAAAACTAATTATCTGTCAAATCAGATATAATCTAAGTGTTGCCATTCACAAAAAAGTTGAAAAAAAAAACGTTAGATGGCGCACCCTTTATATCTCGTGGGTAGCAGTGCCTTGCAATAGTGTATGATGATAATGATACTCCAAACTAAAATAAAAATATCTGATCACAAATGGTCTTAGTTGACAAGTCTCTGATAACTGACATGTTTATGTCTTGTACACTATAATAGTGATTGACAAAAAATAAACTCCTTTTAGACCCATTTAAATGTCTGGGAAATCGTAATCATAAGAAAAGTGTCGATTACATTTTTTACCTTCCAACCCCCATCCACCATTATATTTGCTGACAGTCTATATTTTAAAATATTATAAAACAAGAAACCTTTTACTACCCATATCTGTATAAGGGATATTAAAGTGGAACCGTTTTTTCCATCATCTTGTTTTCTTGTTTAAATATGCTTAAGAAATGTTTGCTGATACTATTATACATAAAATGAAACAAAATTTAAAAAAAAGATATGAATATAAATATTTTAAAATTTTTAAGTAAATATTAAATTTCTGTAAACCTCCTTAAAAAAAATACTTTTTGTGGAACAAATTTCTTCACTGATATAATAAAGCTTTGCCAGAACATGGTATAGGAAAACATTAAATTCTTTAATTTCATTTAAAAATTTTAAACTTAACAAGAGGTGGGTGGATGGATGGTGGGGTTATATGAATAAAATAATTCTAACAAAATTATTAAACTTTATGATTCAATCAATATAAATTTTTCGATAATTTTAACAATCTTTGCAATTTTTTGCACCGCTATAAACCAAAGTATACCTTGGAAAGAAATTATAAACAAAAGTTTTCTTTTACTCCTGCCTTATACGAGGGCGGATTGACATTGAAGCTACCTAGCGCTAGATGGCAGCACAAACACAAAAACTTTTTCTTTCTTAGAAATTACGATCTGTCAAACGTCAGGTGTTAAAATTTTAGCCAAATTCATCGATTAGTTTATTTGTTGTAGTCGTTCGAAGTAAGCAACTTTTGTGTTTCTTGGAAAATGGAAAAGTGAATTTCGTGTAGTGATTAAAGACTGTTATTTGAAAGGCAGAACGGCGAAAGAGACAAAAGAAAAGCTGGATAAACATTACGTCGAATCTACTCCGTCAGATTATATGGTAAAATATTGGATTGCTGAATTTAAACGGGGCCGAACAAGCACTGCAACAATACCATCAACTGGAGGGCCAAAAGAGGTGATTACTGAAGAAAATATCAAGAAAGTCCTCGATATCGTTATGAATGGTCGCCGGGTCAAAATACGTGAGATTGCTGAAATGGTAAACATACGAGTATCATACGAACGTGTGTTCAACATTTGCATGAACATTTGCATATGAAACAGCTATCGGCAAGATGGGTGCCGCGTTTGCTCAGTGTTGAAGAAAAACGAGTTCGACAGATCACTTCACAGCGGTGTTTGGTAGATTAATAACTGTTGATGAAACGTGGGTCCACCACTACACACCTGAAACCAAAAATCAATCGAAGCAATGGGTGGAAGCTGGTGGAAGTGCTCCGAAGAAGGCGAAGACAGCGAAATCGGCTGGCAAGGCTGCCACTGTATTCTGGGATGCACACGGAATATTGCTCATCGATTATCTTGAAAAGGGATCCACAATCACAGGAGAGTATTATCATGCATTATTGGATCAATTGGTTGATGCAATCAAGGAAAAACGGACACATTTAAACAAGAAAAAAGTGCTCTTTTTCAAAACAACGCACTGGTTCACACAGCATTAGATACGATGCTAAAACTACGAGAAATCCACTTCGAATTGGTTGATCATTCACCTTATAGTACAGATTTAGACCCTAGTGACTTTTGCCTGTTTCCAAACTTGAAAAATGGCTCGCAGGAAAAAGATTCATCTCAGACGAAGAAGTGATTACCGAAACTAATGCGTAGTTTGAGGAGTTCCCAAAATTGTATTATTCTGATGGTAGAAAAAAGTTGGAAAATCATCTTACTAAGTGTATTGAGCTAAGAGGAGACTCTGTTGAGAAACGAGTAGTTTTTGAAAAAAAAATGCTTTTTTCCTACTTAGTTAGCTTCAATATCAATCCGCCCTCGTATAATAAAATAAACCATAAAGATTTTTAAATATTGGGAATTTCAGCTTTATTCTGGCAAAAAAAAAAAAAATGATGAGTTTCTACTTGGCATTCCTTTGGCATAATTTTCATATAATTTTCATACCTTAAGGCTTAAATAAATAAATTTTTGCCTCAATAGTATTATTTACAATGAATTGCAGCTCATCCCTTAATTTGCCCGCATTTATCCCGATAATATCCTGTTGAAAAACATATCCTTTATGGTTGTTCAGATTTTTCTTTTTTCGTCTTCATCATAATTTTATGACTTTTGTTTTTGGTTTTCTTCACCGCCTTCTCCTCCTAAAAGGACTTGTTGTGTTTTATAGCTTTCTAATAGCTTCCTTATTTATGATTATCATGTTGTCTTGGCTTGTGCAAGGAGTTTCGTTGAATAGTATTTATTGGTTTTGTTTCAGATGCTCGTAAAGTTTATTGTCTTTCTCTTGGCATTGTGCGTCACTTTTTGTGCATTCACAAGAAGCAGCAGATGATGCTTTTCACCTTTTTCTCGTGTTGAGCTCAATCATATTTTAAAATTAAACCACATTGTAAAGAAATTGTCTGCTCAAATTTAGCTTGCAGTTATTTGCCATTGAACTTTTATTGGGAACAATGTAATTTTGCAAACGACTGAGGCAATCTCATAAAGTCTTAAATTTTGTTCGATTTAATATGAAAAAAGATTAACGGTTTTGATTCACGTATAACATATATTTGGAAAACATTTCTCTGCTAGAACTGTGTGCAGAGTCATCTAGTGTTCGTTTGTGTATTTTTCATAATTTTTTAAATGTGACTTCAATTAGTTGTCTATTCTTCTTTTTTCAGAAACTATGATTTGATTTAAAATTTGAAATGGTATGTAGTACTTTTGTAGAAATGTTTTGAAGTTTTAATTTCTGAAAAATCTTAAAGTGCTGATATCTTGGTATTAAATCATAATCTTCTTCTTCTTCTTCTTCTTCTTCTTCTTTTAAAGACACATCGATACCTTGTTCAGATTTTCAGGAACCACCTTAATATTACACACTCGATGGTGGATAAAAACGCTGTAATGGTTTTATCAGCTCATAGCTTTATCCCTGGCAAACAACTGGGTATAGTTGGAATATACCCACTTAGAGCGGTCTTAAGCCTCCCTTTGTTAAAAGACAGTATAAGTCGCATTGGTCTATGAAAAGTTATCTACGAAATTCGGAATATTACCATCATGTTTTGCTTTTTCATTGTAGAAAAGACAAGAGTGCGTAGCAGGCTGCTGAAAAAGTTTGTGAAGTTTGCGCAGACAATGCTGTTACTAGAAAACTGTTTACTCGTTTTCGATATAATAATTTTGATTTAAGGCTTCACTTCGCTCTGGTCAACAAATCACTAAAAAGTCAAAGAAATAATTAAAAAAGAACGGCATATAAGCAGTGTAACAGTTGCTAGCGAAATAGGCATTCATTACCAAGTTGCTAACAATCATTTGAAAAAAGCTGGGGGTGCCACATAAATTAAAAATGTAACTGAAAGGACCTTCTTCAATTTATTGCTAAGACGAAACGAAATCGAATCATTTCTGACGCGACTATTTACGGGCGACGAAAAATATATCAAATATGACAATAATGTACCAAAAACATTATGAACAAAGTAAGGTGAAGCTTCACTAACGGTAACAAAGCCAGTATTGTCACTAAGAAAAGCTGAGTGTCTGGTAGGATTGGAAGGGAATTGTTCTACAATCTGGTCAAACGATTGATTTTGAGCTCAAGTAAGATGAATTGAAGTGAGCAATTCAGTTAAAAAGGCCAGAAAAGGTGTTCTATTCCATCATGTCAACTCGAGCATGATGAAGTTTGACAGATCAATCATACATCCCAGAGCCTGCACCTTTAAATTATTATTCGTTTCGAGCTCCGCAGAACTCTCGTATTAGTCTAAATTTAAATGCCATAGGCGCCAGTAAAACGCAATATGATCAGTTTAGCGCTCCAAAAGCAAAGAACCTCTACACTGGTGTCATAATAGCTTTACCCAAAAGATATCATAAGGTTATCGATGAAAACGGCATCTGTTTGCTTTAGCAAGGTAGATGGTCTGTCCACAAATGAAGGAACATACGTAACTCAGAGTAGCCCGTTATGATAGCACAATGAATCACTATCTCCTCTAAACAAACCGCTAAGTTTCCCAATGTCTCTTCTCGAAAGTTCAGTGAGCTCAGTTTTATAGTAGAAACTCAGGTGCCTCATTCTCCTGCCACATAGAGCTGGACATCTACCCAGCAGCTGATAAATCTTTTCTTCCTCCTCTTTATCAATGCAATTTCTGCAAAAAATCGTTGGTCGGTTTACCCAGTCTAAGTAATGACACCCACAACGATTCTTAGTGTGCTTCTTTTGAGGTTGAGCAGACCTTTCGTACACACAGCTTTGGCCAGATTTGCTGAGTTACCCTTGCGGCGTTGACGAAGTTTATTAGCTCATTGTAAGCCATAGGTTTGCAAGTTTTCAATGAGATTCATAACGTAAGAAATTTACTGAGTTCTATGGTTATGGTATGCCTGGTTAATACATCAGCCCTACAGTTCCATAGGATATCACCATGACCTGGCACCCCTTTGATGTGAATATGACCAGCCATGTCGTTGACAAATCTGCGGCAGCCCATTACTGCTTTCGAAGTCATACTGTGAGATTTCCGGGTCAGGACCCTCCATATCGCTTTTCGTTTGATCGAGTCAAATACCCTCTTTAAGTCTATGAATAGTAAATAAAGCAGAGTTTTCTTTCAATAGTGAGCTCTCAACAACACTGAGTTTAACACTAAGATTATTTGGTAACACTGAGCTTAACTTGTGTAGTAATCCTTTATGCCATTGCAATTACAAATAACATTACTTCCAATATATTGTTACGAGAATGGAAATATAATACTGCATTGTGGGATTTTGGTATATTTTGTGCCACCCTGTCAATTTGGCAGTACTGCAACATCGACCATCTTTACGTGACATTTGAATTAACGGATATGGAAATAGAAGATGGTCGATATATCCTAAACCTTCCAAACGGTAGGCAATTAGGTATATAAAGGGCTGCTTTACCTACAAGCCAGTTAGTTATCGTTTGGCTGTTGAAAAATAAGGACGTGTTAAAGCAGAAATAAAAGTGTTGTATAAACGAAATGTAAGTGTTGTATTAAGACAAACAGTATAAAAGTGTGTGTGTAGTAAAATAAATAAAACTGTAAAACAACGCAATTTAAACGAACTCAAACGTTTTAAAAAGGTTAACACGTAACAATATTTATAAATTTTTATTCTACAATTTCTTTTCATTAAACTTGTATTTTCTTATTATTTAGATATTACTTTTGAAATTCTTTAAAAAAAAATTCTTTAAAATTCTGAATTTCAACGAAACCAAAAACTTTTACATTTTATTTCGCAAAAATGAAATTATCATTTCGAATGAAAATCGTACGAAATAAGTAAAACAAACATTTAAATTAACAGCAGCAATTCCCTCTGTTTTCTTTTGGTTTTTGTTTTTTTTATTTTTTTTACTTTTTCAAATTCAAATTTTAGAAATTCTTTAAGAAGTTTAATGTTCGCGTCAGCAATTTCCGTAAAGTACTTGTAACCATAATGCGATAATTAAAAACATTAAAAATCTCGTGTGATCACACAGTGTAACCTCAAGTTTGTATTTTGTAGACTGAAAGTCTGTAACTGAAAATTGGGAAATATTTTCAGAATCAAAAAAAAAAAACGCGTTAAAACAATTACAAAAGCCGAAAATATAAAAAAGGTAAAGATAAAATTCTTTCACTCCACTCCCTTATTACTTATTAACTGTCTGATTACACTGGTCTACGAAACACAAAAAATTTTCTCCTCTTTATATAAAACTATATGGAATACAATGATTCTGATACGCTGAATTCAAATCTGTTTTCAGTTTTTGTCCATCAGTTTCAAATTCTTGTTTATGGGCGTGGCAAAATTTTCGCTTGAAATATGATAACTACCATATTATCAATATATTATATCATAACTTGAACATAACTGGACCGATTTTGATGCAATTACCACCAAATGCTTAGAATTAAAATTTCCTATAACTCACCTAAACAAATTATCTTTGTAATTTCAACAGTTTCGGAGTTATTCACAACAAAGCTGCAAAAAAATTTATTTCGCGTAAAATTAGAGCAATTTTTTTTTCAGAAATGAAAATTTTAGATGTTCAATTAAAGCTTAAGATGTTGAGAATAAAATAAGCTATAAATCATGAAAATCGTTTGGTTATTGCTGATTTTATTCAAAATTAAATGCATTTACCTAACTTTGACCAATATTAGCGAATAAATGTTTTCTTGCAAAATTAGAGGAATTTTTTCTTTCTTTTATTTCCAAAAACTTATACAAAAATTATTAAAATATAAATTTTATTTTTAGGCAGATATCTCGCCCATAAAGGGAAGTACCTAACTTTGACAAAAAATTTTTAATACATTATTTGGTAACACAAACATAATGATGGGAAATGTCTGGTAGGAAACAATGCATACATAAGAACATAAATACATAAGAACTACATAACTACATAAGAACTGAAAATAAAATAAAAGAATGAAATAGAATCTACCTGAAACATCGAGAGATTCCAGAGCTTTCGAAGTGTTGTTTACTCAGCCATATAAAAAGCACATCAGTGCGAACAACGATCAGTTTATTTGGTGTAAACTTAGCGAACGAGTTATTGGTTTGAACTCAGTGTTAAGAGGTTGTGATCGAACCTAAGTTCTAACTACAATCGAGTTGGAATTTCTTTTAGCAGAAGATCTGTCGAGTAATTGTTGTTGTTTACATAGTTGTAAACAGAAAGAGTAATCTGTAGACATAAAAGAATACTTCTTTGAAATGTGCCAAGCGATTTGTAAGTCCTTAAACAAAAGGTGAAGTCAATACCAAGGTTTTTATGTAAATGTGGTATTTGTGGGTCTATTGGTTCACGAGTTATTGACGTTAGAGTGAAAACCCTTTTGTATTCCATAAGTTTTACTTGACTACGAAATTTGTTACAGCATTTAAACACTTTACATACATTTTACACTTTGTGTGATACAATGTTTACATATATAAAAATTAATGTGTGTTTTTATGTATGTTTGTTTATTGATTTATTTATTTGTACCTCATAGATAGCTCAACCGCTGAACCGATTTTCTTTAAATTTTTGGAGTATATCTCTGTATGTTTGCAATGACATACAAAGTGTTTATTTATTTGTCTATATCTTCAAAATGGTTAAAACAAATCATCAAAAAATATGGGTGGAATTACACAAGTGGGCGTGGCACCTTCCTACAAAGTATATATTAATGTAATTATATCTTGCGAACGGTTTGAACGACTTTATAGTCAAGACTTATCGTCAGTCAAAAAGTGGGCGGAATTGAACAAATGGACTTGGTACCTCCAATATAAACTAATTATTAATTTCTGTATATCTTGCGAACGGTTAAAGCAAAATCTTCTGAATTTGATCTGAATGACTTCGTAGTTAATGAAAGTCATCAGGCAAAAAGTGCTTAGAATTGAACAAGTGGCCATGGCAACTTCCCTACAAAGTACATATTAATTTTTATATATCTTGAGAAGGGCAATAATATAAGTTTCTGAATTAGATTTAAACAACGTCGTGAACAATACTCATCATCGGTCAATAACTGGGCGAGACACTTTCCATTCATACTAAATACTGAATTTCGTATCTGTGGAGAGCAACAACTATTAAAGCTTCGTTATCTATCAACATCAGCCAAAAATCGAGAATCACACTGGATTAAAGCTATCTATGAATATACAGTGTCTTTCTGGAAGGTAAAAATGTCTGAATTTTGACCGGTAGAGAACAAAATGAGGAAAAAAGTACAAAATTTAAATAAGATATCATTTAAGATAATAATTAAGATGGGAGTAACTAAGCGGGCCAGATGGTGGCAGTGGTGCACAAAACTGTCTAAATAAAGGCTTTTTATGAAAAACCAAACACAAGTTGTATTTTATTTTAACTACAATATACGAAAAAAGGTAAAAACGTAACAATAACGTGACAATTATTTAAAGGCTTTTTTTGCTGTAGACCAGTGTTATTTTTAAACCATAAGGGGACCATAATAGGACAATAGCTTAATGTTGTTTTTTTTTTGTTGTTACTTAAAATGTATCTGGGGAAATTTACCTTAAGAAGTTTCATTATTTCATAAGTAAATGAGCGAGTGAATGAGTGCGTAAAGGCATCAGCACAGTTTAATTTTTTAATGCGGTTGGGGCGGAGATAAAACGCAGGAATATGGCAAAAGTTTGTTTTAAAGCCTTTTATTCTTTTTACTTAAACTCACAGTTAATTGTAACAAAGAGAGATAAAAATACTTTTGTGGTGGCATAGAAGAGACTGACAAACAACCACAAGCGTAAGTGGCAAGACTTAAAAACTTGAAACACTTATTGTCGCAGCAGCAGCAAGTACTTGTTCCATTAACTATGTCATCGTCATCGCCTGCCTGAGCTGTAGGATATACATTGCGTGTAGTATGTGTATCATCTATGTGGAGAGTACGTTTATCTCTTTAAGTATATGGAAGTGGCATAATAAAGATGAAACACTTAACAAGTTTCTTACCATTTTACCTTCTTCTTCATTTAAGGTTTTGATATTATTCTCTTTGTATGTAAAAAATTTGCATTCCCTTCCTTTATGAAGCCACTTGAGCTAAAGCCAAAAAAAAAATAAATAAAAAAAAAATATTAAAACTGATGACACAACGATAACTTTTGTGTGTGTGTGTAAGAATATTATAACGATTTAATTTTGTAACTCTTCAAGAAATACTTGCGATTATGATGGCATCAAACACATAATGTAAGAAAAAGTATGTAAAACAAACCAAATTATTACCTTGATAACAACTCAACTTCTTAGAACTCTTAAAAGGAAATGACAACGATTATTATTATTATTGTTGTGTTGCAATGAAGGATGTTAAAGGATTTTTTGTAAAATTGTTGTTGTCTTACCTAATAAAAGTTAATAATTTTTATGATCTGTGTGGATTAAAATATTATTTAATAGCGGCTTACTTGTAAAAGGCCTTAAACTTGTTAACACGTTTTTCATATTTTTATTAAAGAATTTGAAGCTTTTGTCTTAAGGTCTAATACCTTGAACACCGTACGTAGTTTGTTCAAAAAGGAGTTGATTTGTTTAAAATTGTATGGCTACCAATAGCTTACTTTCTATAGAGGGTAGGCCGTTTAAAAGTTTAAGTTTAAAAATGCAATAAAACAAAAACGGTTTGATATTTTGCCGAATTTATTTTTTGGTTGTGAAGTACAATTGTTCCGGTTAGAAATGAAATATTATTTCATTCATATGTCTGCCACAGCTGGCCTCACAGACCAATTTTCTAGATCTTTTTCGAGTGTATGGGGTCGCATCTTGGCAATGGCATCACGAATATTGACTCTCAAATGCTCAATTGTCTCTGGTTTGTCGGCATAACTCTTGTTTTAACGCCACCACACAGAAAATAGTCCAACGGTGTCAAATCGCAGCTTCTCGGCGGCCAACTGATTAATTAAGAGGCCTTCAAACATTTGACAAATAAATCGATGGTGACATGAGATGTGTGACAAGTTGTACTATTCTGTTGAAACCAAACATCTCTCACATCAATACCATAAAGAGCGGGCACAAAAAATTCGGTTATCGTGATGCGATAGGTGTCTTCATTGACCGTAATGGTTGCACTGTCCACATTTTCAAAGAATATGGGCCACAAGCCACCCCAAACAATCACTCGTAATGAGGGCATTGGCTTCCGTAAGACTACGTTTGGGTTATCTGGGTCCCAAATACGGTAATTTTACTTATTAACGTACCCACCAAGATGAAAATGGGCTTCATCCTAAAAGGTAATTTAAAATGATGATAAATTTCCAATAAATCCAAACATTGCTCAAGCGTAAATCGATTCATTTGATTCTGTGGAGATAATATACTGAATTTTGTAACAGAATAGAATGACATAAGTATTGCCAGATTCAAAATAACCGCTGGTTCAAATTTAAACCGACATAAACACATTATAATGGATGATTAAAAAAAAATCGGAAAATATGCAAGAATCAATGAAATATGTAGTTCTTTTGGGCGATAAATGAATGCCTGACATTTATTTTTTAAAGATTTTTTGATGCATAGGCTGCCCGCGTCTATGCCGAAGGTGGTCTATTCGTCAGCTCTAATTTTGGTATACTTTTTCCAGCATTGCGGTCGTTATTTAACTAATATAACAGTAATATTATAATCCGGGGCTGGAACTGTGTCTTGCCTATTCCTGTAAAGAAGAGACTTCACATAAAAAAAAAAAATAAAATAAAGTTCTTAGATGGGTCAAATCGCATGAATTGACATTAATTGCTCGTCAAACTGGGCTCTTAATAGGTTCATGGTATAGTGTGCTTTATGGCATGTGGCACCGTCTTGTTACAATATCAACAACAGATGTTGTTAACAAAAAAAAAAAAAAAAAAAAATCAAATCGGAACGATGGGACCGCCTCACGGGCGTTATTCCGGAAACTTTTAGATCAATCTCCCAAGAGGAGTAACGAAAAAAACAAAAAATATGAATCTGTTCTGCGTTAGATAGCGTCAGTTTTATACCTAAGGTCGTCTGGTTCTGCAGCACTTAGTCCCTCCAATGCCGTAGTCTTTCTCGCTTTCCACCTTGGGGTACCGTCTCAAATGCCTACCTGGCCGCAGTTTCTTCGTCCATATAAGAGAAATAGCCAAGCCAGCACAGCCAATGTATCCATAAACGCTATGCTATATCCATTTCCCAGTACATGTTATACGCTTCGCTGTTTCAACGTTGGGAACCCAAGGAACCTTATATCTTACGAAATATTTTCCTCTCGAAAAATTCAAAAAATATTCTCATAATTGCTTGACAGTGTGCATGCTTCCGAGCATAAAGCATGACAGGGATATTTTGCAGAACGTGATTTGGTTCGTCAAATGAAAGATTTGTTTTTCAATAGCCTAATGAGTGACTTTCCGTTTGATATCCAGACTTACATCGATCAGAGTATTAATAGTGGCATCCAGAATGATGAAGTCCTGCACCACTTACAAATTGCCGTCGCCAACAGTGACTTTCTGTCCAAGACGCGAAGACTCGTTGTTTGCTGACAGTAGAAACTTAGTCTTTTCCTTATTCACCACGATACCCTGACTGAGGTACTCAGAAAATACAGCACGGGTATCTAAGCGGACAATAACGATTTCGTCGGAGTATGCCAGCAGCGTAAGGCTTGTGTAAAAATGTTGTCTTGACGATTCATATCGGCGGAACAAATAAATTTCCCGCGTTATATATTGAAAAAGTCACATAACAGTCTCGAATAGCTTCCTTCTAATTTTGACGGGATTTTCGGTGGCTATACAGTAGCCGTATAAGTTCAGAGGGGATACCAATTCAGACATGGTAGTGTAGAGGCAATTCATATACGTGTCGAAGGCGGCTTTACAATCTACGAATAGGTGGTGTGTATAGATGTTCTTCTCATAGGTCTTCTCTAGGATTTGAAGTGTCGTGAAGATTTGAACGATGGTGGGTGTACCAGGGCTGAAGCAGCACTGATAGGGCACTAACAGCTTGTTAACTATATGCTTCATTTTTATATATTGTTTGTGAAACTGTGAACAGATGGCAACTTAAATGCAATTTTTATCCTGTGGTATGTTAGGTAAGATATCCGCCTACCAACCAGAAGGTCGTCGGTTCAATACAACGCTAGACCATCTTAAAAAAAAGAAAAAAGTTTTTCGACAGCGGTATCACCTCATAATATTAGCTGGTAATGGGTTATGAGTATTACTACTATTGAAAACTTCTCTAAATGCATTTGCCGTTCGGAGCCGTCGTTAACCTGTAGGTCCCTTTCAATGAGTTTAAAAATAGAATCGGGTGCAGCTCATTGACTGAGCTGTTCCATGTTTCTTCATGGAATTTTACGGGAATTAAAAATATATTACGCTGATTGACTTTCACTTATTTTAATATAAATTTCCACTGTCTGCTTAATGGAGTTATTGGGCTATTAAGAGTAAATTACTTTTTATATGATTTAATAGTAAATAATCTTTTTTTGATAGATGCCTGGCTAACTTTCTCATAAAAATAAGTAAAATATTTAATTCCCTTAACAATAACATACATATGTAATGAATTATTACGTATGATGAATAAAAATTACATTTCAGTCGTTGTAGAGTGTACCTTAAAAAAGTTTTAACGTAAATTTTAAAATTATTTTCCAAAATTGTTTTGCTCTTTTTTTAGTTTTTTCTGTTTTTTTTCTTTTCCGTAAGTTTATGTCAAGTTAATTTAGTGGAAAATTACGAAATTGTTGTTGACCCTTTTGTTAAGTAAAAAGCAAATAAGCAAAAAAGCAAAGTAAAGGCACATTCTTGTATTTGCAATAATATTTATAAAGGAGAGTAATGTAAAATTTACGTGACATTAACTTTAGAAAATAAACATTTAATCTACAACGAGTGTGTACACACACTAAACAAAACTACACAAAATTTCTTTTCCATTTTCCGTTTAAAAATAAGAAACCAGTTCACTTCCGTAAAATGTTTAAATGTTTAAACGAAAACACACGAAAATTTCAAAAATCAACTCACATCTGTGAGAAGTCCTTTACAAACAAAAAACTGCATTTGACTTGCGACAAATTTTCTTTCTTTCCACTTGAGAACAAGAAAAACGACAAAACATTTCTTACCTTCTCTGCACGGAAGTAGAAATGGCAGGCAGAACAAAGAAACTAAAAAAAGTTTTTTTTTTTTAAACACATATGGACTTAGAGCTACTGGTTTGCACACATGTTCTTACGGTATGACAAATTTCCTGTGCTTACATATCACAAATTCAGTCATGAGTGAAAATAAACTTCATTTTTCCTACTACTACTCGTACTACTCTACTTGTTACTCTTTAATGGAGTACTTGAATGAAGCTGGTCACCCACACTTACCTTATAAGTTCAAAGTGGACAATTCCTTCGATCGGCAATGCAGCAAGTTGTAGACAAATTATATGTATTTTGGAGAATGTCTTAAAGGTTGCCATTTTACGCCAAGTGAATATGTTTGCGTAACTGTTTGTCTGCCACAAACATTTGGGTTTTTATGTTTGTGTAGTTTGGGCAACGGAAAAAGAGCATTAAAACTTTTTTTTTTTGCTGCTTTTCTTTTTCTGGGGGGAGTATGTTTTTGGTGAAGTAATGGCTTGCATTTTATTTTTATGATTATTGCTGTTGTAGTTGTTGTTTTAACTACAAATGACTCTGTAATAACAATGTCATGAATAAACTTCTTAAAAGCGAAAGTAATGTTTCATCAATAGACCTGTAATGCGGTAATGGAAGGTGTAAAAAAAGAAAAATGCAATTGTACGACAAGCACTTTAGTAAGAAAGTAAGTAGTGTACAGTATACTGAATGTACAGTACGTTGTACAGCCGAAAATTTTTGTAATCAAAGCTATATATTCGAGTTTTAGCAGGTACTTGATAAATACATTAAATCATTTATGGTACTATAACGGGTGTTTTTTTTACGAAAACACAAGAAATATATCTTTAATATCATAAAAAAATTTATGACATAAATGCTTGGATACGATTTCGGCCATACAATGCGCAATCTAGAACACCAATACTCACAAACATTTTCTGGCATATGCGGCAGCATTTCGCCAATAACTTTTCGAATGTTGATTTCCAGATATTCAATAGTCTCTGACTTACCGACGCAGACAAATGCCTTTACTTAACCCCAAAGAAAATTATCAAAGGGGCTTAAATCACATCATCTTGGTGCCCAATTAATTGCACCAATACGTTAAATTGCTCTTTAATCAGAAGTTTCTTTGAGTAAATCAATTGTAGCGTGTGTTGTGTGGCATGTGGGTCCGTCCTCTAGAAACAATTTGTTAACAAGCTAATTGAGGTACAAAGAAATTTCTAATCATGTCCATATATGTACACTATTGACAGTAACGTTCTGACCATCATTGTTTTTAAGACATATGGAGCAATGACTCCGCCAGCCAATAAAGCACATCAAACAGTAGTTTTCTGTGGATATAATGGTGTTTCGACACTCCAAAAGCAACAATTCTGCTTATTTACGTACCTCTTAAACCAAAAATGAGCTTTATCGGAGAAAAAACAAATCAAAAAAGTTTGACGAGCAGAACTATGTTTTTGTCTGTCATTTCTCTAGGGAGTAGATTGGCTTTCCACAAAGCATTCATTGCTTTGTTTCAGTTTCAGTAATCAAGTTGATTTTCAAGTATATGGTCTATCAACTGTAGCTTGCCTCCATATGATTGTGTTGTGGTTAAGATCCATGCTAAGTGGTGTTGGTAGTGATCCTTACTTGGAATTGTAATTTTTTCTCCTGATCATTCGTTTGATATTTGTCATCATCGCCAAAGGTAGTCTGAATTGGCAGGAGGGTTTCTTTAGATGGATTTGTCTGGATGAAGGTTGAAAATCTCTTAAGCACTCGAAACCACAGTTGAGATTTTTTTTTCGTCATGTCACCTTCTGGGATTCGAACCTGGGTTATTTGTGTTGAATGCCTGTGCTCTGACGACTACACCACAATACAATCTAGCACAGAACCATCATTTTTTAACTAATTTCAACAATATGCAAGCGTTGCTCTGGTGTAAATCTATCCATAATGAAATGTCAAACCAAATTAAACAAAAAGCAACTAACAGCTATTTAATTGATTGTCAAATAAAGCAGTGTTGCCAACTCGAAGTTATGAACTTCTAAAAAAGCATCCGATGTATAGTATATCCGACGTAAAGTTTTTTCTATTAGCACCTACTTTTTTTTGGCCATTATGTCTAATAACACTAATTCGATTTTGACGAACAACTATGCACTTCAAAAAAGCCTTAAGTTAAACTTTTACTAAAGGAAGTTGATTAAAAAATGAGTGAAATGTCTGAAAATATATATGCTGCTATACCTTAGAATATACCAAGAATTTTGTATGGTGTACAGTGAGTATGCTGAGACTGGACACCGAGTCGCGAACGGCTTTGCTTTTCAAAGTTGCTCTTCGCTCTGATCAGCCCATCACTGAATACTATTTTGTAATTGATGGAGCAAGAACAGCACACACTACATAAGCTATCAAGAGATAGCGAAGACCTTAAGTATTGACGATTTGCAACTATTTGCGAGAGGATGGCTTCTCAATGAAACTTGATGTTGGGTAATACAGGAATGAAAAGAAATGTGACAAATTTATTTCACTGAAACGCAGATAAAACTTAACAATATGGCACTATTTTCGAAATGTCCCAACACAACAAAGGAAGCGACAATGACAAACATCACACTAATGATCAATAGAATAACGCCACCTACTGAGAAAAATGGCAGTGCTAAGTAAGAATCATTACCTTCACTCCAGCAAGGATCTTCACAACTACACAATCAAGTGGAGGTAAGCTACAGTAGACAAGCTTGAAATCAACTGATTAATAAAACTGAAACAAAGCAATGGATGTTTTTTGTAACGCTATACGCACCCAAAAAGAGTGAAGAACCAAAAATAGTCCTATTGAAAGAGAATTATAAGCTGCTACAATTCGGCGATATGATCAATTCTGGTGCCCTAGTGCGCATAACATGGGCGTTTAAAGGAAGCAATGAAGAAAGAGGGCCTTAATTGGATAACAAAAAAAGTTAACTGTTTAATTCAAGTTTCAATTAGATGTGACTCAATACAACACCATAGTTGTAACCGTATACAGCCATACATCAATATCATGGTGCGATAATTGTCTTAACCCCGCCGTTCTCTTTTTTAAATAAATATGGGCTAATAATGCCTCCGTTCCACAAGCCGCACCAAACAGTGACTCGTAATGAGTGCATTGATTTCTGTAAGACCACGCTTGGGTTTTCTTAGCCCCAAATACAGCAATTTTGCTTACTAATGTTCCCATCAAGGTGAAAATGAGCTTCATCCGAATAGATGATTTTAAATGATGATAAATTTCCAATAAATCACAACATTGCTCAAGTGGAGATAATATACTTACTTTCGTGACAGAATAGAATAACATAAGTATTGCCAGATTCGAAACAACCGCTGGTTCAAATTTAAACCGATAGATGGCCCATCCTATACTTTTGTGATAGGCGCTGTTGAATAGGAGAAGGATATGTTTTTGGAATTTTCGAAGCACCTCCAAAATCTCTAGTTACGGTTAAAAAGGCATTCCTACGGACTTACATGCACTTATAAGCTAATAACTTAGCTATACGTTATCCAATTTTATTGTTCTTTTTTTGGTTTAAAAAAAAAGAAAAACAGACCTCTTAAACGATATAAATGTCGTTTAAATAGCTTTGAAGGATCTGGGTGTATTTGTCAAGCAAACACATTTTTCATTCAGTTTTTTCTACATTTATCAAGTTTAGATGCGTTTTTGCGCACTAGCTTATATGGGAACAGTACTATTAACGAATTAGGAATTAAAGAATTATATGAGTTATGAATAAAATGAGACTTAAGGTATACAGTTTCGCATAATTTAATATCCTTTTTCAAAGTTTGTGAAAAAGTTGTAGTATATTGCTTAAATGGCTTTTGCTTAAATTAAATTTCTTACCCAAAATTATCAGATTTAAGACCGAGCACTTGTTTATGGCAACCTATTCCATTTGTCTTCTTAACAAATACGATCGATTCACCTTTAAAAATAAAAATAAAATATAATATTCGCTTGACATCAACTGTCGTGTTAGACTGTCTGTTTACTTGTGTCTGCTCTGTCTGTAAAAATAACTCATAAATTATACAAAAAAATCACCAACCACTCAGTCAACTAGCGAAACAACTGAACTAAACCATTCAGCCAGACAAAAACTGTCCTTTAAATGTAAAAATAAAAGTAGAAAAGAGATTTCGATGAATAATAAGAATATCTGTCTGCTTATATCTGAGGTCTCACACCTCAGACACAATAATAACAACAAGAACTACTCATGTAATAATAAATATTTTAAATGAAATGAAAACAAGAAAAATAATTTAGAAAAACATACATACGAGCACATATTTACATACTCCATTTTAACCATGCGTAACATTATTGAAAATAAATAAAAAAAATTTTTATATTTTTTAATTTTTGTCTGCACTATGGGCAAATTTTTTAAGGAACATTGTTATATTATGAGATGAGAATTTCAACAATTTTTTTTCTTTTACAAGCCCATAGCGCATAAGTTACAATAGGTTGACAGAGTGAAAAAAAAATTGTTTTTTACGTTTTGGCAAACATTGTGTCTATTGCTGTTGTTATTGTTGTAGCAGCAGGAATGAAAAATTATAATGAATTTCCACATGCCAAAGGTATTTCTGTTTTGTATCTCATTAAAGGAGAATTCGGGAAAATATACTTTTGGTTGGAATTTTGTTTTTATTAAAAAAATGTAATCTTTTAAACGAATTGTTTTTTTTTATAAATCTTATACTCTACACTATCATAGGAGATGTTATGTATTCTATGCTGTTAAATTTTTGTAACATCGTATATAATAATCTATTAAATCCAATTTGCCTTTTGGATAAAAGTCTCATTATAGCATATGTATTAGGGAGATCGATTATTCGACTTTTTTCAAAAACCGGTTTTCGAATAACTCGAAACGAAGAACGTTTTAAAAAACAGTTTTAGGTTACTAATAATTCAAATAACCGGTTAACCGGTTCTTTTCTTTAAATAAAATTTTTCCTAATTCTTGAAGCGCAGAGCTGGACCACGTTGTTTTAAAAATAAGCAAAAGCTAACTGGGAGCTTAAAATGAAAGTGGCAATCAATACTAACAATCCCATAAAATCTAACAAATCTCATAAAACCTATGCCAAAACAGCGAGCGGAGGCCATAAAAACAAAATTTATTACACAAAGTGCCGAAAAATCCTTAAATTTCGAACAGCTACTGAAGAAGCTAATTTCGTTTTTGTTGTATTACTTGGTAGAATATGGGATTAAAGGTTTGTTATTATAGTCACAATTTAGGTGCCTAAGATAACAAAAATTAAATGTTAACTTTGAATAACGTCCTTAATTGCCGCTACCAGAAAATTTGTTTTGATTTCGAGCAGCGCTGTATGTAAATTTATGCACCACGTAATTAATAGTGTGTGTGTCATTGTGGTATGTTAGGTAAGAGCCCACCTTCCAACCAAGAAGTCATCGGTTCAATCCCAGACCACACCATCTTTCAATTTTCAAGAGCGATATCACCTCACAACATTACTAGCGAGCGGTTATGTGTATCTACGCTGTGAAGAGCTTCACTAACTAATATCTGCCGTTCAGAACCGGCGTTTGTGGGTTTGTGGGCTTTGCATGAGTCTAGTTGATCATTCTCCATATATAAAAATCAATATTATATGTTACCATATAAGATAACTGTATAGAGGAGACACAAACCCATACCATTTGGTTTTATATACAAAAGCTTGTTTTGAAATACATAGACGACCAATATTACAGGAATTGCATCTCAGAGCAAAATAAACAATGTGTAGAACAACATAATGCCGGAAAAATCTGAAAAAATTTGTACAAGCCAAGAATAAGATGAGTTTTGAAACTGTCCAATATGCATACATATAAGGACAGTTATAGTTGATATAATTTGCCATTCAACTTTTAATGATGAAAATTTACACTTATTCTTCTACATACAAAGACTTAAGATTGGCCTTGGAACAATCAATATATATAAGATCAGATACTACAGATACTTGCATGTCTTGCTGTTACTGCCGCCGACTTGGGTTTTTAGTCTGATACATTGGCTTTTTGGTCTCTCAGACTGCCTTTTTTAAATTTTAAACCTCCATTATTAATAATTTATGTGAACGTTACAAGATCGGTAACATCTCTGAGGAGATGATGTTGAAGGTGTTGCAGGGATTTGATTTTGCGGTCTTTGGTTTAGCGGACGATCTAGCCGTTGTAGCGTCAGGTATTCCTCAAGGTGTAAGATGAAAAAAGATGCTTTTAATGTGTCAAGACTCGGAGTGGTTCAACTCTTTTTGTCTACAAGGGTGAAGTATCTGGGAGTTTTTCTGGATCCCAAGCTCGTCTGGAGTTGTAGTGTTGTTTAGGCTTCTCTTCAATTGACTACAGTAAAAATACTTTCCTTATCTTCAAAGGAGTTGTCCAATTCTCTTTATCTACAAGGGAAAAGATCTGGGAATTTTTCTGGATCCCAAGCTTACCTGCAGTTGTAGTGTTGTTTAGGCTTCAAACTTAATAAAGCGAAATTAGTTCTCTTTAATAGACTATAGCAGAAGATACATGCTTTTAATATGCCAACACTCGGAGTTGTTCAACTCTCATTATCTACAAGGGTGAAGTATCTGTGAGTTTTTCTGGATCTAAGCTCAGCTGAAGTTGTAGTATTGCTTAGGCTTCCCTTTAATAGACTTTAGTAGAAGATTCCTGCTTTTAATATGCTAAGACTCGGAGTTGTTTAACTCTCTTTATCTACAAGGGTGAAGTATCTGGGAGTTTTTCTGGATCCCAGGCTCACCTGGAGTTTGAATATAATGAAAAGGATGAAGATAGTGACCATAACGGCTGCAAGAGGTCTATTAGCTCTATCAGGTGTAATCAACTTTATGGTGCTTACGTTTAGTGAATGGTGTGTAAGTAATAGTGCTATTGTTAGCTTACGGACAGATTAATCAGGTAGGCAATTGACCTAATCACAAGCGTACTTTGCTCCACTCCAACTAAAGCCTTTTTTATACTTAACTGGCTTGTCACCTACTTTCCATTGAAGCAGAGGACTATGTAAAGTCACAATCTGGACTTGGTGAACTCAGATACTTTTGCAAGCGGCATCTCGACGTCTATCCTCACCCATGAATGCCAAAGATTTCTCATAGAAATCTCGGATCAGGTTCCACAGGAATATCGTCGCAATTTTCAAGTAAAAACCGAAATTTGGTGTTCCTCGGATATTTCCGGGTCGATAGACTCGATATTCCCTTGCGTAATTTCTGCAGGTGCTGTTGTTTTAAGGGGTAGGAGAAGTAGACGGTTTCTTACCGCATATGTCAGCTCCAAGCCTCCCATTTCATATTTGACTGAACTCCTCAAAATAAAGGTTACCTCAATTGTGCGATTTATTTTCGAGTCAAAATGGTTTCATATGGAGATTTTTTGATCCCCAGATAAACTCCTAAGATTGTGGAACCAACCTCTGTTCTAAACGTGACTCTATCATTATAACATCGATTAATGCTTTTATTTCTGACGTAAATAGGTGGAAATATTTTCCATACTGAATACATTCATTGCTATTGTCTATTATTGTGTCAATCTGGTGTATGTTTCAGATCATAGAGGTATTGAATTTACTAACAACTAACCTATAAGTCCAATTGGTCGTTCTTTAATGTGTTTGCGATATTTTCTTTGATAGAGAATTGGAATTGAAAAAGGCAGAATTTCGTGTTCTTGTAGGGTATCCAAACTGTTTTGCCATGCTCTGGAATAAGAAAGTATTAAAATTCTCTATGCTCTTAAGAGGAACTCGATTAGACTTCTTATAGGTCATTAGTGGTAAGTCTAAATGTACGGTTGACTTAGATAAGGAAGAGCAAAAACCTACAAATAACTTTAGAGACGATTTTTAGGTCAATTAAGCTCTTTTCGAGGCGGTAATATAAGAATTATTGACAGGTGTGAATAGCTTTGGCACAATTAAAAATAGACTCTGCCACCAATAAACTCTCGTTTACCTTTAAACAATTTAGAGAATTTAATACGATTAAGTCTTTATACAAGAAAATATTTCTTTTTAAGAAGATTGTAATCTTAAACAGGTTGATTTCCCTATTGAAATGCTGCCCTTTTTTGTCACTTTTGAAAATCTTTTGATCATCAGACAAAAAAGATGGATTCAATATTTCATCAAAAATTGTATTCATACATAAAGTGAAAGCAGTATCTATTAAAAAAAATTAAAAGTCAGCTAAGATTCTAGGCAACATTTTCACCCTGTGGAAAAGCAACATTTTTACACTTTATGAGGGCAAAATATTTAGAAAATAACACGATGAACTTTCTTGGTGTTATATTTTTAGAGACAAAAAAAAAACACATACACACACACACACAAAAGGGCAAAGGGCAAAAAAATAATATTTACCTTAGCAGCAGCATTGTGTATGGCATTACGTAGTCGAACATGCCTGCCTACAACTTCTTTAGTTAATTTATTATAAAAACATGTTGTAATAATGCCATAATTATAACAAAACCTTAAGGTATGCAACGTGATACATGCAGCACATACTAATACCAACAACAATCATTTGTTGCAATTACAAAAAAGGCAAAAAAATCACACAACATAATCAAGAATAAAAATTAAGCAGCAAGAAAAATTTTAGTGGATTTATAACTTTTACTCGCCTATCATTTAGTTTTTCTTTTAATTTTATGCTTTTGTTGTTCTCTAAACACTCCCATAAATAATTTCAATTTCATTTTCATGAAAATTGCCGCCATTTATTTTAAACTCGATGTTGAGTAGTCGTATGTGAATTTCAAATTTATTTTTTTAAGTGCAAACATAGTGAGATTTTCGTATCCAAATCACGTTCTGTAATAAACAAATTGTCAACATTATGTTGTGTGTCCTTAAGAAAGGAAACCACCGTAGAAAAAGGACTTCACAAATTGTTTTCTAAGATCTATTGAAAATTTTTTGCGTTTTTACTTTCTTTAAAATAAAAAATTTTGGTCAAGGTTGTGTGGATATTAGTTGGACTGAGTAGTAGTCACGTAAGATGTAAAAAAACAAGCATCTTTTCTTCAAACAAGAGGTTAAATGTTAAGTGAAACAATATATTCCTGACTAAATATCGTTGAAATAAAAGAATTTGTTTAATTTTTTGTTTATTTTTAATGAAGAACTAAAGCTTGATTAAGAACAACTGAAGAAATTTTTGAATTTTATTGCCAGTCATTATGCACTTAAACTTACTGAAATGTCTAGATTTGTCGGAATTTTTGTTATGTGACTACTAATTCAAAATACAAGCTGGTTTCAAACAAAACCATAATAACGAT
The DNA here is from genome assembly GCA_023159175.1 of Wohlfahrtia magnifica. Taxonomy (NCBI): domain Eukaryota; kingdom Metazoa; phylum Arthropoda; class Insecta; order Diptera; family Sarcophagidae; genus Wohlfahrtia; species Wohlfahrtia magnifica. Next base: position 2,821,737 of record JAKWBJ010000538.1, read on the forward strand.
GTTATATCTGTGATTATATATCAAGATTTATGTTTGACATCTATATTTCCGGCACATAATCGATCAAACCAAGCGGCCTAGATTCGCATCGCCAGCAGAGGACATGACGAAAAAAATTAATTGCGATTTCGAGTGTTTAATAAAATGACTTCAACTTCCCTTCTGACATATCCATCTAAAAAATCGCCTCCCTGACCATTCTCTGGAGATGATAACAAATATCAGACAAGGAGAAAATGCCACCTACTGGGGAAAATTCAAATGCTAAGTTAGAATTACCACCATCACTTAGCAAGGATCTTCACCACCACACAATCATATTGAGGCAAGCTACAGTCAGGGTTGGCAACCCATTGGGTAACCCAATGAAGTCCAGCCGGGTTTTATTGAATTTTATATTTAAAAGGTTTTCATAGTTCATTTACAACAAAAATAATTAAAATTTATGTATTGGGAGTATAAATAAATTCGGTCCGTTTTTTAGCTTAAAAGAGATAATAAATTCACAAATTTATCAAAATAAAAATTTAGCAAATCACTGCTTACATCTTTTCCCCACTTCTGAGCCAATGTCCGAAGAAGTGATTAGGTGACATGCCAAAATGTATTGTATCCGTTGAAACAGCCAATGGTCAGAAGGAGCAATGTTCGGAAAATACGGCGGGTGCAACATTTGATCGTTTCTAACAATTGTTTCGCAACTTTTGCGACGTGAGACCGAGCGTCGTGACATCGAGCATTGTTACGCAAAAAGAAAACTTTATCTGTTTATCTTTATATTCCGGCCATTTTTCTCATAATGAACGGTTCAAACGAAGTCACTGCAGTTTGCCGATCACCGAGATTTAGTAGCTCATAGTATACAATACCGACTTGTTCCCACTATGAGTGTAAGATTGCATTATAAAAAAATTATACTAAAACAACGCAATTGTACTAACAACTTAGCTTGAAAGTCAACTTTATTATTGAAACTGAAACAAAGCAGTGGATGCTTTTCGGAATGCCAATTACTCCCTAGAGGGCTGACGGAGGAAAAAAAAATCGATCAAACCATGTTTATAATAAATTCAAACTTCAGCGACGTTTGCAGAGGCTCGGCTTTTAATCATCCATTTTTTTTCGGTCGGGACGATCCACTTCAAAAATGCAATAAATCCAAATTTAATTCCTAGGCTAAGGAAGGGTATGCTTGGTTTTGGAGGAGTGCTTCTGCTATAACACAGGCAAGGAGGTTTATTTCGTTTTCTCCCGGTATATTCAAGAGACTATTGCTGCTCAGTAAAAACAAGATCAGGGTACTAACGGAAGGTACTAACCATCAGTATATTTTGGGAAATTTTAAGTACGATCGGTGTAGGATCTTTAAGATTAATGCCCAGACATCTGTAGACTTACTTTGTGAGTACAAAGCTTTTTCGGCGCAGAGGATGAGAAATACTGTAGTGACTCCAAATGGGGTATTTCTTTCCTCATTCTGATCTAATGAATTGTGTGTGTTTTGGCCATGACCTTCGTAAACATAAACATAAACAAATAGAGTTCCATTAGTCGCAGTGGCTAAAGTACTGCCTAAAAAGCCAAGTATTAAAGGAATCGAATCAGGGAATGGACATTTTTATCGTCGTTTTCGAATATCATAATAAATAATCCAACTTGTAAAAAATAATAACATTACCTACGAATAGCATAAGGCATCTCTTGGGTAAAAACAGGAGTCAATGATAAGCACTTAGCAGACGGTGGGCGTTATTTATAGGCAACGGCAGATGGTAGTACCATCACCCGGAAAAAAGAGGGCTGATCAAGAAACTTAAACAAGGCAAATGCTCTGAAGGGGTTATGAAAAAAAATTCCATTCTGTTAATTCATGTGAAGATAGCGTGGTGAAGTTAAAGTGCACCACAAGCATACCACATTAAAATCATAAGAAAAATGTTAATCGCAACTTCGGATTTTAAATAATTAGGTGGCTTTATTCTCCTTCCTGATAATACATCCTAAAGGCTCTCATACGCCCTCCGTCTGGAAAGAAAAAAAAAAACAAAATAAAAGGGACATCAACTACCAACCATTATCGGAATGACTTGATGTTCGTGTTAAATTTTCTAATTTTAACATTTGATCAGAGTAAGGAAGATTTCCAAATGTTTGCCAATTGCCCAAATTCTAGCTTCGCAGACTTTAAGCGATTCTCAATATCCATTGAAGAACCACCTGAGTTCGTTAATACTACCCAGATAGCAGAAGTTGTCAACCTCCTCAATAGTACTCTCACCGACTGTAAAGGTTGTGTGTACATCGCTGTTTATTTTCAGAACCTAAGTTTTTCTCACATTTATCGTTAATTCTGCCTTGGCTGCGACTTGGACAACACTGCCATCAGAAAAATGTCTTCCAAGCGACTATTGAGCCGCCACACTATTCCTCGCCTCTCTACAAGGGCCTCACGTATGACTATGTAGTTAGAACAATATTCACACTCTTTAGTACTGGTATTCTTTGTTTGGTTTGTTTTCATGAAGAATCCGACAACTTGCCTCTCCATATAGAGCCCTTATAGAGTTACTTAACTTCCAACGGACGCCTTTACATTCTAAGGCGGCTCAGATAACTTCGTGTTACCAACGCCTTTGCAAAATCTATAAACATTAAATTCAAAGGTGATCACTATTCCACCGATTGCTCTACCTGCTTGTTCTACTCTCAATTCTGGTGGAAGTATTTTCAATATTCTATTCACGATAACCTTATTAACAGTGTCTTATTAAAATTACACTCCTCCAATTGCCTCGATCAGTTAGTTCTTTAGTATGTTAACGACAATTTCTAATTTACCCACAACTTAGAGAATGCAAGTCTTCGATATGCAGCAGCAAGGCTCCGAGCCAACACTACATCATATAAATATATAGAGGGCGTTGTTTCTATGCAACGAACACATCTATCCTTGACACCTGCTATAATAGAAGTTACGGGCAAGAAGTTCATGTGGCATCAAACATCGATCTTTTTTGAACATCCTTTTTGAAATTATTTTAAACTGCGATTAATGAATGTTTTACAGCGATAATGCTCTACAAGTCGCAACATTTCATTCATTTTTAACAAGAGCAAGGTGCATTTTATTTGCAGGATCTTTGATAGGGTTTTGCAGAGTGCAGCACTGCACCTGGTGCTCCCAGGTCCACTCCTTCTAAGGCCTTGTTTGTACTGCTGGCCGTCAGCGGTCCTGATGGCTAGGTAGATGGCGGACATGTGTGCGATAAGGTTGGGGATGGCAGGGGAATGGTCGGACAGGGTCTACGGGCATGCGGCCATCTTTAGGTATTTGGATGCGATCCCTGAGTGGATAGATTACTGCACACAAGAACCCTTCCTGGATAGAATGTTCTCTGTGTGCATCTCACCAGAACCGGTAATTGGACACGGATGGATCAAAATCCTCGCATGGGGTTGGGGGCGGCATCTTTATTCCTGTATACGGGGTGAGGAAATCCTTTGAACTGCCGGACCACTGCAGTGTCTTACAGGGGGAGGTCTCGGCAATAGAAGGGCAGCGGACTGGTTGATGTACTACGGGGTATATGACAGTGATATCCGGATCTATACGGACAGTCAGGCTGCGATCAGAACGTTCTCCGGTGTCTACTCCACATCGTGACTGGTGTGTGAATGCCGGGCATCTCTAAACGAGATGGCGAGACATTCAGACCTGGAGATTATATGCATAAGGGGTCATCCGAACACCCGGGGGAACTGTGTGGCAGATGGACTTGCGAGGGCTGGCTCTCTCCTCAGAAATGAGGAGATTGACCAATCAGTTGGGATGCCACACTCCTCTTGCAGACTTATGGTCATGCGGTACATGTTGGGCAGGGCACAGCTACGGTGGGATGATGAATTCACGTGCTCAGTATCGAGGCAAATCTGGCCCCTATAAGATCGGGCTCGATCGGAGTCTATCATAGGGATGCCGCGACTTAGGCTGCGAACTCTTGTGGCTGTGATTACTTGGCACTGGGTGGCTGGGAGATTGGGTCTGCCGTTCAATGACTACTGTAGAGGTTGTCAGTATGAGAAGGAAGAGGAGACTGTCGAGCACTTCCTATGCCAGTGCCCGGGTCTTTCGTACATTAGGACTGCTTTCCCTGGCAGTCCGTTTCTGGATGCCTTGTCGGATCTGGCAGGTGTGAATATCGGCAGGATCTTATATTTTGTACATGCGTCTGGTTGGTTCGGATCGGACCGGGACGCGGATATATAGGTTGTTCATTTTCTGGATTACTGATGGGTATCACAGTGGGATCAGTATTGGACCCAGGTGGGCTGGACGTGTCTGGCTACCCGTCGTAACTAACTATGGTGCATTTTTGATAGAGATAATGGAATGGAATTTAGCAGACCAGTTCTGAATCTGGAGTTCACTCTCAATGTTTTCACCTAAGCTCATAAAAATAAGTATGATCCCATCGTATAATAATTTTGTCCACTTGTTTGAAAATAATGAAAAGTTTCATTATTCGTTTAAAATATAATTAAAAAACAGTGAAAACTTTTGTAATTTAATTCTTTCTATCATCTTCGCTCATGGCAAATCCGCATTCACTTATTAAAAGTTCCACTTTTCAATTTAATTTCTTTCCTTTTTTTTTAGTTCTGTTCTTCCATTTTCACTACGAGAACTAGTCAAGCTCAACCGTTTGTCTTGTTGGCTGGTGGTTGGTGAATTGGTGGTTTATTCAGCCGCTCGGATGGTCGCTGGCTCATTTGGTCTGTCCATTTTTGCATGTTTGTTTGTCTGTCTGTCTATTTACAATTTCTTGTTGTCTGGGCTGGTGGTGGTAGTGGTTGGCTGTAAAGAGACTGACAAATTAATAAAGTGCAAATAGTTTATGGCGCATAGCGAATTGTAATTTATCTTTAAGTCTTCTGTTTTTGATTTGGCATTTTTGTTGCTTTTTTTTATTCATATATTATTGTTGCTGTTGGCGTTTGCTTTCTTTCCGTTACAATATTTAAATTAATTTTAATTGTATTAAAACAAAACAAAAAACACAGAGAACAAATTCCGTCTTAATATGACAATTGCATTCGCATAGAACTAACAATGATGCTTCAATTGTTTTAATTGCTTGTACGAAAATTTTCACCTCACTTTGACCTACAATTGTAGCTGATTTTTTGCAACAAAGTAGCTTCAAATGTAAATATTTTGACAAATTTCTTAATTAATTTGTTTGAAACTTTCACAATCGCATATTTTATAAAAGAGATGCTATTCTAAATGCATTTTTTTAATTGCTTATAATTAAAGTCGTAAAAGCATTTAAATAATTTTATAATTAAGTCAACATCTAAATATTAATCAAAAAAGAAAATTGAAAGGAAAGCGAATAATATAATTGTCCAAGTCATTTTTGAAGCATTGCAAGGCCAGTAAAAGTAATACTTAATACAGAGTATACAACCCTGGGCTTGCAGCCCACTGGGTAACCCGATTAAACCAACACGGGTCTTATTGGATATTATATTTAGAAAACCCGGGTGGAATTTTCTATTTAAAGGTTTCCGTAGTTTATTTACATTAAAAATTATTAAATTTTACGTATTGGGAATGCAAATTCATTCGGTCCATTCTTTTAGCTGAAAAAAAAAAAAAATAGTGAATTAATAAATTTATCAAAATGAAATATTACCACTTCTGGGTGACATGTCAGAAGATATTGTATCCGTTGAAACAGCCAATAGTCAGAAGGAGCAATGTTTCGAAAATACGGCGGGTGCATCATTTGACCGTTTCTAAGAATTGTTTGGCATTTTTCCCGACATGAGACAAAGCGTTGTCATGCAAAAAAATTTTCTGTCTGTCTCTCTGTATATTCCGGCCATTTTTCTCATGTGCGGTTCAAACGAAGTAGTCGCAGTCTGCTCCGATCACCGGGTTTTAGCAGCTCGTGGTAATCATTGCCGCCTTGATCCTTGATCCTTGTACTAAACAACGTAATTATACTAACAAACAAAATATATCGTCGAAATGAACGAAGCTTGGAAGCAGCAATAAAATCCAAAAATCCTTCAAAAACCAAATAAAACCCGGTGGGTTGGGTTTAAAAAAAAGCCCGGGTTTTTGCCAACACTAATACCACTACATACGTTCAAACTCAACGGTTCCAAGAAATGTTATTAAAAAAAAAATGAAAACAATAAATCCATTATAAGGCGGCAACGTAATTGTGAAAAGTCACCGACGGTAAGATGAACGATGAAGTTGATTCGCTGATAGATAAATTGGTACGTAAAAAACATGGTGAGCAAACTTTAATTTCAACCATTTTCTAACGACGTCTCTCTAAAATGACCAGTCCGTGAAGAAAACTAATGCACAGGACACGTCATACATATTTCACCGAGAAACTCTGCCACGTTGAGATATGTGTGGGTGAAAGTGTGCACATCGAAATTATCGTCGACTTTATGCTTAAATCCGAGGAATACAGAGTTATAATTCAAAAAGTAAGCAGAACGGCAACGAGTAGCCATAAAGTGCTTATCGTCACCATGTTAAACCGATAAGAAGTTCTGTGGGGTCTGAAACCGTGTAAAGGGCTGTGTTTAAATACAATAAGAATCGTGTATGCTCTACAGTACGAGCTGTAAATATCTTATAAAGATTTCACTTCACCTGCGTAACAAAAAAGGCTCATTGTAAGCGACCCATTGTTAAGCGCCGGCTCGAGTGGTGGATGTGTTAGTTTTTAAAAGCATAGTACTCGTAACCAGTAGCTAGCAAATGCTATGCTATGAAAAGTGTCATAAAGTCTTGTCAGTGCAAAGTAATGACATACGTAAAAAGCTGAAACGAATTCTAATTAATCGCCAAGTGAGTCCCGTCTTTTCAACGGGCACTCATCCAACAAATTCCACATCTCAACTAAGAATCGCATAATCCTGTGCAAGGAGGAAGAGGAGATGACGTAGCATATTCTATGTTAATGTGTTGCTTTGGCGAACATTCGGAGAAGAACTTTTATGGAGCGCTTTGTTGGACCTGAACAGGTTCGTCTGGATATTGCGGTCTTCATACGTAAAGTTGAGGTCATGCTTCTGAAGACTGTTCCAATGCCACGGAGAGTTTGACACAATAGATCTTCTGCGTCGCAGTACCATAACCAGTTGGTCGTCTCAGACCCAATTAAATATTAATAAAGGAAGCCCTCTCTTTTTTCCGTATGCCCTTCCGTGGCTAGGAAACTCTATCGGTTCGACATGATGTTATTCAGGTTAGGACTTGAAATCATTACAGTTGAGAAGACATAACGACCCAATTAAGTTGGAAGTAACAACTAACGATGTAATAACCACCACTTTAATATCAGTAATCGAAATTTCTGGATTGTTAATTTACTCAGCTCCTCTGCTGCTCAGACAATTTCAGACAGAGCAATATGCCAAATTTATCAGGTAGTAGTGGGTAGTAGTAGTAGTGTAGTAGGAGGTAGTGTAGATTCACGGCGTAATAGCTTTTGATCATAGTGAAAACTCTAGCATGCGTTGTTTTTGTTCTTTGAACAGTCAGTGTAGATTAAAATTGCGGCGTCCAGTAGGACGATAAGTTATACTAATTTTTTCAGTATTTGGTATGTGGACTCTGTTCACTTTGCACTGTCTTCTCAGTAGTATTGTAATCGTTTAATCCCAGAGCTTGAGATACAATTGATGTAGACATAGATGGAACATTAGGTATCATTAACAGCTAGTCTAACTAGCTAGTCTGTGCATCAAGTTCATAGTAAAGACATCCACCTTCGTCTCCACCGCTTTCCACTAGAGAAGAGTGATATATGTAAGAATTTATTTTATTATCGCAGTGTTTAAACACTCCGTTGGCCGTTTTTTTTTTTTTTTGTCACCCCTCTAGAGAGAATATTGCCTCTCCACAAAGCATTCATTGCTTTGTTTCAGTTCGAGTAATCAATTTGATTTTCAAGTTAAGTAGATGATTAATCTACTTTAGCTCGCCTCCATATGATTGTGTATAGTGGTGACGATCATTGCTAAGTGGTGGTAGTGATCCTTACTTAGCATTTAAATTTTTTTGATGATGATGTTTGTCATCAACGAAGTCTCTTCGTTAAACGCTCCGTCATGTTATTTTCTGGGTTTCGAACTACACATAAAATTTTAATTCGTTTTGGATTTCTTTTTTTTTTTTGGAAGGATCCACTCCAATTTTATTATAAATGGCTTTTAAAAATCTAGAAATATTGTTGACTATACATTATTTGTATACAAAGCGAGTCTTGATCAAATTAAGCTCTCGATTTTTCTAAAGAACGCTTTTTTTTATGGATATAAAATTATACCGCCTACACCTTTTACTACAAGTTACCTTAGCTAGAACATAGATATAGAATAGATTACAGAACAAGAAGGCCTAATTCTTTTCTTTCACTTTTTTTAAAAAACTATAGGGTCCGCCAAATAATTTTTTTTTTTTTTTTTGAAAACGGGGCGCAAAACCATCGAGTGTAGCTTCGGCTGTGTGGCACGTAGCGCCGTCCTGTTGAAACCAAATGTTGCTAATATCCTCCTCTTCAATTTTTGTGAACAAAAATTCGTTCAACATGGCCCGATAACGATCGCCATTGACTGTAACGGCCATTCCTTGCTCATTTTCGAATTTTGCCTCTGGGCCAAAATCCGCACCAAACAGTGACTCGTCTTGGGTGTATCGGCTTTTCAATGTATGTGTGCGGATTTTCTGTGCCCCAAATGCGACAATTTTGCTTGTTTACATACCCGCCAAGATCAAAATGAGCTTCATCTGAAAAGATTACTTTTTTTTGCAAAATCGGCTTCTTCTGTAAGTCGATGGTAGGTCAAGATTCCCAGCGTTGTTCAAGCGTATACACAACCATATTCGTTCATATCTGTGAAATCAGACATGAGCTAAGTGTTACCATTCACGAAATAAGCGCTAGTTGAGAAATAAACGTTAGATGGCGGACCCGTTACTCAATCTAATTTGCAAAGATTTGGTTTCACAATATCCCCGAAATGCAATATAAAATCAATTTATTTCATCATAAAAAAATCTATTAAATATTTCGTCTACATTGAACCCGTCATATAAAAAAAAAAATTTATTTCACTTTATTTTGCCATTATTTTATCTTAAATGGCTTATAAGCAGAGAGTAAATGTAAAACTAAAATTTTCCAGACAATATTTTCTAGTAAGTTTACACACTTCGATACTCGTCGTTTCCATAAAAAACACAATTTAATAAAGACAAAATATAATATTCGTATTAAGTATGAGCGGAAAATGCGTTTAAATAAATAAGACACACCTAGTAGTAGCAGCAGCATCACATGCAATATTACGTTGCAACATGTTTGCGTATTGATATGCTTCTTTAGCTCATGTTTTTCTACGGCATCGTTGTCTTAAACACTTAATGCAAAAAGCAAAATCTTGTAAACACTCTGGTGTCTTTTGTTTTGTTATTTTTACTACTCTTCTCGAAAACAACTCAACTTAAAGGAATACTTTTTGAAATATTTTTTCGAAAACTAAAAGGGTGTTTTTTTTTGATTTTTTTAATAGTTTTCAGGACTATGTAGCAGACTGTGGTGCAAGCTATAGAAGTGAGATGAAAACTAATAAAAGTAATCACTTTTAGTAACAAGGTTAGCGAATAAACGGCATATGTAAAATTAGTGACCTTTTGTCAGGGCGGAGGAGGTTTGAACGCAAGTCTTGATCCATAACTTTATTCACCAAAGTGACAACTATCATTATTATAACCAAATCGTCTTTAAATTAGATTTGGTTTAATACCGTTAGCTGGGGAGATCGATTATTCGACTTTAAAAAAAACAGGTTTTCGAATAATTCGAAAAGTAGCAGTTTTTAAAAAACCGGTTTTCAGTTAATAACTATTCAAATAACCGGAGCTTGATCACGTCGTTTTGAAAATAAGCAGAAGCAGACGGAGAGCGCAAAATTAAAGTGGCAATCAATACTAACAATAATTCTAACAAATCTCATAAAAACTATACCAAAACGGAGTGCGGAGACCATAAGAACAGTATTTATTACACAAACTACTAAAAATTGCGTAAGTTTCGAACAGCTACTCGAAGAAACTATACCAAAACGGAGTGCGTAGACCATAAGAACAGTATTTATTACACAAACGACTAAAAATTGCGTAAGTTTCGAACAGCTACTCGAAGAGCTAATTCCTCTTTTATTATTGTATTACTTGGTGGAGAATAGAATTAAAGGTTTGTTATTATAACGGATGCCCTATAATACAATGACCTGAAAAATCGAAACAACGTGCCCACCATGTCAGAGCCGGCTTCAAACGAACGAAGCGACCGATACAACCAACCGGGACTTCCAGCAGCAATTCCGGGTTCATAAGGTATCTTTCCGGGACTTTTATTCTCAGCCTCGGTAGCGTCGGACATTCGAGGAGCAAGTGTCTTGCAATATCCAGCACAGCAATAACTGTACAATGTTGATGTACCACTGTACCCAAAACAGACTGAATGTCTGCCTATTGGATACTGCCTAGAGAGCACCCCCAACCAGCCGAAGTTCCCAATCTTGTAGGTTTACTAGCTGACTAGTCCTACTCCGATCAACAACCGGGCACAGATCTGCCGCTGCTTAAAAGAAGACAGCCGTTCCCATCTTCTGGAAGACATATTATCGTCTATTACAATTTTTTTTCTCAGTCACTCCTCTAGGGATCATTCTGGTTTTCCAACAAGCATCTATTGCTTTGTTCCAGTTTTATTAATCCAGTTGATTTTTTTCAAGCTAAGTAGATGATTAATCCACTGTAGCTCTCTTCATATGATTGTATAGTGGTGAACATCTTTGCTAATGATGGTGGTGGTGATCTTTACTTAACATTGTAATTTTTTCCCAGCAGATGGCGTTGTTTTCTGATCATTCGTCTGATGTTTGTCATCATCGCCAGAGATAAGCTGGAAGGTCAGGACTTCTTCTTTATTTTTTCGATGGAGTTGTCTGGAGGGAAATTGATGACTCTTTATTAAACACTCGAAACCACAATTATTTTTTTTTCGTCATGTCCTCTACAGGTGTTGTTATGCGTGCGCTCTAACCACTACACCACGCCACTTTTCCACCCATTACAATACCACAAGTTTATTTTGTTTATATTGCAAGTTTTTTCTTTTTTCCCACTACTTCTCTTTGGAGCATATGGCTTCCACAAAGCACCTTCCTCTTACACGGTTCACCACTGTTGGTTTTGCTTCTTTCCACGTTAGATTGTTCTGTCTTAGATCCTAGATAATAATGCGTTGTTAGGTGTTTCTTGGTCGATAACGATTTCTTAAGCCTTGAGGATTCTAACCGACTGACATTCTAGTGATACTATTGGGACTTTTACGAATAATGTGACCGATCCCTCCCAATTTCCTTTTCCTTATCTGCTGCAGTTTGGTTTCCTCATTAGTCGTGTTCCACTGTTCAATATTTTTTTATGGTATCAGGCCAGAATATTCTGCATATGATTCTGAGGCATCTAATGATGAATACCTGGAGTTTATGTGTGATGTTACTCGATACAAGCTACATAAATTAAATTTTCTGAACTTAGTTCGTCTGGTTATATGTAAGCATATCCATACCGACTACGTTCGTCCGCATGCCGCTCTCGCTTTTCTAACTCTACGTCTGTTTTTGCGCCGTCATTGTACTTCATAGAGAACAGAAGCTATTTACACAGTCGACTGGTTGACCTTGTATCATGAAGTTTTTCGTGCTTGTATTATTAATTCTCATGGCCTTGGTTTTCTTGATATAAATCTCAAGCCTAGCGCTGCGAGCCAATCTTGTTAGGTCCTCCAGTTTTGACTGCATATTAAAGATATTATGCGAAATTAGACAAATATCATACGCATATTCCAAATCTTCTAGTTGACACAAAGAATTCCATGTTATTCAGTAGTTAGATATTGGATTCGAACAGAATATTGACAAAATGAGACACAATTCTATATTTGAAACGAGCTTTATTAAACCAAATATCTAACGATTGCCTTCCATCCATCAGTGTAGAATTTCTGAGTTTTCTGAGCGAATAACTGATTTAATTGCGTTTTTCAGACCTCTACAGAATTTAAATGTACATCTTTAAGATCGTTCTGCAGAGATAAAAAATATATAATCGGGTCTACGTGGGAAATGTATCAAAAGTTCCTAGCCAAGCTCTTCAGTTTCTGCCGGGTCATCAATATTTGTATGGTTTGGCGTTGTCATGAACATAACACATAACACTTCATCTGTTGTTCAATTCTGGCCGTTTTAATTGCTTCAACCTCGTTTTTTGTTAACAGTATAAATCAGATTCAATCAATCAGAAGCTCACAATGAAAATTTCTCTGCAAATCTAGCATTACATTTCATGGTGTTAATCATGGCTTTTTAACCGCCTGCGACGCTTCACCTTACTTCTTTTTCTCACATTACTGTACTAGTTCCACTTGCCATCAACCGTAAAAAATGTTTAGCTTCAGAAATGGTTCGATTTCGAACGGTTTTAGCAGTGAATCACAAAAGTAAATTCGATCCCTTAAATTTTACATTTTTAATTCACGTGGCACCCCTACATCGAGCTTATTTGTGTCTTCAGCTTTCTGAAAATACTTGATAACTAATAGATAGATGACTGCTTAGTTCCTTAGCAGCATCCGCTCTGCTTATATGCCTATCTTTTTCAATTTTTCCATGATATCATCGACTTTTTTAGTAATTGATTGACCAGAGCAAGTTTTTTTAGTTACAAAATCGTCTTCGAAAATCTCATAAATTTTTCTGAAGCATGCGAAACATTCTTACCTTTTCTATAAGAGAAAGGTAAAATATGATGCTAATGTGCCGAATTTTTACTCATTTATAAACGTAGATAAGTTATCACAAAATAATGCCATTTGGGTAAGGTCTTCTGAAAAACTGAAGCTAGAAATGTTACCTTTTACACAAGCTGTAGTGTTGCCCAATGTAATTAATGCTACCGGATATATTACATGTTAGAGCCAGTGTTGCAGATAGTTCTAACCAACATTTATTATTTTTTACTTTGATATGTAGATGTGGACTTTTTTCTCGAAGTACAAAATAAATTAATAATTTCTTCTAATGGTTATTAGTCAGGTTCTTAATGGGTGTATAACTAAAAAAAACAGGCCTTTTGTTTGGGATTTTTTGAGAAGAAGAACGAATCAAGCCGATTTCGTACACTCAGTTTTAAAGTGAAATATTTCTGATCGAAGAAGATGTGGAGTAAGGCGGGTAACACAAAACTTTCGAAACACTATTTCATAGAGTTAACTGGTTTTAACATCTGTCATGATGGAATACAACGGCTTTAAGTCTGATTCGGGCCAGTAATAATTGGATTTGGCAATCTTCCTGAAGTAACACCTTGATTTCATCATTTTTGAACAGTTCTGACTGATCTGGAGGTGTTTATATTCGTATAAATACATATATCGCACATATGAATCGATGGAACATACTAATTGCAAGCTTTGGTGAGCAATTGATGTTCTTTAGCTGCTCTTTTTATTTTGTTGGCATATAATTCGACATTTGGGTTCAAGTATTTTTCGATTCATAACAAGTAAGAGCAATTTAGCTAAAATTTTGCACAAATGAGCTAAGAAGTTCGTTACAAACTTAGCAGTTATTATACTAAGTTGTGTTAGACCGGTTGGTTATTTTTTCAAAGTTGTGGCAACACTGCTTAGCGCCATCTAACGAAAATTTGTAACTGAACTTTACCGAGCCCTGAATATTTGGTAAAATGACCAGTCCTACTGTAATCGAATATAAAGTAACTTTAGTATAATGAGTTGTTGCTAAACATCGGATTGAATTTTTTTTTACCACCCACTGTACTGCTTCCGAAAGAACAAAGTGACAATCTCTAGAAAGTCATAGTAATAGAAAATGTGATAAATTTATTACAAACAAGAAAAAACTATCAGATGAAGATGCAACCAATAGATGAGAAAAAAAATCCTAAGAAATACGGGATAAACTAGGCTGTGGTAATGGAAGTATAACTTTTTTTAACATTTTTCCAAATAAGAAAATCTATGGCAATTTCAAAAAATAACAATAAATTTTAAAGCATTTTCAGAATGCTCGCACATATAGATTTCGGTTTTATTTTATATTTTTTTCCTATCCGTTGACTTGTTATTAATTGTAAAAGCGTTCATGTTTAACTTAAATTGGACATTTTTTTGAATAAATTTGTTTATTTGAGGTGTTTGTCGTTAGCAGTGCTAGAGCACACAAACAGAAACTGGCTTCAAGCCAATAAATTGCCAACAAAATGCAGAAAAAGAAAAAGTAGTATCTACGTTTGCAATAGGTAAACCTAAAGGAAAGGAAGAAAAAGAGCTACAGGGGAGCAACAGCAAGTACTACAAGGCTAAAACATAAAATGCATCATTAGCAATGAAAAACCCATGGAAAATTATAAGCATTTTCCTATAATCATTTAGAATTCGTTTTTTCTACTTTTTTTCGATTTTTTTAAGATTTAAATTAAAGCAAATTAACAAATTGTATGTATTTTTGTCTCTACTCTTACTTAGACGTTCAACAGAGAAAACAAAAACACCTAAAATGTTTGAAATTTATCTTCGTTTCTTTAAATTTGTTTTCTTTTTTTTATTAAAAAAAAGAAGTATTTTTTGATAAAATGATTTTGTTTTAGTTGCCACATTTGCTGCCGCATTTGCGCTTGATGTAATTATAATAATGTCGTATAATGTGTGTGGCATAAAACACGATACGCTCGATAATCATAATTATAATGAGTCGGTAAAGATTTCTTTTCAAAAGATTTATTCCTTTTTTATCATTTTATTTTCTGTAGAGCAAATATTTGCTTTGTTTCTAGGAAGGGGCTTAAGAAAAGTATTTGTGAAGTGAAACTAAGTACTTGCACCGCATTAGAAATCAGACAAATTTTAATAAAAATTCGTTTAATAGTTGGTATGCAAATTTAATTAAGGCGAATTTCATCTTAACTTATCGCACAACCCTCTCAAAGACCTGTTCATTCTATGGTACCTGTTGTTGTAAAAATGTTAAGCAGCAAACAACTCATAAACTTTTTTTTGGTTTATGAAAATCTAGACAACCATAAAATATCTACACATGCAAAATCGTTGCACGCACGAACGCACTCACACAAACATGCAACACCCAAACCAGCCAGACGCATAATATAATATTTGCGTTTATATTTACGATGCGAGTATTAAAGGAAGCTTTTAATGCCCTTTTTGAAAATACCAAATAAAATCCAGGGAAAAGACTTTGTTTAATACGAAAACGAATTTAAAAGGCTGTACACTTTACAATTATTAATAGGGACCTATAGTTTTTACTCTTAAGGCAAGCACTTAGGGGATAACCCCTACTCATGCCGTGCATTTTGCTGGGCTGTGGGAAAGAGCCAAGAAGGAGTAGTGTTTGGTTTGACTTGACTTTACTTATGTCATAAGTGGCAGGGAAGGCTTTCGCAGGATGATTGTTCCACACACGAATAGTGCGACTAAAGTACGAGTTTTCTTTATAAGGCGTTGTGCGTTTCGCTAGCCAATCAACAAAAGAAACGCTATCTACATGAAATACGCGTACTGCGTAAGAATATGCGATTATTACGGACTAATTCATTTATTTCGTCCGAATACATTCCCTTAAAGTATCGATATAACAATGAAACGCACGCCATATTGCTACAGTGCTCTAAAGAATCAATAGAATCACCTTCGCCCTCTCCTGAAGCTACAAAATGAACTTTAAATCATCGGTCTATACATGAGAGTTGTATTCCATTTTGTATTCGAAGGTTCGCACAACTCCATTCGAAGATTTTCACCAGGTCGCCTGTGAGAGTGTCGCTGTTATTCGGCCATTTTGCCCCAATCTTCAAGAGGCTCGGCCTACGATCAAAAGGATGTGAATAATATAATGACCGGTGTCATAAGTGCGAACGTTGTTGTTTGTTAAGGATGCTCACCATAATCTTTGTTTTTCAACGAAAGTAACATCAAGTGCTTAATCTGTCGTGTAAGCGCTTGTCTCGGGGACCTGTACTAAGCGGTTAACATATATTGTCTGTCGCACAATTTCGATAATATGTATGTGATGATAGTCATGAGAAGTCCAAAGCTCCACTACAGCAGCAGCAGATTAAAAATGTCATTCTGTTATCTGGAGGGCATTGCAACATCAAACTGAGGCTCCAAAAAGGATTTTAAGAACTGCATCAACGGACTCCGACTATCCTACGGCCAACTACAATTAGAGAAGAACTCCCAGCACATCCCGTTTTGCACCAAATGGAACATTTTCAACACCTGTAAAGTTTGTCGCGAATTGTGAAATGTAGCTCGTTGTGGCCTTAGAACAAACCAGGTTTTTTCCAACCGTTGCCTGAGAGACATACAAGGAATTTTCTGACCAATCATCATGAGCTATGTTCAGCTATTGCCACAAAATAGTTAGACCCCGCTTAAGACCCAAGTACGAAGAGGAAAGTGAAGGTGGAGGTAGACCGGGCATGCTTTGATAAGACCACAGTTCGACACACAAACAGAATCGACTGGAATTCCCAAGACAGCGGTTGCAGGAGATGCCACAATTGGCGCCGACAGTTCGTAATGGAGGTAGTAAGCATAAACAAACCTGTAGTCACTAGCAGCTAGAAGAGAATGGAACTGAATCGTTTATAGTATTTATGTGTAGAAACATGAGGAATTTTTATATGTATACATGCTTTTATATATAATATCTGCTGAGTGTATGACAGGTTTTACTTTAAATCAAAAGTAAAGTATTGTTACGAAAATAAGGTTGGACGCCACAGCGTTTATGACATCGCTAAAATAAATAAACAAAAGCTGCAAGAACAACTATACAACAACAACCATTAGCAGAGATAAAGTAAATAAAAATAACACGGCAACAACAATAATTAAGCAGCAAAGACAATAAACAAGCAACAACAAATACTAAGAGCTGAAGGAGGTAGATGTTCACATACGTATGGCTACAAACGAACTAAAAAGAAATTAAAATAAAGAAGTGGAATCTACCTAAAATATCGAGAGGTTCGAGAACTTTCGATGTGCTGCTTACTCAGCCGCATAAAAAGCTCATCGATAAGAACAACAATCAGTTTATGTGTCGTAAACTCAGCGAGTTCAGTTTAAGTAAAGTAAACCCAGCGAATGCTGTTTGTGTAAAGAGAGTTTATAAGGAGTAAACTCGTGAAGTGAATCGTAAAGTAGAAAAAAACCAGTTTAGTTGGAGCTAACTCAGGAGGTAAGTATGGATAACCTCTACTTGAAAAGGTTGTGATCGAACCTAAGTTATAACTACGACCGGTTTGGAAGACCTTTAGGAAGAAGATTCTGTCGAGTAATTGTTGTTGTTTACAAAGTTGTAAATGGACAGAGTGATTAAGAATAAAAATTGTTATTGCCGGTAAAAAGATTACAAGCAGTGGTGCACATAACTGTCTTCAATAAAGGATTTTTAATTAAAACCAAACACAAAATTTATTCTATTTTAACTACAATCCCCGAACTCATAAAAACACGTTTTTAAAAAGGTAAAAACGTAACAATATATAATATCTGCAGAGTGTATGACAGGTTTTACTTTAAAACAAAAGTATAGTAGGTTCGTAAGTCATTAAATGAAGTTTAATATCGACATATTTCAGACAATCTTGAGGAGGATCAGTGTAAATTTCTTTAAATATATGACGAGACATCAGAGCATGTACTTTTCAAGTGCCTTGCTATTTCAGCCCAGAGAATGTAACTCCTGGAGCAATGGCCTTCAGCGGTATTATGTGGTAAACATATGAGGCTACACAAAGGAAAATTTGCCAACATAATATAACTTACGAATACTGATTAAGATATTTTTTGACAACTTAACATTTTATTAATTTGTTACATTTGTTGTATTCTGTTACCAACTGTCTAACCAACTTAATATGCTTTACATTTTACCTCTTCATTTTCATAGGTTCTAAATATTATTACACGTTTATTTTTGTTGTAAGAGTACGGCAAATATTAAAAATATGAACAGAAAAGTTATTTTTTTTATAATTTCGTTGTCGCTGCTAAACCAATTAAGGGTGGCAACAAATTAATTTTTGAATTATTATGTGGCAAATTGTGAATTAGCCGCTCCGTAATTTATAGATTTGTGCCTATTAAAGTGTTTAAATTATAATTTAAATAAAACCATGCAAAAAAAGTTAAATATTGTAATTTAAAAGATTATGAGTAACATTTTGAAAATTAATTTTTATTAAGAAAATAAAAATTTGGAAAAAGGGCATGTGTGCAGCAATATAAAATAAAATATAGTGGGAGCTGGAATACTTGTCAAATAATATGAATTAGTGTTCCAATTATAGAATAGATTAAAACGTTTGCTACCGGAAATAGTTGAGTCAAAGAAGAAATATTTAAAAATCAAACTTTTTTAATTATTTACTATTTGACTTTCTTGCTTTTGCTTTTTACTTTTGCTTATTGTCTATCAAACTTTTCAGTAAGCATTCAGCAACACAGATATTTAATTTGAAGCTAACAACTGAAGCAAAGCAAAAGTGTTTATTCCGTTGCTATTATAAAGCAAGCAATTTAAACCCTGGCTGTAACCGTTCGCAAGATATAATGAAATCAATATTTAATTTGTATGGGAGGTACCATACCCACTTGTCTAATTTCACCCACTTTGTGGCTGATGATTTGTAATAACTATGAAGCGACTTTGACCAAATTAAGAGGTTCTTACTGTTACAATTCGGAAGATATATATATAGTCCTTCCATACAAACAGCCGCTTAGCTGTCTATAAGGCACTAATAAACAAACATTCATACAAACACACATTAATTTTTATATATAAGATTATTATCAGTCACACGGTTGCAGGACATTATCCATCGAACTACTTCCCCATTAATTCATCATTCTCATATCGGTACCTCAACATTGAATCTTTTGCCAAAGTAAATTTTCAAGGGCATTACATCCAGATCAGAAGACTCTGTGTAGAATCAATGAAGTCGAAGAGTCCTAGATAGTCCGGGGCGCCTTGACCAGAAGCTTCATCGGTGAATACGCCTCCATTGCTGCTGTTGGACATATTGTCATTGCCTCAATTACGCCTTTTGTACCTTTTCTTATTTATTCATGGTGGTAGCCTGATTAGCCTTGCTCCACCTTGTAATTGTCACACAAGTTATAATCCGGTGCTAAAATAAAAACACCTGACACCTCATACTATTTTACTGTTAGGCGCTATCGAGCAGAACAGGCATTTCGATTTACAGATAAAAAACCTGTATACATTTTCAAGCCACTAACTTAGCTGAATACGAGCTGATTTACAAAAAAATTTAAAAACTCCGTCAATGTCTAATGGATTTTTAAAATTAAAGCATTATTTTGTTTTCTACTATAAAAGGCTTTTCAGTGCACCAATTACGCCATATAAGCTAACAAGTGTTACGAAAATAAGCAATCCCTGAAGAAAAGATACACTTAATTAGTACAGTACTTGTCTTAGCTATAAAACTTATTGTGGCATAGGTTTGTGTCAAGGCCACCCTGGTAATGCCATACTTCATTTGTGTTATTAATGGTTGTTCCGTAGCGACTTTACATTTGGAATTAACGGAAATATGAAGCGAATGTTGTGGTAAAAACAAAAACATTGGGTTGTACTATCAACTGTATATTAAAGGCGGCGTCTTATGCATTAGCAGTCCAGTTATCGTTTTGCAGTCATAAAGTAAAGTAGAGTCTAAGCGTAAATAAAAGTGTTGTATAGACGAATATTAAGTACAGGATAAATAAGTTGGAAACTGCATAGTTAAAATTATAAACAGTGAGAAAACAAAAATTGTAAAATAACAACAAAGTGGTGTTTATTTTATTTTGACGCAATTAAAAAGAACTCAAACGTTTTAAAAACGTAGCAATAGCAAATATTGGACTACTATTGTTTATAACAATGAAGATAGTACACATTTTCAATGCCATAACAGTAGATAATAATATAGTCAAAGCTTACATTGTCTTAGATATCGACAATGTAATCAAATGAAACTAAACGAAGCTTGACGAAAATTTTGTTAAGTACATTATGGTTATAAGAGTGTTTTTTATAATCTTGTGGCATTAAATTTTAAATAAGAATTCTGGCATACGACCGTCACGGCTGGCGCGGATGTAGTCCAATCTGGACGTCCAATTTTCGATGACTTTTTCCAACATTTGTGGCCGTATATCGGCAATAACACGGCGAATGTTGTCTTCCAAATGGTCAAGCGTTTGTGGCTTTACCGCATAGACCAATGACTAAATAAATAAATCGCACGAAACAGTCAGTTTTTCTGGATGTAACGGTGTTTCCACATACACTTGAGGATTACCTTCACTCCAAATGTGGCAGTTTTGTTTGTTGACGTAGTCATTCAACCAGAAGTGTGCTTCATCGCTAAACAAAATTCGCTTATGAGAATTGAAAAAATTGAAAATTGAAAAAAAAATCACTTATGAAAAATAAAAGTTGCACTACTTCCAAGCGTTGTTCAAGCGTGAGTCTATTCATGATGAATTGCCAAACCAAACTCAGAATAAATCACTTGACAGCTGTTAAATCTGTCGCCATCTTGAAAAGAAATGCCAACTTAAATTTCTATACTTCTATAAAAAACACGCTTTACATATTTAATTATGTGTATTTGCACAGTCATTGAAGCTAGCCTACGCATATTATGGTTGAGCCTTATAGCGTTCAAAAAGATGGGTAAATGATAAAATTGTTTTATGAAAATGATTGTTCTGTTCAGCTCGCTTCGCATATTTTAAAGTCGCTATAATCGTCTTACCGATGATTGGAAGGAGTAACTGATTGTTAACATTCCGCAAAACGTACGAATTTGCGTGGCATCACACTCACCAATATAGCGAACATAGTTACAGTACAAACAGTAAACAAGAGGAACTCAGCTACACTTGAAAAACAAGCAAAGATCGCATACCAACAGTCTGTACTCTGTACCCAGTCTTCATAGACTTTGAGTAAAAATTTGACAGTCTCGTACATTCAGCAGTATGTAACGCCCTCGTACGGAAAGGCCCTATACGATAATTCAGGTTGCAGGGTGTTACATTAAGGCAACCAGTGACAGTAGAGGTATTTACTGGGGAGTTGGAGGTTCTCGATATACGCCTACTCTCTCACGAAAACAACGACAAAAAAAAATCGCAACGGTACAAAATGTATTTCGCATTGCGAGTACGATTTATATTATTCACTTGTTTGTACGTAGAATTTTTTTGGATTTTTTTTTTTTATAGTTGGGATGAATTGAGCAAATGTTCAGGCGACCTTATCATTTTGAAACAAACCTTAGAAAGGTATGAAACGCAACTTCCCTGTCAAAATATGCTTTTTCAAGAAGAGATTAAACGAAACCTTAACATAACCTGCCTCCAGAGTTAACACAACGAGTAAACATTAGCAAGTTTTTCAAGTACGATTATTTATTAGTCAGGTTTTAGAAAGCGGGGAATTAGTAGTTGCTAGAGGTATAAATCTGAAATCTGAATCCTGTTCGATAATCACGGCGTTTATGGTTCGATATTTTCAATTTATGTTCGAAAGGTTTATAAGACGTAATTTGCATAAAATTTTTTTTAAAAACACTGGATAAATTCTATAAATATGGGAGTATTGTTCAGGAAATAAAACAAACGGTAGAAGTTTAGTTTGAATAAAAAAAACACAGGATGCACAAAACTTATTACTTTTTTCTGAAACAACGTTAAGTCTATGCTTATTCAAGAAAGGAAGCTATTGCCAGTCAAAATTTCTTGGAAAATTGTTGAAAATCGGTTGCTTTTATCTGCCACTTTTGCGTTTTCGGTAATGCTAAATTACAATAACGCTAATGGCTTTCTCGAAAAAATAACCGCAAAATTTTAATTGGAATTATTTCCAGACAACTTGCTATGAAGAATATTTGTTTGCATAAAAAAATTTTATCACTTTTTCCATAAAATTCGTTGCGAATAAATAGCAAAATATTTACTGAATAATTCCATTCAATTGCAATTAGTTTTATAAGAGAAAATAGTCCAATTACGCCAATACGTATATTCGTGAAATAAATGCATACTTTCTGAGTTTATATCTTTTAAATCATTTCTAAATAAAAATAGAAACGATCTTTTCGCTTGTTTTGTACACATGGGCTGTAACCAATGCAGTCTTCATTTACTACAACGTATAATATATGTTGGAATCCAGCATACACCACACTGACAATTAGGAGGAGGTAATCAACTTTATTGTTTCATGTTTTGTATGATTCTACACCCAAACTGCTCCCGTATGTTATAAATATATCATCATACGTTATAATAATACTTATTGTTGTTATTGCTGTTATTATATTACCTTTAGGCCATAAAAAACAAACGAAAACAAATAAACAAAAACAAGTTTCATTATTTCTTTACCAGCGTGTACGGGTACGTACGAGTAATACCTTTTCAAGCCAACATAAGTATAAAGAAATAAAATTTTATTTTTATATGTATAAGCCCCGGTAAATTGTCTATCATTTTAATGAATTGTTGTTGTTACATTCTATTCTATTACTTCTCTAAAAAGATACAAGTATTGTTGTTATATAACAGCTACTTCTTACTGCAGCCCAAGCCTTCATCATAGAGAAACAGGGATACGCTTGTATACTGTGTGTGTAATAGAGCAATTTGCCTTAAGGCATTAAATTTAAGCGAAAATATTGATGTTTTAAGCCTTCGCACTGCCACCTCAGCTTACATACCGCCATTTAAGTTAAAGTCGATTGTTTTATTTATAGATTCTCTTCTTCTTCCTGTTTAAGATGTGATGTGTGTAGTTAAACCGCTTATTTTGATTGTTTTTCCTTTTCTGTTTTGCAAGTAAGAGTGTAAGGTGGGCAAGGAAGGTGGTATTCCCGTTTAACTTTTATATGATAAATTACATGAAGAGCATAAGCATAGATTTATAGCAAAATAAGTGGAAAATATTGAAAGTCATCAATTTGGATTGATGGGATATATTTTATAAAAGACTGTTTAATTTATAAATAAAATTTAATTAATATTACACCCATGTCTTGACTAACATGCTTTTTCATATATTTAAGTTCAAAATTTTTTATAGCGTCAAAATAAAGTGTACAGACTTAAATATAATGAATTTAAATATTTTATATTTTTTAAGTGTGTATTTAAGGCCTTACAAAATCCATAAAAAGAACAATGACTTAAGTTATACAATTTAAACGAAATTTAGTCTAATATTTACGCGTCAAAATAAAGTGCACAAGAAAAAAAACTATGTCACAAAAAAGACTGAAATAGATATATATGTGAGAAGTGATAGCACTTTTTTAAAGATGTTATCGTAACAGCTCCAAAATCTTGAGTTACCGGTAAAAAATCTAGTTGTTTGTACCTTCATGTACTTATAAGTTACAGACTTAGCTAAATATTAACCGATTTTAAGATTATTAGCGGATTGGCAGAGAAGAGAAATAGGCAGGCCTATTATATAGTGTATACTTTACTTAAGTAAACTTAAGTCATATGTGTGCAATACTCAAGCAAAAACATTTTTTGTTCCTTACATTCCAAATTTTCGAAGTTTAGAGGCGTTCTTACACGCTATTTCATATAAGAACCGTATTATTTTTGCACTTATTAAAGTAGTATGTTTAGTTTTGACTACAACGATACTTCTTGTTTTTAAATCTGATGGGAATTAATGGAGTTATACCACCTATTAGCTAAAGCATATGGTAAATGTAATAATAAAAACTTTCATTAAAACTTGTCGGTAGAAGGTTCTGAAATATAATACCTCTGGTAACAACATTTAAAGCTTTGCTTGTTAGAAGACATTATTGTTTCTCCGTCACTCCTCTAGGGAGCATATAGGCTTCCCACAAAGAATTGTTGCAGATCATGAACCAAGGTTATTTCCCAAGCTAAGTAGATGATTAATCCACTATAGCTCCCCTCCATAAGCTTTGTGATCTTCACTTAGCATTGTAATTTTTTTGCAGTAGTTGGCGTTTTTTCTTATGATCACTCGTCTAACGTTCGTCATAATCAGCAGAGGTAAGCTGGAAGATCTGGCGGCTTCTTTATTTCCTTGATAGAGTTGTCTGGAGAGAAGAGGAAGTCTCTTTATCAAATACTCGAGAAACTAAAAAATCCTGCCTCGCTCAGCATATAGTCGACACATGGCAGACAACGTCGGTAAATTTTAATTTTCTTGTCAAACGCAACTCCCTTTTTTGTTTCGTTGTCACGATGATTCGTCAATTATATTTTTCACTTCCGATAATTTTTTACAAATTTCGACTTGACATTTATTCTGTGATAATGCTTCATCGACGAAAATATCGTAGTGACAATGTCGCTCAAAAACGAAAAACAATTAGTGAAGCTTACGAAAAATAGCAGTAAAATCATTTAAATAAAATCGTTTGCACGTTTTTGATCTGATTATTTTGATGTTAAAGATACACCTCGCTCTGGTCGCCAAATTGAAAGAAGTTAGATGTTTGGATGCCATATGAACAGTGAAAATTGTAATGGACCGAAGTTTCATTTGCGATTCACTGCTAAAACGGAAATCAAACTGCTTCTAAAGTGAATGACTATGGACGATGAATAGTGGATTACATATGACAATAATGTGTAACAAATAATCTGAACGGAGCAAGGTGAATCTTAGCAGAAGGTAGGAAAGTCTGGACTGACACTAAGAGAGGTAAGGCTGTGATTCTGGTGGGATTGTAAGGGATTTTTTCATTATGAGCTTTTGAGTCGAAGTTGTTCAGAATGACAGTGTATTGCCAATACAAAATCGTTGACATTACTAAAGGGTTAACCATTTTTCGATTTCAAAAGTAAAGTTTAACAAAACACACATAAAGCTATGACTTTAATGAGATTTTTATTTCATTTTAATACTTGCATCTGGTCATTATGTACAAATTCAGAGAAGTTTCAGCAGGTGATTGTTTTGAGATAGTTCCAATTGAGATAGTGGCCAATTGACGTTGTCGTCAGATCGAGAGACCTATAACGCAATAAAGCTCAATTCGGTAGCGGTTCGTGGCTTGTGGTTCTGTCTTGTTGAAACCTTATATTGTCAATTTCTTAATATTTAATTTCGGACCAAAAATAGTCGCTTATTATACGGTCATATTGCCCCGAATTGACGGTAACGGTACTTTCAGTGTCAATTTCAAAAAAATTCAGTCGAATGACAACTCCAGACGACATTTTTCCGAATGGAATGGATTTTCCACTATCACGTTTGGGTTATTCATATGCGACGATTTTGCGTGGGAAAATCTATTTCGAAAAATAAAAAATCGGTTCTTTCGGTTGTTGAACGATGCACATGCGTAAATGGCAAACTTATTCACTAAATAAATGATACTTCTAATGCCAAATATTTATCAGTTTACAGGCTTACCGGGAGGAGGAGGGGCCACTAACCCGATACTCACGGATAGTCTAGCGGCTTCTGAAGGCCTTCCGTCAACCATGATCTTCTCGAGAATGGTACGCAAGTGCCTAAGCTTTCGCCGCTACTTTAGGTGGAGTTTTTGGGCAAGAGAATTATAAAGATACTGAAATGGCAGACTATCTAGAGAAACGCAGGTCATATTATTTCCTTATTGGCCCCGAAACATTCTGTGAACTTGCAAAAAGGCGAAAAAATGAAATCTTTATTAGCAACTGGTAGAACTGGAAATGCGCTGCTCAATGGATAAGTTGCGTAGGCCAAACCCTAATCTCAGATAAGCTGTTTTCACCAAGTGGAGCAGACTTAAGCCTTTTGGCAGTGAGCTTTACAGGTCATTGCAAACTGAGGCAGCACTTAAACAAAATTGGTTTTTCTTAGACCAACGTCTGTCGAGCTTCCGAAATTGATACTGAAAAATCGGTGCAGTTTTTTTGCAGTTGTCCTGCTTTCAGCGTCAGAGGCTGCCACAATAGTGCTCAAATTCTTTGAGAGGTTAATGTTATGGGCTTTTAACAATAGATATTCATTGGTCTCAATACTTTCTAGCATCTAAAATCTAGCATCTTGCCATATGCAGTAAATTCTTTGATTTTTCCATACTTAAGAAAAACAATTTTTTAATAATTACCACTGGGGTGGTAAATTTTTTGACAAATGTATTATGTTAATTATAAAAGCACATAAAAAATTAACATCATGGAGAAATTAAGAAGAAGAATTTTGATGTTCGTTTTTAATGACGCGAAAAGTAACACCAGCAGCAGCAGCAGCAGCAGAGAGCGACAACATGCAAAAGATATCAGCCATCAGCCATCAAATACGAAAGAAATAATGAATTGCAAAGAAACGAAAAGAAGTTTAAAAAAAGAAATATTTTGTGTTCTTTAATGTGTCTAATGTCTGTCTGATACAGGCGTCAATGATATTCTAACTGCCTCAAATTATGAAAAGGAATCCAAAGGCAAAAAAGTGAGAACAACAGCTAACATCATAAGCCAAACAATAC
This sequence comes from Wohlfahrtia magnifica, assembly GCA_023159175.1. Taxonomy (NCBI): domain Eukaryota; kingdom Metazoa; phylum Arthropoda; class Insecta; order Diptera; family Sarcophagidae; genus Wohlfahrtia; species Wohlfahrtia magnifica. The sequence goes on from JAKWBJ010000538.1 coordinate 2,848,462, forward strand.
ATATTAAGTCTTGAATGATAAATTATTATAATTTGCAAACTTAAGCAAAAAACAAGGAAAGACAAGATGCTTTAATTAAGAAAATTTTATGAAAATAATTTCTGTAAAAGTATAAAATAAAATTTTCTCATTTTTCCTTTTGAAACACCTTTTTGTTATTATTGCATAAAATAATTATTTTTAAGCACGAAAAAAAAATCGTACATATTTAAGTATTTTGTGTAAATAATTTATTTTTATCAGTTTTTCTTGTTGCACTTAATGCAACACATGAAACTTTTTCTCTGCATAGCCTAGAATACAATAAAAAACAATAAAACAACTCTGACTCTACTTACTTACTATACATGTGCATGCTTACAAGTATTCAGCATATGCATTAAGCATATGAGTAGTACGAGTAATCATATTCGTGTATATCGGCATATATGCAATATTTTAATAATGTTGAAATATGCGAGCATATTTTCGAATATTGTTAATGTGTGCATATATATATATATGTGTGTGTGTGTGTGCGGTAAGAAGCGAAAGCGTAATATATAAATATTTTGTGTCTTTACTCTCCCAAAACAGCCAATATATTGTCGAATTTTTTGCATTATAACTATGAGACCATAAGTCATTTTAATGGTGTACCCCATTAAAGTATTTCGAATAGTAAATAAATGTTACTCTTACAACATTACCATGACTACTTCCACCACTACCACTGTCATGCCATTGCAACTGATGTTGAAAGCAAAAAAATAAAATTCACAAAAATGTCTTTTTGCAAGGAAGGGAATGATTCCTAAGAGGACACCGGTCGATAAATTAAGTTGAGGTTTAACTCAAAGATAATTTTGAGCTAAGCTAGATCAAGTTTAAGATTTTTATGAAAAGTTTGTGTTTAACGCTTGTCATACGTATTGTTGATGACACTGCCGCTATAAAAGCATATCAAAATTAATGTCAGAAAAGCAAAAAGCTTTTTGATTAAAATAACGTTTTAACGGGTAATGTTTTTGCTATTCGGTTTTTTAGTGTAAAAAAACGACTATGCCAAAAATGCTAAGTAAAGTTTGCTATTTCACCATGAACTAAGTTACGGTCAAATATTTGACGAGATATCGTGACTACTATGTATTTTATAGAAATAATTGTTCGTTTATTTTTTTAAATTAAGTAAATTAAAAATCTAAGGGCCATTATTACCACTTGTCTTTATACTTAGTTCGAGTTAACAAAAGTTAACTTTAACTAAAGTAAACTTTAAAGTCACCTTTAAGTTTTTTCATTATTACAACCATTTTGTAAAATAAAGTTAATATTTTTAAAAATATGGCAGCGCCAGAGCAAATGCCGATTACTTTTAACTTTATGAAAATTGGTGTTTCAGATAATAGTTTGTACTCACTAGCCATGGCGACCATATGTCCGAAATCATATTTAAACATTAATGGCATAAAAGCTTGTTTCATTGATTTAAAAATATATTTCCTTGTTTTGTTATGAATATAAACGTTTGTAACTTATAAAAACACCAGATATATAGGGTCCGCCAAATAATTATTTTTTTTTTTTGCAAACAGGGCGCAAAACATCGAGTGTAGCTTCGGCTGTGTGTCACGTAGCGCCGTCCTGTTGAAACCAAATGTTGCTTATATCCTCCTCTTTAATTTTTAGGAACAAAAATTCGTTCAACATGACCCGATAACGATCGCCATTGTCTGTAACGGCTACTCCTTGCTCATTTTCGAAGAAAAATGGCCCAATTATGCCTCTGGACCAAAATCCGCACCAAACAGTGGCTCGTCTTGGATGTATCGGCTTTTCAATGTATGCGTGCGGGTTTTCTGTGCCCCAAATGCGACAATTATGCTTGTTTACATATCCGGCAAGATCAAAATGAGCTTCATCTGAGCACATCGCACACATTCTGCAACATTACCATGATTTTCAAAGTAATATCGCAATATTTCCCATATTCGTTCAGCGGAATAAAACTAATTATCTGTCAAATCAGACATGAGCTAAGTGTTACCATTCACGAAATAAACACTAGTTGGAAAAAAAAACGTTAGATGGCGGACCCGTTATGTAGACATTGTGGATGATAATCAAATTGATCATAGACGGAGAGTTTTCAACTTCGCGGTGTTTATCTTTAGACTTGCCGATTTCGCCGCCAGTGCAACGTTATGTAAATTTATTGAAATGTCTGAGAAGCTCTGCAATAAGAAAAAGATATCATCCCCGTAACCAGCCTTGTATAACTTAATCTTCTTGCCATTTGTAAGTACCCTTTTTAATATCGTGTTCGGAACTATATTAACTAGCAATTGTGTGAGGAGACAGTCTTGTCGGAGGACAACTATAACTTCTATTGGTCTGCTCCACAATTTGCCATGCCCAATTCTGCCGGAAAATTACGATAAAAATCCTTTGTAAGAAGAACCAGTTTGTATGGGATTTCCTAAATACTAATGTACTATAAATCACTTCATGATTTCGTCGATGTCTATGAAATATAGGTGGTGAACGTCATTTAACAGATTTACCGTGATGACTCGAAGCGTATTAATGTGATGATGTAGAGTCCAAGCTCAGACTGCAACTGTTTCAATGTCGGTGTCACGCAATCAGAGATCTTTTTGGTAATTGTTCAGGCAGCGGCGCATAGTGGTTGAAAATTTGATTTCACTGGCCAAAAGTCAAATTTTTTTTTATCACCGATTTATAAAATTGTAACGCCATTTGGTAGCGATCAAGCGCCTGTAGACCTTATTTTCTCAAAGTCTTAAATCATGATGGTTTAGTGTAGTAAAGTAGGCATCAAATTATGTTTTGATTCGACCCGAGACTGCTATTATTTTCAGAGTTTACCGATTTTTTTTCCAATATTTTTCCAAAAAATTTTACTTGACTACTTGTATCGATTATTAAAAAATTTGACACAATGAGTTGCACCCGATTCTATTTTTAAACTCATTGAAAGGGACCTACAGTTTGATGGCGGCCTCGAATGGCAAATGCATTTAGAAAAGTTCTCAATAGTATTTATACTCATAACCAGTTATGAGGTGACACCGCTGTCGAAAAACTTTTTTTGAAGATGGTCTAACCTGATATTGAATCGACGACCTTCTGGTTGGTAGGCGGGTGTCATACCTCCCATACCACAGCGGCACACAAAAGAAAATTTATTGGAACCAAATTTTATTGAATGGGCTGCTCTTCTACAAAACCTAAATTATTCTGTTTTCCGTATATAAGCTCGGCTAAACTGCGAAATATTTAATTTCTTCTTAGCCAGAAAGAAATTACTGGCTTTCTAAACTTTGTTCGGTCTGTAAGAAAGTATGGAAAAATTGGATGTTAACCATTTGATTTAACAATAATTCCCATAACATTCCATAAAGGAATGCAGTGACTTCTCTCAGTCAATGAGCTGCATCCAGTTCTATTCTTAGACTTATTAAAAGGGACCTAAAGTTTACTGCCGGCTCCGAACGGCAAATGCATTAGAGAAGTTTTCAATGGTATTACTACGAGGACATAACCAGTTACAACGAGGACAGTACGAAATGTTCTTAACATAGCCTGACATAGTAATAGCGGTATAAACAGCAAAAAGCCTTGTATAATGAACTTCCATCCGTCAAATGAAAACATGTTAAATATCATTTAGATCCGTTATCTCATGCGTATAGTAACAAGTGTCCAAAAAACGAGCTTCAGTGGTGTAATTGAAGCGCGAACGAAAAATTCTTAATCATATTGTGAATGTGTTAGGGGAAATTGCTCCTTGGGTTGCTGAATTTAAACGTACTCACACAAGCATTGAAGTGGCCGGCCAATAACTGCAACAGCGTCAGATATCATTCATAATGTGGTATTTGGCAATCGACGAGTAAAAGTGCGTGAAATAAATAATGTCATAGGCAACTCAAATAATCGAGTGCAATTTACATCGTATTAAGAACTACAGATGAAAAAGCTTTCGGCAACGGTTTTCTGGTATAAGAAGGGTATTTTATTGATCGACTATATTCAAAAGGTAAAACAATAATTTTGGAATATTATTGTAGACTTTTGGATCAAGTATAGTTGAAAAAACGAACTGGTTCACAAGACAAAAAAAATAATTTTTCACCAAGACAACGCACCATCTGACAAGTGTGTTTTAACAATGACAGAATTCAATGAATTGAAGTACGAATTGCCTGACCACCTACCTTATTCACCTGATTTACCTCCGTCTGATTTTTACATGTTCCCAATTTAAAGAAAGTTCATTGCTGGCAAACGTTTTATCTCGAATGAAGATACAGTAACAGCTGTAAACGATTATTTTGAGAAGCTTCAGGAAAATTATTCTAATCAAGGGATAGATAGCATTATTGGAGTTTCAGATTATATTGAAAAATAAAATAATTTTTAAAATCTAGCTCTTGTTTCTCACTGTTAGGCTAAAAACATTTCGAACTGCCCTCGTAGCTAATGTTATGAAGTGAAATCACTGTAGAAATTTTTTTTCTTTTTCAGATGGTCTAGCCTGGAATTGAATAGAAGATCACAACGGCCGTTTGATTTTGGAAATTTTTTATAAGCACTTAGAAGGAACTAAGTTCACACTTTCTGTTATTTTAGATAAAACCTGGTTTACAATTTGACGAACTGTTATATAATTAAAAAAATCATTTTTGACATCATGTTTTATAAAAGTTATATATCGCACTTTATCAACAAGAGGGTATTAACACAAAACTTTGGAAAACTTTACTATTTGCATGAAATCAACTAACAATATCAATATCTATCTACTGCAAAAATTTCAGCGGATTCCGATTACTCTTTCATTTCGAAAACCACATTTGAGACCATTTTCGTAAAAAATTTAAAATTTTGAATTAACACCCTCTTGTTGATCAAGTGCGATATGTAAGTCTTAATTTTTATTGATTTTTTATTGATAATATTTTAATCGAACAAGTCATTGTACACTCTAATGACTATACCATACTAAAAAAGTTTCATTCTTATACCAAAACTGATCATTCAAATTTATTTGGAATTTATTTAAGGCAACTTATGTGTATTTAGTTATCATGTCTTCAGTTGCTATACAGCGAATACATTATAGCAAAATCTATGGTACACTAATACTTTTAAGCTTATACAACAATTCTTTTCTTATTTTTTCTAATAAAATATAATGTTTTTGATAACATTTTAAACAGTATTTTCTCTCACATATTTCACAAAACTAAAGCAAAATTAGCTTGGCTTCCTTCCCCAATACTTCAAAAAAATATCGCCGAAAAAAAAACTGAAGCTACAACAAGAATAATGTGAGTAAATATTCGCGAACATTATGCGTAATGATAATAATAATAATTTAAAATGTTGCATGAATTATGAATATGAAGCAAAATGTGTCCGTTGAAGTATAACCTTTTTATTTCTACATATTGTATTAACAAACCAAAGTAAATGACTGTGTAAAACGAAGGTAAAAATACAATATATGCCACACAACTTGCAACACAGACACATTAAATACATAGATAAACAAACATTTTTTTGGTTGCCAGCACAAAGATGCTGCTGCTTTTCGAGTACCTGTTTAAATATTTGCTTAACTTTAAGGGCATCTTTTGATTCAGTCGGGAGAAACAATACAAATTAAATGAAATCTGGTCTGGTCTCTCTGTAATAATAAAGGATAACCACTTAATAAAAAGTATACAGCACGTACGTTAAGTGGATTTCTTATTTTTTGCCTTCAACTTGGTCTTAATCACTAACAAATTTTTACTCTGAATTCCCTAGAGAAATGGATTTTAATGTGGCACAACTTAAACGTTTATACGCTTATGTCTACGCCCGATATATGTATGTTGTGTGTTTTATTTGCTACAAGGATTTTTCATTTTAATAAGACAGTCAGGCATTGTTATTATGGCCAAGAAATAAAAAACGAAATCCAAAAAGAAGGTGTAGTCCATCGCCTATTCTCTGTTTTGCTATTAAAAGAGTTCTCCAGGAAATTAAAATCTGCAACAATTTTATGAGTGAGAGAATGTGTAGCACGTTACAAGTAAATTGACCAACAGAATCTTATTTATTCCGTCGTCATACTTATTTAACCTCATGCCCCAGACACTTGCTGCTTAGTTACTACTTATATTGTGCAATAACGACAGCAACAATAATACATTTTTTTTATTGTTATCAACTGCTGTTATTGTTGTTGCATAAATATAATCCTCTTTTGTCTACTTTAGTGTTGTTCTCACATCATCAGCAGCAACGGCAGCAGCAGCTCATACACCTTAAAGCATTAATATTGCTTTTATGAGCTGTAAACGCCAGACGGACGGCTACAGTTTCCATTATACAGTCCTGGCAACAATGATGGGGTATTGAATAAAGGCTCTGCTGTTTGAATTTTCATACACAGATTGCTTAAATACAATAAAACCAATGAGGTGTACAGCAATTGTTTTGTTTGATTAAATACAGGGCAATGCAATCAATTGGATGTAAGTTTGAATCATCGTTTTTAAAACATAAATGAGCAAGAAAGAAACAAGAATTTAAGTTTCACAATTCGATACTCGAAATAAAAATATAGAGTTGAATTGACAGCTGTGTCAAGACTCACATGGATCAGGTCCTGTTGCCTTATCATTTTTTGTTATGTCGTCTGCTGGGGATTCGAACTTAGGCCGTTTGTATAGTACACCACGCCATCAGTTTCACATATATCGTGGCTTTTATTCCAATCCCCTATAGCAAGGCTATGTTTGACGTGAAATCTCTGCCCACCAATAAAAATAGCCTGTCTTCATCATGATACTCCGTAGACGAAGATACTAAAATTTTAAAGCTAAAAATCTTATATCTCCTCGTGAACAGTATGAGTAAAGCCTTATTTACATGCAGCCGACATTCCTGCAATAAAGTACAAGAAGAAGTACAGGGTTGAGTTCAAATAACTTGATGCTTACCCGCGATCATTTTTGGCACTCACCCATATATACGATTATCTCGCAGCAGGTCTTCGTACTTTTGGTATTACCCGTTTATCAGCACACTGTGATTATGGAAGGCACTCAAACTCGACTCAATGCACCTATCAGGTCACTCAATAACTCCGTAGGATGACATATAGATGGCGTTAATAGAATTTGGCCATATGATTTCTATTCCCTTCAAACAATACGTGTATAAATTTGACTGCAATCTGAATATTTATTCGCGAGTTACAGCATTTTGTGTTAAGCAACTTTTTTTTATTGAAACAAAAAATGGAAAAAGTGAAGTTTCGACTTTTGATAAAACATTTCTTCTTGATAAATAAAGTACAGTAGAAACCAAATTAAACCGAACTCTGCTCCATCGAGACAAATGATAGAGAATTGCCGAATTTGAACGTGGTCGTACCTGCACAAATGATGCAGAGCCTAGTGGACGCCAAAATTAGGCTTTTATTCCAACAAACTTCAATAGTTTCCACAAGTTGGTTATGAACGATCGCAAATTGAAGTTGCACGAGCTAGCTGGCATTGTAAAGATATCAGATGACAGTGTTACCATTTTGTATGAACATTTGGGTATGCGAAAGCTCTATGCAAAGTGGTTGCCGCGTGAGCTTACAAATTGTGTTACAAATCGATGGAAACAATAGAATTATTGAATGAATTGGACCTCGAATTGCTTACACACCCACCGTATTCACCAGATTTGTTCCCCAACTTTTTTACCCTGGTTTCAGATCTAAACAGAATGCATGCTGGCAAGAAATTCAAGTCAAATTATAAAGTAATCGCTGAAATTAAGGCCTTTTTTGACGAGAAAGGGAAATCGTACTATAAAAGTGCTATCGGAAAATTGGAGAATCGTCATACTCGTTGTATCACCCTCGAAGGCATTTATGTTGAATAATAGTTTCGAGTTTTGTCAAAATGTTGTTTTTTCTTACTTATACTACTATTGTCTTCCGAGATGCATTATCACCTCCATGATGGAATTCGTTTTTGAATTATTAAGGACAGCTTCTATATCCTACAAAACTATGACAGTGTATTTCCTATAGCACATAGACTATTCTATGAAACTCATCATTAAGTGGCAGTACAGTATCTGGAAATACTATCTAAAGGAATCTTCTGATCCTCTCAATTGTCTTCAGCAAAAAACAAATCAACCACGATTCGATCTGCAGATTTGAAAGAGAAAAGACTTTTATTTTCGTACCTTACCCGTCGTTACGTAATGGGGATATTTGATAAATCCCTTTTGAGGCTCCACGGATATAAAGCAACGAGCGAGTTAATCTCATAGCTCAGTAGAGTAATTTCTCACATATGACTTGAGTGCAGCAGTAAATTGTTTGGCAGTCTAGCCATTTTAGTCCTGTCATCTTTTGTGACAAAAAAATAGGGATGGAAAGAAAGACCCCCCACCCGACTGCAGCTAGCTCGTTAGGCTCCCTAAGTCTACATGACTCATTATATTATTATTACGGTTTGGTATTTTAGGCCCTGGACATCTGTAAATAATTTATTGCAGTGATTTTTTCCCGGAGATAATGGCAGATCATCTTCAGATTTCCTCATGTGAATATTACACAAAACGGCGCTTGTATCATTTTGTGTCCCTTTTCCTCCCGTCTTTCAGCGATATTTTTTTGGTGATTTTTTTTTTTTTTTTTTTTGTTTGGTTACACTAAATGGAGGTTATCAGGGAAACTTGGAGAATTAGGATATCCTGATGAAATCTGCCTGCTAAACCATAGGCACTCTGACATATTCTAGAGCTTTAGAAGACGGGAGAGAGCGGCTTTAAATGTGGGCCTGATTAACAAAAAAAAAAGATTACGTTAATCTGGCTATTAATGGCTCATCAGTCGAGAAAGTAAATAGCTTCTACTATATTTGAAGAATTATAGACAATAGGTGAGGGACATATTACATTGCATAAATAATGAGAACCGCAAAGTAGGAAAATTGAGGTCCATGTGTATTTCAACATACATATATTCCCCGTTTTTCTTTTCGCAAAAATCATTCTCTCTATCCTAGTAAAACGTTATCATTTAAATCTGCATAAACATCTTTTTAAAAAACTGTTTTTTTTAATCATTTCCATATAAAATCTATGTCTACCTACCATCCAATCTTAGATATTTCCTTTAATATACACTCACATGCAAAAAACAACCAACATTCCATTGAATCATTTATTCATTGTAATCGTTGTTATTATTAAAAGTAAAACTATCGAAACAATGAATAAATATTGCCAATAAAGCAAATTCTTTGTAATTCATAAAGTGCTCAACAAAAGCATTCAACCAAACAAAGAGAAAAACCTATGGAACGTGTAACAAAACTTTTCCTTTTCCCCTACATCATACATAGAGAATACACTTCACATATATACATATGTACGAGCCCATATACATCTCCCACTTGCCCACTTTTATTGAGACTCACATTTTGTGTCAAGGAATAAAGCCGTAAAAGTATAATAAGGCTGATACTCGTAAACGTATTAAGGATAAGAATAGAGCTGATGCTGAGGATGCTGATGATACTGTGTGAATAGGTAAAAATCAAATTGCTTGTTAAGCAAAAAATATTGGAAAAAAAATCTTTAAAGGTTTTTTCTTTATTTAATGCAGCCATTGTTGACTTGCTGCTGCTACTGCTATAGCTACGGCAAGTGCTTATTATTAAAAGCAAAATGGCACTTAATATGTTGCTGCCACCATTTGGTATATACATACAGCCAACTACACTTTTAAGCATTTACACATACAAACATTTGTGAGTGTTCGCCACCTTCATGTTGTGTGTTGCATCATTGAAATGTTTGATGGTTACACGGCGTTAAGGGAATTGATGGATCTTGGTATATATACGGCTATAAATTTTTTAAAGCTCTCTTAGCAGCCGTTTCAGAAATTATTATAATATTGTTACGTTTTAATTTTTTCAAAACGTTTGAGTTTTTTTAAACGCACCAAAATAAAATAAACACCACTTTGTTGCCGTTTTACAGTTTTTATTTTCCCATTTTTTACAGTATACTATTATAACTATACAATCCCCAACTTACTTATCTTTCACTTAGTATTCGCTTACACAACACTTTTGTTTACACCTGAACACGGCTTTACTTTATGACAGCAACACGATAACTATTTTAACTAATGCATAAGCTGCCGACTTTTATATACAATTGACATTACTTCCGAATGTTCTTGTTCTTCCTGCAACATTCAATTTCCGTTAATTTCGAATTTAACACACAAAGATGTTGAAATGACAATGCTGGCAAATACGTAAATAAGTACAGCACTGCCAGAGTGACACATTAACAACCTTGACACAACTCAGTGTTATCAAAATCCCATAATGCAGTTTTAAAGGCGCTAATGTGAAGTTTCTCTTATATTTGTCGCTTTTTCTCTTTTCGGTGCTCACAATTGATTGTGAATGTGCCCAAAAATTCCTCTGCTTTAATTGTAATTTATTCCCTACCGTGTTTTGATGGACACACGTTTGCAATGATGGATATGAGTAGAATAATTATTCCCATTAAAATATTCGTCGAAAATGTTGTGTACCTGGATAGCTGAGATGATGTATATTTTTCAATTTGCATTCAAGTTCCAATAAAAGGCTATCAAACAAAAACGAAATGGTACAGCTTGCTCAAAATTCTAGAGCAGTACATAGAGTTAACGAGGGCAGTTTTTTTCCATTACTCATATTGGGAGCATGGAGCTTCCACAAAGTATTTCCATCATACATGGTCAGCTGCCTTTGTCTTTGCTTCTTCCTATGTAAGATAGTAATGCCTTAGTTTTTGGATAAAGTTGCGACGCCAGCTGTTTCAAGCATGGTTCCTTGTGTCTTGGAGATTCCATTCAAGTGTCATCCTTGTAATACTATGGAAATTTTTCCTTTCTCCCGTTGTGAACAAATGAGCTCTACATCCCCGTATATTGCTCTTAGTATTCGAAGATACAGCGTATTTCGTCCAGGGTTGGCAATCCACTGAGTAATCCAGTTAAACCCATCCGGGTTTTATTTTTGAAGCCGATTTTGTATTCCTTTAAAGGAACTGAATCGGTGATATGTTAAAAGATAAACTTATACCTCTTTATACGGCCTAGATAGTTTCTAAAAATGAAGGCCGTAATTCGCAATGCCTTTGAACGATGTGAATGTGTGTTGCGTTTGGTTTTGGAGAATCCGCGGTTTTTTAGTCCTATAACGATTAAAGCGAAAGTGATCCATGATTTAAACAGGCTGTTATAGCGAAATGCCAAGCAAAGAAAGCCCGTATAAAGAGGGAGAATACGTCGAATGCGGCATTTGATCGCTTATAATAATTGTTTTTGAAACTTTTGTGACATGAGGTCGGGTGTTGTCATGCAAAAGAAAAACCTAATCATGTCTGGCGGTTTTTCTCATAATGCCTGATTCAAACGAAGTAATTGTAGTCTGCTCCGATCATCGATTTTTAGCAGCTAATAGTACACAATGCCGTCTTGATCCCACTAAGGGTGCAGAATTGCATTATAAATACTAGGGAGATCGGACGGTTATTATTCGACCGGTTTTAGCCGGTTCTTTTGGTTTTGTCGAATATGGTTTTTAAAAATAAACCGAATATACCGGTTAATTTGACACGCATAAGAACTTTGAACGTCTCACAAAGAACATCGAAACCAAGGTAGATCGGTAAAGGTATGCACACTTGAGCAGCAATAACATCTGTAAATAAATATTGGTTTTTATACGTAGAAAATAATCAACAAGACTCCTCATTGAAAGAACCCACAAACGCCGGCTCAGAACGGCAGATATATTGGTTAGTGAAGCATACCAGCGTAAATACACATAACCAGTCGCCAGTACTGTTGTGAGTTGATATCGCTGTTGAAAACTGTCAGATGGTGTGGCCTGGGATTGAACCGGCGACTTTTTGGTTGGAAAATGTCTTACCTAACATACCATAGTGACAAACACACTATTAAATACGTGGTGATGAATTTACATACAGTACTGTTTGAAACCTAAGCAAGTTTTCTTGTCGAGGCAATTAAGGACTCGTATATTACTAATTGGTTTATTCAAAGTAAAACATCTAATTCTTAAACAACTAAATAAGAACTATAATAACAAATCTTTAATTCCATTCTCTACCAAGTAATACAAGAACAAAAACGAAATAAGCTCCTTGAGTAGCTGTTCGATACTTAAGCAACTTTCAGTGTAATGAACTTTTGTGTAATAAACTTTGGTTTTTAGTTTTTATGAGATTTGTTAGTATTATTGTTAGTAGTGATTGCCACTTTAATTTTAAGCTCTCCGTCAGTTTCAGCTTATTTTCAAAACGACGTGGTCTAGCGCTGCGCTTCAAAAATCAAGTACAATTTTTTTTTAATAAAAGGACCGGTTAAACGATTATTTGAATAATTATTAACCGAAAACCGGTTTTTGGAAAAAGTCGAATAATCGATCTCTCTGATAAATACTAAAAATGTGACTGTATAAACAAACAAAAAATATTATCGACTTGAACGAAATTTGGAAGCAGTTAGAAAACCCAATAAAACCCAGAAAATCAAATCAAAAAACCTAATAAAACTCGGTAGCTTGAGTTTTTTTTTAAACCCGGGTTTTTGCCAACCCTAATTTCTTCAAATATTTTACTCATTTTCAAACGAATATTACTTTTTACACGACCAGTTAATTTAAAAACTGTTTTTATCGAAAATGTAAACTTAAATGTGATTTATAGAATAGGCGTCTGGGCCAAATGGAATTGAATTATTGTTACTAAATAAGGGTATGTAGCCAACAAGAGCATCTAGGGACAACAATCAGAATATAATTTCATGGAAAGTGTGGATCTATAGCTTTATTATTATTATTTTTTTTTTGGGCCCTTCATATTCTCCGGTTTTCTTAGCTTACCTTTGAAAGTAGATTTGAAAGTACGTTTATTATCAATTTTATTGAGTTTTATGCCGCAACCCCATTATTGTTTTATTTAAATTTTTTTATATAAAATTTTTTATTATAATTTTTATTGTTTTTTCAGTTGTTGTATTGTTGTTGACAGACAGACATCAGCTGCAAAAATCTGTGCAATTATTTTGCAAACAATGAAATTGTGTTTTTTAGTCACACGTCTCTCCTTGTATTTACGTATATCTCTACCTCCATAAACGTGCTGCTGACACATGCATTATCGTCATCAAACCAATAAAAAAAAAGCAGGCCACCAATTCAACCACATGGCAAAGACACAAAAGATTATAAAATTTCACTGTTTTTTTTTTTTGCATTTACTTGTTGCAAAACAAAAGTAATATGAGTTTGGTTATCCTGTCTAAAGTGTACTATATTATAAAAAAACACAGTCCTCCCGTCTACTCTTCTACATGTGTCATTTGCTTACGTCCCTTTTACACACAAAAAAACATTCAATTTTAATTCTGTTGTACGCTTCAATGAAATGAATGTGGAATCAGGTGTTTTAGTTGTAACTTTGATTTGAAATTGAAATTCAAATTTAAATTTATTTTATTATACTTTTACCTATAAATACTTGTACAATAGAAATAGGAAATGTGTTCGAAGAAAGAAGAAGATGAAGTTTGATTGTTACAAAAGGGGCGCATGTTTTGCTTAAAATTGATTTTATGCGATATAAAAGAACTGCTTTGAGGAGGGGTTATGCTTTCTAGTGAGAATTCATCAAAAAAGAAAAAAGTCTAAAGGAAGATATAATAAGATATTGTAAAAGGGTCTTACTCGTAAAACAAGAGTAGGGGAAAAAATAAAATCATATATGTACTAACTTACTTACCTAGATGGCTATAATACAACCCTAGACTGTTTGTGCTAAACTAGTGAGTTGCGTTTCACATCAAATTTTAAAAGATAAGCTTCAACCTGATCCTTCATCGGATCTTTGGCCTTCCTGATATGCGCCTCAGGTACATACTGGGAACGCCTTTGCGCTAGAGCACTTTCACACATACATACGACGTGTGTATGTTACCACAGTCGTAACTACGTCAATGTCAGCATAAAGTTCATAATTCATTCAGTGTCTGTTCGCTTCGCCAACGCAGACGGGTGGATAAGTTCTATTGAGTATCATTCTATCAAAAATACCAAAAAGAGCTTCATCTACTTGTGTAAATACCCATATAACAGCACCGATAATATCAGCGTTTTGCAGGATATTTTAGCCTGGTTTTATCCTTGTTCCCTGCCAGACCCAGTTTCTTCGATTTCTTTTCAACATTGGCAAATATCTATATTATCGGCATACGCGACTAGCATGTGACTTTTGGTGTAAATTTGGCTCGTTGAGCTAACTTCTGCATCGCGTAAGATTTTAAAAACGGCAGCAGTTAGATCCCACGATAAGCCCCGTCTGAAACCCCGTCTGGTATGAATGATTCGAAAAGTTCAAAATTAGCTCTGTAATCGACAAACAGATTTCATGGTTAAGCGTAGTCTGGTGGTAGATTTCCAAAGCCACACTGATATGGTCGAATTATATTGTTGATTTTAGTTTTAAATCTTTCGCGAAAAACACTCGGTAATATTTGATATGCGATGGGAAAGATACCTATACTTCTATAATTGGCGCACACAATTCTGTCTATTTTTTTATGTACAGGGCATAGTACACTGAGTTTCCAATCAATCCAATCATGCAGCCGTCCTCTATTAGATCTGTCACTAAACAGCATAGTACATAAAAACTCTTCTCGTGAGAAGAATTTTCTTTGGTTCGTTTTTTAAGTTTTATTTTTAAATTCGTGAGCACGAATCATATTTTTTGCTCAACTCGTGAGCACAAATTTTATTTTAAAAATTTTAAATTTTATACGTATTTTATACCGCGAACAAATTAAAACTGAGTCAAAAGGAATCAAAAACGAGCAATTCATTTCAGTGCATGTTGTTTGTCTAAGATTAAATGCATAATACCAGTGCATTCGTATGTGTATGTGTATATGTATGTGTATTTTGTTTGCAGCGACCAATAAGAATTGTTCGTTTTCAACTCGGTTTGCGTTCCGAATTTTATTTTTAAATTTCTAAAATTGTAAAAAATCGTGTCAGGCTATGACGCAAAGATTTAGCGGGAATATCAACAACAGATGTAACAACTTCAGAAAAAAAAGCTGAAATCGGAACTATGGGACCGCCACACGGGGGCTATTCCGAAAACCTTTTAATGAAGGTAGTATTGTATATTACAGACAGCATATGAACTAGGACAGTTGAGCGCGAGAGTAGCAATGTGATAAAGAAGACAAAATTAAATGGCCGCTTTATACCGATTTTCCATTGCAAGCCTACTTATTTCAGCTATGCTTCCTACAATAATGTCAAACATACGATACAGTTTCTTCGTGAGTGAGCACTCAAACGATTTGACACTACCCGATCATTTTCTTTTAAACTACGCTAAGGCTGAGGTCTACGTTTATATGTCAACTACTTTGAATGAACTCGAACGATACGTTAGATACGAGAAGCCATTAAATGTCATGACTATCAAATTTTAAACCAACTGCCTGGAGCACTTCGAATAGAGTCAAGGTTGTGATGACCTAATTTATACATAAGAGTACAAATATAGTTTTATGACAGAGCGACAGGCTGTATTTCATGTGGTTGATTTTCTTTTTTGTTAATATTTTATTTCCAGTCGTCTTTAAGAAGTTATCCTATATTATAGTGCCCTGTGAACATGCTTAAAATTTTATTTTGTTACCCATCAAGTCTGTACAGGACCAATTCCTGTCTCCCACACTTAACAATTCAGTTAAATTAAAATTTATTTCCTTATCATTCTGATCTGATCCCCCTGTATCATGGATTTCCCTTAGTTTTTTTACAATTTACTTCAAAATACCAAATTTCATTTTCTTACTGAAAGCCTACTACATGAGGAACAAGAAAATTATTCAAATAATCATGTCAATGAGACAACAAGAACTACAACAACTAACAACATAAAAACAAAAATGAAATTGAAAAAAAGTCAGTGTCGCCAACAGATAAACAAAATGTTGCAACATTGTTGAAAAGGTTAAAGTAAGAAAATGGAACTTTAGAGATAAGACGTTATATTACACCTTCGTCTGGTGAATACTTTGTGAAAAATCAAAATCCGCCAGAAAAAATTTAATGACACGAGTTTTCTATGGCATAGAGACGCACAACAATACTGACTGGCAAGTCAGATAGTGATTAATGGGCAAAAATAACAACAAAAAATTGAAATTTTTAAATACAACAAAACAACAATAACATGAAGTATTAAATAAAGTATTTGTTTTTAATAGTTTTATAGTTACTAGTAAGAAAACTGTGGGCATTAAAAGTATTCATATACTCACTAGCGGATTTAAGTCATGAACAATTTTAATTAAAAAAAAAGAGAGAAATATATTCGTCGGTCATGATTTTTTCAGCCTTGAGGATCTCACTAGAGTACCATTCTGGTGACATTGAAGGGACTCTTTCAGGTGGTGTAACCGATCCATCTCCAGTCCATTCCCGTAATTTGCTTCAGTATGATTTTCCCTTGGCTCAAGTTCCACAGTTCTGTGTTACTTATGGTATTAGGCCAGAATATTCCGATACTGAGCCACTTGTTAATAAATACCTGGAGGATGTGGTCGTATTAAGTGACAGCGAAACTGCTAGTGCATTGGCTTAGAAAGGTTTCGTCACATCTTATATTGGTCCGGCGCCCTTGTGTGCGACACCGCTTAATACAATCGT
Organism: Wohlfahrtia magnifica; assembly: GCA_023159175.1. NCBI lineage: Eukaryota > Metazoa > Arthropoda > Insecta > Diptera > Sarcophagidae > Wohlfahrtia > Wohlfahrtia magnifica. Next base: position 2,865,294 of record JAKWBJ010000538.1, read on the forward strand.
GAAGTTGTTTGGGAAATAGCCAGATGCTTGAAACACTAAAACGCTTCCTTCAGAGGCAAGTCTGTCTGGCTTTAAAGGGTGCAATGGAAACTTGTTCCATTGCGCCCATTCAAGCTAGTTCATTACGAAATCTGCAGCTCTCAGGGCTTTCAGATTACTGACGCGAATCACTCGTAACTCAGTGAACCACAGAGAGGTCACATGAGTATCCTAGGGCAGAGATCCAAGTCTCCTCTTTACAGTGGTATACAGATGGATCTAAAATGACTGATGATGTGGGAGAGGAGATTTTTTGGTTCAATACCAAAGCCTAATGTTTTTCAGGCAGATATCCAGGCATCCTTCCATCTGTGAACGGATTAATATAGAGCGTAAAACCAGGGGCGCTTTTATTTTTTTACATTCTGATAGTCATGCGGCACTTTCTTCGGAGTATATATACTCGAGATTAATACCTGAATCGGAGTGTCGCTTATGCAGAGAGGTAGAGGAAACAACGGAGCATATTCTTTGTGAATATTTACAATAGGAGACGAAGTTTTATGGAACCCATTGTTAGGCCTGAACGTCGGCTACCCATCGGATATATTGCTGCCTTCATACGTAAAATTGTTAATATTCTTCTGAAGACTGTCCCGATTTGTGCTTCCGGACCTAGCGGATAGTCATCCACCCAGGGGTATTTATTCAGTGTGGAATTTTTACTACCTTTTACTGCTAATGCGCTGGTAGGTTTGACCACGGAGTGTTTGGCACAATAGATCTTTCTAGGTCGCAGTGCTAAATAAATAAATATATAACACTAAGACGCTTTAAGGGGACAAGGCAAGGCAAGCTAAGTCGGTGTTCGGTCCGCAATTTGGGTGTAGCTTTGATGCTCTTAAGTTAAGCAGGCCGAAGTTGAAACTCCTGGCTGATGTTCTTTGGCTACTGACAGTACACGGATGTTAGTGATTGTGGATTATGCTTACACGCATGTGAAATGCAGTTTTCTTAATATATTTACACGAAATTGAATAGGGAGCCACAGGCTATCAGTGGAGGACATTTCTATGACTAGTGTTGCAGATCTGCTGGAGTTCATTAGGAAGGCAGCAAATCTGCTAAGCCGCCTGTAGAATTAAACTGACACAATAGATCCAAAGGGTCGCACCTCTTTAAACATTGAGTTTTTTGAGTACCAAACACATTTTGAAATGACTTCAAACTGTCATCTGTTTACGTTAGTTATCTCTTGACCTCATGACAGCTTGATGGTTGTTCTTGCCTGGACAGTCATTCACTTTTATGCGCCTAGAGCAAATAGTAAGATTGGCATTTACATTTCTGGAACGGAATAAAAAAAGCTGGAAGGAAAGCTTTATGCCATACACACAAGATAAGGTTATTTCTTAATTTTTATTTATAAGCCCCTATTATGAGCCGAATTACATAATTCCACATACAAAATTACACCCAGGCTATGTTAGAGGCCTAGTAGCAATATGGTTAGAAAACACAGATAGTTGCAACACCTAGAGACCAACCATATGGTCCATTGTTTTCATCCTCTATAACACTCAGATTGTAAGTAATTTAGTTTTAATTACACTGTGAATTACTAAAAAGCAATGTGATATCTAACTATTGCGATTACATTTCTTCGGAAAAATATTTTTCTTTTCATTCTTAATAGGCAACTCACACGAATTAACAAAAAGAAGAAGAACAACTGTCAAACAATTAAAAAAGTGTCATGTGAACAGGTTAATTCGTATAAGTAATTCAAACAGCGACCTGAGTCTGCGCCTATAAAGAGCCGGGCAGTGACAGAGAATATTTTCCTTATTATCCGGCTCCCCTCTATCACCGAAAACTCGGCAGAAAATTGGGAAGCCTGCTTCGCAAATCCCCGTCCTTGTCCTCAGAGCGCAGTGCCCTAGAAGCCTGTCAGAATCCTAAGAGATTCCCTCCTCAGATTGAGGACCCATTCCGTTCTAGAGCGGCGAAGTCGAGGCCAAAGCAGCCTGGAGACTTTACAGTCTCCTCTACCCCTCCATGACTACTCAACTCTACGACGGGCGCAGCTGCTAATCAAGCTTCCAAAGAAACCAAGCGGCGGTTTCACAGACGTCAGTTCATCTGCTATCTCACTTACCCGCATGCCATTGTGCCCCGGAACGAAGCACAGTTTTACACTGCACACATCTAGGAGCGACGTGAGGGTATTCCTGCACAATGCAACCAGCCTTGAGCCGACATGGCGACCAGTCAGCACCCTAATAGCCGCTTGACCGTCCAGGTTAAGGACCGTGTTAATGAGAATATAGAAAATACTCTCTCATAATTTACTTCATTTTTTCTTTTGCACATTACCGCTCTAAAGCCATCATAGAATAAAATGGTTCTGAATATACGAGGAATCACTATTAGAGCGGTCAACCCTTAAGTTGGCTCGTTACATGCATTTCTTTCCTTCTAAAGCATATAACATGAACTAGAGAGCTTTTTTTGAAGCCAATTGTTCGTCATCATAAAAATAGTCGCACGAGCAGTGCTTAGGAAACATTAAATAACGTCAACTGGTTACAAAGGAATTAAAATTATTAAACAACTTTTATGTGCTCCCACTTTTTAACGCTACTGTACGTTATTAAAATAATTCATTAAATGCAAACATACAATGTAGGCATATTTCAAAATTTCTGATTTACTGCGAAAGACAAGTAAAAAACACGACGAGTATCATCACCACAAGAATGAATATTTTTTACAAAACGTCGAAAAACCTGAAAGTAAAATAAATTTAAGACAACAACAACAACAACAAACAACAACAGAAAATAAATAGAAAATTTACAAATTTTCTATGATCTGATTTTCTTGGCAAACAGTGCAAAAATGCTTTTAAAATGTTGAAATGAATGTCTGGCCGGTTGGATGCTGGCTGGCAGCATCAACACACAATGCAATTGCATTGCAATTATTTGAAATGCAATTTTTTTTGTGCAACGTTTCGTTGACACATGCATATCATTGTAGCTGCACCTGAAAGGTGTTTTTCACGGCATTTAAAATATATTCGAGGCGAAATGCATACGATGACCAGAACACAATCAAAAAATAAAAAAAAATATTTCTGCTGCCATTAGAATAAATAGAGGAGGCATTAGGCATTTCAAAAATACATTAAATTTTAAAGCAATTCTTTTTTTCAACATTGCGTTTATTTTAATTTAAAACAATTTTATTTTTCGTAATTCTATATAAATGACGCGTTAAGAGCATAGGGTGTTGCAAAATTATGGGCGGGTGATTTAAATGATTAATTTACTAATGAAGTTTTAAATTAAAATTTTTTTTTTTTTTTTAATTAAAATTTTGGTGCTATTTTGTCCAATGCTGAATTAGAGACGATCACGTGAGTTTTGCTTATAATATTGTTACGAAAATGCCTAAAAAGATACACCAATATTTGTACATAAACTTTATTATGGAAGTTATTGTATTGGTTTGTTTCAAGGCTACGATAACTTCAAATTCTTAACGGTAATTGAGTGGTAGGTTTTGAAATTTACTAGAGCATTTGAAATTAATGTTAATTTACTATAAAAGACGCAACAATGTGCTTAGTTAGTTAGTCATAATGAAACGATCAAAGAGTAAAGTCGTGTGTGTCAAGTCGTTAGTAAAAGTGTTGAGTAGTTTGTGTATTAAGTGGAAGTTAAATATCAATTCGCTTCGCTTGTTTTATTTAACAAAATTTAAAAGAACTCAAATATTTTAAAAAGTTTAAAACGTAACAATATTTTATTCAACTTTTGTTACACTCTTTCATTAATTTCCTCTAAAAAACCTCTACATTATATATTGCACCATTCGAAATCTATTAGATAAATGAGTACGAAAATAATGAAAAAAAAGTATTTCAGGCAAATTGTTTTAAAAGCATTTGAGAACAAATTCAAAATTAAATTAAATAATATTTTAATGTCCATACGATTTTTTTCAATTTTATATACCCGTGAGCATCATAATTATTTAAAATTTGTAAATGAAAATTTATTGGAAAATTACTTTTAACTTCGTGTTTTGGTTCATAAATATATAGATGAGGCTTTGTTCACTTATTGAAATCATTTTGGAAAAAATTCCTTTAAGTTAAAAGTGAACCTCTTAAAACAAAAATAAAATAAAATTTAAACCCGACCCATTTAAATCTAAAATATTTTCAGTCTACTCAGTTGTGGCAGTTAGTCTTACAAAGAGCGTAAGAAAAACATACTTACGTGATAGGTTAATGTCTGTTTGTAGTAAAAGCGCACGAATTTTCAATGCAACACTGCCCTTCCCAGCAGGAGATATGATCATATTTGGTATTAGAAACTAAAGTGACACACTCAAGACTAAAGTGGTTAGAGCTTGGCACAAAAGATCTTTCTAGGCCATGGCCAGTTGGGCCTTTCCGATCCAATTAGTAATTATAATGTGGTTGGAAACTTTTTTAAAAGGTGTGATAAGAAAACAGCCGGCTGTAGAGTCACATCACTTATGTATGTAAAATGCAGTGATAATTCGATTAAAGGCCTGTTTCAAAGGCCTTGAGAAATCTTATTATATGAAGAACTATAAACTCGATCTGACGAGCTTGAAGCTTAAATTCTTAAAATTATTAATTTCTCTTTTATTAATTTTGAATTACACAACCATTACAAATTATATTCTAATTATGACGAGCGGTATAAGGCGCTTTTTCTCACTAACCATTTGATGTATTATATCAGGTGTTTTATTACAGTTACACAGGCTTAAATCATAATAAGACAAAGAAATATTCTTTTAATGTCAATAAAACGGACTTTGTTGAATAGAAAATTTTTTGGAATTAATGTTTAAATATGATTACGGCCATGCGGCCGCCTCGGCTGGCGCATTCTGCAACACAGCTGTATTTGGCCAATAACTTTCAATTGTCTCTAGACAAGTGTCTTTATATAAATCACACGATCTAGGTGGCCTATGAATTAGACCATTATATGAAATAACTCTTTCATAAAAAATTTCTTTGAGTAAATCAATTGTAGCACGCGCTGTGTGCCATGTGGCTCCGCAAAATGAATGCAAGCTAATTGCGGTCTGAAAAAGTTTCTAATCATGTGCCTATACCGTTCGTCATAGACAGTAATATTCTGACCATCATTTTGTCATTTTGAAGACAAATTTACCATTGATCTGACTCCGAAAGCCACAATTCTACTTATTTACTTACCCATTCAAATAATAAAGGGCTTCATCGGAGAACAAATTTTGAATGGAAACTCAATTCAAAAATTTAAACGATTTGCAAACGTTGCTCTGGTGTAAGTCTATCCACAATGAAATGTCAAACCAAAGTAAACAAAAAGCAACCATCTATTGTTAAATCGGTTGCTGCCAACTCAGAGTTATGAACCTCTATAATTTTATAGGGTAAACTTCATTCGTTAAACGTGAAAGCTTGGCAATTACTAGCTATTTATTTTCATTAACTTATTTTTTTAGGTATTAATTTAAGAATTTCGTATTGACATTTTATGGGCGATGACAGATATTTTTAAAAAAAGGAGGTGTTGGTTGGTGGTTTTTCTTTTTTTTTTCTTTTTCTAAACGATATAGACAGACATTCAGCACAAGGTAAATTTTAATTGAAATTGAAAATGTCGCGCTTCTTTAATAGTAAATGCCATCCATCTGTTCTACGAAATAGTTTTCTTTTATAATTTATTTCTCTCTTCTTTCTAAAATTACATTTTTTATCATTTCTTTTTGCACTTGAATGACTATAATTTTGTTTTCCACAAAAATGTAGAAAAAGAAAGAAATTTGCAAAAATGATAGTTTCCCATGCAAATGTAACCGAAACATGTACGTTTTGCCTTTGCCTTTTTTCTTCTTCTTCTTCACTTTCTTTGGATTTTTCCATATTTATTCACTTTTAAAGTAAATTAAAAAACTATAAATTTTATTTCGTTCTAAAAACAGACATACGCACATATACGAGGGCGGATTGATATTGAAGCTACCTAAGTAGGAAAAAAACACTTTTTTTCAAAAACCATTCATTTCTCAACATAGTCTCCTTTTAGCTCAATACACTTAGTAAGACGATTTTCTAACTTTTTTATATCGTCTGAATACGATTTTGGGAACTTCTCAAAATACGCATTAGTTTCGGTAATCACTTCTTCGTTTGAGATGAATCTTTTTCCTGCGAGCCATTTTTTCAAGTTTGGAAACAGGAAAAAGTCACTAGGGGCTAAATCTGGACTATAAGGTGGATTTCTCGTAGTTTTAGCATCGTATCTAATACTGTGTGAACCGGTGCGTTGTCCTGAAGAAAGAGCACTTTTTTCTTGTTTAAATGTGGTCGTTTTTCCTTGATTGCTTCAACCAATTGATCCAATAATGCACGATAATACTCTCCTGTGATTGTGGATCCCTTTTCAAGATAATCGAAGAGCAATAATTCGTCTGCATCCCAAAATACAGTGGCCATAACCTTGCCAGCCGATTTCGCTGTCTTCGCCTTTTTCGGAGCACTTCCACCAGCTTTTACCCATTGCTTCGATTGATCTTTGGTTTCAGGTATATAGTGGTGGACCCACGTTTCATCAACAGTTATTAATCTAAGCCAAAAATCAGCAGGATTATGCTTTATCATGTCCAAACACCGCTGTGAAGTGATCTGACGAACTCGGTTTTGTTCAACACTGAGCAAACGCGGCACCCATCTTGTCAATAGCTTTTTCATATGCAAATTTCATGCAAAATGTTGAACACACGTTGATATGATACTCGTATGTTTACCATTTCAGCAATATCACGTATTTTGACCCGGCGATCATTCATAAGGATATCGAGGATTTTCTTGATATTTTCTTAAAAAACCACCTCTTTGGCATTCCTGTTGATGGTATTGTTGCAGTGCTTGTTCGGCCCCGTTTAAATTCAGCAATCCAATATTTTACCATATAATCTGACGGAGCAGATTCGCCGTAATGTTTATCAAGCTTTTCTTTTGTCTCTTTCGCCGGTTTGTTTTTCAAATAATAGTGTTTAATCACTACACGAAATTCATTCTTTTCCATTTTCCAAGAAAAACAAAAGTTGCCTACTTCAAACAACTACAACAAATAAACTAATCGATGAATTTGGCTAAAATTTTAACAGCTGACGTTTGACAGTTCGTAATTTCTAAGAAAGAAAAAGTTTTTGTGTTTGTGCTGCCATCTAGCGCTAAGTAGCTTCAATGTCAATCCGCCCTCGTAGAAACGTTAAAATTTCTTACATTTCGTAAAACCTTAAAGAGAAAAAGGAGCCTTTGAATGAAAAGAGGCTCCACCACCATTTCCTTTTGCACCCAGCCTTTATTGGTAGTACGAGTAAAAAGCATATAATTCTAATATTCAAAGTATAGTTTTTGTGTTTTTTTCTAAGCAAACAACTTTTTTATTTTTCATAACCATTATGGTGATGATGCTGCTGCTACATATTGGTGATGAGAGACGACGACGTTGAAATTAATATTGTTTTTCTTGTATAATTCGAAACTATTTGGGTGTTTCTACCATAAAACTTACAGAGTGCATTTGAAAGTATGTGAGGATTTTGGTTTAACTTTTTCGAATAATTTTATTTTAGTTTCTCATCTTACCAACGATGTCTCTAAAATATATTTGAATTTACACGTAATTTTACTCTTCCTTATAATGATTTTCTTATACGTTGTGTACATAACTAATGGGAAAGAATCCTGACACAAATCTGTGTTATACCTGGTTTTCAAGAACAGCTGATACATTTGCAAGAATAGGAAGTATACCTACTCGTCGCTTTCTAAGCATCCAAGCATACTAAGCTTTTCTGTACAATAACCATGATTCAACTTTTTGCATTGTATGGACTTGACGGTGCTCCAGTGATATGCATAAATAATAGTAATTGATAAACGTTTGCCATAAAACTAACCAGCGGTTCAGGGTTTTTCTTCACATTTATTTCCTGTTTAAACTGCAGCAGCAATCTATTGTGGGCTACAGAAAAACAGCACACATAACTGTACTGTAATGGTGTAAACTTAGTTTGTCAGTTTTTCATTGGTATTTTGAGATCTTCTATTACCTTTAAGCTGAGGAAAAAGAAAAAGGACCTTCATAAATACGAAATGTTAATGGAAAAATGGCAAAAAAAAGCAACACCACCACTTCACAAATATCTTTACCACTACACAATTCCATAGAGGCGAGCTACAGTCGAATAATCATCTTTTTATCTTGAAAATCAACAGATTAATAGACCGGGAACTAGGCAATGGATGCTTAGTGAAAAGCCAAGTGCTTCCACGAGAAATAGCGGAGAAAACATATAATAAATAATTAATGTATGTACTAGGGGGGGCGTGGCATAGTGGCTAGAGCGCAGCCATACAACACAAACGGCCCAGGATATGACAAAACAATTTAATTGCAGTTTCGATAGTTTAACAAAAATACTGCAACCTTCCTTCATAAAAATCCATCCACCCCTGGCTTTCTAGCTTACCTCTGGCGATGATGACAAACATTAGGCGGACGATCAGGATAAAACGCCATCTACTGGGAAAAAATTACAATGCTAAGTAAGGATCACCACCACCACCACTTAGCAAAGATCTTCACCTCTGCATAGTCATATTGAGGCGAGCTACAGTAGAATAATCATCTACCTTAACTTGAATATCAACTTGATTACTGAAAATGAAACAAAGTAATGAATGCTTTGTGGAAAGACAGTATGCTACCAAGAGGAGTGAGACAGAGAAACAAAATCTATGTCTTAGCACTTTTTTACAATTACTTTGCTAAAGCTTTTAGCCTCACACTAAATGGAAGGCATCCAAGAGTTTTTGGTCAAATTACTAAAGAATAAGTTTGGTTACAAGTTTGACGCTAAATTGAACACATTTTTCCTATACAATATGTGAAATGAGCTTTGTTAAGCCAAATATGTGGCGTTTTGGATCGACTAAATTTTGTAGTTTTGTAAATTTTGGGGTAAAGCCATAAGTGTAGAACTTCTGGGTTTTCTGAGCCAAAAATTGACCCAATTGCGTTTATTTGGCATCTACAGCATATCAATTACAACATTGAAGAGAATTCTGCAGAGATCGAAACAACTTATAATCTAAACTTCCTAGCCACGCTCTCTTAGTTTCTGCCAAGTCATCAAAGATGTATATATCGTCATATGTAATCCAACAAGCCCTAAGTTACATTTCAAAAATTTTACAGGAAAAGCAAAAAGCTTTTTAAAATGTAATAATAAACCATTCAGCTTTGGCTTAAAATATTGTTAAAAAGAACATTGTTTTTAATTGCAAAAATTAAAAATTTCATGGGAACATGTGTGCGGAAGGGTACATCATAATCAGTAAAAAAATTTTGGACTTCATATGGCGATATGTACGATATATGATCTGACGCTGTCATAATTAACACAACACCTTTTCCTTTGCTCAATTCTGTAATTTTTAATTCAATTACTTGCTTCAATTTCTTTAACTATTGTCAGTAGATATCTGATAGAGATCAATCGTTTGACAAGGTTGTAGTAGCTCATAATAAACAATTTCCTTTCTTTTACACCAGACGTGCAACATTACCTTTCTTGATATCAATATTGACCTTATCACGTGATCTTTTTCTTACATTATTGTCTTACATGTTCCATTTTTCTTCGACCGTAAAAAATGGTTCAATTTCATTCCATTTTAGCAGTGAAAATTCGATCTATCAAATTTTTCACTGAAGGTACCTTTTGGATTACCAATGGAAATTCAGTCCATTACATTTTTCACTGTTGATTCATGTAACACTCAAACATTGAGCTTTTTTGTGTATCCAGTCTTTTTCAAATTGTTGTTAACTGTTTGGTGATGAATGCCGAGTTCGCTAGCAGCAACCACGCTGCCTATATCTCGGTCTTTCTCTTAATTTTTTTCATCATTTCGTTGACTTTAGTGATGGGTTGTCTACAGCGATGAATATCTTTAATATCAAAATTATCGCATCGAAAACGAGGAAACCAATATGCTGCTATTTTGCTAGTTACTGTGTTGTCTCCGCCAACTTCGTATTTTTTTTTTTTTTTCAGCAGCCTGCGACGCATTCCTGGGTTGCAAAATATAATATAAAGTCGGTAAAGTTCCGAATTTTAACTCAATTTTAAACGTAGATAACTTTTCAGAGAATAATGCGCTTTTAATAATATCTTTGTGCAAAGTGATGCTTAAAGGATGACATTATCCCTTATACAAGTTATAGTGTTGCCTGATGTTATTAAGATTATCAGAGATATTACATTTTAGAGCATCTACCGACAATTTGTAATTAAGCATCTAATATAACTCACTTTACTTGAAACCCTCACTACCTTCCATCTAAGATAGGAAATTCGTCATTTATTTCAACTTCTCATTCTTTTCCAAATGAGCTTGGCAGTTTATATTGAGTTACGACTTCTTTGGCAAACAAATGTTTACATTTAACATATTGCTGTAAAAGAGCACTCATATTTTCCGGATCATCACCTTTTCAATTGATCAATTCTAATCGCTCCTTCTGAAGCGTTTTGTTTTGTGAGTAATAGAGATTTGTATAGATCAGTTCTTCATCCGTTATAGTAAATTGGAATCTCTTTTAGCAAATTGTTGACTTCAGATTTACATTATACAACTGCTGTTAATTAAAGATTTTATAATAAAATGACAACCTGAACTCAATTGATTAGATTTCATTCCCCTTTAACAACTACGAGTATTTTCATCTGACTCTGCATATTCATGTTTCTTTTTCAAATTTCTAATATTTAATTTTCTTTTTTTCTTACAGGATATATGTGTGGGTGTCTCTTTCCTTCCTATTGGCCCTCAAGAATTAGAATTAGAATTGTGAGTAGAGTTATTCATTCGTATAGATTGTGATTTGAATTCACTTACAATTTTCTTTCTTTCTGTCTTAGTTAAACATAATTTTAAAACAGTTACAGTTACAGTTACAGTTTACAATTTACGCTTGTATAGTTCATAGGTTTTTAGAAAATAAACATTAGAAAAAAAATAAAAAAATAAAAAGAGAGTTTGTTTTTCTAAATTGATTATATGAATGGGTTATTCATATGCAAAAGGGTTAACAATTTAAGAAGAAATGTAAAGAAGAACAGTGGTAATGTGAAAGGAAATATTTAAACAAAATATTCAAAAGCAAACTGATTTTGTATTTTAACGATATAACAGTGACAATAACAAAGTTCTTAAGCTTATCAAGACTTTTGTATAAAATAATATTACTAAGAGCGTTTTCTTTTCTGAAAAAATTAAATAGTAATACTTTTAAAATGTCAACTACACATTTCTAATATATTATCTTTTTTATATCACAATAGGACAACGAAAAATGTCCTTTTTTACAGCTGTTCACCAGCCGTCATTTTCTTTGCTTTCTTTTTTGTATAAATACATAAGTATTTCTTAATACGCTTGCAACAAAAAGGAGAGAACCTATGTTTTCTTCGTTGATCGTTTGCTTGCCCATTGATCAGCAAGACTACACATGAAAGGTATCATTCCATTAGATATATGGCACTTTCCTGACTAAGACACAAATTTTTCTTAAACTGAAATAAAGTATAGTGAAAATGTAAACGTAAACTTACATCGGTTTTATTTTACTCTTGACAGTCGTCCTGTAAGATTTCCGCATCATTAGATAAATCCAACAAGTCTTCAAAGATTTGATTACAACATATAAAGGGTCCACCAAATAATTTTTTTTTTTTTTTTTTTGAAAATGCTATAAAAAAAGACTACTGAATATTTTCTCAAATTTCTTTTTTTATTTGAAAGTACAATCCTTCCGGTAAAATAATTTCATTCAAATGGCTGCCTCGGCTGGCCATGCAGTAGCCTACACGATCCCTCCAATTTTTAAGCACATTATCGATTGTGTGCAGCTGTATTTCACCAATGGCTTCACGAATATTGTCCTTTAAAGCGTCAATTGTCTCTGGCTAGTTAGCGTAACATTTATCTTTGACAGCACCCCACAAATAGTCCAGCGGTGTCAAATCGCAGCTCTGAGGTGGCCAAACGTCATCAGCTGTGCGGCTGATGATGCGATCTTCAAAAACAGGGCGCAAAACATCGAGTGTAGCTTCGGCTGTGTGGCACGTTGAAACCAAGACTACACATGAAAGGTATCATTCCATTAGATATATGGCACTATCCCGACTAAGGCACAAATTTTTCTTAAACTGAAGTAAATATAGTGAAAATGTAAACGTAAACTTACATCGGTTTTATTTTACTCTTGACGGTCGTCTTGTAAGATTTCAGCATCGTCAGATGAATCCCACAAGTCTTGAAAGATTTGATTTCAACATATATACGAAAAAGTTTTTTCCATTTTAATGCTTTTATATATTTACATACACTTTTGACGTTAAAAATTCGTACTTTTCAACAACAAACAAACAATAACAATATAACACAGGTGGAGTCGTTTCTTCAAGAGTGCAACATTCTCACCCTAGAACAAAAGTCCGTAGGACTCCGAATGCATGTGTTATAAAAATTAGGTCTCTGGTCAGATACCGAGAATCTTTCATTGAATATTTAGGTACCAGACTCGACAGGTATGTATATGGAAATAAGTGAAAAATGGTGAGCAGTTCCCTAAGGTTCCAATAGACTTATAGACGGTATTGGTAATATAGAATAAGTAAAATGTTATTCAAACACGCCACCTGCTGGGAAAAAATTACACCAATTAGCAAGGGTTTTTACTCTATGCAAAAAGTATATGGAGGCAGCTACAGTGGATTAATTAAGAAACTGAAACAAAACAATGGACGCTTTGTGGAAAGCCAATAGGGTTAAAGGCTACATTTGCAGAAAAGAATATGCAACTTTTTTAAGTTTAGCCTTACTTTTTAGAAAAGAATACAAAATATGGTAAAAGGGGCAAAAATAATGCAATATTTTGATCAGAAAAGAAAACGCTCTACGATTACCATTAGTATTACTTTTTTCTATTCCACTGTACAATTGAATTCTTAAGTTAGTGGGTGTATGAGCTTTTAAACTTTCAATTCCTATAAACTCTATACGTATTTTATTTTTGATTTTATTTTTTTATTATTTTTTTTTTTTTGGTTTGAATATGTAAAATTTTGAAAATTTATCTTATAGATTGCACTCATACACAATTTTCATATGAATGTGTCCCTCTTACATACACATGTGCGTTAGTATCTCTATTCTGTAATATTCAGAAAAGTCGAGAGAAAAAAAGACTAAAATTTTCTACGTGCTGTTGTGGTTTCGTAAAACTTAAATAAATGAATTTGAAAATATAATTTCCGTATAATCTCCTTTTTTGTGGCAAATAAACGGTAGATGTGATTTCCACTTTTTTCTGTTCACCGAATTAAAATAAATATTTGAAAAGAATACAAAACTAATAACAATAATAATATGTTATCATAAAATAAATTTTAATTTAAGAAAAATACAAGTAAATGAATAAACCGGATAACCGTTGTATTTAGTTTAAAAGTTTTAAAATTATTTAAAATGAAAAAAAAATAGAAATAAAAAAATGTCACAACAATATTGTTACGAAACTAAAAATGCCAAAGATACATCAACTTATTACACTTAGAACTACAAACTTTATTATGGAATTTATTCTATGGGTTTGTGTCAAGGCTGTCAACACCATACTTATTTGTGCTGTTAAATGCGTTACCAATTGCCTATTGAAAAGTGCTACCAATTAAATGTTTGGATATTTGGATAGAAGATTTGACAATTTATAAGACTTTTCTAGAACATTCGAAACTAATGGCAGTCACGTACGTATAAGGAATGCTGCTTTATCTACATCAGTCCGTAATAATTTAGCAGTCATAGTATAAAGTCGTACCAACTAAGAGTTTAGTATTGAAAAAATTGTTGTATTACACGGATATTAAATAAGTTGGATACTGTATAGTATAGTTATAATTGTATAAAGTGGAAGATAAATAAATGACTGTATAAAAAAAAACATTAAATTCGCTGCATTTGTTTTATTCTACGCAATATAAAAGAATTCATTCATTTGAAAAAGGTTACAACTTAGCAATATTTTTGTCGATATTTCAGTAAATTTAAGAACTAACTTACCCGACAGTTACCATATTTGCACGACAACGTTTTTTTTCGTAATTCGCTTTCTCATTCATAATTCAACCACCAACTATGAATGAAATTACATAGATCCCTAAACAAAATTTTTAAGACCGTATCACCCAAATTGTAAATAATTCAGTTTCAGTTATCCTCTGAATTAATAAGAAACTAAAGTGATCTGTACTTTTTATAAATTTTTGGTAACAAAAAATAGCATAATCAAAGGAAACTAAGCAAACAAAACAATACCTATTTGGTTTTTTATAGCTTATCTATTTCCTAAAAATGACCACATTCCTTTGAAATATTTCCATTGTTTATTTATACATTTTAGCAAAAATAATAAAAATAAGAAAAACTTTCAAAATCAATTAGAAAGATGCCATGTAAACAGGACAATTCGTATAAGTATTTCAAATAGATAATTCAAGAATTCGAAATATCGTGAAAACATATTTGAAAAGAAATATTTGTTATTTTAGTTACAGTTCATGTTGTTACATTTGATCATTTTCATTTATTACACTTTGCGCCCTTTGTTATTCGTTAACCGATTGTCTAAGCTTCTACATTTCCTGTTTACTCTTAATGATAAGTAAGTTTGACTACCTTTTTCATATTTAGCTCAAAAGGGCTTCAGAAAACTTTAGCATAAAAATGAACCTCTTTCATCTATTGAATTCTATTCTTACTTGTATTTAAATACTTTTTGAGTGCAGTATACAAACTAAGTGCAATCATTTGCATAAGTTTGCTATGATAATTTGGTTCTATACCCACTTCTCTTTATGAAAGCACTAATAACATTGTTGTTGTTTAAATTCACAGTAGGTAATAAGATATTAAGGTGGCTTTCGTTTTTGTGATGTTTACGTAACTCCTGACTCCTTTTTTTGACTTTATGTGGCAAAAGTGTTATCACTCACATCACGTATATAGTGGAATATTATGTTGTTAACTGAAGAGTTCTATAGATTCTGATAACAATGAGTTAACGAACAGAATTGCCGAATTTGTTGTGAGTAGCTGCCAGAAGTAGTTCAAGAGCTGCTAATGCACCCTGAAGCATGCACTGTTTGGCACGATTTGTTGGCAAGATGGTGCTACACTCTGCACGCCACGCTATACTATAAACCTATTGAGAGACTGGAGTTTCGAAAGCAATTAATATCAATTTTTGTAGCAGATCATGCAATATGGCCCAACTAGACTGGTTTTGGCAGGGATACGTCTAGTCTCCCTTGTTCAGGGATAAGCCAAGCACAACTTCAGGTCTAGAAAACAAAATTATAACTGGCATTGCTGAGATACTCAAGCGGTTAAAACTTATCCGGTTACTATGACAACAGAGTGGTATAAAGGTCTGCAACAAAGTTCTTTTTCTTTTGAACTGCTGAGCTACATTCTCTTAGTCGGACTGCCTCTTCTTCTGCTATCTTTTTTTAATTTCTTTTTTAGTATATCTATGTACGTTTGGTTAAATAGTTTACGTTTTTTCAGCAGTGATCAAAAATAAATACTTTTAGCAAGCCGGTGTTTGAGGTGTTCAAGGACTCAGAGCTATACAGTACTATCTAGATAATACACGTTTGTTCATAAGAAATGGAGCTTAGATTTCGTAACGATTTGTGCTTTAAACGTTGCATTTAAATTTCTTCTACTGATTTTAACATGTGGTGGTGAGGCAAGATCATCTGACAATTTTGAACAGTAGTATCACCTCATAACATTACTAAAGACCGGCTATGAATATTTATGCTATGAGGGACTGCTCTAACTAAACCATCTGCAGTACGGAGCCGGCGTTAAACTGTAGGTCCTTTTCAATAAGCTTAAAAATATAATCTCAGCTCTTTGTTTCAGACAAGTTCTCCTTGATCCATTTGGGATTTCACAGGAATTGTGTATGCATGCTTACGTTAAAGTAAAAACAAGCGATCTTATATAGTCGTTTCTTAAATCTCAATGAGTTCAAAAATTAATTTTTTTTAATTTGTTCGATAAATATAAGCAAACATGTATCCAAATCAATATCATTCTTATCTCATGAAATTTGGCCATTTAAGAATTCGGCCATTTTGTTGTAAATGGTTTTTATTTAAACTCTATTTTTAGTATATCCCACATATTTAATTTCAATTTGTCAGCATTATTTTAGAAAAAATGTTGCGATTATTTTTAATTTAATTTACAAAGTTAAACAACGTTTAAATATCATAAGCTTCACCCCATTAAACAATGTCAACAAATTAGTTCCGCTTACACACAAAATCAGCGATACAGAGTGTCAATACGACAGCCCAGAAAACAACACATAAACACCTACAACAAACACATTTACATTTCCACATACACACACGTAAAGAACTACTTCCTGTTGTTGATATGGAGGTAATTTTAAAATCAAATCAAACGTGTCACATGGAAATCAAAACAAACCATAAAACTCAGCAGCAGCATAACCATCTACACTTTTCAATCCATTTTCACTGATACTCCCACTCCAACTCCCATAAAACAGGATATCAATAGGCAATAACGCTAAAATGCAAAAAACGAATGTGACATGTGAAACGACAACACAACCCCACCAGAAATCAACGTAAATACCAGACGTAAATATCGATATGGGAGAAGAAAAGTATCAGTGTAACAAAATCCTTTCAATTGCAACAAATTTAAAGGATAAATAAGGATAAAAATCGAATTTAAATCGTAAACAATGTTTTTTTTTTTTTTTTTTTTTTTTTTGTAAAAATGTAAGGGCAAAAAATACTTCTTCTAACTAAACATTGAAATATTTACATACCCAGGCGAGGAAAAAATAAAATAAAAATTTGTCAAGAGATGACAGAGATGCTGCAGTAAAGAAAAAAAAAATCCCTAAAAAAGGATTTTTTTATTTTGATTTTGTTTTTTGTTTTTTTTTTGCGTTTAAATGTGTTGACAAAACTTTTCTCACTTCGATGCCATTAAAGCGCTCAGCTAAGCAGATTTACTTTTACCGATACAAGAAAATGATTCTAAAGAAATTCACTCTGCGCTGACAGTATTACGAATTCAAAGCATTTTAAGAAAATAATCGAACGAACAGAGCAAACATCAAGGGTTGAAGGATTTTCGAAAAAATAGTAATCGCTCGCTATACAATAAAATTCGATTTCTTTGCATAATCGAATATTTAAATTGTCATTTTTATGGCATTTATATGAGTATTTATTGGTATGAGGATATGTGAAGTAAAAAACACACATAAAATTTGCATACAAGAATGTGTGTGTGCATGTGTGTTTAAAATTATTTTCAATTTTATTACTTATTGTAGGTGGGTGGTCTTTATGGCCACATTTGTATGGATATTTTGGTGGATTGTAGATAAGGTGTGAAAATACATAAAAATACAAACAAATATCAACACACACAACACATTATCATCGTCATCATCAAGAAAATCGTAAAATGCTACGCTTACTCTACACTCACACACGTTTTCAATACTGAAGTATAAAAGGGTTTAAATGGGAGGTGAAATGTGTTGTTTTTTTTTCCCCTTAAAATGTCGTAAATAAGGTAATAAAATAGGAATGTTTGCTATTTGTTATTCGATTTTTAAAACAGTTTGTCTTTAGTGATTTGTAATCAATAGCTAAACTTAAAAATTATTTTTAATTAGTTTTTAACTAAATAATGGAAATATATTTCAAAACATACTTTAAAAATTCCATAAAAGTGCTATAAATTGTATGTTGATCGAAAATTTAGAGATGAACAAGATGCGCATTGGCTACACTATATGTGGAACAAAGATAGCTTCGTGAAGAAACCATTGCAATAAAGTGTTTGGTGGCGTTTCACCATAATAAAACAGAGTTTCTGTGTAATAGGCTGGAATGAGTGTCTGGTTTTTAGCGCTCATGGCAGATACATACTCGTATGTATTGATCACGCAATATGGCGGAATGTGTGCGAACGAAATAAGAGTATTAATTGCGAAAAATTACATATTCTTACGCAGTACCCGTATTTCTCGTAGTACACATCTCTTTGTAGTTGATTGTCCAGCGAATCGCACTATGGGGAGACTCGTATTTTGTTACTGTCCATTTGTGGAACAATCTTCCCGTGAAAGTCTTACCCGCCACCTACGACATGAGTAAATTCAAGTCGAACGTCTATAAAAGCTACTCCCTCTTTCCTCCTTCCCACAACTTATTTGCATAGTACCAGCACAATGCACTGCATCAGCAGGGGCATGGTTGGCAAAAACCTGGGCTTAAAAAAAACGACCCCACGGAGTTTTATTGGATTTTTTGATGGGTTTTTTGGGTTTTATTTCTTCCAAAATTCGCCCAGTTCGACAATAATTTTTGTTTGCACTCGGTGTTCGGATCAGACTACAATTACTTCGTTTGATCCGTGCATTATTAGAGAAACGGCCGGAATATAAAGACAGGCAGACAAATAAAGTTTTCCTTTTTCACGACAACGCTCGGTTCCACGTCACAAAAGTTGCCAAACAATAGCTAGAAATGTCGCACTTTTCGTACTCCCAAAACATTGCTTATTCTGACTATTGGCTTTTTCGACGGACACAATATCTATTGGCATGTCACCGAATAACTTCTTTTAAAGAAATATAAAACCGGCTTCGAAGTGGATCGTCTAAAAATACGAGAAGTTTTTCTAAGACGAAGCTCGGACATTTGTTCAGATGTGTAAAAGTTGTAAGCAATGATTTTATACATTTTTATTTTGTAAATTTTTTAATTCATTATCTCTTTTGAGCTCAAAAAAAAAATCGGTTCGAATTAATTTGTACTCCAAATACGTAAATTTAATTATTTCTGTTGTAAATAAACTCCGAAAACCTTTAAATAAAAATCCCATCCGGGTTTTTTTAAATATAAAATCCTATAAAACCCCGGGTGGGTTTAATTGGGTTACCAGTGGGCTGCCAACCCAGAGTAGGGGTCATCCCCTGAGTGCTTTTATCCAGTGTGCTTTCTGCATTACCCGCTTTTTGGCTTATGTGAACAGATAACGCTGCTTTAATTGTTGTTATTCTCTGTTATGAATGGAAGGCGCACACCCACTTATCCAGTTATTGGCTAATGATGTGTATTGTTCACGACTTTGCATGAACCTTAATTATGAGCTTCTACTATTACCATTCTCAAGATATACAAAAATCAATAATTACTTGTATGGGAGGTATCACGCCTACCTGTCCAATTCCACCCGCTTTTTGACTAACGATTTGTATTGGTCATGAAGCTATTTGAACCAAATAAAGAGACTTTAGATTTAACCTTTTTTAGGATATAGAAAAATCAATATTTAGTTTACATGTTAAAATCCAACGCCCTCTTTTCCAATTCCATAAAGTTTTTGACTAATAATTTGTATTGACTTTGAAGTCATTCAGACCAAATTTAGAAGCTTTTGCTTTAACCGTTCTCAAGGTATACAGAAATCAATATTTAGTTTCTATGGAAGGTACTACGTCCAATTGTCCGATTTCACTCACTTTTTTTCTGATGATTTATATTGATTATTAATTCCATCAAACCCGATTAAGTCCAATCCCGCCCACTTTTTGACTGACGTTTTGCCTTAACTATGAATCAATTTGAGCCAAATTAAGAGAATCTTTCGGTTACTATTATGAAGGTACAGACAAATAAAAATACATTTTGTATGGGCGTGGCACCGCCCAGTATGAATTTTTGAAATATAGCCCATAGTTCTTTTTTGAGACATACAGAGATATATCAGTAGAAATCCCAAGAACAGCGGTTCGGCCGTTTAGCTATCCATAAGGCACAAACAAACACATTTTAATTTTTATATCGGGTGGTCCATCTATCGGTTTCTATTTGAACCAGCGGTTATTTCGAATTTGACAATACTTATGTCATTCTAATCTGTTACAAAATTCAGTATATTATCTCCACTGAACGAAATGAATCGATTTACGCTTGAGAAATATTGAGATTTATTGGAAATTTATTTCCAAAACAAAGACAATTATTGGTCGGAAATAAAATTAAAAAAAAAATTGCAAAAATCGAAAAGACGATTTTTTAAAGCTCATTTTTATCTTGGTGGGTAGGTTAATAAGCGAAATTACCGTATTTGGGGCTCAGAAACCCCGAACGTGGTCTTAGGAAGCCAATGCACCAATTACCAGTGACTGTTTGATGCGGCTTGCGGAACGCAGGCATCTTTGGCCCATATTTCATATTTCACAACCATTACAGTCAACGGAGACACCTATCGCACCATGATAACGATTTTTTGTCGCCGCTCTTCATGGTATTGATGTAAACGATGTTTGGTTTCAACAGTATAGTGCACTTTGCCACACTCTCATGGCCGTTTAATTAACCGAAATGGTGATGCCAGTTGGCCACCAAGAAGCTGCGACTTGACACCGTTGGACTATTTTCTGAGGGCGTCGTTAAAGACAAGTGTTATGACGACTAACCAGAATCAATTAAGTATTTGAAGGCCAACATTCGAGATGCCATTGCCGAGATACGACCCCATACACTCGAAAAAGTTCTCGAAAATCGGTCCGATTGAATGGGGTACTATGAGTCCAAACGAGGCAGCCATACGAATGAAATAATATTTCATATCTAACCGGAACAATCGTACTTCACAACAAACAAATAAATTTGGCAAAATTTTAAACCGTTTTTGTTTTATTGCATTTTTAAATTTAAGCTTTTAAATGGCCCACCCTATACTACCAAACTTACTTGCACTGTCTATAAAACCTGATGTTGGTCCTGGCCTGCTTAGTAGGTTACTTCCAGACAGTTTGAACTTTTGCATGCCTCTTGTTAATAATACCAAGGGTTTTCGCATTCTCTTCTACTTAGTCTATTCATTGGAGTCCCAGTCTTTCCTTTCTGCGCTTTCGGGAATATTTGTCACCTAAAGTACCTCTTGCCTGAGCGTTCATTTTCATATGACATGTTTCAGCCTGCGCAACCAGGACTCTCGAATACACCTAACTCTGCTTCATCCACTTTCGCAAGTACCCGTGTTTCGACTCCATATAGAAGCACAGGAATACAAGTGCGTTATACAACTTGGTTTTGGTCTTTCGAGAGAGGGCTCTGTTCTTCAGCTGTTTACCAAACTAGCATCTATTTATCAGGACGATCCTTCCATTTATCTCAGTGCTAACATCGTTCTTTTGGTTAATAGTGTATCATATATATACATATACGGTGGGGAGCAAAACCAAATGGATGTTTAAATGTAGAATAGAAAAGTTCCTATAAAAATTTAAATACTCATTCAAATGAAACAACACTTCATACATTTATTCGTTGTAAATTCCTTAAAAAAACATTGAAAAAAGTATGATATTCCAATACTGGATGAGGGAAAGCCAATCATACTAAAAAGAATCCGCATGCACTTAGTTTTGCACTTTTCACTTAAATCGATAGGAACTTATATTGTTAGCACTCTTCCTAGATCTCTTTATTTTACGGGGCGTTTTTAAATAATCTAGATATACTCTCTAAATATTACCAGAAAAAGTGATATAAATCTGGTTTAATTCGTATTATGTTCGTTACCATAACTTCAACATCTTTCTCGAAGCGAAATTAGTTGTTTTCAGGCGTTTTTTCTACTTTATATTTGCGAATGGGTCAATAACGTCACTGCCTATTTTAACCAAAGATTTCGTGTCTTTCAATATTCACATCAAATTTAAAAATTCTGTTCGTTGACTTACCCATTGAGCCAAACATGTCTTTTTTTTAGATGTGGTTTTCTGGAGGTAAGCTTCTTTACTAAACATTCGCAAAAACAATTAAATTTTTCTTTATCATGTTCTCTGCTGGTGCTTGAACCTGATTCGTTTGTGTTGTTATGCATGCGCTGTGATCACTTCACCACGCCCCCAAAATACTACTAATCTACGCATATGCCATACAAATGTCAAGTCTGTTATGGTTTACGGTTGCAAAACTTGAAAACTCACAAGCACAGTCGACGCATGTTTAAAGACCTTACGAGAAAATGTCTGAACTTATGAACATATAGTGGCAAAATCCCATACGCAACGTTGATCTACTGAACTCTGCAAATCAAATCTTTGCTCATATGGAGGAGCATATGTCAAGGCCACACACATCGAAGGCTACGCCGGCTAGCTAGTTGGTGTACTTGCTACAACGTGAAGAAGTTTAATTGATGTGGAGCTGCAAACTGCAAACTATTCATAGAATGACTTTAGACATCTTGCAATAAAGTCCGGTAGAGAAGGATGGTTCATTCTTTACGATCAACTGGGAGTCAAAGATAACAGAAGAAGAAGAAGAAGATCTTCAAATAGAAAAACATTCAACGGCATATATTATTTGTCATTTGATAGCTCTGAAGTATTTTTAATTATTGTTTTTCTGGAAGCCCTTTCATTAGTACGTTAGCGTTGAACAGTTTAAAAGCCAAGTTAATTTTGGATTTTTTTCGCGTCACCTTTAATTCTCTTCATACATCAATTTAATATTTTAAAGTGTAAAAAACCACGTTTAAATTTAATTTTATTTGTTGATATTTTTTGTGGTGTTTCTTTCTATTCAACAATAAAATAAATAACCAACAACTACAACAAACATATTTCAAATGCAAATAGCTGTCGTTGAAGACAAAGCAAAAAAAAGATGAGAAGTACTTGTACACTGACCATAAACTATTTGTAAAACTTAAAACAAACAAAAAAAAAACAAAATATTTTTTAACTTTTGTTTTTATTTTTATTTTTATTTTTGTTGCATTTTTTTATTATTATTGTTGTAAATTTTTTTAGTGTCATAGTTTTGAATTGCACATCAATTACAGTTTATTGTTGCAGTTGTTAACACGTACTAATGTATGGCGGGGCATAAAAGTTTCAAAATAGTTGTCGAAAAAAAAATTAGATGCCGATTTACATACACACAAACACACACACACACATACAACCATTTAATGTAAAAATATTGAAGTTATAAACGTAAAAATTCTCTTGTTAGAGTTGGCAGGATAGATGGCTGCAACATTTTTTTTTATTTTATTTTATTTTATTTTTTTTTTTTTTTTTGAGACAAATGTTAACGGTTTTATGTCACATTTGACACCTATTCAGACTCAAACGAAAAAAGTACATACGAACGAAATAGAAAAAAAAAGCTTAACGACTATTCTATTCTAAAAGAAGTTTTGAAATAGTTTTTGTTTTTCTGAACGCGTTTACGCTAAAACTATAAATTTTATTTTGTCAAGGCCATAAAAATATACGTTAAAGTTGGCAAACAAAATCCACCAAAAAAAAAAAAAAAAAAAATTTCCTCTGAATGATGTAGCAAAAAACGCATCATAAAAAACTTAAACTAGATTTCATTTTTATATATGTATGTATGTACGAGTAGGCCCATAAATTTATGTAAATTTAAAGGTATTTTATAGCCTGTAACTCGTAATATACGTTTACATTGAAAATAACTTTTGTATGAGCCATTATTTAATGTTTGTTTTCTATTTTCCTTCACTGCAAAGCATCATTTGCAATTCATTTTCTTCTTCTTTTTTTTTTTTTTTTTTTGTTACTGCATCACTTATTTGTATATTTTTTTCACTCTCGACTGCAGTTAAAATTCCACATGAATTCATTCATTCAATACCAGCGCAATGCCGCCACTCACCTGTGAAAAGCCACCAATTTGTTGCCATTGACTTAACGCGTCAGGCTTCGATGGTAAAAATTTATTTGTATTTTTACTCCATCTCCTCCTGCTCTACCTTTATCACAAAGTCGAAAATGGCTTTTCATTTTTTACATTTCGATTGTTGGTTGCTGGTATTTTGTCAATGGTTTGGAAATGATTTATTAAACGGAAACAATGTGGTCGGCATATTTAAATTTATGTTGTGAATGTCTATTATTAACTTTTCATATTCATTTTCATATTCGTTCTTCTTTTGTAGGTGTATGAGAACGAGTATTTGCATATTTGTATGTAAGAATTTTATACAGATTTTAACAGAAATATTTCATTTTTTTTTTGCGAATATTATAAAAGAACAATAGGTAGTAAATATGGGCATATTTTCATTAAAAAACAAGTTCTAGGTCAATAATATTTAAATGAATAGAAATATTTGTTCCTGAAAAATTTATTATTAAAATTGCAAAAAACATTACTTCATGAATCATAAGGTTTGTCTAATAGTGTTTTAGGCAGATAAAAACAGCGTTCTACCAAGATCTACACTCTCCAAACTTGGAAATTAGTTAAGTTGTTCAACTCTATATAGATCACATTAGTAAAGTATGGTTTACACTGTACTAGACGACAATATTAACAAACCAAGCTTCCTCTTCATAAAACTCATTCACGATGCTGAACTCATTTATAAATATGTATAGTTTTTATATGTTTTTATATTCTTTAGTTCCAATATACTCTTCGTTTAAGTATTTTTCTAAATTTAATACTTTTTTTATACTGTATGTGACAACCTTGAACGTCGCACAAATAACGTGAAAAGCATGGTAGATCAAAAATGATATGCACACTTGATCAACAATAAATTTTTCTTATTTTCTGAAAATAATCATATTTTTTATATATTAGACCAGCACCCAGGGGATGGCTCCTACAGGAGGACAGACGGAGTAGTGTTTATGGACGTTAGAATTACATTTACTCATATCGTAAGTGGCAGGAAATACTTTCGCTGGAAGATTATTCCACAACCGAAGAGTGCTACCAAAGAACGAATTCTCCCTATAATGCGATGTGCGATTTACTGGACAATCAACTACAAAGGGATGCGCTCTACGAGAAATACGATTACTACGTAAAAATATATGATTTTTAGGAATTAATTTCTTAATTTCGTTAGAACACCGTTATAGTACCGATAGAACAATGGAACAGACGCCACATTGCGACGGTGCTCCAATGAATCGATAGAGTTGGCTACCCTACCGACATTGATGAGCATCTTCGCCCTTTCCTGTACGCGGTCGAGAACCTCCAAAATAGACTTTGAAGCACCGGCCCATACATGAGAGTTGTATTCCAATTTGGGTCGGATAAAGGTCTTGGAAATATTAAGGAGATCAGATGGAGTGAAGTAATTCTTACACCGTCTCATAAAACCAAGGCACTTGAATGCTTCTTTTGACACTTGAAATATGTGATCATTCCAACGAACGTCACAGTGAATTCTCATGCCCAGAACATCAAGAGCATCTGGTTCCTCAATATCCACATTACACATTGACACAGATGACAGCACACCACCATGTCTATGTGTTAAAAAACAACATTGAGTCTTATGTGCATTAAAATCGAACCTGTTCGCACGACCCCACTCGGAGACCTTCACCAAGTCACTAGTGAGTGTGACGTTATATTCATCCTTCTTACCCCAACCTCCAAAAGGCTCGGTCTACGATCAAAAGAATATGAGTGACAAATGTTGCTGTCATCCGCAAAGAGTAGATAGGATTAGAAGTGAGAAGAAGAAAGTCGTTAAGAAATATTAGAAAAAGAGTAGGAGAAAGAACAGAGCTTTGCGGTACCCCTGAGTCTACCCTGAACTTGTCGGATGAGACCCCATCTATTACCACTCTTATAGAGGGATCTCTGAGAAAACTCGATATAAATCGAGTGAAGTGACTACCGACACCAAAAGCATTAAGTTTCGAAATGAGAGCCTCGTGCCGAACTCTATCAAACGCCTTTGAAATATCCAGAGCCACAACCATACTCTCGCCAAAGCCATGAATGGACTTCTTCCACTTCTCCGAGAGCAACGCCAGCAGGTCACCAGTAGAACGACCCTTTCGGAAACCGTACTGACGATCGCTAAGTAAATCGTTGGACTCCAGATATCCCACAAGGTGGTGATTAATCATACTCTCCATAACCTTGGAGAGTGCAGAACAAACTGCTATTGGACGGTAGTTCTGATGGTTACTAGCCTCGCCCTTTTTGGAGATTGGCGTTACATTTGCAAGCTTCCACCAAGATGGACAAATACCGGCGCGATATGACATACTGAAGAGGTGAGCTAGTGGACGTGCAAGCGTCGAAGAGCACTGCTTCAGGACTAGTGCTGGTATGCCATCTGGCCCAGAAGACTTGTTAACGTTGAGATTTGCCTTTTAACGAATGACCAAATGTTTTTACTTCCCCGCGGAAAAGTACGAACTTTAGCACGAAGGCGCTGCTCGTATAAAGCCTTTTCGCTTCTAAGTACTGCGGCACATAAAGATCTCGTTTGTTTGCGAAGCAAATCAGTATGGGCACATTTGTTATTGCACCAATTCCTGAACGCTTCCTTTCTGGATCTGACTGCCAGTTTACACGTCAGATTAAACCAAGATTTTTTTCTAGGTTTAATCGAAAGCTTTTTGAATGGGATGAAAATATCCATCCCTAACCTTATTATATTCATTACCATTTCTGCCATGACATCGACGTTTGAGTCAAGAAAACAAAGTTTCCAATTAAAATGCCCAAAAAAATCGTTCAACTCAGACCAAGGAGCATCCTCGTAGGTAAAAATAGAGCGTTCCGTAGCCATGGGTGGAACGTCGCGAAGAGCGGTGGACGAGTATGAGGCAGAAACTGTGCAATGATCCGAATTTCCGAGAGGTGCAAGAACCTCAACTACATACTTTTCAGGGTGTGTAGTGAGGAAAAGGTCGAGGGTATTGTTCTGGTGTCCATCTACACACGATATATGTGTAGGCTCATTCACTCAAATATGGAGAATGATGAACAACTAGACTCATTGAAAGGCACTACAAACGCCAGCTCCGAACGGCAGATGTTATAGTTAGTAAATAGTCAAAACCAGCCGCTAGCAATGTTGTGAAGTGATACCACTGTTAATTTTTAACAGATGGTGTGGCCTGTAATTGAACTAAAAACTTTCTGGTTAGTAGGCGCATGTCTTACCTAACATACCACAGTGGCACACACTATTAAATACATGATGCATGCGTTTATGTTTCTACACATGTCCTCCGATGTGTGGAAATGTTTGGAAATATATGGTCTAGATATATTGATCGTCGTTAAATACTAAGCTGAAATAGCTCATCGATACCAGAAATTATCAACCACATTAAACTTGATTCTATACCAAGCAGTCTGTAGGCGCTGGCAATCACTGGATAAATTATTAGGACGTTGCTATGCCGAGAAAGGAATTCCCGTTAAGGACCTAAAAAGGCCGAACGTTGTTCTAGCATACTTACTTGCTAGACACTACGACATGGGACAAAAATTTATCAATTTTATTTGCTAATGCAACTTGAATTGTGAAGAATATTATTTTAATAACATAACCGGTTAACCAGTTATTTGATAAATTTATAACCGAAAGGCGGTTTTTTTAATTTTTTGTATTCGAAAACCGGTTTTTGAAAAAAGTCGAATAATCGATCTCCCTAGTGAATACGAACAGAGATAAAATGCATCCCAGTTTGACTGCAGTAGACTGACTGACTATATAGTATTTGATTATGTGACATCCCGATTTTATCTAAAGAAAAATTACACGATTTATCGGCTTGCCTGATAATAAAAGCTGTTTTATAAATCTGTTTTACGCGATACGTAACTATTTTAGAACGTAACTACCACATTGTAAAGGGTGTCGTCTTTCAGTTCCAATTTATTTTGCATACATGTTTGCGATATACAGTGTGTCCGCCGGAAAGGTATACTAATTTGTTTGTCTATAATTTCTGATTATATGAAAGAGAATGGGTCTTATATTGATAAATATATGGAATACAATATCAGATAAATGCCCGCCTCTGCTAGTTCACAAATTCAAGTCGTTTTGAGCACATTTTTCATTGTATTCTCACACATTTCACGCGGTATTTCATTAATTTAATCACGAATATTTTGCTCGAGCTGCTCCAGCGTTTTTGGTTTGTTTGCATAAAACTTGCTTTTTAGATATCCCCACGACCGCGACGGCGGAGGCCAATCAAAATCACCATTCCTTGAAATAATTTGTTGTGGAAAAAGTCTCACAGTAATTCCATTGTAAACCCGGCTGTATGCGATGTGGCACCATCTTAGTCAAGCCCAAAGCATGCAGTTGTGGCATTAAAAAGTTTTCATTCATATCACGATATCGCTCCCCACTGACAGTTACTG
Organism: Wohlfahrtia magnifica; assembly: GCA_023159175.1. Classification (NCBI taxonomy): domain Eukaryota; kingdom Metazoa; phylum Arthropoda; class Insecta; order Diptera; family Sarcophagidae; genus Wohlfahrtia; species Wohlfahrtia magnifica. The sequence continues at coordinate 2,893,722 of JAKWBJ010000538.1, forward strand.
TTACGCCGTTTTTCTGAACAAATTGCACACCAGACTATCACTTTTAATGGATGCAAAGGTGACTGATAAATAATTTGAGGGTTTTCTATTGCCCAGAACCGACTATTCTGTTTATTCATATAACCATTCAAATGAAATTGTGCCTCGTCACTCATTATTATTTTTTTCATGAAAATCGGGATTGTCATGGGCGAGCTGTTTTAAGGTTTAAAACACGTTGGTTTACTGAATTTTTTTCCATAATAAATTTTGCCACGTCTCTACTTCACGACGGCCAAATATGAAGTGTCAAGACTAATGTTTACCAAAACGACGGACACCCTGTATTAAAACTTAACAAACAATCTTTAAATTCAAATGATAAATAAGTACATTTTTCAGTACTATAATCGATTTTCTAGGTACATATGTAAATTTTGCCGACTTGCTAGTGTTAAAAGTTTTCTTTTTTTTCAGCAAGATAATCGACTTTAATTTTCCTAACAATTACACAATAAAATTAATGCAAATATTCTATTACCAAACATTTTTCTCCTTCCCTGATATGTGTTTCTCACATTTAAACAGATTAAACGAATATTTTATTTGTCACTTATTTGTTCTGTTAATTTGCAAATAAATTTCGCGCTTTCACTTTCGATACATCACGTGTTTAATAATCCAATAATTTAGAAGCAATTGTGTAACAGGAAAGGCACGTAAAATTTAATTTACTTGGAGCACTTGTCACAAATTTGTTAAATTGACAAATACAATTGAAATGAAATGAATAATCTACTAAAGCTACATACAAACATACATATGAGTGGGCATGGGGAAAAGGAAATGGATTGTATTTTACAACCTGTTGACAGCTATTTAATAAAGAAATGAAGAAAGAAAGAAAGAAAAAGAATTCATTTAATGAAATGAATGAAAATAAAAGTGAATTTGCTGCTGGTGGTGGTGACAATGAAATTACAATCGAAATGTTTTTTTTGTTTTTTTTGTTTTTTTTTTTGAAAGAACAAAGGCTTTAATCTTAAAGCATAAATTAAAAGGAATTTAAGTCTAACCCAGCTGTGTGATAATTTCAACGCTTTTACTCCGTAAAATAAATGAAAAAACTTTTCCAACAAAAGTGTCCTTTATTTTTTCATGAATTTTTTTTCAATACTGTCCCCGCAAAATTCATAAAATTTATGAACAAATAGTCGAAAAAAATCACCTTTATTTTTCAATATCAGTATAGCCAACAGCTACAAACTTATTAATTCTACTCCTACACATAATCATTATTATCCATCATCAGCAACATCATCATTATCATGATAACGATTATCGTTTACTAAAACATCTGCTTTGAAATAAGTGAAATATAAAAACTCATATAAAAACTTTTTTCTGTTCAAAAAAAAAAAAAAAAAAAATCCATTTCTATTCACATATTGAATGCAGATAATATTGAATAGAGAGAACAATTTTCCACAAAAAAAAGGCAAAGAAAAGAAAAAGTACTAACCAGGCTGCAGAGAAAGGCAGGCAAAAAAAAGTCGTAGATTTTTAGCAATGGTCAGCAAAATGACGCCTGACTTCCGGTCGAAAAGTAGAAAGAAAAACTTTCACATATTAGCACAACATATGTTACACATATTGCTTGCACACACTATGAGTGTGTGTATAACACACGTATACTCGATGTTGCATGTAGAACGTATGAAAACTCCTACAAAAGTGTGTTCAAATACTTGTACTTTTACTTTATACATCATATTCGTACTTTTTCTTTTTTTTGAATTTTTTAACGAACTCAAACTTTAACTTTTTGACACAAAAGTCACACAGTGTTACGAATTGTGTTTCAATTAGTAAGAAACCAATGGATGCGAAACTGAGCTTATCTGGAATATATTGTTACGAAGATGAAAATGCCTGAAAGGAAAATACCCCACATCAGCACCTTTAAGACTGTATTGTGAAATTTTGTCATATTTGATATTAATGTGTCACCCTGCCAATGTCGTACTAATTTGAGTATTTGGCAGCAATGCCAATTCGACCATCTTTCTGTGTTAAATTTAAATTAACGGAAGTAACTCGAATGTTGTTGCAAGAACAAGAACATTCGGAAAAAATTTAAATTGTATATAAAAGATGGTGCGTTATGCATAAGAATAGTTATGGTTTTACTGTCATAAAATAACGTCGTAAATATCAAGTGCAAGTTAATAAGTCGCGGTATCAAGATAAACTCTATAAAGATAAAGTGAGGAAATAAAAACTGTAAAACAACAACAAAGTGGTGTTTATTTTATTTTTGGCGCAATTAAAAAGAACTCAAACGTTATAAAAAGCCTTAAACGTAACAATGTTAAGCCATCTATCAGAAGTGCCTGCAGTTATCATAGCCAACAATTGATCCGCTTAAATGGAAAATAACTCGAAAAACAGCTAGAACATGCATCAAAGAAATGAATCGAATCGAATCTTTACGAAAATGTTTACCTGACAAAAAATGCAAAAATATTGAAGGAAAGAGTCACTAAGGAGGCGGTTTCACTTTACTGTAGCAAGGGAGCAGTTGGCAAGCACTGCTATGGAGTCATTGAATATTAGAGTTTGTTGGAAATGGGTTATGTGCTGAAGAATTTGAAAAAGTTCAACGATTAGTACTGCTTGGCGTCTTCGTGGTCCCTCAATGTGTTCTTCAATTATAAGCCGCATGATTTTTTTTTTCTCCGCCACTCTTCTAGGGAGCACTTTGGCTTTCCACAAAGCATCTATTGCTTTGTTTCAGTTTCTTTAATCAATTTGATATTTTAAGCTAAGTAGATGACTAATCGGCTGTAGCTTCCTCCATATATATTTTCTCTGTGTGTTGTGAAGATCCTTGCTAATTAGTGGTGATCTTGACTTTAACATTGTAATTTTTTCCAGAAGGTGGCGTGTTTTCCTGATCATTCTTCTGATGTTTGTAATTATCGCCAGAGGTATGGAAGATGGGTTAGGGGGTCTTTTTCCTTTATTTTTTTTAGATGGAGTTATCTGGAGGAAAGTTGAAGCCTTTTTTATTATTAAACATTCGAAACCACAATTATTTTTTTTTCGTCATGTCCTCCGCTGTGGCTTGAACCTGGGTCGTTTGTTTTGTTATGCCTGCGCTCTAACCACTACACGACGCCACCCCCTAGTCGCATGATATTATGGCGTAATTTATTTTATTTTTTTGATACGGAAGAGGTATGGAATCTTCATAAGATGCTTACTGACCGTACTGTAGAGCATGCGCGATTTATATGTACTAAAATACACCCCCTAAGCACCTCCAGACCTCATAGAACTGCTTTTCGGTATTACTTCATGAAGACGGTGAACCTTTTATGGCTATATATCGCCGTTTTGTTCACTATTGCAACCGTTACTCTCGGCAGATTTTCCATATACTTCGTCACAACGCAGTATTTGATCTAATCTGCCGATAAATTGATTCATCGTATACAAATTTTCTGTGGGTTTAAGCATAATATCGACGATATTCTCCGCGTGAATACTTTCACGCAAGCATATATGGACATGGCAGCAGCTCCAGACAAAACGTAAGTAGTGGAATACAACGTGTTCCGCGCTCTCGTTTTCAGCTAGACAGACCAAACACCTTGAAGGGTCGTCGTGCCCATATAGTTAAAATATTTTTATAGACCCCATGGGAATTGGTTAAGATTATAGTTTACATCGCCATGTTTTATCCGTATCCATTTTTCTATCTGCGCAACTAACCTGAGTGAGTCTTCCTACGTTGCCAGCTTAATATGGATTAATTCCTTTCCCTTAGGCTTAATCAGACGGCTTAAACTTGGTTCTGGAGTGTGTGATCCACACTTTCCACGGCACCATATGGCATGCACTAGAACTTAAAAGAACTACTATATGACAGGCATTACACAGACGATATTTATGTTCTCAATCAGCGTTTTGAGGATATCCGAAACGAACTTCACGCCTTGTCCGGTAACTCCGGAAAAATTCATATTGAAAATCAATGTGAAATAGACAAAATGAATCCTTATCGGACCTAGTAGCACCTCATCACTCATATTTGAAGGGCAGATAATCCAGAATGTGTAGACTTTTGTTCATATCTGTGCCTGGATTGCATTTCATTTTTTGCGCTGGTTATAGCGTGGAAACATTATCTTTACCATTGCAAAATTGAAAATCTTTAACAGTAGCGTCAAATCTATAATTCTGTATGGAGCTCTGCTCATAGTAATTTGTAGTTTTCGAAGGACCTACAAACGCCGGCTCCGAACGGCAAATGCTATATAGGTTGGGCAATTAAAAAGTTTAAATTTAAAAATGCAATAAAACAAAAACGGTTCGAAGTTTTGCAAAATTAGTTTTTTTGTTGTGAAGTACAATTGCTTCGGTTAGATATGAAACTTCATATCATTCATACGGCTGCCATGGCTGGCCTCACAGTACCTTATTCAATCCTCAATTGTCTCTGGTCTGTCGGCATAACACTAGTCTTTAACGGCGACCCACATAAAATAATCCAACGGTGTCAAATAGCAGCTTCTTGGGGGCCAACTGACATAAGCATTTCGGCTAATCAAACGGCCATCAAACATTTAAAGCAATAAAACGATTATGGCATGAGATGTATAGCAAGTTGCACTATTCTGTTGAAACCAAACATCGTTTACATCCATACCATGAAAACCGGGCACAAAAAATCGGTTATCATGGTGCGACAGGTATCTTTACCCACCAAGATGAATGATTTTCATCCGAAAAGATTACTTTTTTTTCAATTTCCGACCAATTGTCTTTGTTTTGTAAATAAAGTCGAGATAATATACTGAATGAATAAGTATTGCCAGATTCGAAATAACCGCTGAATCAAATTTAAACTTTTAAATTGCCCACCCTATAGTTAGTTAAGTTTTTCAAGCGTAAATACTCATAACTATACCGCTGTTAAAAATTGTTAAGTGGTGTGGCCTTTATGCATTTATGTTTCGACACATGTCCTCTGAACTGTGAAAATATTTGAAAATTGCCGGAAAGGATAAGTCTAGATGTATTGAGTGTCCTTAAATTGAGTCCTTACATATTTATGAGATTGACGTTATTGTGCAGCAAGGAAAACTTGATTCTCTATCAAGTAGTCTGTAGGCGCAAGTAGGCAAGTAGAACTCTTACAAAATACGCTGTAAAAGTGAACCACTGGATGAAACATTAGGTCGTTGCGGTGACGAGGAAAAAATGTTCGTTAAGGCCATAAAAAGCATTCTTACTCATTACAACTACAGCAGGGGACAAGAATTTATCAATTTTATTTACTAATGCAACTAGAATTGAGAAGAATCTTATTTTAATAACAGAATCGGTTAACCGGTTATTTCATAAATCTATAACCGAAAACCGGTTTTTTAAAAATGCAATTTTTCCAATTATTCGGAATATTCTTAGCCAGTTATTAACCCAAATTGTTTAAAATGGATTCATTTGAATAAATTTATTAAATGGGTTTGAGTTTCTTATGCACATTACAGATACTCGTATATCTAATAATTTAATTTTTATCTGTATTCGAAACAAATTCTGTTCCCATTGTCTTTCATATTGCTCTACTGTGTCTTAAAAAAAACACTTTACACTTTTAAGGTACATGATAAGTGAGTGTAAAAAAGAGAAATAAAACTTTTTTTTTTTTGTTAAAGACAATGTCTAACACGGATGTTGTCGATATATTCAACTAATGGTTTAGTTGACCAACGAAAAAAAATAAATAAAAAAAATCGACCAAACGAAACCATTGCGAAAAAATAAAACTAAAATGGTAAGAGAAAAGTACTTTGTTATTAGAAAAAGTATAAAGGCAGGAATATGTATGTAAGTTGACTAAGTGTAATACTCTACATTTTGACACTATAATCATACAATCATACACATCCTCTTACTATAATATTAACATTTAATCTCTATCTTACTGTGTATGAAAATGAAAAACCAGTATGAGTATGCTAGCGAGTATGTCTTTTGTTTTACTTACAAGAGCAGCAGCAACAAACAGCCAGCGAGCAGTACAAACTTTATTGCAATTTTCTACTTATTTTTTCTCTCTCACCCATATTTACAACTTTTGTCTACTACTTATTGAATGTGAATAGTCATTTTACTTGTTCAGCATTCAATAATATGATACACGAAATATGTACGTATTTTACACAGAGCAACAAAAATATATTACTTATCAGTATACGTGGTTTTTGCGCCAGATTTGTCTGCGATTATGTATTTCAATTCTATGGCTCCATATTAAACGTATAGAGTCAAAGAACAAGTTCTGAGTTATTGTTAATTAAATAAAATCTATTACTTTTTCATATTTTTTACTCTTTGGATAAATTATAGTTAAAATTGGTTCATAACTCTGAAATCCTTTTTAAAAATCATACTATCGAACCTTGGTGGGCTATTTACGTCCAGATTTAATGACCTACTGGAATATCTCACAGCTACAAGCTGGATTTAATACCATTGTATATGTAAAGATGGTGTATTCCTCTCAAAATGTAATATCGTGCTATCCATCTAATGGTTTCAAAACTGGCGATCTGGTAAGGCTGTCAGCTGTCAAATATCTGTCATCTGATGAGTCATTTGTTTAGTGAAAAGTTTCCTATTTACGCTTATAAAGCGTTAAGCAACAAAAGTGGTGATTCAAACGTGTGTATTGCTTTTTGATTTTTCGAAAACAAACTTCTGGGAAAACCCAGAAGTAATTGTGGAAAAGGCATTATACATCCGGAAAAAGTGACTGTTTGGGGCGCATTAGGGTCTGGAAGAGTCATTACAGTACATTACATTACAGTCAATTCAGAGCGCGATACCTATATAATAAATCACTTGTTTTTGCTTGAAATTACAGAATATCAACTGTATTTGGTTTCAACAAGACGATGTCACGATCCACATAGCAGTACCTATTTTGGCTTTGTTGTTTGAGAAATCTTCCAACATAATACGATTTTATGTTGTTGATTTCTTTCCTTTTTGTGATGCTATGTCAAAGACTATGTCCCTAACATTGAAGCATTTGAAACAGGGTTGGCAATGCACTGGTAACCTAATTGAACCCAAACGGGTTTTATTGGGTATTATATTTAAAAACACCCGAGTGGGTTGTTTTGTATTCAAAGGTTTTCGTGGTTTATTTACAACAAAAATAAGTGTGCTTTGCGTATTGGAACTACAAATTTATTTGTTTCATTTTTGAGCTCAAAAAAAAAATAAAGAAATAATACATTTACAGCATTACTGCTTACATCTTTTCCCCTGCTCTAAGTGAATTTCCAAATCCTGTCTCCGAAAAACTTCCTCTTTTGAGGCGCTCCAACTTTGAAGCCGATTTTGTATTTTTTCAAAGGAAGTGATTCGGTGACATGCTAAAAGATAAACTCATATCTCTCTATATGGCCTAGAAAGTTTCTGAAAATGTAGGCCGTAAATCGAAATGCCTTTCATCGAGATGAATATGTGTTGCGTTTGTTCCATTGCACTTTTAGTTAAAAAACGTGGAACGAAGTAATTTGCGATATGTGAGAAATGTCTGAGAATACGGCGGATGCAGCTTTTTATCGCTTCTAATATTTGCTTTCAACTTTTGCGGTGTTGTCATGCAAAAGAATAAATTTATCATGTCTGCCTTATATTCCGGCCGTTTTCCTCATAAAGCATGATTCAAATGAAGTAATTGCGGTCTGCTCCGATCACTGAGTTATAGCAGCTCATCGTACACAATGCCGCCTTGATCCCACCAAGAGTGCAAAATTGCACTATAAATACTAAAACAACGTGATTGTATGTATAAACAAACAAAATTATTGTCGACTTGAACAAAATTTGGAAGCAGTCATAAAACCCAATAAAACCCGGTGCTTTGCTTTTTTTTTAAAAACCCGGGTTTTTGCCAACCCTGATTTGAAAAGTAATATTCTTGAAGTTATTGCAGAGATACCGTCAGAAATGTGTCAATAACTGGTCGAGAATTACCTCAAAGGAATCTGTTGCAATCAATCTACAGTCGGTCATTCAAATGACACTGTATTTCGTACAAAATTACAAGGTTTAGGTGTTAAAATGAAATACAAGCTTAATAAAAATCATATCTTTATGTGTATTTTATTTAACCAGTCTTTTAAAACCGAAAAATTGACAACCCTGTACAACCAATTAAAAACTAAAGTAATTCATACTCTAGGAAACAATACCTTTATGTATTATGCCATATCACATCTGTTGTAGTATTGATAGAACAGTAAGAGACATACCACACTGCGACAATGATGTTATGATAGGGGTGATTACTTTGCCGGCAATGCACTTTCACATTTTCCTGTAAAAAGCTCTAAATTAGGCTTTAAAGCTTTAGCCCATGCATATGAGTTGTATTTTATTTTAGGTCGCATAAAAAGTGTTGTAAATATTAGGATCATACTTTTTTAAAAGTGAAAGCCATGTATATTTTATAACAAAACGTGTGACAACCCATCGGAAAACTGGACTTCTGGCAACGTTAACTGTAACTGTACTTTCGGCGCTCGAAAAATATAATCGTTTTAAGAAATATCGCCACGGCATCACCCTCATTCTCTCATCTTTGCGGCCATATGGTTTCCACCAGCTTAATTGTGAGTATGTTATAAGGGATGCCAGATTCTGGAGATTCCGTTATGGACGTCTGAACCAAAAGCTTCAAATCAATTTTACATCCACTTAAAGAAATTCATTATTAAATGTCTATATATAAGAAAGAAATTTCTTTCATACTTTTAGAGTAAAAAGAGTACGTGTTCTTTTTAAAAAAGCATGTCTGGCATCCCTATGTTATTCAAATGTTGCTTTTTCAGCACTATTTCCAAAAGTACGCTATGCTTCAAATAAATATGAATAACAACTGCTTTCATCTGTGAAAGACTAGATAGAAGCAAGCAATGGAACATCGTTAAATTTCGATATATAGGGTGGGCCATTTAAAAGTCTAAATTTGAAAATGCAATAATTCAAAAACGGTTTGAAATTTTACCAAATTTATTTTTTTCGTTGTGAATTACAATTGTTCCGGTTAGAAATGAAATATTAGTTCATTCATATGGTTGCTGTCGCTGGCCTCACACTACACTATTTGATCGGACCAATTTTCGAGAACTTTTTCGAGTATATGGGGTAGTATATCGGCAATGGCATCACGAATATTGGCATAACATATCGGCATAACACTTGCCTTTCACGGCACCACATAGAAAATATTCCAACGGTGTCAAGTCGAAGTTTGTTGGCAGCCAACTACAGCACCATTTAGGCAAATTAAACGGCCATCAAAAGTTTAACGCAATAAGTCGATTATGGCATAAGATGTATGGCAGGTTGCATCATCGTTCACATCAATACCATGAACAGCGAGCACAAAAAAATCGTTATCATCGTGCGATCGGTGTCTCCATTGACCGTAATGCTTGTGCCGTCCTCATTTTCAAGAAAATGTGGGTCAATGATGCCTCTGCCTCACAAACCGCAACAAACAGCACAGCAACTCATAATGGGTGCATTGGCTTCTGTGATACCACATTTGGGTTTGCTGAGCCCCAAGCAATTTTTCTTATTAACGTAACCACCAAGATAAAAACGAGTTTTATCCGAAAATATGATTTAAATTTTTTTTTTTTTTTTTTGTAATTTCCGAGCAATAGTCTTCGTTTTGGAAATAAATTTCCAATAAATCCCAACGTTGCTCAAGCGTAAATTGATTCATTTCGTTAAGTGGAGATATTATAGTGATTGTTTTGACAGAATAGAATGACGTAAGTATTGTCAGATTCGAAATAACCGGTGGTTCAAATTTAAGTCGATAAATGGCCACTCTATAAAACAAGGCCTTGCTACATCACTGAAATTATTCTGAACTTATTGGATGAAACACCATAAATAACCACTTCTAGATTGCAACCTTTGAGAAAGATTCAAGGAAGTGATTATTGACAACAAAACTGTGCACAACTCTACCAAAGTCCTTTAACATATCCAAATTCATGAATATATTTGTTTTGCTTTTAGGAGAGCAACGGTAATAGGTTACTATGTAGTAGAGTGGTTTATGCGAAAACCGTACCTATGTTTGCTGAGCAAGTTAATGAGCTTCACATAATGGTGATTAATCTCAGTCTAAAGGCCCAATCATAATGCGCATAGGTAAACTTAAACGACAGTGTGAACTCATATAAAACATATGTGACAAACCATATTGTACTTAAGAAACTTTCCGTCAAGTTTCATTAAATGTCATTTGCATATGCAAAGTGCGAAACTGAACGCACATTCCGTACGGAAACAGCTGTTTAAAGCATTTTTGTGTGAGTGTTTCTCTGTTATTTGTATTTTGTTTTTTTTGACATGATTATTTGTAAACAAATACTCTGTTGGTAATTTCGGTACTTTTTTTGAACGAACTACTAACAGAAACTTCAAAATATACGAAAAAGTGCAACAGTGAGTTTAAAGTCTTTAAGTATACATAAGCACAATATGGCCATCTAATAACAATATTCATACATTTATGCATTTGACAGGCTTTTCGTTAATTTCGTTAGACTAGCTTATGCACATTATGGTTGGACCTTAACCTTCATAACGCATAAGGATGCCACACTATGTTGCACAGTGTTATCTAGTATTAAACATGCATCTGTGTATGTTTGTGTAACATATGTGTAGTGTTGTTGTAACAGGAAGTATGATTTATGTTTATGAATTGAACTTCTCAAACTAGAAACTAAAGTGAACTGTTGTGCTGTTGTTCCTGTAAATTTTTTCTATTTTTTTTTTTCCAATACCCCCACCCACATTCCAACATACTTTGTCTAGAATCTGCCAGTAGTACTCGTATGTGTCTTCTACGAAAGTGTCTAAAAGTTTTTCATTCTAAAGTAAATACGCCAGTAGATATTTTGTTGGTAATAGATACAAACTTAATGTATGACTATATGCGTGTTTCTGTGTGTGTGTGTATGTGTCTATTGTTTTTCTTACAACAATAAAAACAACGGGAACAATATAAAGAAAAAGGTTGAATCCTGTTGTAGTTTATCGATTACATTGTATTATTCTATTAGTAGCTATTAGTCTTCCATTATAATTGCTTTATGAAAACACAAAAACCATATCATCTCATCCAGGAAAAGTAACAAAAGTATGTACGTGAGGTTTTCTCTTTGATTAGTTTATGTGTGTTGTGGTGAGGAAAAGGTTGATTTTTTTAATAGAAAACAACAGAGCACCCTATATAATCCCTTAGGTTAAGTAAAAACTTTAAGTTGTTTTCAAAGAATTTAATGTTTAATTTGTTCTCTTCTTCTTGTTGCAGATTATGTTTTAACTTCAAGGTACGTGGATTATGTTATTGCTTAAATTCTTGGAAATTTAGAATATTTTTATAAAAATAAATTTTGGGGTTAAATTTATAGCTAAAAAACAACAAAAAATTTAGAAAATAAGAAAATATTTTATTTCATATATATATACCCTATACCCAAAATTAATTATAAAAATCAACTGAATTTTTTCCCCAATTGGATAAATTGGATATATCTGTCTGACATATTGTTACTTTGAGTCTTGTAGAATAATTTGATTATTGTTATTATCCCTGATCAGGCACTAATACGGACACTGCGACCCAGAGGATATATTGTGCTCCTTCCGATCTGTAATGTGTTCAGCAGATGCTTGCCTAATGAACATCAATAGATCTGAGACCATTATGGCGGATATGTTACCCAGTGAGACCCTAAATCCACGTAAAAACTTCTACCTGTGCCTCTCATGGACATAACATTCACACAATATATATTCCGCTATCTCTGATATCTGTGAGCACAGCCTTAGAATTACGAACTGTTCTTTTTTGAGCATTCCAGTGTTCCAAGCATTTGGCAATTTCGCAATCCTTGATTAGGCTAAGGATAGTAGTAAGTGGGGTTGCACGGCAATGTTCCACACCATATAGGGTGTCATGAAACATTTTCTGGCCAATGCATCCGCTATTTCAGTACGATCTATCCCACAGTGTTAAGGTACCCAAAACTTATTGTCAAATGAAAGCTTTTGCAACGTATCGTATTAATATTTGACCGGTCTAGATGTCATATGATTCGAGCCAAGTACTACTAAGGCATCTTGGCTATCGGAGAATATATTCATGGTTTTAACTTTGAACCTGTCTAGATTGACACTTAGTGATCTACCTCGTGGGATCGAAAAATATGTTTTGGTTTATGGCTACCAGAACCAACATTATAAATTTTTTCAGAGCCGCCGGTATACCAGTTTAGGTCATACTCGCTCCGAATTAAGGCCCCATTAGACCAATGATACTGGTCCGAAAATATAACCCAGAATCTCCAGCCAAAGCGCAGATGCAAAGGCATAACATCCATGGAGGGACTTCTCGGCGCATTGCGGGACCCTTTGGCTAAAAACTCGTCGCCGAACATGCGATGTGAAGTATTGTTAAACCAACCAAGACCTTCTATTGGATATGTGGTCATTGCGAGTTATACCGAGGCAGGCGAGTCGCTGTACACTGCCTAATTTATTCTTGATTTTAGTTTTCTCAGCTGTTCCTCACCAAGCTATCGCAGCATAAGTAATAATAGTCGGAATTATAAAGGTCCATATCCATAGTGTCATCCTCGGCGAAAGACTCCATGTCTTACCGTCGGAGGAACAACCTGTCTACTAGGCCCTTATTGCTTTTGTCTGCATGTATACCAATTTAATACCACGTCCAGGGGTGTCCTCGTGAGATCACATAGTATACTCTCATATTTATATTTAAATCATCAGCGTAACCAACTACACTGACAGACCTATAAGCCAGCATGGTGAGCAAGCCAACAACTACTATCGTCCATAACAATGGAGAAAGTACTGCACCATTAGGGCACCCTTTTGACGTGGCGTCCCCATCAACAGAGGAGCTGAAAAGATTTTGAATAAATTGGCTTTTAGTTTTTTATAAAATTTTTTTTTTTTTTTTTTTGTGGGTTGACTTCCAAACCATGGCTGAGCCTCTACGGCCTCAAACTACATCGCTATATAAGAAAACGAGGTTGCCTACAACGTGGAGGAGAGACTTGAAAGACTGTTGGGAGGACAATTTAAGAGAAATTTCTCTGTACAACACCATATATAGGATACTTGCGGTTGTGATACGAACAAGCAGGATTTAGACCAGTCGTAAACTTGTCATGGGACTTTTGTTCCCGACCAACTCACACGTATTCTTACGCTCTTGATTTAGTCGTCAAAGCAATTTTTTTTAAGACACAGACAAAGAATTTAAAAAGATCCTCTTATGCTTTTAGTTGTCACTGAAACAGCAACAAGTGAAGATGTGGGGCGGATGTACTCGTATATTGCTTTTTTTAATTTTTTAAAATATCAACTTTACTATTTCTAAAAAAGTAATTTCCATTCCAACATAACTACATTTTTGCTTTTGCGCGACACTGCTTTAAAGGGGTGATACATTGGCAAACGTTTATTTGCAAGCCTCACGAATGTATGCGTGAAAAATAAAAATAGCCAATCGCATACATGTAGAACTTACACAACGTATGCGTGTCGCTATTTTTTACTTTTCACGCATATATACACGATGTTTGCAAGCAAATGTTTGCCAATCTATCAACGGTTTTAGACCAGCGCCAGGCAAACTAATATTAATGCATATTATAACTGTGGTAGTAAGTTGAGAGTCTCTCACTCACGCCACTTTTCCGCACTTGTTTTCTCGCTACTTCTCTTTGCTTATTTTTTGCCTATGTGTGTGAGTACGTACGTGTAAAAATAAAAGAGAAGAGCAGCTCTTTGCCTAAATCTACTTTAGACCAAATAAAAGCTGTGTAGATTGGACTAAAACTCTACGCATTTCACACAGTTCCTCACAACGGGAACATTAGTCAACTATTCCACACCAATGCTGGAGTTAAATAAGGTTACCCACTATCACCTCAGCTAGTCACCATCGTGCTGGATAACATAATGAGCAAAGTTTGTTCAAAGAGAAGAGGAGTTACATAGTGTCTCTCACTCGTAGACAACAGGCTTAATAAAGGGACAGCGGCATTCAGACGATTGCAGTCAGTATGGAGAAGTTCGCATATATCCAGACAAACGTAGCTTAGAATGTTCAGTGTGTTAAATCAGTTCTGTTGTATGTCGCTGAAATCTGAATCATATCGAAAAACATCACGCAAAAGCTCCAGGTATTCCTCAACAGGTGCCTCAGAAACAAATGCAGAATTTTCTGGAAAAAGTAACCTAGAACTATGGAACATGACTATTGAAGTATCAACACTGAAGCAGATAAAAAAGAACATAGGAATGGAACAGTCACACCATTCTAAAAAGTCCCGATTGAATCACCAAGAGGTCGCTCATATGGAATCCTCACGCCTTAAGAAATCGTGGTTGACCAAGAAACACTTGGAAACGTACTATTATAAAGGAACAAAGATGTAAGATGGAGATGCTTTGTGGAAGCCAAGGATCCCAAGTGTAATGAAAAAGAGCAAAAAATTTAAAATCAATTTGTATTGAACTGACATTCGTTCTATGTTACCTTCATAAGGATTTGCATATTTTATCTAAACAAGATACCAACTTAATGTGCCTACATTCGATTTTCGGTTATGGTCGAATTGAATGCTGGAACGAACTTTAATTTGGTATTATGACGCACATACGATAAAAGCAGCACTATTGTGAATTTCACTAGTAAGAATGTTCACAATGGTGCCAATCAATCAGCAGTCACGTTTAGAAAGTATTTTTGTTTGCAATCTTATAAAAGAAATAAATAAATAAATCAATTATTAACATGACCACAACCGATTTATGGTTCGATGATTCATCTGATGAAGAAGAATACTTATTAAAGAATACTGGCCAAAAGAACATTTTTGAAATGGATTCCACAGTGTAAGTATACAAAGTACAAGAACATAATTTGGTGAAGTTTGTTTGCAGATTTGTTGCTAATTTTAGACTATGCAAGGAGGCGTTTATAGCCTTGCTGTCTTCTATAGATGAACTATTGCAGCAGTACACACAAGGCAGATCAATTCAAGCATTTTGAAATTATGCAGCAGCTTTACGATTTAACGCTCAAGGATCTTACCAATGGAGCCTTGGAAAGAAATATACTTAGTCTTGCACACCCCACTGTTTCTATAGTGCTGTTAGACGTACTTCAAGTCTTATAAATTTTTATTTTTCCCAAATGGATCCAATACAAATATATATATATGACACACAGCGTCGAAAGCTAAATTCGTTGAATAGCGAAATTTTCGACAGTGTTGCTAACTCATAATACAAACATAAAATCGAAAATCGAAAAAAAAAATTGTAGTTCACAATAGGACCAATGATTCATCAATAAACAAAGTTTTTAAAATTTTACTGCACAAATAAATCTTTAATTAAAAAAGAAAAAAATAATATGAATTTCTAAATATTTACAAGACCTATATCCGACCCAAAATGGAATACAACTCTCATGTATGTGCCGGTGCTTCAAAGAGGGCCAAGTTGCTTATTAATGACGGTAGTGTAGCCAACTCTATCGACTCCTTATAGCATCGTCGCAATGTGGCGTGTGTTTCATTGTTCTATTGGTACTATAACGGAATGTATTCAAACGAAATAAAGGAATTGATGCCACATAATCATATATTTTTACGCAGTAGTCGTTTTTCCCGTATAGCACATCCCTTTATAGTTTATTGTCCGAATAATCGCAAAACGCATTATAGAGAGAAAACGTTTTTTAGCCGCACAGTTCGTTTATGGAACGATCTTCCTGAGAAACTTTTTCCTGTCAATTACGATATGGATCGGTTCAAATCAAACATCCATACACACTACTCACTCTGTCCTCTTTTCCTCAACCTATTTTCCTAGTACCAGCATAATGCACTATATAAATAGGGGTCATCCCCTGAGTGCTGTCCTTAAGATTAAAAAAAAAAAAAATATTTTAAAATTTAATAAATATTAACTGGTTGACAAATTAATTTTAGTCGTTCAGTGAAATTTTACAACCGCTAGCAATTCATTAATGTAAAACATCATTAACTTTTACCGTGTAAAACAACGCTCCATCTGTTTTTCATCAAGAGTACGTAACCGAGTCAGCTAAACAAAAGCAGTTTATTCTTCCGTTTCTTCTTAACGATTTGAAAATGTCTTTCAAAATGAAATAAATTTACATAATTACGCCTGTTTGCTATTCGTGGGCTCATTAACATTATAATTACCAGCAGTAGACATATTCCATGGGCCAAAGTATCTTAAAGTAGATGTACGACAGAGTATCTGCTGTGGCACGCAGTACATTACTTGGCAGGTGGTTTTTCTTTTATCATCTTCTTTGTCGTTTAGGTTATGTACGTTAATAATAAATGTCGTATCATTGTTAATGTAAAATTAGCGTATAAGTTCGTGTATGTGTCTATGTATCTGTGTATTTTAGGAAAATATGGTGGCAAGATTATAAAACGACGAATAACATTTGCCACGTAATAAATTACCGCAAACATGTTGAAAACATACGCTCTCGCGTTCTGGCATAATTCTAACGCTGCTGTTTATATACCCCAATTTGGAGGTTGATTTAAAAGTGTGTGTTTTAAGTATAAGTGTATGTATGCGTTTTAGTAATTAATATGGCACATAAAAAACCCCAAAAAAGGAGTCGTCCATTCACTAATTACCGCACAATTTGTGGTGTAAAATACGTTGTTGATTTGTGAGTCAATTAAAGTCAAAACCGAACCATTTTAAGTGTCATTGTTACGTTTATTACACACACACACACATACATATCACATAACATACTCACTACCTATGTAAGCAGTGTTGCATTTATGGTAATAGTTTTAATAGTTTCGGATATGGCTACTTTTCCTCATTACGTCTCATCTATTCAACAAAGACTTTAAAGTGTTGAAAAGACTGTTTGTCAACTCATATGCTTATACAGGTTATTTTACTTAACAGATTGTGTTGCTGCTGCTACCGTAACTAAAGTCGTTGTAAAACTGTCGTAAGTGTTCTACAGTGGAAATGTAGGTGCCAAGTTTTACTTTTTAGTAGTTATGCCACTGTAAGTAAAGGAACCAACTATATTTATGCTTTGTTTCCACCGCATCGTTATTTCGCTGCCTCTTTCATTCTTAATTCAATCTCGAATTATTAGTCTAATTACATAATTCCCCATACAAAATTTTGAAAGCGAATCAACCAAAATTGTGAATAGTCAAATTAGAATTACCATGTGAATTCCTAAGAAAAAATCAATGTGATTTGTAATTTTTATCGATGCTTTCTATGATCATTTTCTCTGAAACTATTTCATGTTGTTAGACCAAGCTTTCAAGCCAACCACTTGGGTTAAACGGAATTCATAATTTGCTTCATTTCAGCTGCTTTTTTATTGATAATTTTGCAGACTCAAAACAAATGGTAGTTATACGTTGAGACATCCGGTTGCTGCATTTTAATTGTCCATTCAATTTACCGAGAACCATTAAAGATGTATGTAGCCTAGCATTGATCACACTTTCTTGATTTGTTCTTTTAAATGATAGAATTTTAAACAGTACGGATCACTCCATTCCACTGAGGAATCTGCTTATATGCTCTATGAATGCCCTGTTCAATGCAGAAGCATACTATACTGAGCGCTTTAAAATTTGCGCAGCTCAGCAACAATGTGGATATGATAGGATTATACACTTAATGAATATCGGCAAGCGAGTTTTTTCGCTTTTGTTTTCATTAGCTGGTATTAAATTGACGCTAACTGAGACAAGTCCTTTTGTGTATTTTTTTGTGTATTAGTCAGTGTTGCCACCTAGTAATTACACATATTGTTTATAATTTTTAGTTAGTGTGTAGCCTGTGTGTAATTTTACGTTTTGTTCTAGTGTTTTCTCTAAGAGCTATATTTTGATCGATATGTATGGTAGTAATTCAGTAGTTTTGATTTCATTTCCACTTGTTTCGTTTCTACAAGCTTCGGCTTCATGCTTTTTTCTCCTGATAAAAGCCATTGTCTCTCTTCTTTTACTTATTAGGTGGTACCAATCAATGGCACTACGTGATCTTATGGTCAAGACTTGGTTAGCTCGTGTTTACAATTCGGTGTTCGATCAAGAAATTTTGTATACTTTTTAGGTTTCTAATTGCCAAAGAAGGGGTGTGGCGTAGTGTAGTGGTGAGACAGCATGCATAACACCACAAAACGCCCCAGGTTCAAGCCACAGCAAAGAAAAATTTCGAATGTTTCATAAAGTGGCTTAACTTAACTCCAGTCAAATCCATCTAAAAAATAAAGAAGAAGCTTCCTTGACCATCAACTGAAACAAAGCAATGAAAAGCCAATATGCTTCCTACAGGAGTGACGGAGAAAAAAAAATTGCCAGAGCATATACTTGGTGCGGCATTGACAAAGGGTGGTTTTATAGTAATTGGTTTTTCAGTGTGAATTTTTTCGATGTTATAATTCTAAAAATTCTTCTAAAAACTTCAGTATGATTTGCCATTTCACCACGGCTAGACTAACAAACGCACAACGCTTGCAAATCATTCAATTTTGTTATCAAAATTCGTGCTGTGTGGGAAATCTCCAAATAATAAAATTTATCTCAAGCGACAAAGCTTATTTCTGGTTCATTGGGTAAGTCAACGAACAGAATTTTTGAATTTGATGTGAATAGAAGTCAGAGGTAGTTGAACAGGTGCCACTGTATTGTTTTGTGTAGTTTGGTAGCCGACAGCACTATTGAACCGTACTTATACACAAACGATGAAAATTACAATGTTGGAGTTAATCGTGCGAGTATAACCAACTTTTTTTTTGTCAAAAATTGAAGAATTGGACTTAATTGATATGTGGATTTAAAAAAATGTTGCCAATTGCCGCAATACCATAAACATAAGTGTAGTCTCGCGTATACAAGTCAGCTACAATTTCAGCCCTGAAAGACAACATTACAACTAACATTAGTTCCAGCATTTCGATCGGTTTGAAATTTAAATTTATATTGTCTCTTTCAAAGTAATCCCCTACGTACACTGCAACACTCTAATGCCAGTGCTTGAACCAATCCTTGAAGCATTTTTTATTTTTTATTATTCAGTTTCCGGAAAATCTTAATCTAAATCTTAGCGTCACAGCTTGATATTTGCATTTTTTTATTCGGTTTTCCGCATGTCCATTAGTGCTTTCTGCGATTTTTCCATTATTTCCTCTCGGCTGCTGAAACGCGTTCCCCATTATGGTGTTTTAACTCGATTGAACAGAAAGAAAGCAGAGGGAGCCAAATTAGGTGAATGGGGCTGTTGCAAGGTATTTGTCGTATTTTTTTTTTTTTAAATAATTTTGAATGATGATGGCACTGTGCGACAGCGGTTTCTCTTTTAGTGAATTGCTGCACGCAAACGTCTCATAATGCTCTTTCTCCCAAATAATACTCTTTCTTTTTGTCTGGCCTTCTGGCACAAACTCCCGATGTACTACACCGTTGTAATCCATGAAATCCATGAGTATTACCTTGTTTTTTGACTGAAAACGACGTTGTTTTTTTTTTTGGCTCATTTGGTGAACGCCATTCACTTGCCTTCTGTCTAGATTGCTGCTCGTCTCCAGTAATTATCCTTTTGACGAATGTGGGATCGGATTCAGCCTCGCACATTATGTCTTTTGGGACCTCAACACGGTCTTTTTTGTATGAAATTGAGATCTTTTGGCAGCAACTTTACTGCTACATGACGGAAATCCAAATCATTAACCAAAATGCCTCGGAAGGATCCATAGGCAATGTTCAAGACCTCCGCTATCTCTCTGATGGTTAATTTGCGATTATTGACCAATATTTCTTTTGCTTTGTCAATATTTTCGTCGGTGTTCCATATCGATGGTCTGCCACTGCATTCATCATCTTCGATTGACTTACAACGAACTTTTGCACCGCTCGTGCCACTGGTAAACGACCGTTTTCTTTAGAGAATCGTTGCCGAAACATTTTTTCAACATTCGTACACCATTAAATCCGTCTTTTATACAAAATCTAATACAAGTTCGTTGTTGTAAATCTAAATCCATTTCTAAAATTGTAAAAAATTGCAACACACATTGATATACTCTTAGAGCTACTTAGCTTTCGCAAATTTCAAGCTATGACGCTAAGATGTAGACAACAAACAAATGTACCGAGTTAACAAAAAACAAAAACTCAAGTCAGAACGATGGGACCGTAACACGGAGGTTATTCCGGGAATTTTTTGTTAAGGTGGTATAGTTTCTTCTGAATTCCTAAATTGTTTAGTCGCTCTTTTCTTTGTCAACAATTCAGCTGGTTACACTTGTAAGTAAATTCGTTTATTGCTGACCACATAAGGTATGATACTGTAATGAGGATACTTGCTATACACGTACATTACAATGCATATGTGTGGGTGCATGTATTTACATCATCCATCTGTTACAGGCAATTTTAGGTTTTCAGCTAATGCAACTAATTAAAGTGGTTGGTTGCCAACCTCAAAATGGCTTTACAAATACACTTCAGAAAACCTAAACACTTACACACAGACACACACACACACATACTCTTAAACACACATTTGGTTACAAGGACTCATAATTCATGGTTAAATAACAAGGTTTTGGAAACACATTCACACACAACGCACTTGATAATTACACATAAACGTAACATGTACTCCTTAACACATACGCATACATACTCGTACACTAAGAAATATGCACCACCACTACATGTTTAATAGAAAACGAAATTTCAATTTAAATTCCGTATCCGTTTGAGAAAGTAAATGAGTCATTGTATGACTATGATGTTTGAATTATTATTTTAAGCAGAATCATAAGAAAATCTTGCAATGATTTCATTTTTAATTTTGCAGACAAACAACAGGTTTTGAAAGAAACACTTCCCCAATGATTACACCTCATGTCTCAGTTTTTGTTTGCCAAATTAACTGCCATTGACTCTATTTACATATAAAAAAAGAAAAAAATAATTTTTTTACTTTATTAAGATTAATGAGCCATAATCACTGCTTAAAAAGAAAGAAACAAGAAAACTTTACATAAATCCATGTTAAATCATGATTTTTCAATAAAAGTTTTCAGTTTTTACGAGAAACTGTATCACTTCCCATGACATCAGAAAACGTCGTAATTCTCTACGTACTCTTCCATTAGAGGTTGTCATTAAGGTGACACAATAAAATGGCAGTCTACAGTCATTGTAAAGTATGAGTCATCATGATTTGATGACATGATTAATTATATTTTATAATTTCCAAAGGAATTTCCAATCAGTATATAGAATGACTTTTAAATTTTAACGTGTTGTCTCTGTCTTTGAACAAAAAAAAAACCGAAAATAATTGATTTTATTACGCTTCTTCTTATTGCCAGTTTTAACGTCTTAATGTTGTACCATTAGTTTTCATTTAATTTGATTATTTTTTTTATTTTTTTATTTTACAACGTTTTCTTATTTTCAGTGAATTATTTTTATGGCCATTTTTTCACAGACAATTTCCTGTTTAATGTTACCTTTTGATTTTATTAGTTTAACTATGCAATGCAGTAGTCTTTAGTCTGAAAGTTTTTTAATGTCTTTGTAAATGCACTTGGCTGGGTAAAGTCATTTGGTCATAATGGTCTTGGCTGTACACTAGTAGGTGATTGCTATTGAAAGGTGGCCATACGATCAAAAAGAAAGCTTTGCCACAATATTTAAAATTCGTTTAAATTTAGGATTCATTCCATAGCACACTTTTGTTCTCTTTTGTGACACCAAAACATATGCTGGTCACCTTGTTTTCTAAGTAAATATTACGATTTTCCAAAAATAAAACACAAATTTTACAAATTTATTAGTTTTTAAACGCAAAATTAAGAAAAAGAATACTATCGAAGACTGAAAACGCCAGCAACCTGTTACACTAAGAAATCAGAGTCACAAAATTGCATGATGGGCAAGTAATAGTGGTAAAGAAATAAATATTTTTCTAAACAAACAAACGTCAGATATTTTTCGAATAAATATCACTAATTTTCGGCAATAGTGTTATTGCCAAATAAGTAATAATGTGGCAACAAATATATCAAAAAAGCACCAATATTTATTATGTTCTTGTGCGACAATCGAAGTTGCCAATACGTACCAATATTTAAATTTTGATATTTATTTTCGCTGAAAAAATTGAAAGAATTTTATAATATTAAGACAATAAAGCACAATATAAATTGTGTCATATTGGTACAATTGCGACAATTGTGTGATACTAGCTTTAGTCGTAGTTTGTGCCCACAGAGCATCATTTGCGGGATTATATCAGTTTGAAAAGAGCAGCTGAAGACACTGATTATTTAATGAAGGTTTTTTTCCATTACTCCTGTTGGAAGCATATAGCTTTCCATGAAGCATCCATTGCCTCTTTTCAGTTTCATGAATCATTAATGGTTTTTCAAGCTATCTAAGTCGAGGAGTAGTCCTACTATATCCAGCCTCCCTGTGATTGTTTAGTGATGAACATCCTTGCTAAGTGGTGCTGCATGCCCCAATGACACGAGTGAATACAAAGCGTTCACCAACGCCACACCTATGATACCCAAAAATGAATATCACAAGTGAGTACCAATTCGAAGGCGTGTTTTTAGAACGCTCATAACCTTCACACCTTGGTGAGGAGTCGTTAATTATCTAAACTCCTGCCGTGGTATGGGCCACAACACCCAGTTGAGGAGATGCAACACCATACCGAGCTCGCGCTCTGCCTACTCTTTAGGTCTAAACCCCAGCCACCACGAAGCTCCCACAATGGGACCTACCTAACAATCGGGCAGAGATTGTAATCCCTGTGGCTCCCGATTTCTGTGGCACCGGAATACCTCTGATCAGGCTTAGTGACACGTGAGTGTAAATACAAACTTGTGCCGTCATTTATCAAATATTTGTCATGGTCGCCAGAGGTTAGCTGGAATGTCAGAGGTTTATTTTTGCTGGATTTGGCCTGGACGGGGGTTGAGATTTCCTAAATCAACACTTGAAAACAAGAATTACATTCTTTTCTCATGTTCCTTGGTGGAAGATTTGAATCATGCCACCCTCTCAGCTACACGTACATACATAACATTATTCCGTTCTAAGATTAGCTGATTATTAGGACGATCATTACGTACGCATACATTGGGTGGTGGTATAAGGTTGAAACAACTAAGCCGTCTCCGAAGACAGTCTTGTCTGACTATGACTGAAGCCAAGCTAAGCTGTCCGACTGCAACGATTGATGCCACAATAGGGTTTACACCACTGCACATCTTTGTGAAGAAGCGTGATATAAGGAGTACTTTGATCATATGGTCGTCTGTTCGATCACAGACCATATGAATTCTAAATAAGATTTCGAATATATGTTCGAGATGTTTCCTGATCTCGGGGAACAAGTATCGGAGTCTTGTGTGGACTCCAGAAGTCTTAAGTGGTCCACGGAGTGATCGAAGACTTACTCGAATGTAGGAGTGTGAGCCTTGGACAAAATACAAAGATGGCCGAGTGTCTCTCAAGCTTAAATTCCAGCAATTTCAGTGAGCGTGGCGAAAAACCCTCAGAGTGGCATCAGAGGTGCGCACATTATCATAGTTTCGGGTAGTCAGCCAGCACTGAGGGCACCAACTTCATGTCCGATAAAATCGCTGTTAGTCGAAGAGTGCTTTTGCTATCTTCAATTACTTGGTACGGCTAACAGAGTCGTCGTTGATGACGGACTTGCAAGGGTAGGCTTGTGTGGTGGTACATTATGGTGGGTAATACAGCCGCCTACCAACCTAGAGGTTTTGGGTTCAATAACTTGCCAGCATTGTCAGCTCATAAATCTGCTAGTGAGTAGTTATGAGTTGTACGTTACGAAAAACTTCTCTAATTAATGCATCTGCCGTTCGGAGGTGGTATTTAACCGAAGGTCCCTTTAAATGACTATAAAAAATAGGACCGGGTGCAGCTTATTGATTGAGAGAAGTCCCTATTGTGCCATTTGGGATGCCACTGGAAATACATATGTATAAAATTCACATACCTCTGTAACCCTCAAAGATTTTAATCAAAGACCCAAAGCAATTTAAAGGCCATAGTTCAAAATTAGGTATTAATTTTAGCGTGTATAACAGCTTGACATTTTCGTCTCATGTAATGACAGGATTTTTCGTAATATTGGGTGGTAAAGTGGGTGGTCCGCCATCTAACGTTTTTTTTTCAACTAGTGCTTATTTCGTCAAAAGTAACACTTAACTCATGTCTGATTTGACAGATAATTAGTTTTATCCTTCCGCTGAATGAATATGGTTATGTATACGCTTGAACAACGCTGGGAATCTGGGCCTGCGATCGACTTACAGAAGATGCAGATTTTGCCAAAAAAAATCATCTTTACAGATAAAGCTCATTTTGATCTTGGCGGGTATGTAAACAAGCAAAATTGTCGCATTGGGGCACAGGAAACCTGCACGCATACATTAAAAAGCCGATACACCTAAGACGAGTCACTGTTTGGTGCGGATTTTGATCCAGAGGCATAATTTAACCATTTTTCTTCGAAAATGAGCAAGGAGTGGCCATTACAGTCAATGGCGATTGTTATCGAGCCGTGTTTAACGAATTTTTGTTCACAAAAATTGAAGAGGAGGATATTAGCAACATTTGGTTTCCACATTTTTACATTTATAAATACATACAAAGGTCCAGATGTATGTACATATGTACATATTTGAACTATCCAATAGTTAAAAAATAAAGCTTATAGCCGTATTATAGAGTTCAACTTTGAGAAAAAAGCTCTCCTTCTGGATATATGGGCAATTATAAAGGATCCGCAAATTTTTTTTTTTTTTTTTTTTTTTGAAAATGCTATAAAAAATAACTACTGAATATTTTCTCAAATTTCTTTTTTTATTTGAAAGTACAATCCTTCCGGTTAATAATGGAAAATAATATCATTCAAATGGCTGCCTCGGCTGGCCAAGCAGTAGCCTACACGATCGGTTCAATTTTTAAGCACATTATCAATTGTGTGCAGCTGTATTTCACCAATGGCTTCACGAATATTGTCCTTTAAAGCGTCAATTGTCTCTGGCTTGTTGGCGTAACACTTATCTTTGACGGCACCCCACAAACAATAGTCCAACGGTGTCAAATTGCAGCTCCGAGGTGGCCAAACGACATCAGTTGTGCGGCTGATAATGCGATCTTCAAAAACAGGGCGCAAAACATCGAGTGTAGCTTCGGCTCTGTAGCACGTAGCGCCGTCCTGTTAAAACCAATTGTTGCTAATATCCTCCTCTTCATTTTTTGTGAAAAAAAAAATTCGTTCAACATGGCCCAATAACGATCGCCATTGACTGTAATGGCCACTCCTTGCTCATTTTCGAAGAAAAATTACCCAATTATTCCTCTGGAGCAAAATCCGCACCAAACAGTGACTCGTATTGGGTGTATCGGCTTTTCAATGTTTGCGTGCGGGTTTTCTGTGCCCCAAATGCCACAATTTTGCTTATTTACATACCCGCCAAGATCAAAATGAGCTTGATCTGAACACATAGCACACATTCTGCAACATCACCATGATTTTCAAAGTAATGTCGCAATATTTCCCAGCGTTGTTCAAGCGTATACACAACCATATTCGTTCAGCGGAAGGATAAAACTAATTATCTGTCAAATCAGACATGAGCTAATTGTTACCATTCACGAAATAAGCACGTGTTGAAAAAAAAACGTTAGATGGCGGACCCTTTAAAATTATTTCTATACAAAATACATACATCTTTTTTATGACAACTAAAGTAATTGCAAATTTAGGGCTTAACTATCAAAAACATTACGATAATAATTTCTTATAAAATAAAAAAAAACATAAGCATTTAATTTTATTATTAAAATACATAAAAAAATTAATATTATTTTTTTACCTTAAAAAAACCGTAAAAAATAAATCTGATGATGACGTCGACAAAAAACAAAAAGACAAATCAAAATAATGACAATTTTTTTATGGGTCATAATTAATAAAAATATCTGAATAGTTAATAAAAAACATAAAAAATTAGAAAAGCAGAAAAGAAAACTATATAAAAAATCAATATAATATACCACATAAAATTAATAAAATAAATATTAAAAAAATAACCACAATTTTAGCTTTACGACCAACAAAACATAAATTATGATGATGAATGATGCCATTAAAATCATCAAATTTAAGAAAAACTATTCCAAAAATTATATAGAAATTGTTTTTATTAAGAAAGTAATAAAGATTTGATTTAATAACTCTATTTAAGATGAATTTTGATACTCGTATTAAATAAGTACTAAAATACTCTTAACACTTATTATGAGTATTGTGTTACATTTCTACGTGTGGTTTTTTCTACGGCAACACTTTCAACGTTTTCAACATCATTGCACACATTTGTTCTCATTCCTTTGTTAGATGTTTTGCTACTTTTTAATATTAAAAAAATATCATCTACGTGTGTATTAATAAGGATTTCTTGTAAGTGCCCGACTGGCGCCAAGGACTATTTTCTTGTTGCCTTTTAACAACACACATGGAAAATATTTAATAAACGGTTATGAATTTTTGTTTTTTTCATATTTACGTGTATGTTATTCTAACAGCGGGTGGGGGGTTGTATCATAAGGCACCTTTTATGATTTTCATAAAAATTCGAAAATTATTTAAGGAAGTCGTTGGCATTTTTTTAAAGACAAATTTCTTCATAATTTTATTTTTCATATAAAATTTTAACTTTTCAACAACTTTTTTTAAAATTTTATGTTTAACGGAAGTAATTCTCATGGATTTTTATGTTAATGACGAATTGATTAAAATTTTATTTGATTAGTATAACAATAAAAAAGGGGCCATATCCGGTGGATATGCTATTGTTATAAGCAGACAATAAAAATATATTTTTTTTCAAAGTTGGGATATTGAGCTCTTAAACGGGCGACGTTAAGCTAAATAATTAAAATTAACTACTTTACGTAGTTTTGTAGCAAGGATTTCTTACTTTTTTATCCTTGTACGGTATGTGTTTAGTATTGCTTGCTTACATTAAAAAAATAGATAAGGTTAGGTTACTTGGTTTGCCCGCAGGTAGAAAGTACACTTGGAGGCCCTATTGTCTACAAGAAAAAACCTTAAAACTCATCAAGGTCCTAAAGTCAAAAAAGAGGGAGTTCGAGTCATTTCATCACTAAACCTGTATGTGTGCTAGCCAAACTTGACCAAATTCGCTAGTGGTATATCCCTAAAACAGTCCAGATCGTGGAAAAACGTGCACCAAAACGTCTAAATCTAAGCTGCGATAGAGCGGGACAGTCTATTCCAATTTCTCTTCCTCCTCATCATGACAGCTCCGACAGTAGACATAACATGGGTAACTTATTCGCTCAGACTATTTTGTCGACTCATACAGTAATTATGCCCGTAAGAAGCCTATCGAATCCCTCCCGAATACAAGGAGACAGAGAAGGCATAAGCAACCTTTAATATCATACAAATGATAACATTAGTCCTCCTGCATTCCAAACTACTAAACCATACTCATCTATCAATCTCGATAACTTTCCCAAGGAGACATGTATGTCCCTCCTTGTTCATAAATGACCATCTAGTTTCGCATTCTTCAGCAAAATCATTCCCTCGAATGTTCCCATAACTCGGGACCCATATCAGTACGATACGGTGTCGCTTAAGGTGTACCAGTGAGCGAATGAGCGAGAGCAATTGAGGAGACAATCAGACCTTCATAACAACGTTGTTACCGAGAGCGTCTATCGACGCAAATATGTCCGGCATCAGATTTAAAAATGGTAAAATTGGATGCAATCTGTTGTCAAAAACAATGAACTTTTAAGATTTGAGCTTCAAAATAGTGTAATGCTATGAAAACCGCTTACCAACCAGGCCGTCGGTTCAATACCAGGCCAGACCATTTTAAAAAAGAAAAAATTTTCTACAAGTATCAGTTCATAACATTAGCTAGTAGCTGGTTATGAGTATTAATACTATTAAAAGCTACGTAGCCCGTGTTAAACTGTAGGTCCCTTTCAATGAGTTTAAAAATAGAATCGGATGCATCTCATCGACTAAGAGAAGTCCCCATGTTCCTTCATTGAATGCTATGGGAATTAATAAATGAAAAGCGCAAAATTCAATTAAACTCACCCCGCATAACAATCAAAATCATAGCTAACTGCACGGCAATTGCAGTCAACTGTCGGCGTAGTTGTCAGTTATGCCTGCTATAGTCTATATTCTCAATGTTTCAATTATTTAATCCTTTTTTGAGGTAAACGGCATACAGATACTCGTATATCTTTCCGTTTTTTGTACAAGTTCACTAAAAGAAATCCACCAGATTTTGCTAGGGAACAAAGTTAAAAGAAGGCAACAAGCATCCTTTAAAGTCGAGACTAAGCAATTGAGGCTTCTATCGTTCAACTAGTTTTTTATATTTAAATATTTATGCAAGCAGTAGCATATGCTTTCTGTTGAGATGTCTACAGTTTTACCAACTTACTCACCTTAATTGTCCCATTGACCTACACTATTTTAAGGACTTTATCAACTCTTTTTCTAGCATGACTACCTCTTTTAGGCCTAGGCCACGCAATAAGTGGTGGGCGAGAAAACATTAAAGCATAGGAAATAATATTGAAGTGGACACGAAATGGGCAGCTAAGCAGCGCCATGTAGTTTTTCGCGTATTAACTTTTAGCAAATCTATGTTGAAAATGGCATTTTGATAAAAAGCATCTCAAAAACGAAGCACACTCGCCATAGTGATGTTCATTGCATGGTCTGGATTTTGAAAAGATAAATTAAATTAAAAGTACAACCTTTTTTTGGATGCTCAGTAAAGTTTGGATAAAAAATTTGTTGTTTTGGGGTAAAACCATTATTCCATCAGTTTACAATTTTGAAGTTTTCTGAATTCCTCTACGTATTTTAAATTTATACGATTAAGAGAGTTCTGCAGCAATCGAAACAAATTATAATACGAAGGTGCAAAAACCCAAGATCTAGACTCTATGCTGGATTCTTCAAAATTCCCAGCCAAATTCTCAGTTTCTGCCGTGTCATCAAAGGTGTATTAACATGATTTAACACAACTACTTTCCTGTTCATCAATTCTGGCCGTTTTAATTATATTCATTCCTTCAATGTTACTAATTGTTGACAGTGGGGATCAAAATCAATCGTTTGGCCAGGTAGTAGAAGCCTTTCAATCCTATCAGACACATTTTAACATTGAATCGCAAATGGAACCTAATCCATTCAATTTTTCAATGGTTAATTATGTGGCACCAAAACGACGAGCTTCTTTTATATCCTGTTTTCTTCAAATGGTTGATAACTCTTTGGTGATGAATTTTTAGTTCTCTAGCAACATCTACGGTCTTTTTCAATTTTTTTCATGATTTCATTCTCTTTTTCAGTGACTGCTCGAAAAGAGCGATGGTCATCTCTAACATCAAAATTATCAAATCGAAAACGAGCTGACCTGCTGTTTCTAGTTACAGCAATGTTTTCAAAACTTTCCAAATTTTACAACAGCTTTTGACGCACAGTGCGTTGTCCAATAGACAACAATCAAAAAATCAGTCATTACCGATATTGATAAAGTATATATTTTTTGAAAGCTATTTATCGGCTGAGTATAATACTGAACGTTTTTTTTAATTCTTTATATTGTCGCAAGAGGGCGTCAAACTCAGGTAATTTGTAATAAAAAATAGCATGTAAATAAATAAAAACTCTTTTTTAAGCAGTTTTTAAAAGTTTGGTTTTTTAATTACTTTACAAGATTATAAACAAAATAAGAAAAATAAATTTAATTTTATTTTTTATTTTTTACTTCTTTGAAAACAAAAACTTTTTATATCGAGTCCGCCATCTAACATGTTTTTTTCAACTACTGCTTATTTCGTGAATAGTAACACTTAGCTCATGTCTCATTTGACAGATAATTAGTTTTATTCCTCCGCTGAACGAATATGGTTGTATATAAGCCTGAACAACGCTGGGAAATATTGCGACATTACATTGAAAATCATGGTAATGTTGCAGAATGTGTGCGATGTGTTCAGATGAAGCTCATTTTAATCTTGGCGGGTATGTAAACAAGCAAAACTGTCGTATTTAGGGCACAGAAAACCCGCACGCATACGTTGAAAAGCCGATACACCCAAGACGAGTCACTGCTTGGAGCAAGGAGTGGCCGTTACAGTCAATGGCGATCGTTATGGGGCCATGTTGAACGAATTTTTGTTCACAAAAATTGAAGAGGAGGATATTGGCAACATTTGGTTTCAACATGACGGCGCTACGTGCCACACAGCCAAAGTTGCACTCGATGTTTTGCGCCCTGTTTTTGAAGATCGCATTATCAGCCGCAGAGCTGATGTCGTTTGGCCACCTCGGAGCTGCGACTTGACACCGTTGGACTATTATTTGTTAGGTGCCGTCAAAGATAAGTGTTACGCCAACAAGCCAGAGACCATTGACGCTTTAAAGGACAATATTCGTGAAGCCATTGGTGAAATACAGCTGCACACAATCGATAATGTGCATAAAAATTGGACCGATCGTGTATCAGCATCTTCTGTAAGTCGATCGCAGGCCCACTTATCGAAGCGAAGTTCAAGCGTATACACAACCATATTCGTTCAGCGGAAGGATAAAACTAATTATCTGTCAAATCAGACATAAGCTAAGTGTTACCATTCACGAAATAAGCACTTGCTGAAAAAAAACGTTTGATGGCGGACCCTTTATTTTAGTTCATTCGCTCTATGATATCGACGCACAGTGTGACGCATTCTTACCTTTTCAATAATAGTAAATCAATGATACCGTCATTGTTCCGAATTAGCACTTCTTTTGAAAAGTAAACTTTTTTCACAGAGTAATGTGATTTTTAAGCAAACAAGATCAAAAAGTTATTACAACTTTCTTACAAGAACAAGAGCAATATTTACTAAAAGGCAAAATTTTTTCAGAGAAGAAAACATTAAATCATTAGTTTAAAGAACTCTAGTATTTACGATACTTTATTGTTGTCATAAAATAAAATAATAAAATATTTTTATAAAAGTCGCTTTTTACTTTCTTTGTTCCTCAAAATTCTTTAAATTTTTTTATTTAAATTTAAACATTAAATCTTAAACAGCCAAGAAGCAACAACATGTTTAATTTAACATTTTAAATATGAATTACAAAAATACTTTAATCAATTATTTTCACTGTTAGTTTTAACAGTCTCAATAACATTCTCCATAACATTAAGGATAAAATTGGATAAAAAAAATTTTTGGTTACACGGCGCATGTCCAGCTCTGCTGGCAAAAAAAGCTTTTATTCTGTTGCCATAGGAACCTACAATGAATAAAACTTTTTCATTTACTGTGTTTCTACTCAACGTTCTGCTTTCAAGTCATGGTGCTCGTAAATCATAAAAAATTAAGTATTTTGTTGTTGTTGTTGTTGCTACTCTTCAAAAATATTATTTATTGGGGTTTTTTTTCGTATGTACAAGGTAAAGGTGTTTTGTGTGTAGTTAACATACCATAGCTGCTGGTTTTGTGTACCTTAAAATGGGAGGTGTTTTACTCTCCTATTCGTCATAACTCAGCTGGTGTTTTTTTTTTCTAATTTTATTTTATGATGAACTCGTTGAATATGATGCATTACTGCGCACACCTGTATGTCGGTTGGTCTTGTTTTTATTTTACATAAAGTATTTTATGTATCCGTCTGTATGTTAATGTTTATGTAAAATCATGTGTGTGTGCGTGTGTGTCCTTATGTAGTAGAACTAACCACAAATGATGTTTTTATAATTATATTTGCCATCCCTTTCAGTCCTTATGTAAAATGCAACCATTTGTTATGTAGAAAAAACATACATATATACTCGTTTGAGAGAGCAAAAAATGTAGAGAAATTTATGTGAATGAATTTTAAGGCACATACATACTCGTACATACATATGTATTTCTGCTCGAAAAATTAGATAAAATACGACTCGACTCTTAGCTTCGACCCTATTGCTTCGGAACAAAATGCTTGTTTTTATTCTTTTGAGAGTTTGCTCTGAAACGATTCACCCACTTCAAACAATTGTTCTGGAAAAACAAGGGTACCTTAGGAAATGAAGCGTATTTTTTATAGAGTTATAGAACTTTAAGTTGGCATTACTTTTCAAGATGGCGACCGATTTAACAGCTGTCAAGTGATTTCTCAGTTTGGCTTGGCAATTCACCATGAATAGACTCACGCCCGGCGTAGATTCGTCGAATGGGCCCAAAACGAGATTACCGTTGTTACCGATTTTCATAAGTGAATTTTGTTTAGCGATGAAGCGCACTTCTGGTTGAATGGCTACGTCAACAAACAAAACTGCCGCATTTGGAGTGAAGGTAATCCTCAAGTGTATGTGGAAACACCGTTACATCCAGAAAAACCTACTGTTTGGTGCGCTTTATGGGCTGGTGGTCCGTACTTTTTCAAAAACAATGGTGGCCAGAACGTTACAGTCAATGTTGATCGGTATAGAGCCATGATTACTAACTTTTTCATTCCTGAATTGAATAACCATAATGTCCAGGAGATGTGGTTTTAACAAGACGGCGCAACATGTCACACTGCTCGTGCCACAATAGATTTATTGAAGGACACGTTTGGTGACCGCCTAACTAGCCTCCAATATCTTGTGATTTAACACCGTTAGACTACTTTCTGTGGGGCTATGTAAAGTCATTGGTCTATGCGGTAAAGCCACAAACGCTTGACCATGTTGCCACAAATGTTGGAAAAAGTCATCGAAAATTGAACGTTCAGATTGGACTACATCCACGGCTGTCGTGGCGGTCATATGCCAGAAATCATATTTAAAAAGTAATGCCACAAGATTATCTTTCGGATAAATAAAATTCGCGTCAATCGAATAATCCATCGTTGTTTTATTGCAACTTAAAGTTCTATACCTCTATAAAAAACACCCCTTATTTTTGTAAACTAAGCATGTTAGTTTTACAATTTGGCAGCACAGTAGCAGATGATTGCAATTTGCTTGTTTTCTTTGTGTCACACTATGTTAGTTATTTTGTAGTAAACAAACTGTAAAT
Source organism: Wohlfahrtia magnifica (assembly GCA_023159175.1). NCBI lineage: Eukaryota > Metazoa > Arthropoda > Insecta > Diptera > Sarcophagidae > Wohlfahrtia > Wohlfahrtia magnifica. The sequence goes on from JAKWBJ010000538.1 coordinate 2,927,066, forward strand.
TAACTGCTTTGAGCTGTTTTACACCTTCTACGCAAACTCTTCCAAAGTGCTTGGCATTCGCTTTCTGCAATTAATTAAACACAACTTGTTGAATGAGTTTGATAATCATCTACAAAATTTAACTTACTTCCCATTCCAACAGAGGTTGCTATTTTTAATTACACACCTTGCTTCATATGATTATTTTTGTAACTTCTGTTACCATGTCATATAAGCATTCCCTGCCCGGCTTCTTTATTTCTGAAATAAGCTTCACTGCAACTGACTCATATAACTCCAAGTTAATATTTATTTAATTTTATTTCGAATATAATAACATTAATCAACAGTTAGTTTTTAAAACAAACAATGCAAAACAAGTGATATGTATTGTATTATACGAGTACATACATACATATGTATATATAATATAATGTGGCAGCTCAGTTCAACTTTGCTTAAAAAATTGAAGTAGCTGGCAGCACAGTTCAATTGTTTCGGAACAAAAATTTAAATTAAATCAATACATGCTATAAACACAATCAAGGTCACCGACCATCGACTACAAGATCTCAAAAATAGAATACATGCGTGTTTATGAGAATAATTCTTTTAGCCGCCACACGACTACCGACTACTTTTTTGGTCGGTAGTCAACTTAGGATAATTTCTATTTTTCTTGGCTACAAAAAACAGATTAGTGCTGCCAATACACTAAATGCATGAAATGGTGGTTTTAAAAACACAATACATTAAATATCGCTACTAAGAACGCGAAAAACTATTATAGTGGCACCATTGAAAAATAATAATCATCTGTTCATTTGTTTACATTTTTCATTTACTTTTTATTTGGCGTATTTTTAATTTGCTTCATTTATATTTATTTTTTTGTTTTTTTTTTTTTTATTGAAATTGGTAAGTATATTAATAATTTTTACTGTTTATTTGTATTTATTATATTGTTTAATGTATATGTTTAGTTCAATTTACATGCAAATGTGGACGTGGACGAGCAGTTAATAGAAGAAGTACGCGGCCGGCCAATACTGTATGATCTGGGCCAACAAAATTTGTTTTGTTTTGGTTGACTATAATATGTCAAAACAGATGTTCATTTTTTGTAGTTAGTAGTCGGTAGTCGTCAAAAGAATTAAGTAGCTGGCGACATGGCTAGTTTTGTAGCCAGCTACTTTTGTAGTCGGTAGTCCATGGTCGGTAGTCTTTGATTGTGTTTATAGCATTGCCATTACAACAACTAATATTTTAACAAGAGCAACATGCATTTTGTTGCTTTCTATCGTGACTAATGAATGTCAAAATAATTGACATAAACAAGACATTTATTTTCACTTTATTTATTGAGGAAATATTCCTTAAAGTGAATATCTATTTATTTCTTAAATTGAATTTATGAAATATAAAGAAATAACACGAAAAGAAAACAAATTACAAAAAAAGATGATAAGATTCAACTTATTATGGCCAAGAAACATACCAGTCGAAGCTTTTACTGGTGAAGTTTTTCTTGCTACGTTGTGTAGGTTTTGCATTGGTCATTTGGAGTCACTCTGAACATCGTAATGTTTACCATGAATACGTTAATTAATTGACGAAAAGGCTACCCACGTTTTGGCAGAGGGACTTAAAGAAATATCCTGCATTGGTGAGACTTTGGTTGAACGCAAAGCTGGACAAACTAATTGTGTTGTTGCATTTTAAATGTAAACCTTTTTTGTTAACTTTTTGATCATAATACATATACCGTGGTGGACATTGGGCTGGTATATTACATGTACGCTGCAAAGAATATATTTGAATTTGAGTTGAGGACTTAAAACGAAGCCCTTTAAATAAAGGAAGCCTTTTATTTAACCCATGGACTTCAATATCAACCAGTACGGTGTGCACCATCTTTTTATAGCAAACTATGTATTTACTTTTTTCAATGACACATACACGAAATGTACCAGCCCAATGTACAACACTATACATTTAAGACAATAATGTGTGTTGTGGATATTTCTTAACCTTGAATTGTTGACATGAAATAGAAAAAAACAAATTTATTATCAAAATAATACTAAAGGGTCCGTCATCTAACGTTTTTTTTTCAACTATATCTTATTTCGTGAATGGTAACACTTAGCTCATGTCTGATTTGACAAATAATTAGTTTTATCCTTCCGCTGAACGAATATGGTTGTGTATACGCTTGGACAATGCTAAGAATCTGGGCCTGCGATCGACTTACAGAAGACATCGATTTTGCCAAAAAAATCATCTTTTCAAATGAAGCTCATTTTGATCTTGGCGGGTATGTAAACAAGCAACATTGTCGCATTTGGGGCACAGAACACCCGCACGCATACATTGAAAAGCCGATACACCCAAGACGAGTCACTGTTTGGTGCGGATTTTGGTCCAGAGGCATAATTGGGCCATTTTTCTTCAAAAATGAGCAACGAGTGGCCGTTACAGTCAATGGCGATCGTTATCGGGCCATGTTGAATGAATTTTTGTTCACAAAAATTAAAGAGGAGGATATTAGCAACATTTGGTTTCAAAAGGACGGCGCTACGTGCCACATAGCCGAAGCTACACTCAATGTTTTGCGCCCTGTTTTTGAAGATCTCATTATCAGCCGCAGAGCTGATGTCGTTTGGCCACTTCGGAGCTGCGATTTGACACCGTTGGACTATTATTTGTGGGGTGCCGTCAAAGATAAGTGTTACGCCAACAAGCCAGAGACAATTGACGCTTTAAAGGACAATATTCGTGAAACCATTGGTGAAATACAGCTGCACACAATCGATAGTGTGCTTAAAAATTGGACCGATCGTGTAGGCTACTGCATGGCCAGCCGAGGCAGCCATTTGAATGAAATTATTTTCCATTATTAACCGGAAGGATTGTACTTTCAAATAAAAAAAGAAATTTGAAAATATATTCAGTAGTTTTTTTTTATAGCAGATTCGGACTCTATATAAGAGTAAGAGTAGTAGTGAAGTAGAAACCAGTTTAGTTGGAGCTAACTCAGTAAAGAGAGTTAAGTGTGGATAACCACTGTTTGAAAAGCTTGTGATCGGGTTTGAAGATCTTTAGGAAGAAAGATCTGTCGAGTAATTGTTGTTGTTTACAAAGTTGTAAACAGACAGAGTACTTAATAATAAAAGTTGCTATCGCCTGTAAAAAGATTACAAGCAGTGGTGCACATAAATGTGTTGAATAAAGGATTTTTAATTAAAACCAAACACAAAATTTATTTTATTTTAACTACAATCTACGAACTCATAAATACACGTTTTTAAAAATGTAAAAACATAACAATATATTTATTTTCTATTTACAATCAATTTCATAATTATTTTAAATATTATACTCAGTGTTGTAAAACAATTTTTTTTAACCCTTTTACAACACTTGAGCTATAATTCTATTCGTCTCGTATCGAGTAACATTATTAGAAAATTTTGAAATTTCAAATAATTTTTCGATTAGAATTTTATTTCGATAATGAATGTCAGAATTAGACCCCTGCTTTCGCTCTTCGGGATTCGAGCCCCAAGTTAAACTAACAGATTTCACTCAGTACGTCGGGTAAGAAGTTATTTTTGTTGTTGATTTTTTTGCTCTATCAAGAGAATGAATATAAAGATTGATTTAAAGTGCGATGGTGTAAGAACATTTCGGGGCACTTCTACGGCTAAAGTGAGTCAACGCAAAATGTAAAAATTTTTAGTAGAAGCAAAAAAGGAAATTTATTTCACAAAAAGTGGTAACAAGTGTTTTTTTTAACGAAAATGTATAGTAAATGATTTAAAATTTTAAGTGTGTAGTTGTGACCACTATTTTTTGCAAAAAGTTAAAATATACAAATTTTGAATTGACTCACTTTAGCGCTACAAATACGATATGAATCGTGCGATAAAGCAAAATATTGTTACGACAAATATAAAGACATTTTGGTAGGTATTATATGTGTTTTATTGGCTTAGATCCTGGGTACAAGGATATCGTTGGAATGAAAAGGCTCATAAGCATGCTATAGCTGTCGTCAAGAAGGCAATCTAGATGGATAGATTTGGAATAGATGGTCTCTATATGATAGTGACAGGGCAATGGAACTTCTAAAGACTCCGCCACTCTATTACCGAACTCATAGCAGTGAACACGGGTTATCGGATGGTCGAAAAGCACGCCGATGTAATGAGAGGAAGACATTCTAACTTTCACTGTGAATGTTCATGTCCCTTCGTCAATGGCTTGGAAGCTGTGGCTTTCTTTATAAACAGCCCAGGCTCTCTTTCTTTTTCTTTTGTGTGGTTCATTATTACTAATCCATTACTGAATATATATGATCGCATACATATTTTATAAAAAAGTCTTATCAAAATAATTCAATTTAAATTATTAATTATCTTTCGAAATGCTTCTCACTGGGTGAGGTAATATCACCAAGGAATAATACTGGATAGTCAGCAGATATTGAAAGCTCAAGTGAAGTCTGTCTCAAGAAGAGTTACGCATGCGCATTTACTGGAATTATACCATTACATGGGCGAAGAACTTGTCCTACAGCTGCACTCGTGGTTCTATTGGACCTTAGTCCGCTGCATTTGGCAGTGATAAATAGAACCACAGAGACCATGAGATTAGTTGGTTACGAAGTTATGCGGGGGTACTGTTAACCTGTTTAGCCGAGTGGTCGATTACTCCCTACTTGGCTGTCCTGTTCACAGGATCATGAAACTCTATGACTTTGGCAACAGCTTCAGGGCAGGACTGAGTAATAGGACTGAGTCGGAAGGTTTGCAGACTGCATACTCCTTTGGAGAAGGGTCCATTTTGTGATACACGTATGGATCAAAGACGGAAAGTGGTAAAGACGCTGGGGGTTTGGATCCTAGGAGAGAATATTCGGAACCTATGGGAAAACACACAAGCTTATTCTAGGCGGAAGTTTATGCAATTGATGCTCAATTTAACGTGGAGGGGAAATACATAGGACAAGACATACTATCTGATACACATGCTGCCATTCAAGCACTTGGCTCTTATGAAGTTGACTCAAGGTTAGTTTTGGGAATGTTTGGGTAAACTGAACCAGCTGGGCAGGGACAATAGGGTCAACTTATGTTGGGTCCCGGGCATGTAGATATTCTGGGGAATGAAAGGGCCGATCAACTAGCTAGAAAGCGAGCTTCCACTTTACAGGTGGGGCCTAAACCCTTTTGTGTCAGGAAAGGGGAGTCTAAAACTTTGTTATTACACATAGGAATGTCCATGGACAACCTAAGGATACTTACCGAGCTTTTAATCGGTCATTGCAAGCTAAATGGACATCTAAATAAAATTGGATTGGTCTCAAGCTCGATTTGCAGATTCTGTGATGAGAAAATCGAAACACCAAAGCACATATTGGGTACATGTGAGGCATTGATGCACTTTAGAAAGAAATATCTGAGTGCCTGTCAGATTCCAGGTTGGGAGTTATCGCGGTTGGTACCCACCGACGTCCTGAATTTCGAGAATGGGGGAGATTTTATAGGGTAACCCTATATAGATGGAGGTCGATGCAATATATCGGAAGATCGCAGTACTTTTATACCTCGATAATGACGAAATAATAATAAATGCTTCTCTTGCTGTATATACGAGATTATTTCAACATTAGGGTCAAAATTTGATTGCAAAGTTTTACAAAATTAATGCTCCGCTTATATTGATTTGGAATCACTTTGTTAGATGTTTGAATTAGTTATACGAAGTACCCTGTTCACATGGCATCCAACTAAATGGTTTTGACAATTCTTCCTCTTTTTGTTGTTATAGTTTTTTAATTTTGTAACTTTTTCTTGTTCTTTTTGTTTGTTAAACTAACTACTACTCCACCCAGTATACTCCCCCAGATTCATTCCTTGGCGCCTATTTATTGTTTGGAAATTTAAAGTAATATTTGGCTTGGTGGTAATAAAGTGATTAAACAAATAAAATTTACCACTAATATATACTCTAATTATTTGTATTTCGAATTGTTTTCTTATTTATTAAATCCATTAAAATTATTCTCATTTATTTAAGAACTATCTAAGCCTTTAACATTTTAAATATTTAAAGATTTGTTCACATACATACGCTTTCTTAAACAATCTTAAGCATTTAGTATTGAATTTCTAATAAGACCTACTCTACTATGCAACACACTTAGGCATTAACTATTTACGCTCAACACTAGAATAATTAAAATAAATTATTTTTAAGTGACGACGACTGCTTTGGAATATTTAATTTAATAGAGAGACCTACGAGTACACAGAGAACAACATTTGAAACTTAATCCACCTGTGGTTTCACATAATCACTTTAAAACCGAATTCAAATAGAAAATTTATTTATTTATTTACAACAGCAAGCCAGTCAGCCATCTATGAAACGCATAGGCTGAAAAAGGATGTTTGCGTTATGTGAGAGCAACAAGTGTTCTACACATACAAACATATTTATACGAATAAATAGTGTATATTATAACTATAGAATAACTAGTGTCATTAACACATTCACATGTTCTCTTATATCCTTTTGAATCCTTTTTGATTATTTCATTTACACACATACACAACAAACGCATACAAATTGAAAACATTAAACGTTTTAATGAACAACAACAGCAACAGCAACAACATTGTAAGCAAAAGCAACAAAACACGTTTACATTTCATTAACGCATTTTGAAAGCAATTTACGCATGAAGAACATATACATACACGTGAATAGTGTGTAGTGTAATTGATAGTGTAAATACTCGTAGACGTTTGTTTACAGCAGCAATTAAATAATTAGAACTATTGAGTTTTTAATTGAAGTGATGGTTATAGAGAATTTTTTATGGTAAAAATGCATATCTAGGCTAAGTTTTACCAATTAGTGAGCGGGACCGATCACATGCTGCCAAAACGATATTGTCATTTATATTTTAGTTCTCTTATTTCTTACACATACTCGTACATTATCAAACATAATAGTATAACCATTGTCAGTACTGAGGAGGCAACAGAACTGGACATCCTTTTCTGAATTTGTGTACGTTTAAATGGAAAAAATTTAAGAAGAGTACACTCGTTTTTGGCAGGATTGAGACGAGTTATTAAGATTTAAAGAAAGCTTAATAACTTATTTATGCTGAATTAAAGTGCTATTAAGATAAACTCGCGCACATTCTTATTGTCGAAAGGATTTATTTTAACAGCGCTCCACCTTACGTGGTTTGATGTGGTATTATCCATAAAGGCACGGTCTACATACAGCACCCCCTATTAATATCGAGCCAAGTCCATTGCAGAGAAGGTTTCCTTAACAAGTCCCCCTCTTGCGTTAGTGTATGAGCTTGCATTAGTGAAGTCGCCAGTTAGAAGTATAGGTCGGTATCCCCTTAATTCCATTTCTACCGCCGTTAGCATGTTAAAAAACTCCTCCAATATCCTCCTAGGAGGCGCATAGCAGCTCACGAAATACATTGTTATCAACTAGCACCCACACGAAATTCTTCCCGGTTTTACGCATTATACACTGAGGAGTTCATCCACTCGGTATCAAAATTATAGATTATTTCTCAGTGCCGGTGTTCCAGATATGTGAATTGATGTCACCAGTTTGCCACAGTAAATCATGTTATGGTCTGCAGTGGTTAGTGTTAAGTTTCAGTATCTTCATGATCTAGTTTTGCGCATTGCCTTTTGGCAAATCGGACATTTTCCGCTGTCAGCCACATGAGCACCTTCACATAGCACACATTTCTAATCGTTATGACGGCTTGTAGCCTAATGTTCTTCACTGCCACATTTCTAACAGAGTTTCCTGCCATCTGGTTTGGCGCAAGCGGCTGCGACATGATCGAAAGACCAACAAATAAAGCACATACTGAGAGCAATCGCCTGTGTATCTCTACTTTTAATCCATTCGACTTTAATTGCCTCGAGCGTAATCCGCAGCGATTTATATGCATTTGTTGTGTCAATATTCGTTCTGCGTCTTCTTTTGACGTCAGAGTTGTTCGATCTTTTTCAATTGCATGCAGTAGCTTATCACCCGCAATTACGCCGTATAGCGTTAAACCGTATCGTATCTATAAACCCTTGTAACATTTTCCAATAATTTCTCAATAATTGACGATAGACATCCTTCGTCGCATCTTCCCTCTACTGAGCTCAATCACCAGGCCATCTTTTTGCGTTCTACGCATTGTCTTTATCTTCTCGCTGAAGTCCGCCAAATGCTCATTGCCCTTTACCTTCCACAGAATATCCATATACCACATACCATCAATGTTTTCAACTTTGATCGCACTGTTCTTGGGCCTAACCGCCCTTCAAAGATCTTTAAATCATCTATGTAGGCTTTCTAATGATATGTTTTCTACAGGGTATGATTATGATTATCTTGACATTTCGAATATGTTTGCTGATTTCTTTCGTGGGGCATTTTTTCATATCCTTATTCATATCCATTTCTAATATTCATGCCTCTGTTCTCTGTTCTGGGCTGAAATCAACACACTTACCAGGGTCTGATGTATTTCCTGCCTGTGCTGTTATTTTAAATGGTCGCTTGACGGCTATCTTCCTCTTATTTGTAAGAAGTCGGTTATTATAACTTTGCATAAGTCGGGTGTGATATATAGATCGAATATATCCAATTATAAAGGTATTGCTAAGCTTAGTGCTATTTATAGCCTAATGGCGAAGCTTGTGACTTGTTATCTCTCTTTTCAGTCCACGTTTCAGAATGATTTTTGAAACTAACCTCCTTGACGGGTTTTGAGGGGCTTTGTTGCTGTTGCTCGAACTGACGTGATTTTAGTTCGGCCTTCGTATTTTTGCTTCATAAACTTGCACTGATTGGTTGTAGGTTTAAGAAATTTCTGTCCTAGAATGTATTGTATAGGGCTGCGAAACATGTTCAGCTTGTGCTTAAGTTCTGTAGCTGATTCGTTTTCTCGTTATCATAACTTGTTAGATTGTATCCGCTACTGTTTGGTCCAGAGCGCGTACGTGTCTTTGGTCGGGTAAAGGCGTGTCAGTGAGTAGTGGAGACCGTTCGAAACAAAATTAGCTTACAGTACAGTAGTCATGAACAAAATTCAAAAATAAAATTGGCTAGGCTGATACCAATTACGAATTATAATTAAGAACTAGACCAATTATCAAAAATTACGTGTAAAAAGTAATTCGAAATCATCATTTGCTTGTTATAAATATGTGATTTGTAATTCAAAGTTGTTAATAACTCATTGAATAGAATTTGCCAGTTATGATTGCCAATTACCAATTACTTTTATATAAGTTGGTATCAGTAATTGCCAATTACAAATTGTACGTAACATAAACCATTGCTATAATAAGTAATTGGTAAAAGTCAATTATTAATTATACTAATTGGCTTATTTCACAAATAATGGTTAATTAACAAAAAGCAATTACTAATTATATTTAATGGTTAATTTAAAAATGTCCAGTTGTTATAATTATATTCAAGGGTTAATTTAAAAATTTTTAAATGTTATAATTAATAATTGGTAAAAGTAAACCGATAATTGTATGTGCAGATTAATTAGAGAATACCATTCACCAATTATATGCAATTTTAAATGTTAATTGTCAGTAGCCAATTACGAAATGTAATTAGATTTTTTTTTGCATTGTTTTATTATTTTCTATTAAAGTTTGACTATATAATTTTTATAAGTATACAGCTTTATACTAAAACAGTTTTTTCTAATTAGATGACAACTGCTGCAATTATTAGATATTTGTATGCTGTATGGTAATGAAACTAATTGTAGTTTAAATGAATCTAAAATTAAATGAATGATAACAAGTACGTGTGTATGTATGTATTTATGGGAGTATGTGCTTGTATGTGTGTACTATAGTACAACTACATTGAACAATTTAACGAGACGTAAATTTCAAAGGTTTTCAAAAGCGTTTGTTTGCCAGTGTTGTTAATGTGTGTGTCTGTGTGATGTTTGTCAACGTTTTATTATTAATGTAATCCTGCCACAAAATAAAGTGATACAACCACAAACAAGGCAAATATACTTAAAAAAACAAACACACATTCAAGCATACATTTCTGATATTGTTGTTGAAACACTTGCCGCAGTCTTGCCACACGCTTGAAATAATATTTTCAAAAGGAGGTTAATTTTTTGCATTTTTTCAGTTAAAATTGTTGTTTATTTTTATTTTAACCCTTCAAATTTGAAGCCTTCGCGTTGTAATTCAATAGACAAATTTTGGTTTTAACTGACGATTATTGGGGGGAAATTGGGGGAAAAAATTAATTTTTAATGCGCATAATACTTGAGGTAAGAATAATACCCGTAATTAAGTGTCATCATTACACATCAGTAACAAAATCTAACGTTTGTTGTATGTCATTATGTACTCATATGTGCGCTTTTGAGATAAAGGCTTTTAAGGCAAAAAATTTTAAAATTTTTTTGTTAAACTTACTTTTGTTAGCTGAAGTACATATGTATGTGTCTTTCTAGCAAACATTGTTGCCTTTGTTGCCTAGCATTCAGTTTTTATTTTGATCTTTACTCAACACCTACTCAGTTTTTTTTAAGAATAAAATAAAAAGAATTTCGTCCTTTTTCTATATAATTCAAGTGCAAAACTGTTGAAAAGTGTTTAAAAGTCGTACCCATACTCATACTCATACTCATATATAAACCCACGCTAACTCGCTTTGTAGCAAAAGTCCTTCGTTTAATTTTGGGTTTTAATTCGTTTTTTTTTCTGTTTGTTTTTGCTTTTTTTCTTTTCAATTTTGCACCCAAACAGCAAACAATTTGAGTGAAAATTCTCATACATTTTACTTCATACGAGACCAAGTATTCACACTTGTAAGCTCATATAAGTATGTACATATGTATGTACGATAAGGACATACATTTATATACTTTTAAAGTGTCAACAGGCATGTTATCTATCATACAATCTTTCACTTTTGTCAGCAATTTAAACAATGGCCTCTTAATTACAACATCTCATGTTGAAAGTGTGAGTGAAAAGGAACAAAAACTTAAAAAAAAGAAGAAAAAATCGAGGAAAAAGGAAAATGGAATTTATACTGCATACGACTAAACGAGTAGTTGCTGATACTAAACTGAAAGCTTGCTGACTTTCTAAATAATTTTTTTTTAAATTCCACTTTGTGAGGCAATATGATGGATGTGTGTATTATATTTGTAAAGGGATCTAAACTTTGTTTCCTTTTTAAATATTTTTAATTTGAAACGAGACAAAAAAACATACACATCATACATACACATACCCTAAGTACTCGTATGTATTGTTAGAAGCGCAAAATAATTAAATAAAAATATTCTTTAAATTTGACAGCATTATGTTATATGTCACACGTGTCAACAGGAGCATTAGCTGTGGACTTCAAAGGTGTTTGGAAGACGTCGACTACGCGAACGATATCTGTCTTTTCGAACATACATATAAATACAGACACATGCATAATTACCGCGACATCACAAGTGGACAATGAGTTGCACCTGATTCTGTTTTAGACTCATTGAAAAGGACCTCTGAACTCTCTTTGTCTTTTTCATAGCGTAAACACTCATAACAAGATTGCTAGCAATGGTATAAGATGATACCTTTATTTAAAATTCTCAAATGCTATATCCTGGTATTGAAAGTGCCATGCCACAGCGGCAGACAGATATACTAGCAAACAGGACAAGATAATAAAGGTCAGGAAATTATCCAACCGATAGCAGATGTTACTTTCTTTAAGTAATCTGCCTTGCACAATTATAGGGTGGTCCCACCAAAACACACGATGTTAATTGTAAAAACATAACAGAAAGTTTTCAGAGAAATATCTTATGATGGAAGGATGTATGGAAATAATGTGTGAAACCAAATATTGTTCAAATGCTCGCCTAGGATTCGGTGGTATACCTCTATCCGTCGGTCCATATTTTCAATGACTCTGAGATATAATTGAGGTTTAATGTCGTTAGTTGCCGAACGATCTCATCCTTTAGCTCTTGAATTGTTCTTGTCTAGTATTGACGTACATTTTTTCTTTTAAATATCCCCAAAGAAAGCAGTCGAACGGTGTCAAATCACATTATTGTGGCGGTCAATTAACATCGCCAAACATGAGATAACACGGCCATTGAATTTCTCGTATAAAAAATCCATTATTTCGTGGGCTGTATGGCAAGCGCTCCCATCCTGTTGGAACCACATATCGTCCACATCCATATACTCAATTTCTGGCTTCAATAAGTCCGTTATAATCTCGCGATGGCGAACAAAATTAACGATAACTGCTTGGCCAACCTCATTTGTCGTAATGTCGACGGCTCATAAATCGCTCCAAACTCTCACTTTCCAACAATCACTCATCGTTTCTCATTTGCCCAAATGCGGCAATTCTGCTTGTTAACCAATCCACTAAGTTGAAAGCGTGCTGACTAAAAAAATCACAAAGTTCACGAAATACATCTTGATTTGAAAGCCCATTTTCGTGAAAGACTTCAATAATATTAACGCGCTGCTCAATTGTTACCTCTCCATGGTTAGATTTGTCAATCACCGAAACACAGAAATTACAAATTAAGTTGGGCAAACAACTCGACGTTAAGCTATGGCTCACAATTAACATCGTGCTTAATGTTCGGACCACCCTAGACAACAACCGATGATTCAGATATAAAGTAAAGACGAGACAATGACAAACCACATCAGCGCCTTTAAAATGTATTGCAGGATTTTAGTATATTTGGTATTAATATGTCACCTTGTCCATGCCGTACTTATTTGTATATTTGGCAGCATTCCCATTTTGAGCATTTTTGTATGTTAAGCGTTTGTGGCTTTACCGCATAGCCCAATGAATTTACATAGCCCCACAGAAAGTAGTCTAACGGTGTTAAATCACAAGATCTTGGAGGCCAATTCACAGGTCCAAAACGTGAAATTAGGCGATCACCAAACGTGTCTTTCAATAAATCTATTATGGCACGAGCTGTGTGACATGTTACGCCGTCTTGTTGATACCACATCTCTTGGACATCATGGTTATTCAATTCAGGAATGAAAAATTAGTAATCATGGCTTTTGAAAAAGTACGGACCAATGATTCCACCAGCCCACAAAGCGCACAAAGCAGTCAGTTTTTCTGGATGTAACGGTGTACCCACATACACTTGAGGATTACCTTCACTCCAAATGCGGCAGTTTTGTTTGTTGACGTAGCCAGTCAACCAGAAGTGCGCTTCATCGCTAAACAAAATTCGCTTATGAAAATTGGGAACAACGGTAATCTCGTTTGGGCTCATTCGACAAACCTACGCCGGGCGTGAGTCTATTCATGATAAATTGCCAAATCAAACTGAGAATAAATCACTTGACATCTGTTAATTCTGTTGTATAAGCGAATATAAAAATGCTGTATTAAGATAAACTATATAAAGATGAAGTGAAAAAATAAAAACTGTAGAACAAAAACAAAGTGGTGTTTATTTTGTTTTGACGCAATTTAAGCTCTCTCTGTCAAATAACTTTGTAGAAATTCTTATATTTATTTAAAAAGTTATTAACCCGCAATAAAAAATAAAAAGCAATATTTTTTATACATTTTCTTAAAAACTTAAAGTTCTTAAATGTGAATTCCAATATTGTCTTTTTCTCATTTAAATAATTTCATCCACCTTTCATTAGCAAAATGACAAATTTGTTGTTATTAAATCAAAATTGTCCAATAAAATTAGATTGAAATCATATTTCGTATTACAGAATACAAAATGCCATTAAACGTAATTCATTTAACAGTCAATCACACATACATATATAAACACACACTCATACATAGAATACTTTGACTACCATTGCCACTACTACTTACACTTCAACTTCTATTTGTGCCATAAATTCATTCCGATATACGAGTACTTACTCATACACAACAAAAATTCATCCATCCAATCTATTCAATAATTTGTCCAACTTTTACTGACCGATACTATACGATATGATATGATATGATATGATATGATTCGTTTTCATTCCCATTTCAAATACAATTCAATTCAATCCATTCTATTTCAATTTGTTAACAATCAAAATTATACCAACAACAACAAAACGTTAGCAATAACAACAGTAAAATGGGAATTTTTGAGCAACATTTCATATCAAATCCAGAAAAGACACAAATAAAACTATAAAATGCCAAAAGACTGGGAACTAAAACTGCATTTTAAGTGCATTTACATAATTTTACATTTAAACAGCAACAACAAAACCAATGGCAACAACATTAAGCATTTCTATGCGATTGGTTTGTATTGGTTTACAATAGATGGCATGAAATGACAAGGCAAGGACTTTGTCATGCACACACACACACACACACAGAACGCAGGCATTTAAACAAAATATTTATAATCGCTTACACTACTTGTATGCACACAGTAACACAAAGAGCAAGACAGAGAGAGAGAGAGAGAATTAAAGTAATATTTTAATGCATTTGTGTTGGTATGTTCTCGATAGTCCTGTAGTTAAGCTACGAGTACAATTTGAAATGTTCTCATTGATGTTGATGTAATACTATTTTGTTACAGTTACAATGACTGTTTGACTGTTGTTGTTGTTGTTGTTGTTTTTGTTGCTTTACAGATATTTCATTTGTTATTATTATTGTTGTTGTTGTTGCTGAAGCATGTATATTTGATTAGTAGTTGGAGTTGTAAATCACTTGGTTGTACAAGCAGGATTTCGATAACATTAAGCATTTTAAGCCAATATCTAATGAAAATGTGTCCGTGTCCGAGTGTATTTGAATGTTTGTAAATAAATTTACTTGTAAATAGTGCATGATAAAAGTAGTTGGACATGATCTGAAAAAAAATTCTATAAGCAAAACATTTTCTAAACATTTCATATCTGGTTAAATTATTATGTGAATCGAAAAAAGCCTGTTAGTATGTTGGTCGGTATCAAAAAGGTTTTTATCGAAAGCCTTTCTTAACAAGGACTTTGTTTAAGAAAAATATAACATAGAAATGTGTTGAATGATCGGCTGGCTTCAATTCATCTACCATTAGCACCTTGTTAAATTTAAAAGAAAAATTCTTATGAAAATTTCGCCAAGCTGCCATTGCGGTTAAATCCAAATATTATTAAATCACAAATTTGGTTCCCTTTGAACACTGCGTTCCACAATAACTATTTTTGACACATTATGACCGTTATGCGTTGACACAGTATGTATTCAGCCAGTCAATTCAAATTGATCGATCAAATTCTTAATTATGGTTACAGACAATCAAGTCTGTTGACCCAAAATATTGGAGATTTTTCAAAATGTAGCTTTTACAGATCCACCATTTTCAAAACATCAAATTGCAATAAAAATGTAATAGATTTCGGACCTAAGGTCATAAATGCAAAATTCCAAACTAATCGCCTTCCCTAATCCGAACGAAGGTATAGATCCAGCGATATTCGTGAGAAACTTCCGACAAATTTGATCTAATTTTTCAGCGACACATTTCTGAAGCAGTCTGGATCATAAAGGACATCTGCACCAACACGTTTCGGGCTTTACTTCTGTAGAGCATGGTGGTTATTTAGAAGGTGGTAAACTTACAATTTATACATACAAACATAATTCCCACAACATACCAACTGGAAGAAGGGGGACTTCTCTCAATCACTGACAGACTCATTGATAAGGACCTACTGTTAAACGCCGGCTTGAAATGGCAGATGTATTAGTTGGAGAAATTTTTCATAGCGAAAGTACTTATAACCAGTTGCGCTAATATCGTTATGAGTTCATGCCGCTGTTAACACTTACTACACTATCACAACGTACACGATAGTTTAATGTGGGTAATTCATACTTTGAAGCATATAATGATTCACACAGTAGCCAAAATGATTCAATTACTACCAAAGGCCTAGATGGACTTGATTTTTATCGCCAGTATGGATGTGTTCTCCTTCCACACCCTTCATCCATTTATCAAATTCGATATCGCAACAAAAGGGCCTTGAATATTTCTCTGCGCAAGTGTTACAGTGAAAGACGTCTTGTTATTTGCACACTTATAAGCAATCTCAGTTTCCTGCATAATTTTATGACCTGAAATCTACATTAGTTTGACCAGTGGTTGTTCAAATTGGTTAATGAATGCATATAGTTGAGAAGACAATAACGCTAAAAGAAGACATTCAGGTGTTCATTAAAAGCCACATTGTAGCATTGTGAGTATTATATAAATCTTCCTGCATTCTTGACAACACTCGTGCCACACCACGCTAATTTTGTCTAAATCAAATCCAGTGGCTATGTTTCACTGAATCACTTAGCAAAAGCTAATGCTTTTGAAGCTTTCTAATTGCTTGATGCTAAAATTAAGTCTCTGATTCAATATTAAAGATCATTTTTTTCTTATTAGGCACCAGACTACCTTAAGCAGCCCCATTCATAGAGGTCTGTCTGAAGCGCACATAAAACTATGATTTCGCTAAAACATTTCTTTCATTATCGACGAAATACAAAATGTTTTAAATGAACGTTTCTCAATTGATTGCTTCTGATATCCTTTTGAGGTAGTTCTCGACCACTTTCTCGAATATTTCCCGACGATAACTTGGTGAACGCTGGTTTTCAAATGCTGATATTGGTCGCTAAATCGAGAAATACGTAATCGGGAAAATTCTTACGCGATAGAACCAAAATCGGTTCGTTATGTGGGTCGTGTCACTGTATTATTTATGATCTTCCATTGCAGGCTACAAAAGTCGCTTATCATACCACAGCGCGTTTGAATTCATGATAACAATTCCAGCGTCATTTTCGAAAACAATCAGCTCCATGAAACCTTCAGATCATATTTCACACCAAAGAGTCACTTTTTGTGAATGTAATGGCTTTTCTACAATCACTTCTCCGAGCCCTATATTCGAAAATTTTGCCTGCTGACCTAACCCCCGAGCGAAAAAAAAAAGTTGCCACATTTGAATTATCACTTTTACATTCAGTTTTAAATATGTTTACATGTACTCCGGTTGTTAAACAATCCATACTCGTAAATGGTAAATGGCCTTATCAGGCCACTTCTTTAGAGAGTATATTGGCTTTCCACAAAGCATCCATTACTTTCTCTGTTTCATTAATCAAATTTATATTCAAGCGGAGTAGATTATTAATCTACCGTCGCTCGCCTCTATATGATTGTGTAATGGTGAATATCTCTGCTAAGTGGTGATGGTGCTTCTTACTTAGCATTGCCATTTTTATGCAGTAGGTGGCGTTTTCTTGAGACCATTCAACTAATGTTTGTCATCATCGCCAGAGGTAAGCTGGTAGGTCAGGGAGCTTCTTTAGGTGAATTTATCTGGACGAAGGTCGAAGTCACTTCATTAAACACTGGGAATTCGAACCTGGGCCAACACCTCAATCATTTTACATCAATTTTGTGCAAATAGTGAACTTTTCTATTATTATTACTACAAGTAGCTTAGATCCTTATTAGTGTAGTTTAGAGCAACTGAATTTATCATTCTTTTATATCCTTCATTCGGATTTTTTTCATATATTTGCCAATTATGAGCCGAATTACATAATTCTCCATACAAAATATTAATTTAGTAATTTAATAAAATTGTATTTTATAAAAAACCGGTTTGGGTTCTCAGTGAGAAATCCGGTTTTTACATATACTCGTATATATCAACACTTTCTTAAAACTCTGATGATTTTTGTTTCCCTTAAAATTTCCAGCATGTGAATACTTTTCTAAACAACTGTCGGTTTTCAGTGTCTCAGTGGTATCTAATCGTCTAAAAAGCCTCTGTTTTAAAACATTGTTGGTCAGATAAATGACCAGTCAGTCGCTCAAAGCCTTCGTCTTTTTTATTTTATTTTTTTTCATATTTTTTTTATCAGAGAATAGATTTAAATTGAAGTAAAGTTACGTAGTATTTTAGTTTTACTGTAACTGTGTGAGGGTAAAGACAATAAAAAAATTTACGTTTTATAATCGTACGTACACATCGTATAAATACGCATTTGCAAATATGTAATCAATTTATGTGTGTGTGCAAGTACAGAATCTATATGTCCTTCTGTCTCTTCATTTATCTAATCATCCTTCTATATCAGTCTGATTCCAATACCAAACAATGTTCATACGATTTGATGTTATTGCTGCTTCCTTCGGTTGTGTCTTCTAAACAAAAACTTTTGCATCAACAGTTTGTATATGATTTTCATTTTCATTTTCATCCATCTATTCATCTCTCTATCTATCTGTCTGTCTGTCTGTTCATTGTGTCTGTATTTTTCTGTATGTATGTTCGAGTGTATTTTATGTAACAAATCAATTTTGTTCATTTTACATGTGAATGATTATGATTCAAAATCATATTTTATCACTGCCTTCCTTCTCTGCTACTATCCAATGCATTTATACCTCGAGTGACTGAATGTGTTGTTCGAAAATTTTTACCTCTGACTCTTTTTGCATGTGATGATTGTCATTCTCTGAGAATTTCTGGGGAAATCTGGTTGTAAAATATTAATTTTCAATTTCAATGATTTTATGTTGAGAATTGTTGAAGCAATTAATTTAATTGCCTGATAATATTTATGAATTTTAAAACAACAATTGTTAAATGCTTTAAAATGAAAGAAATTAAGCTTAAAATAGAAATTTACTTCAAATTACAAAAAAAAAATTTGTTTAATATGCATCGCCTGTTTCTTCCTATTGTTAATTGAATTATTTTCAGTTTTTCTTACCGAAGAAAAACATAATGACTTCATTTAATATTTTGTTTTCATATCTCTCTCCCTCTCTTTCTCGCTCTCTCTCTCTCTCTATCGTAGTGTAGCACAGTGTTAATGAAATATTTTCACTGCCATTCCATTATTATATACGAAATAAATCATGTTTCTTTAGCTGTTTTCTCTTGGCAAAATACCTCTACAAGAGATATTTAATGCTATTTGCACTGAAACTAATTGAATTAATAATTACTGCGTGTGGTTTTCAAGGTTTCCTGGCTAAGAACATAAAAATTACTTTGGAAAAATATTGTATATAAATAGGAAAGAATAATAATATTGTCTTATTACACTTATTATTAAAGGAGCGCACAAAGTAAAGTTGAAGATTTTTCTCTTTTCTATTTTGCACAGTAATTACTTATACTGAGAATACATCCACTTTATCTTCTTACTGTTTGGTGGCGGTAACTTTTCCATTTTTTTTTTTTTTTTTTGAAAAATGTGCAAAGTAATTGGAAATACACTGAAAGAAAAAGAACGTGTGGTATAATGTTCGAGCAAACTGAGTTATAATTTACTCGAAAAGAAAGCAAATCTTTTTTTAAATCATAGTTAAGGTCCAACTTTAGTATACTTTTGCTTACTTAAGTTAGTGACAAAGATCAACGAAAAGCCTATCAAATACTTAATACAATTTTTGGTGGCTCTGTTTACTTCTTGAACTTAAATGCAAGATGCCCTAAATACAGGATTTTTTATCAGAAAAAGTATTAATGTTCGAGTATTAAAATTCGAAATAAGAAATATCGATCGATATTATAATAATTATTCATTCCTGCGGTACAATTATCCTTAAAATCGATTTAATTGTGTCAACTACTGGTAATAGAAAAAATTTCAAAAAGTTTATACAAATTTTTTACATAAATAAGTTGTTTTATAAGCAAAATGTATGTAAAAACATGAACACAGCAGCCATTTTTGGGAACATCACTACTATTGACTACTACTATTTATTGCTGATTTGTTTTACGTCATAAATCTTAAGATGTGTTACAGATAAATGATAGAAAGTTAGAATAAAGAAATTAAATTACGCGCCTAAGGTGTGCATAATTTTACAGGTTTTTTTTTTTTAATTATCGTGTAAATAAGAAACATTTAATTTATCTGAGATCGAGTCTGCAAGTTCAGGAAGTAATCGTCAAGGAGCATTTTCTGCAAAGATATACTTTAATCTTAAAAATAAATTCCTCTGTTTGCAGTTAGTTTATTTCTCTCCTCTTTTAAATTTAAATTTAAATTTTTGTCCTTAATTTTTGTTCTTTCCGTCAGCCTCACGTTATGAAATTGTAACGTATGCAAAATGAAGAAAAATATCTATTTTGCAGAACCAATATTACGAAAATACCGCAATGGTAGAGATGCTTCTGCAACAACGGAAAGATACCGTAGCAACTGAACCAAGAATTTCACATTTTGCTTTCGTACAAAAAAAGCTTTCCCCAATCACGGAACGGAATCAATAAGGAGACGCAATATTTATTATTTATAAACATTTTACTATAAATGAATTAATATTGATTTATTTTACTAGATGAAACCCGGCGGGCTTCTAATGGGTCCGCCAAATAAATAATTGTTTTTTTTTGGAAATGCTGTAAAAAAAACTACTGAATATTTTCTCATGGCTGCCTCGGCTGGCCATACAGTAGCCTACACGATCGGTCCAATTTTTAAGCACATTATCGATTGTGTGCAGCTGTATTTCACCACTGGCTTCACGAATATTGTCCTTTAAAGCGTCAATTTTCTCTGGCTTGTTGGCGTAACACTTATCTTTGACGGCACCCCACAAATAATGGTCCAACGGTGTCAAATCGCAGCTCAGAGGTGGCTAAACGACATCAGCTCTGAGCTGATAATGCGATCTTCAAAAACAGGGCGCAAATCATCGAGTGTAGCGTCTGCTGTGTGGCAGGTAGCGCCGTCCTGTTGAAACCAAATGTTGCTAATATCCTCCTCTTCAATTTTTGTTAACAAAAATTCGTTCAACATGGCTCGATAACCATCGCCATTGACTGTAACGGCCACTCCTATCTTATTTTCGAAGAAAAATGGCCTAATTATGCCTCAGGACCAAAATCCGCACCAAACACTGACTCGTCTTGGGTGTATCGGCTTTTCAATATATGCGTGCGGGTTTTCTGCGCTCTAAATGCGACAATTTTGCTTGTTTACATACCCGCCAAGATCAAAATGAGCTTCATCGGCATCTTCTGTAAGTCGATCGCAGGCCCAGATTCCCAGCGTTGTTCAAGCGGATACACAACCATATTCGTTCAGCGGAAGGAGAAAACTAATTATCTGTCAAATCAGACACGAGCTAAGTGTTACCATTCACGAAATAAACGTTAAATTGCGGACCCTTTATTATCTTAGCTTTGACCTGAATGGACGTAAAATTTATAAATTTTTAGATGTTTGGAACGAAAAGATTTAGGAAATAAATTGCATGGAATAGTTCATAATTAATATTTGTTTAGTATAGAGAGCACCACTTCCTACCGCTTCAGATTTTTTTACTAAATCAGTTTCATAGAAAGGTGATTGGGACAAAACTTTAAGGTTCTCGCTGTAACAGTTCTGCAGATATTTAACAATCAAAGTTTGCTTTCTAAAGGTTTAGTTTTCCTAATAATCCTATCCCGCCCAGATTTGTTCTATTGTTTGTTTTTAGGAAGGGGTTGGTATAAAATCATCGCAATCAGTGTAAAAGTACTCAATAATTATAATTTGCTTTGTATGGGGTTACCTGTCCCCAGCCTACATTTTTTCCAATGAATCAGTTTAATGCAAAGTTTTATGACTCTGGCTGATATAAATCTTTAGATATGCGATTATTTATATGGTTTTTATAGGAGATACCTCTCCCCCTGACCCCATCGAAAAAAAAAACTGTAGCCCATATCTCCTTCCAGGCATACAGGATGATATAGTGAAAATTTCAAGATAATTGATTCAGCCGTTTGGCTGTCTATAGACTTCAAACTCACACATGTATATACTATACATACATACAAACAAACACATATTATTTTTATTTATAAAGATTAATTAAAAAAAAAATTATACCATAAATAAAAAATAGTAAAAAAAATACAACAGTTGCTTTCAGCATCCATTGCAGAACGTGCTTCTTTTATTATTGTTTTGCATATAAAACCCAAACAGCTGTTTACGTACGTGCAGTGCGATCAGCTGCGCTTTAAACGTAAACAAATACAATTTAACGAAACTTGACGAAAAATTTAATTACATTATAATTACACACATTTGATTGTATGTATTCGCACAGTGGTTTAAGCTTGTCTACGTATATAATGGTTAGTCATTTAGGTTTTAAAAATTTAAAAGGAAATACGGAATATTTTCAAAAATAAATGAAATGTTTTTTTGGGAAAATAAATGATTGCCTGCCATTCACTTTTTAAAAATTGTTTCATGTAAATGTTACCCGCAGTTAAGCGGTAGGTGATTCATTCGTGAACTCCAATTGTGGCCGGTATCTCATCAACAGCAGCTGTAGTGTTATCTTTAAGAGTTGGAATTGTAACTAGCTTGTCCTTGTACACTAGATACTTCACACATACACACAAAAAACAGTCTAGTGAGGTCAAATCGCATGATCTTGGCCGCCAATGAACTGCTCCAAAACGTGATATTAATTGGGTACCAAATAGATACGCGGCAACGCGTGCTGTGTGACTGGTGGCATCTTTCCTTTAATTTTGGGCAAGAAAAAGTCGAAAAGTCTTAAATATAACACCCAGTAAAACCTAGATGGGCTACCCAGTGGATTGTCAACCCCTCCGTATAAGTAAGCATATTAATTCTTACAGATTGCTGGTTTAGTATCCTATTGTACAAGTCGATAACTTTATGTGCAAAAAAAACTTCACAAAACAATGATTTATAGGTTAGGTTGTAGAGTCTAGTCTTGACAAAAACCATTGTGTTAAATCTAGTGAAAAGCATAAGAGATGTGTTTTGATTCTGCTTCTTTCAGTGTACTCACGCTATGCTTTCCTAAAAGCGTGTATACTAAAAGATTATTTAGCGTTTTATCCTCTCTTAACGTTTTTTTTTTGCTGTTTCTCAGTTGATTTAATAAATTATCGTTAATTAGCTGATATTTTGTGGTTTTCATACGACTTCTTATTATTCTTCTTCTTAAAAAGATTCTCACTCGTCTTTTGCAAGGATGAAAGGAAAAAACTTCTTCTATGGAAAAGCCAACAACTATACTGTGATATACGTACGTGTCTATTCATTAAATTCAAAGATTGTTCTTCATCATCAACAAACATTATCAGCGAAACGCCAACACCACCAACATTCAATATTACTTTTGACTTATTCTTGGAATATTTGAAAAATAAAAAAAATAAATAAAATCAACAAAATGCTTTATACTCTTGCTAACGCTTTAAAGGTGTCATTAGAGTAAAAAGCTATTAAATTTTCGCCAGCAACTTTGTATCACATGGGTCGGTGTCTTTTTAGTCAATATGTTGTACGAAAACCTATGAAGTATGTGTGCATCTTGAAGGCGGCAGTGCAATCAACATATTAATGATCAACTGTGGGCAATAATTTTTGTTGAATTTCGTAAGAAACTTCTTTTTTTTTTATAATTTACTCGTTCACTTTAAATGTTTTCTTTTGAAGCAAGTGAGTAAATGCATTGCAGGAAAAGAAACATAATTTAAAGCGTTTTAAAGCAATTTGTAGCTCAAATAAAACGAGAGACAAACATTTTTTAATGAACAAATTTAAATTTGTTAGTTTTGGGCATTTTGCCAAATTAAAATTTATATTCTAAACACAAACAGATTTCTTTTAAAATGTTTTATACCTTTGCAGTACAATTAAAAATCTTTTTTAAAACATTATTTTCTTAAAAGATTTTTTATTTCGTTTTCATTAAGAGATTAAAACATTGTATTTTTATGTATTGTTCGAACTGGTAAATAAAATAATTTTTGTCTTTTTTGCCACATATATTTGGCAAGAGGTGTTCTGACTCAATATCATGTATCCTTGCGAATTGCCCTAACAATGACTTTGTTGTTGCTACTGATTTAAATGCTCACAGCTTGCCTTAACTACGCCACTCTGGCGCAATCACCTTGCGTCATTGAACCTACACATGTGTATATTGCAGAAGAGCGTCAAAATAACACCATCGACCTTTTCCTCACTTCAATCCCTAAAAAGTATACAGTTGAGGATCCTGCACATGTCGCTTACTTTGTTTAATTGTAGTACTCCTGCCTCTTTTTCGTTTACGTACTTCATGACGCCTTACCTACAGCTACGAAATGCTCTTTTTTTGTCTACGACAATGCCCGTTGGGCTGAGCGCAACGATTTTTTAAGACATTTCAACTGTAAGCTTTAATTTATCGACTCAAAAGTAGATGCTATGGTGAAAATATAAAAACTCGAAATGGATATGTTGATTCTATTCAAACAGATTTCGATTAAGTCAAGAAATAAATCTTAATTCAATCCTAAGTGCAGACAAACAGTCATACCTAGAGAGAAAGAATTCAGGAATTCCTGCAGTAGCAGGAAGTGCTCTTCGACCAACCATTTCCGTGTGATATATCGCATCGATTTTTTTCAGCTGCCCAATGGCAGTTGGTTCGGCACTCTCCAAAGTTACGGAGAGTATGGTTAATCAACAGCTTGTGAAGATTTTAGAGTTCTCGGATTTCTTCAGCACGGCGGGTGCAAGGTACGGTGTACCGCTAACCTGCTGGCGATGTTCTTCGAGGGGTGTAACAAATCTGTGGAAGATTAGGGCGAAAAGTGGCAAAATGGGCTACACGCTAACAAACATACCTATATAATACTCGCAGCAAGTGGAACAAAGAGGACTACTCTCAATCGATCAGCTACACCCAATTTAATATCGGCTTCGAATGGAAGATGCATTAGGAAGATTTTCATAGCGTAGACACTCATTACCAGTTGCTAGCAATGTTACAAGGTGATACCGCTGTCGAAAATTTTCAGATGGTCTGGCCTAGGATTGAAACGAGGACATCTTAGTTGGTAAGCGCGTGTCTTATCCACCATACTACATCGGCATAATCATAAGCGGTTTGGTAGAAATCTCCCAGAAGGTTGTGAGAACATGGTCAATTTTAATGCTAACATAGCTCTATAGATACCATAATGGAATGTGTTCTGATGATTTATTTCATCAGGGTTGGCAAAAAACCGGGTTTAAAAAAAAAAACAACCTAGCGGGTTTTACTGGGTCTTTTGATGGTTTTTTTAGGTTTTATTGGGTTTTAAAAATGCTTCAAAATTTTGTTCCACAATATTTTTTGTTTTTTTGTACAATCACGTTGTTTTAGTATTTATAATGCAATTTTGTACTCTTGGTGACACCAATGCAACATTGTGTACTATGAGCTGCTAAAGCAGACTGCAATTACTTTGTTTGAATCATGAGAAAAACGGTCGTAATATAAAGGCAGACATGATTCAGTTATTTTTTTTGCATGAATACAGAAAAGTTTCAAATCAATTATTAGAAACGATCAAATGCCGCATCTGCCGGAATCTCCAAACACTGTTCTGTCGGCTGTTGCGACGGATACATTCGCACATCTTTTTATACAGGCTTTCTTTACATGACATTTCGCTATAGCAGCCTGTTTGTATTATGAAACACATTCGCTTTAAGCGCAAACTACCTCACTCTACGTTCATAGCTTAAAAAAAATATATACAAACGCAACACATCTCGTTTATAGACATTTCAAATTACAGTCTACATTTTCAAAAACTATCTAGGCCGTGTAAAGAGGTACGAGTTGATCTTTTAGCATATCACCGAATCATTTCCTTCGAAGATATATAAAATCGGCTTCAAAGTTAGAGCACCTTAAAAGACGTGACGGGATTTTGAAATTAGTTTGGAGGTGGAGAAAAGATGTAAGCAGTGATTTGATAAATTTGTTATTTCATTATCTTTTTTAGGTCAAAAAGGAACAAGTATTCAAAAAAGTAGTCCCAATACGTAAACTACGGCTATTTTTGTTGTAAACAAACTACGAAAGCCTTTAAATAAACGAAACCGACCAGGATTTTTTACCCAGTGGGCTGCCAACCTGAAAGGAATTGATTCCTAACAATCACATAATTCCACGCAGCAGTCGTTTTTCTCGTAGAGCACATATCTTTGTAGTTCATAGCCAAAAAAAAAAAAAAAAAAAAAAAAGTGCAATAATAAAAAAAAAAAATTCACAACTAGGTTCTGAATAACTCCGAAACTGTTGAAAATACAAAAAAAAAAAAAAAAATATTCAGGTGATTTCTAAACATTTGCCGGCACCTACATTAACTTTGGTTAAGCCATTTTCAAGATATGATGAAATATATTGACATAACTACCATTTTTTGGGCGAAAAATTTGCCACGCCTATAAAAAAACAATTGAGCCCGATGGAAAAATCCAAAACGCATTTGAATTCAGCGCGTCAAAATCATTATATTACATATCGTTTTATTCAAAGGCTTTTTTTGCTGTAGACCAGTGTAATAAATAAAAATTGTTTTGCACCTCTCCAATCAAAAATGTCATGACCTACAGGGGAATCTGTTTTTGATCTTTTTTTCTACACTATTTGTGTAATACAGTCCACAGCGTTGACTGTTCCTTTGTCCCAAATGTAAACTGGTAAACAAATGGTTCCAAATGGATGCAAAAACTCAGCCTTATTGACTGCTTAAACTCTGCACCCAGTGTTTTATAGTCACAAACAAAAGAAAATCAAACTTGTCTTCAAGATTGGTTAGACTGAGACTTTTTAAACTAAGATATTATAATCTAGTGCTTTTTTTGAAGGTTCATAATATTGAGTTGGCAGCACTGCTTTATTTAACTGCTGATAGTTGCCTTTTGCTTAGTGAATTTCCTTTCAAAATTTTATTCTCCGATGAAGCCCATTTTTGGTTAAAAGGTTACTTAAATAAACATAATTATCGCATTTGGAGTGGGGATAATACACAAGCTTTTGTCGAAACACCATTACATCAGCAGAAAATTACTGTTTGGTGCGATTTATGGGCTGGCGGAGGCATTAATCCATATGTCTTCAAAAAAGATGATGGTCAGATTTATTCAAAGAAATTGAATAAATTGAATTGAATGAGTAATTTCACGTTATGGTTCAAACAATTGGCCAACAAAGTCAGAGAGCCGATTGGATTATTTTCTTTGAACTATTGAACAACAACTAAACATCTGGAAATCATCATTAGAAGATATCTTGGCGAAATAGGGCCGCATATGCTGAGAACATTTTCTGATAATGCGCTAGCCGTGGCAGCCACATGGCCGAAATCATATTTAAACTAAAATGTCATGAAATTTTCCAAATACACCGTTTCATTGATATTAACAATACACTTCGTTGTTTTATTGTAATTTAAAATTGTGTAACTGTAAAAAATATCCGATACATAACGGTGACCAATTTAATTTTGATAATTTTTTTTTTTAGAAAATATTCTAATCAATAATATCTACTGCTTGAACAAGCTTTATATTTTGACTTCTGATCCAATAAAAAAAGTTAATCAAATGTTTAATTGATTCAATTAATTTTATGTTTATCTCTTTGGCGTTTGAAATATTACGTCAATAATATCATTTAATGTAAAAACATTATTTAGTGAACATTTTATACTTAGGAGCCATTCAATCATGGAATTAATCATTATCTTTAACTTGCTTATGAAAATAAAAATAAATCTTAAAGTTTTTTCTGATAATTTTATGACTTCAAACCATTTAAACTCTTCTCATCAAAATTTATGGCCAAACACACATTAACAAAGTCTTTTACGGTTATTGTCACACCTGAAACTACGATATATACGTTGGGATTAGAAACAATTGGACGACATCAGGAAGAGAAATAAGACTCAATCAATGACATCAATTG
The DNA here is from genome assembly GCA_023159175.1 of Wohlfahrtia magnifica. Taxonomy (NCBI): domain Eukaryota; kingdom Metazoa; phylum Arthropoda; class Insecta; order Diptera; family Sarcophagidae; genus Wohlfahrtia; species Wohlfahrtia magnifica. The sequence goes on from JAKWBJ010000538.1 coordinate 2,954,913, forward strand.
CTAAAACCATAGAAAAAGCCTTGCTACAGTTTATTCGGGCCAAATGATAAAGAGAACACAATGGCAGCTGAAACTTTAGCAAACAAATAGAAAAGAAATGAAAGATAAAAAAAGAGGAAAAGCAATAAACTTCAATCGTAACAAGTAATAAATTTAACACTGATGATTGAGCTTCCAAATCCAATTGATGCAATCGACCAAAATAAAAGCGGCCAAAGAATGGACAAAAACAAAAAAAAAACAAAAGAAATAAGCAGAAAATTCCTCCAAATGTTCCACTCATGACTAGAAATACACACGAAAATTACAATTTATTGGTTAGTTTTGGGATGAAAAATATACGAAAAGAAGAAAAATAAATGAAAAACTGCTTTGAAAAAAAAAAAAAAAACAAAAAAAAAACGTAAAAATGACACAATGGACTTCAGGATGTCCTTTTTCTAAAGTTAGTCTGTCTGTGGCAACGAAACGAAAAACAGAACTCGAAATACTCGTACTGACGACTACTGACCATTCATTCTAAGCACACACGTTAACCAAAGAGATTTATTACCTAAATAGCATTGAAGGTATGGTCGTTGGAGAGAGGGTTTGAGTCTACATTTGTACGATAATTTATGACCATTTTTAACCGGTTTTTATATACATATATGAACGTTTGTTATTACGTTGGCTATAAAAATATCATGTGTTTGTGTATTGGGCTTTAGTTATCGTTAACTGTATACTGTTAGGGGGGGCTACTTCGTAATATATTTGACTTTTTATGTAAGTTAATACCTGTAAAATTAAGTTTAACTGGTTGTGCAGAGTTAAAGTGGCAAATTGTCAGTAAATTTTATTAAAAACCTTAATATTTAATCAGGACATTATTGTCCCTTAATAGGACCTTTGAGTATTATTAATAAAATTGATGTTTTGGAAAAGAAATGCTTAAATCATTGAAAGAGTACCAAGAAATTTACTTAAGGACCTTTAAGTTTTTTTCTTTATGGTTTTGATTAGGTGGCATGGCGTACTGATCCAGATTCATCCCCCGGCTATGATAAGCAAAACTTTAATTATGATTTCGAATTTTAAATGATTAAAAAATTTCGATCACCTGCAGATGGTATATCTATGAGGTTCGCTGGCCCCCTCCGTAAGGACAACACCAATTACAAACATTATAGGAAAGTCAGCAGCTTTGGAAAATAATCTATGATAAGCAGTTAGATTTCTCACCACTACAACAAATACACAGAGAGAGCTGTTTCTAGGCAACGACAGATGGCAGCCTGCTGCAGTAGACTGATCAGCTGTTGCTTCCAAAAGGAGTAAAAAATTCATTAAGTCTTTAGCTTTGAAGAATTCTTTTTTATAGAAGCAGTTTTATGTTTTTAAACAAATATTTTTTAACTACGTTCATATCTTAGTACCTAGAATTTTAGTCGAAAAACTACGCGTCAAAGCAGGTATAGATGAAGCCAACGAGGTCTCAAGAACTCAACAACTAATAAAAATATTTAAAAAAGTATTATGCTGAAAATTATTGAATAACATCAGAATTAGATCACGTCAAGTAATTTTTTTTTTTTTTAGATTTTGCAAATAGCTTAGGTCAGCTTCAATTGGCAGCTGCTCGTGTATCGAAGTTCTAACAACTCCTGACTAGCTTCTACCGAATTTTAAATCTTGAATTTTGTCCAAGTCGCTTGTTGCAAGATTGTTTCTGTCATAGAATCTACTCCGACCAAGTAAACAAAAAATTTTCCTCTCTTCTTCTTCTCATGATTGTATTATATATTTACAGAAATAGGATCTTCAATTATTGCAGCGGGTTTCAGGCCAAAGTAGTGTTTACCTATCATGCTGCGAAATTGAAGCGGAGGAGCGGTACTCACTTAGCTGGTATATGCAATCTCCCTGATAGCCAAGCGGCTATTAGATATCCTTCGGGTGCAACTTTCAGCTCCAAGCTCGTTAGTAACTGACGTGATTCTCTTGGGATGTTCTCAGGGCAGTTTGGTGTCTATCTCAACTGGGTTCCTGGTCACAGGGATATTCCGTGATGAGCTTGGTAAAGCGGGCACACTTCCTCCTTACAGCACCTATTTGTAAGGGTTGGATGCTGATAGATCCTGGGCAGAGGATCAATCTTGCTTTATTGCCTCACCTGGCTCATCTTGGATGGTAGGAGCATCAATCTGATTAAATTGGACCGTGAGAACATCTCTTCTACTGTGTCTATCCTCCCGGTGGATTGCATTATGAGCAGCCCAGCTTTGAATCCACAGCAGAGACATAACGAAAAAATTAATTGTGGTTTCGTATATTTAATAAAGAGACTGCAACTTTTCTCCAGACAAATCCACATAAAAAATAAGTCTCCCTGACCTCTGGCGATGACGACAAAACATCAGATGAATGATCAGGAGATAAAGCCACATACTGGGAAGGAAAAGCCACCACTTAACAAGGATCTTCACCACAACACAATCATACGAAGACGAGCTACAGTAGGTTAATCATCTCTTTAGCATGAAAATCAAACTGATTAATGAAATTGAAACCAACCAGTGGATCCCTTGTGAAAGGCCAATATGTTTCTTAGAGTAGTGACGGAAAAAAACAATAAATTTAAACTTTTGAAGAACTTGACTTCGTTTAAGTTGCGTTAAATAAAATAAGAAAGACGTAGTTGTTGTTTAAGTTTACTGTCTCTTTTTATTTCCACACTTTATCTTGATAAAGCAACTTATTTAACTTACACTTTATACACAATTACTCAACACTTTTGCGAACGACTTAACATAACTTTACTTTAAATTCTTCAAATTACTACTTTACACAATGACTGCCAGACTATAACTGACTGGCGTAGGCAAAGCAGCTTACTTATATATCTGAATGCCAACAGTTTAGAAAGTTCTGCAAAAGTCTTAAACCCTCTACAATCTTCTATTCATGTCCGTTAATATCAAAAAATGCAAGGTCGGTCAAATTGGACCATGACACAAATTGAGAGCCATGACACAAACCAATAGACTAAAATCCCACAATACAGTTTTAAAAGCACTGATGTAGTGTCTCTTATTTTTAGGCATTTTTATTTTCGTAACAGTACGTTACAACAACAGCCTGAAAAATGTGTTTTTAACTTCTTTTAAGAAGATGGGCAATTACAAAGTAAAATGCTACTTATTGTATATGTACATACATATCATACAAATATTGCAATCAGACTTTGTCATGATAATCTTTTACATATTTGTCATTAACCATAGCGAAAAAAAAAAAATATTTAATTACTTCTAGTCATTCAAATTTTGTCTCATGATGAATTCCAACCGCCACTATAATTTTTTTTATATTTTGGTATTTTTACTCTGTCAACCACAGTCGATTAAAAATTTCAATTGTCATGGTTGCCAAATATTTACAAAATTCGTGGTATGACTTAATGAAGCAATATAAGAATATCATTGTTATGATCACTATGATGACAGCTATTAAGTCATTGACTGACAAAATGTGCGTCCAATGTTTATTAGTGACAATACGAATTTTGTATACCCTACACTATTGTTGGTTGTTGCGTTATATTGTGAATATTTTTTTGTAAGAAAATTCCAAATTTTTCTTTTTCTTTAGCTGGGATCACACGATTGCATCAAATACACCAATCTGATATAATTTTTATTGCGACAAATTAGCGCACAGTATAAAATTATCCCAATAAAAAATTCTGTGTTCACACGGTTGTCTTATTTTATAAAAAAATGTATTGTCAAAAGATGGCGCGAAACGATGTATTGACAATAATTGTCCCAACGCTGTCACACGATTGTTCTAGTTTACGGAACCCTGTGAATCAGCTGTTGTCGCAAATTAATTTTTTTCGGTGTTCAAAATAGTTCATTATTTAAAAAAGCGTCCTCTTTATTTATATTGAGCTCATTTAGTGAACAAATAAAAAAAAAGAAAATAAAATGTGTGTGGGTCAGAAAGTGGCTTACAAGAAGCGCCATTGATTGCGGATATGAGAAAACATTTCAATAAATTAAAAAAAAAAAAAATAATTCACAATAAATATTGTTGTATAGGGTCCGCCAAATATTTTTTTTTTTTTTTGCAAATGCTATAAAAAAACTACTGAATATTTTCTCCAATTTCTTTCTTTATTTGAAAGTACAATCCTTCCGGTTAATAATGGAAAATAATTTCATTCAAATGGCTGCCTCGGCTGGCCATGTAGTAGCCTACACGATTGTGTGCAGCTGTATTTCACCAATGGCTTCACGAATATTGTCCTTAAAGCGTCAATTGTCTCTGGCTTGTTAGCGTTACACTTATCTCTGAATGCATCCCACAAATAATAGTCCAACGGTGTCAAATTGCAGCTCTGAGGTGGCCAAACGACATCAGCTCTGCGGCTGATAATGCGATCTTCAAAAAGAGGGCGCAAAACATCGAGTGTAACTTCGACTGTGTGGCACGTAGCACCGTCCTGTTGAAACCAAATATATATCCTCCTCTTCAATTTTTGTGAACAAAAATTCGTTCAACATGACCCGATAACGATCGCCGTTGACTGTAACGGCCACTCCTTGCTCATTTTCGAAGAAAAATGGCCCAATGATGCCTTTGGACCAAAATCCGCACCATACAAACAGTGTCTCGCCTTGGGTGTATCGGCTTTTAAATGTATGCGTGCTGGTTTTCTGTGCCCAAATGCGACAATTTTGCTTGTTTACATACCCGCTAAGATCAAAATGAGCTTCATCTTAAAAGATGATTTTTTTTTGGCAAAATCGGCATCTTCTGTAAGTCGATCGTAGGCCCACTTATCAAAGCTGTTCAAGCGTATACACAACCATATTCGTTCAGCGGAAGGATAAAACTAATTATCTGTCGAATCAGTCATGAGCTAAGTGTTACCATTCACGAAATAAGCATTAGTTGAAAAAAAAACGTTAGATTGCGGACCCTTTATTTTTGGCATTTACATTGGTGCATGATTGCCTTTAAGATTTTCACACGATTGTCGCACCAGTATTTCATTTGATTGGGGTAAATAAGCTCAATAATATTGTCAGCTACCGTATGAGTCAATAAATTGTATAATCACACGATTGGCATATAAAATAGACTAATTATTGGTGCATTACGACAATCGTAAACGATTGCTTCAGAATCAGTAGCATAATCTCATCTTTAACAGTTACTTGCCACTATATTTGCAACAAAAACAACAAAACTTCCCCTTTTTAAGAAAACTTTTCCCAAAAGTTAATTTTGGATTTTTGTCAAATCAAATTTAAAGTGAATAACACATGTTTTAATACAATTATAAAGCCTTACTGCCAGCTATTTTCTAATCAACATGGTTTTACCTCAATTAAATTACAAAAAAGAAAACAACAAAAACAAAACAAAGATAATTTTGAGAAAATATTCAAAAAACCCTTATAATTCTAAACAAACTAACAGAACAAAAAATGTCCAATAAGAACTCTGAAAAATAAAATCAAACTAAATTTAGTAGTTTATTGTTGTTGCTGTTATTATACGAGTAGTTACGGGCATACAAATCAGAGAACAAAAATAAAATGAAATTTTAAGGCAAAAATTATATGAAAAATCAAGATTTTATTCAGTTTTTCTCGAGCGCAAAAAAAAGTTTATTTTACACTTTGCTGGGTTTTCACTCGAAACTTTTAATCTCGATAAAAACCAGAAGAGCAAATATAAAAAAAACGAAAAAATTCATGTAAAAAATAAACATTTAGTGGAGGTACGTACGAGTACGTACAATAGTTTTAAAAGCACACTAAACACACACACACACATACTAGATATAATTGCAATAAAACTATAAATGTATTAGTTTAGAGTGTGCTAGTGTGTATGCTGCGATTGTTGTGTATATGTATGCCTGTTAGAAACGTTTGGAAATGAGTTTTGCTTGCAACACATCCTCCATTATATTCGTGTTGTGCTGATACCGAAAATTTGATGCTTTTAGCTTCAGATTTCTTTTTTTATGTTTCTGACATGTGTCACTCTAGTGCCCAGTGAATGTGTATGAGAGTATGAGTCCAAAGCACACAGTAAAGATTTTTCCTAGATTTTCTATACACACACACACATACACACACACATACACATAAGCATACTGTAGTTGAAAGTACAACGCTTAGCTGTCATTGTGTGGTCTATGGTTTTATCTCAGGATTTTTATTTTCCACACAAACACACACTTGCTTTAACTCACTCTTTAACACACTGATAAAATACCATATGATTGCATGTGTATGTAGTTCTGTACGGTGTGAAGGGGGCTATAAAAGATACCTAAATGCGGGATACTAGATCAACTATTTTTGATTTTTTTTATCGTATCTTTTCCCCATATTCCTTGTTGGAAGACTGACCGTCAATGCCAAGCTAGAAAATATACAACAATTTTGTATAAAATAGTGGAAAGAGTTAAAAAAGAACTCACACACAACTGAGAAATGGAGAGAAATTGTTGCAAAATTTGCATTTTCTAAATAATGTCTAGAGTAGTTTAATAAAAATCCTTTTTTTAAAGTTCTATTTGATAGCATTATTGTTGTAGTTAGAAAGCAACAACTAATAGAAACAAAAAATAACAACAAAATAGCCATATTTAAAAGTAACATGGCTGGCACAAATAACAGCTTTCGTTGTACTCGTCGTACTATGAATATCATCATCATCATTGTCATCATCATCATCGTAACAAACATGTTAAATGCCTTAGTGACGTTTTCTGTTTTTCTTTATTTATTTTTTCTTATTTTTTGACTGATTTGATAGTGGCATTCTAATGATAGAAGTTACCAGTAGAGTGGGGTTTCATTTAAGCCAAGTCATGGTAACTTTATTTATCAGTTCTAAACACTGGTATGTGTTGGTTAAGGTTTTTTAATAGAGCTGTCTTGTGGAATACACAGAATACAGGCTAAACATGCTTTGAAAATTTGTGAAATTGAAAATTTAAAAATAGTTCACGACCTTAAGTCAGATTAAAGCTTACTTGGGGAATATGTGGTCTAATATTTTTTGAAAACATTTTGAATTGATTGAAATTTTTAAGCGATATACTAGCGATATATTTTATACAAATACCAATATAAAGGCAATTATTATATAGATCACATATGTAAATGGTTACTGCAGATTTTTGAACAATTTTTGAACCAAAATTGCTTTATTAAAAATCAATATTGTTACGTTTTAACCTTTTTAAAACGTTTGAATTCATTTAAATTGCGCTAAAATAAAAAAATCATCAATAGTTTTATTGTTTTACATTTTCTTTTTCTATTTCACTTTAACTTTTATACTGTTTATCTTAATACAGCAACTTAATATTCGTTTATACAACACTTTTATTTCCGCTTTAACACCACTTTGTTTATTGACAGCCAAACGATAGCTAACTGACGTGTAGGTAAAGCAGCCCTTTATATACCTGATTACCTACAGTTTGGAAGGTTTAGGAAATATCGACCATCTTCTACTTCCATATCCGTTAATGTAATGTAAAGATGGTCGATGAGGCAGTGCTGCCAAATTGACAGGGTGACACAAAATATGCCAAAATCCCACAATGCAGTGTTATATTTTTACAAAATGTCTTGGACCAATCCAAGGGCAATGTTCCAGTCCTCCGCTATGTCTCTGATGGTTAATTTGCGGTTATTGATCAACATTTCTTATATTTTATCAATGTGTTCGTCGGTTTTCAATGTCGTTGGTCTGCCATTGCATTCATCATCTTCGATTGATTTACGACCACTTTCAACCGCTGGTGCCGCTAGTAACGTTTTCTTTAGAAAATCGTAGCCGAAACATTTTTCCAACATCTCCAACGTTCGCGCACCATTAAACCCGTAAGTTGTTGCAAATTTAAATCAATTTCTAAAATTGTAAAAAATCGCACAAAGAGATAGATGTACTCTTAACTACGTAGCTTTTCCAAATGTCAAGCTCCGACGCTAAGATTTAGCGGGCATATCAACAATAGATGTACCAGCTTAACAAAAAAAAAAAAAACTCAAATTTAATCGATAAGACCTAGTAGCCAGAAAACGGTCCAGCCCACATGGGTCCAATATTGATCCCACTGTGACACTCATCAGTAATCCAGAAAATGAAAAACCTACATGTCCGCATCCCGGTCCGATCCGAACCAACCAGACGCATGCACAAAGGAAGAAATTCTGTCGATATTCACATCAGCCAGAACCAATAAGGCATTCAGAAACGGACTGTCAAGGAAAGTAGTCCTAATGTCCGAAAGACTGCACTGGCACAGGAAGTGCTCGACAGTCTCCTCCTCTTCCTCATCCCCTACAGCAGACCCAAGTGCGCAGTAACCACAGACACAAGAGTTCACAGCCGAAGTCGCGGCATCCCCATAATAGACTCCAAGCCTTGATACAGAGCACGTGGGTTCATCATCCCAACGTAGCTGTGCCCTGCCCAACATGTACCGCAGGACCATAAGTTTGCAAGAGGAGAGTGGCATCCCAACTGAGTGATCAATCTCATCATTTTTGAGGAGAGAGCCCCGGGTATCCAACTGACCCCTTACCCAAATAATCTCCAGGTCTGAATGTCTCGCCATCTCATTCAGATATGCCCGGCATTCACACACTAGTCGCGAGTAGACACCAGAGAGCGCCATGATCTCAGCCTGGCTGCCCATACAGACTCGGATATCACTCTCATATACCCCGTAGTACATCAACCAGTCTGCTTTATCGCCGAGACCTTCGCCTGTAAGACACTGCAGTGGTCCGGCAGCCACACGAGGCTTATTCTTGGAACTTTTTGATAAAGGTGGTATATTGGTCCAATAAAATCACTAATGAGAACCTATGTCGCAAGTAGAAGCAAATTTGCCACACACTCAGAAAGTCATAAGACGGCATAGCGCCCACGTTACTGAGAAGGGATGTACACAGAGTAAAATAGATAATATCGCCTTAAGAGAATTAATGTTTTTATGGACTTATGTTCCTCTTAGAAACCATCGGAAAGCATAGAAAGATACACATATCTACGTGGCAGTTTGGAAAAGCCTGTATCTCTTAATTATTTTTTTTTTTTACTCAGAGCAGACTTTCGTATGTCACCGTCAATATTTAATACATATTTTTTCATATTTTTAATTCAACATGGATTTGGATACAAATCATTTATCGCTCTTTATTCGACATCACTCCTGCTGACCTGGGATGAATATACTTTATACTCGTATTTAAAACAGTGAACAGCGCAAATTTCGAAATTTTTGAAGCCCCTCGGGGTGAAAAAATCATTCTATTTAAACTAAAACCGGTTAATGCTGAAGTTAGGTTATGCCAAAAGTTAAGTTTCCAAACTGATTATATTGATTAACATACACATTTCACACCCTCTTATATATTCAATTATGCTTTAAAGATTCGCTTCAACTATTAATAATTCCGTCAGAATTTAAATAAATTTTTCGCCGTAATTTAATACCAAATCAATAAGTGGCTTCAAATGTATTTAAGCTCCGTTAAAATGCCAAAAAAACGATAACGTTTATCCCAAACGTAAACGTTAATTGTGCCGTGTAAGAGGCAGTGAATGGAAAAAAAATAAATAAACTGAACACGTGATATTTAATCACTGTCATGTCAGTGTCACTTTTTCTAACTTTCTTGTTCCAAAATTAAGGGGAAGCAGTCAAAGTGAAATCGATATTGTAGATGACAGATTCGTGTACAATTTTTTTTCTTCATAATTCGCTTTACCATTTTTTTGCTGTTGCTGTTGTTGTTGTTGCGATAAAAGGTAATTATATGGAACCATTAACTAACGTTTGTTTACTTTCCACCGCTAATGCTGCTTTTCTAGTGCCATGCCTTTAGTTGTTTGTGTATTTAGGTAAGTCAACTAAACGTTAAATGTTTGTTTTTATTGGATAAATAAAAATAATAACAACAACAACATTGGTATTAACAAAAATAAAATAATAAAATAAAAGTTGTATGTTTAAGTAGAAAAAATCTGCACTTGACTTCCACTGCCACCTACAACATATCTCAGAAACTGAACAACAATCAGTGCAACAAAATACTTTTTTGTCAATACAATCAACTGCTGTTGTATTTACGAGTATGTTGTCAATGATTTTTAACGTTTAGTTTGCTGTCGTTGCTGTTGGTTTTTATCGTTAAAGGTTAAAAATGTCATTATGAGGTTTGGAGGACAAAAGTTATATTATTGCCAGGATGTATGTGTGTTTGTCTGTGTATGTGTGTTTGGATTTTTATAAGTCTAGGATAATGACATGTTTACTGATTTTATTTCGGAAAAAAAAGATGACTTGGAACATTTAAAAAGGCACAATCATGATTTTTGTACTGCGAGACACAATACAAGCAGCAATAACGAAAACAACATGAATGACAAGATTGACAACAGAAAAAATGATTGATGACACATTATTGACATTATGAACACACAGAGATCCCAATATATGAATGCATACTTGCATGCTTGAATAAATTGTAGTTGTAATTTCCAATACAGAATCTTAAAATAATTATATCATTCAAGTTAATCAATTATGTGTAAAGATTTTATTATGCCGAGACAACCATTTGAATAAAAAATACTTTTTGTCGACGTTTGTAAAAGCCACACCTCAGGTGTTCGATTGAACGGTCTTTCAGCATCCATTTCGTAAAATTCCTAATGTTCAACATTATCCTCTATTGTAAATTTGATTGTATTTGACTTGATCATCAGCATCATGTTATAGCGTTACAGCTAGGGATGAGCTTTAGCTTTTTCCACTATTACAAAAACTCAGAGTTCTGCTTCAACTCAATCGTTCCACCTGGTTCCTGGACGTCCTTCCTATCTGGAGCTTAAATATTGTTACAAAAATAAAAATCCCTAAAAACAAAATACACCACATCAGGGATTGTGGGATTTTAGTCTATTGGTTTGTGTCAAGGTTGTGAATGTGTTACCCTGGCATTCCCAATTCGACTATCTTTGGGTAACATAGTCTTACATGTTGAAAATTACGGACATAAAATGGAGGATTTGAGAGCGTTTCAGGCGTTTCAGGAACGTTTCAAACTGTAGGCAGTTAGGTATATAAGGAGGCCGCTTTGCCTGCGTCATATAGTTATTGTTTTGCATTTATAAAGTAAAGTCGCTTTAAGGCATGAATAGAAGTGTTGTATAAACTAGTATTAAGTGCCAGATAAATAAGTTGCTGTATTTAGATAAACTGTAAGTGTTAGAACGTGACAATATTATGGCTTTATATCGCTTAATATGGCTTAATGCGGTCAGTAAGCAAAAAACATCATATTTTTCATCATGTTAAAGATGGCGAAAAAATTCAAAAAATGATGATTTGCGGAAAGCTTTAATTTATTTTCCATTTGAAAAAACGTTCTGCAAAGTTGCATCGAATGCTTGTCGAGACTTATGGTAATTATGCTCTAAACTTAAAAAATCATCGGTTAAGCCGGATCAACCATCAAATTCGGCTGCAAACCCATATCGATTCGGCAGGAAGACAATGCTGTGTGTTTGGTGGGGCCAGAAAGGTGTGGTGCTTCTAAAACCTTGTGAAACCGTTAATAAAGCGCGCTACCGACAACAAATGGTCAATTTGAACCATGCATTCATCGAACAACGACCAGAATGGGCCACAAGATACGGCAAGGTAATTTTGCAACATGAAAATGCACTTGCACACCGGCTCAGATTACAATCAAAGCATTAGGATGGGAGCTGCTACCCTACACGCTGTATTCACCATACTTGTATCCTTCCGACAGATATCTGTTTTCATCGATGAGACCTGCGCATGGGCTGAGCAGCACTTCGATTCCTACGAGAAAGACGGAAAACGGATGACTAATTGGTTTTCTTCGAAAGACGAACAGTTTGGCAATATAATCCACAAATTGCCTGAAAGATGGGAAAAAAGTTTAGCCAGCAATGATCAATACTTTTTTTACTCACCCATTAAATATTAGTTTTTTATTTTCATACCGGTACACCTGGTACAGTAAGTAAGCATGAATTGGAGACTTATTTTGTAGCAAAGATTTTATTCTTCCCAAAGTACACCCTCTTCTTAAGGGCACTTAAGTAGATACTCAAACTTATGTTCTCCTTTTTTTCTAAGCTTAAGTTATGAATTAGGCATTCATGTTATCGGAGCCGATTTCATATAGTTCGCTGAAATATACTCTCCATGGTTTCAGATTCAATTTAAGATTGAGCTCTCTTTAGTTCTACAGCTGCTAACTTTTGGTTAAAAGCCTCTTGATTATTGTAGAACTATTTGCTATTTCTATTGGAGAAGCTGTTATTTTTATTTTCGCAATCCTTGCATTAAACGCTTGTTTCTTTTTTCTCTACGGGGCCTATTAGTATTGTTCGAGGTATGTGGCCTCGATTTTACTATGCCTCATTTTTGAACCTGATTGTCTCCTCTTCTTGTCCTCAACGAAGGAGGTAGTGGCTGTCCTAAGGCGTGTCCGATCATTCTCAATATTCATAGTGCCATGTATGTTTAACAAATTTGCAGTCAATTTCCTCCGCAAATCGAAACATGTAATATCATCATTACCTTTATTAGGCTAACATTTCGCCATTTTATAATACGCGTAGCCATTCCATTTTTTGAACCCAATGATTTCAAAAGATTAAGAAACTTTGTCCCTTCGTATAGAGAGAAAACTTTTTCCTCCATTCTCCTCCTTTTCATTCCTTTCAAAAACAATATACTCGAGATATCTTTGAATTTTTTTAAATTGCGACGACTCGTAACTCTGAATAGAGTCAAAGTAGGCAAGAACAGCTACATATTTGTATCTAAAAAAATATATTTAATTTTCGGGTTTCAGCGTAGTATCTCCAAATAGAACTCATTTTAGAGCTTGATGGCTTTTTCGTCGAAACGCGATGGAAATTAAAAAAGAATAGTAAAAAAGGTTAGGCGGAGAAGTGTTTCCATTCTATATACAAGTATAACAGATACGTATGCTTGCACACGGCGCATGTAGCTCATTCGCATTCTTACACATTAAAGAGTTTAAGACAGTTTGGCGGCAGCTTGTACGATTAAGCTAAATTGCAACCAATGAAAATATTTACTGAGCAAGAAAGACGTACTGCAGCTATACATTATAGTTCTGGACTGCAACTTCAGAAACTCGTATTGTAGAGGCATGATTGGCTCTACCATATCAGGTGTAGGGAGAATTATGATTTTTGCTTATAATGATTGAATATATTGAACGCCCTGCATTTGGTAGCACACTATTAGCTATGAAAAGCAGCTTCGCATAAAATTTAAACAGGAAGTTATTGGCAATTTTTGCGTTGTCGTTTGCAGTTTTTGTTCCTTTTCTTATTAAAATCTAAACAATTTTTTTATGTCATCATTCGATAAGTGAGTGGGCGTTTATAGAAAACCTAAATGAGATAAGGCGGTTTTTAAGGTGAAAGTGATAAATTGTTTTTAAAAACTTTCGCAAAAGCTTCTTTTCTTATTTCAGCTTTAAATTTAAATTTCATATGAAAAGTATTTTATAAACTTTGTGTTTAATTTTATTTCTTTATTTTATTGATTTTTTGTCTGGTGAATTGTAAGTGCTTTCTATTAAAAAAAAAACACAAGAAGAAGAAATAAGACAACGACGATGACCCTGTCATAAAGGAAATTGTAGAGTTGAGTAAACGCATAAATTTAAAAAAAATAATAAAAAAAAAAATTTTTGTTCTTGATTTCCTTTTGCAAAAAAAAGTGAATAAATTTAATACACACGTTCAAAAATTATTCTTTCTTGTTCGTTTGATTTTTGGTGAATTTTCGTTTTTTTTTTGTTTTTTATTTTAAGTTGCTTTTTGGCATCATCTATGGTACACATGACCATAAAGAAAACTCAATTTCCTTTTAACCCATCAATGGTTTATGATTGCTTTCATTTCTTTTACATTTTATAACGTTTCGTTTCGTTTAGATTTTTTTTTTCCTTTGGATTTCTTAAAATATATTTTGTGGCATTTCAATAGTAGCCAGAGCCCTGTTTTACGGTGTTCAATTTTCTGTGATTCTTTTCTTTTCATTTTACCCTTTTACTTTTTTTATTTATTGCGTTTTTAGGCTATTGCAGATTTCCTTTGGTCTTGGTTTACTCCCCTTTCACCCTTTGGCATCTTGTTAAATTATAGCCCATCTATCGATTCCATTCATTGGGTTTTTCTATGAATTATGTGGCCAAAACATAATCACAGTGTCAGTTTATAATACATTTACGAGTATGATTTGCTTTCCGAATCCAAATCATATTTCCTTCATTGACCATAAAAGAAGAAAAAATAATATGTATGTATAAAAGGCCTATTATATGTATATATACGTGTGCATATACTACATATTTCACGTGTGTCTTATTAAGTAGTATTTGAAGAAAAGGGTTAACATTTTTAGGTCATTTAATGGTAATGAATTTTACTCTAATGTAAACAGATAATTCGGATAATTGTGCTAAATTATTGTTCGGAAAAGTTATGTTACAAACTGTAGGATGGATGGCAACATTTTAGGCTGCACTTTGTTAGAAGACATTACTAAGACCGCATTATTTTGTGAAAAGTTATATGCATTTAAAAATGAGTTAACATGCGGAAAATTACCTTCATATTGTTACGAAAATAAAAATGCCTAAAATACACCATATCAGCGTCCTTAAACCAGTATAGTGGAATTTCAGTATATTTGTTAATTTTGTGTCACCCTGTCGATTCCGTACATATTTGCTTCTCTGGCAGCACTGCCCATTCGACCAACTTTGTATTACATTTGAATTAACGGATATAAAATAGAGGATATGAGACAATTCCGGAACTTTCCAAACTGTAGGCAATTACGTATATAAGGTGGCTGCTTTAGCGCTTAGCTGGCATAAAATAAAATCGTGTTAAGCTGAAATAAATATGTTGTATAAACGAATATTAAGTTGTTGTATTAAGTTAAACTTCATAAAAGATATGTGAGGAACTAAAAACTGTAAAACAACAACAAAGTGGTGTTAATTTTATTCTAACGCAATTTAAACGAACTTGAACTTTTTAAAAAGGTTAAAACGTAACAGTATTTTGCTCTTCTATAATAGAAAACGTAATAATGCGCCGCATACTGCTGAAAAGATTTGTGACGTATACGGAGACGTTGCTGTAACTAAAAAAAGAGCAGCGGCATGATTTAATTTTTAATGTTAAAGATGCACCTCGCTTTGATCGACCAATCACTAAAGAAGTCAATGAAATCATAGAAACAATTTCGAAAGACAGACACATAAGCACCGTGGACATTGCTAGAGAACTAGGCATTCATCACCAAACAGTTATTAAGCATTTGAAGGAAACTGAATACACAAAGAAGCTCGATGTTTGGGTACCAAATGAATTAACAGTAAAAAATTTAATGGACAGAATAGACGTTTACTATTCACTGCTTATACAGTAAGGCATCGAACTATTTCTGAAGCGTATGATTATGGGCGATAAAAAGTGGACCATGCGAAACAATAATATGGGAAAAATATCATGAACGACGTAAGTTGAAGCTTGCAAACCCATGATTAACACTAATATATAATGCAATATGTCTGGTGGATTTGGAAGGGAATTGTTCATTACTAGCTGCTACAATCTCTCCAAGGTATTGATTCTGATCTCAGCTATCAACAAATTATGAGATTGATGTTAGAAATTCAATTATTTCTTGGTTTTGTAGAGATTCATAACGTTAAGTTGGCAACACTGCTTTATTTGACAACCAATTTAACAGCTGACAGTTACTTTTTGTTTAATTTGGTTTAACATTTTATTATGGATAGACTTACACCAGTGCAACGCTTATAAATTGTTGTCATTTTTGACTTGAGTTTCCAACTAAAATTTTGTTTTCCCTTGAAGCCCATATTTGACAGAATGGGTACGTAAATAAGCAGAATTATCACATTTAGAGTGAGGATAATCCACAAGATTTTGTCGAAACACCATTGCACACACAGAAAGTGGCTGTTTGTTGCGTTTTATGGGATGGCGGTGTGTTTGGTCGATATGACTTCAACAGCGATGGTGGTCTGAATTTTAGTGTAGATGGTGAACGGTAAGGAACATAATTAGAACTTTTTTCGTACCTCAATTAGCTGACATTAATGTTGTTGATGTGTGGTTCCAACAGAGCGGAGCCACATGCCATATAGCGTGCGCTACAACTGATTTACTCAAAGAACCTTTGGTGGAAAATTAATTTCACGAAATGGTTGAATTAATTGTTACTTTCTTTGAGGTTATGTAGAGTCACTGGTCTACGTCGATAAGCCAGTGACAATTGCACACCTGTAAATCCACATTAGAAGAATTATTGCCGAAATACGGCTGCGAAAATTTTTTAAAAATTGGTGTTCAGATTTCGCCTTGAATGCGCTAGCTATGACTACCACAGGGATGAAATCACTTTTACATATTTGTCATTAATTTTTCTTACCAACAAAACCCGTTTCATTAATATTAAAGATATATTTCTTTGTTTCATTATGACTTAAACTGGTTTAATCATAAAAAAGCACGCGATTCAACCATAATTGATCACCAGAAAAGGTTCTGTGTTCCATAGTGATCATCGTAATTGACGACTCGGCAGAAACTTAGAGAACTTGGCTAAAAAATTTTGATGCATCCACCATGTAGCCCGGATTTTGCATATTCAGATTATCGTTGGTTTCGATCTCTGCAGAACTCTCTTAATAGTGTAAATTTTAATTCCGTAGAGACTTGAAAAACGCAATTGGATTAGGGGTTGCGGTTTGTGTGCTGGTGAACTGTATATCATCAACAACAATACAGTAAAGGCACAGTACACTGACTATCGATTTTTTTTTGCCCAAAATGGAAGAATTGGCCTTGTTTGACATTTGGTTTGGACAAGATAATGCCATACGGCACGTGATACCATTAACTTCTTGAGAGGCGAGTTAGATGAGCAAATAGTCTTACGTTTTGGACAGCCAAAGGCCGTCAAAATAATGCGATTTGACTCCACTAGACTATTTTTGTGGTACTACGTGATATCCCTCGTGTAGGGAAAAGCCAGCTGCCTTTGGCAAGATACTAGTCGAAAGGCTAAAACAAAATTTGTCAGAATTAGAGTTCATAGATGGACCTTTTATGGCGTAGCAGGGGTCAACCTTTACATGAACCAATCTATTTAAAGTAAATGGCAGGCATTCAATTATCGCCAAGAATAAATGTTTATTTAATTTTTGCAAATTTTATATTTTTTTTATTATTTTCAAAACCCAGATGGTTATGAAATCTCCCGTTATATAGCTCATCTGTCGTGCGGGCTTACAGAGCTGGACTGTTAATGCAGAGTGCAATACAATTTGTCTGTCAGGGGTATTGGTCAGAGGAGATCTAACATCGAGTTTCAATAATTTACAGGGAGTATAGCAGAGCACATAGAGAAGTGAACAGGGAGCAGTATTTCTTTGAATATATTATTCTCTCTTTTTTAATCTGTCGTACGGGCTTACAGAGCTGTATTGTTAATGCAGAATGTAATACAATTCGTCTACCAGGGGTATTGGCCAGAGGTGCTCTCACATAGAGTTTAAATAATTTACGGTTAGCTAACAGGGAGCTCTATCTGTTGGAATAGATTAAATTCTCCGTCACTTCTCTGGGGAGCTTATTGGCTTTTCACAAAGCATCCATTGCTTTATTTAATTTTTATTAGTCAAGTTGATTTT
This sequence comes from Wohlfahrtia magnifica, assembly GCA_023159175.1. Taxonomy (NCBI): domain Eukaryota; kingdom Metazoa; phylum Arthropoda; class Insecta; order Diptera; family Sarcophagidae; genus Wohlfahrtia; species Wohlfahrtia magnifica. The sequence continues at coordinate 2,972,762 of JAKWBJ010000538.1, forward strand.
TGAAGGTAAGTAGTAGTATTAGATGTGATTAATTCACTGTAGCTCTCCTCCATACTATTGTGTAGTGGTGAAGATCCTTGCTAAGTGGTGGTGGCATTATAATTTTTCCCTGTAGGTGGCGTTTTTTTCTGATCATTCATTTGATGTTTGTAATCATCTCCTGAGGTGAGCCGGAAGAACGTTAAGAGGGCGACTACTTCTTTATTTTCTAGATGGAGTTGTTTGGGGGAAAGTTGAAGCCTCTTTAGCCACAGGAAACTACAATTAAATTTTTTTCGTCATATCCTTTGCTGGGGTTCGAACCCGGACCGCTTGTGCTGTTATGCGTGTACTCTAACTACTACATCACGCCACTAATTGAATGAATTAATTTTTAGCAAAACACTTGCGTGCTGTACCCGACAATGGCAGAAAAGGAGAATGACATTGAAAAAACGTGATGACGGAAATTTGACTAAATCATTGTCTATATAGAAATCGATGATTTCTATATGCAATTTCTGGGAAGTATGAGTTTAATAGTTGATGTTCCGAAAAAATGAATAAAGAACTCTGATGATGACTTCCGTAGCTGGGGTCGAAAACATGTTCAGTTCTGCTGGTATTGTTGTTGCATATTCCTTCACGGTTGTCTCTAAGACAAAAATCATTGGATAGAACAATTTTCTGTTCATTGGAAAGAATATTTAGCATTAATCTTAAAGCAAGTAACTAAATAAAATAAAAATTATAAATTGAGCAGATCAATTCAGACTCGATTTCTTTCTCTAAAAGTGGCACCTTTTTCTGAAAATTTTTTTTATTTCTTTTTAAGAAACTCTCACTATTTGAGGTAGATTGGAATGCAAATGTGTTTAATGCTTAGAAATAATAAATTTTCTATATTTTCCTTGCAGAACATCCTGTAATCGTTTTGTCTTCGACTGAAATCATTGTGTAAGTAACTCGAATAAAAATATCTTCCTTTTATATAAAGCTCTTCCCCTGAAACGTATTTATCATTTTCCATAAAAAAGACTAAAAATCATAAATATTTTATGGTCAGAGCTGAAGTAAAACTTCTTGCACTAACACAAGAAAGGTAGTCTGTGCTCAGTACCTTTAAAAAAATATATAAAATAAATACGATCCCATACGTATTTATTTTAAAATGGTTATCAACCTTGTAATTTATAAAAATTATTGGTCTGGACATATGCAGTCCGCAATCGTCATAAATAAAATAAATTTTCTGCAATTTTGTGGTTTGGACATGAAAAAAAAGAAATGGTTTTCTTTCACCTTTTTTTATATATCCTGTTGCCTTTACACATCCTGATATACTTACGACTGTAAGCAGATATATGTGAATACAGTACGATTGGCATTTTGTATAAATTTTCTATAAAAGGATTGTAAATATTGGCAATTTCATATTTATTGACAGGACATCTTTCATGGTTTTTTTCATTTCTATGAATAGGTGTCGAACAGTTGAAATCGAAGTTCCTTTTTTTTTGCTTTTAATGCGTAAAAGGGTTGCAGTATTATTTGTTCTCTTAACGGAAATAAGGAAAAATTTAATTTTTGGTTAGCAGGGGTTAAATAAATCAAATTAAACTTCTTTTTAACATACACACACAAGTTCATCTGGTTATTGTTATTGTACTGCTAAGGTAATGAGAGGATGAGAAGGGGAGGTGAGGGTATATTTTGTTTCCATAAATGTGCTTGTCATTTTTGATTATAAGAAATATTTATGGGCTACAATCGATTAAATTATGACAATACGTTGATGACCATAAAATATACTTTTCTTTATAGATATTTTTGTTAGTGGTGGGATTTTTGTTAAAGTGGAAAAATTAAATTGATTTCAATATTAAAGTTTTGAAGCGTATATTCCAAATAACAAAATCATAGTCTTTTGGACCATGTCAGTTGGAATTCTACACTACAATTCAAGAGTCAAGAAAATGTTTTACTAATTCATTGTTTAGGTCTTCAATGGCCTATTCGAAAAGTTCAATTTTCCATCACTCTAGCGTACAAATCAAGCTGAATATTACCGATGAAAAAACTTATGTGGACTTTTACGGTGTCTCTGTTTTACATCTTATTTGTACAGACCTACGATTTAAGAAAATATTACAAGAGTGATTGCAGCGGTACCAACCGCTCAATCTTGCTTTATAGTTCATATAACTTTTAGGTAAGATGACATTTGGCAGGAGTTATGTAGTACTTAGCACCGTTCAGTTAAAATCACATGTCGTTGGTGTCCATGTCATCCAATTAAGCCCAAAAGAAATTAGTTGTCATCGGCCTATAGCGTTTGCCATTGACGGCGATGGCCTAGCTGACGTAGTATTCAAAGATATACAGGGTTTGTTTGTTTATAATTTTTGATTATATGAAAGAGAATGGATCTTATATTGATAAATGTATGGAATACAATATCAGATCAGTGCCCGCCAATGTGGCGAACAGTCACTAATGCGAACCATTTTGAGCATATTTTTCATTACATTCTCACACAGTTCACGCGGCATTTCATTAATTTTATCACGAATATTTTGCTTGAGATGCTCCAGCGTTTCTGGTTTGTTTGCATAAACCTTGCTTTTCAGATATCCCCACAAAAATCCGGAGCAGTTAAATCAAGCGACCGTGGAAGCCGATCAACATCACCATTCATTGAAATAATTTGTTGTGGAGAGAGGTCTCGCAGCAATTCCATTGAAACCACATGTTAGTCAAGCCCAAAGCATGCAGTTGTGGCGTTAAAAAGTTTTCAATCGATATCGGTCCCCATTGACGGTTACCATTACGTCGTTTTCCTGAGCAAATTGCACACCAGACTGTCATTTTTAATGGATGCAAAGGTGACTGATGAATAATTTTAAGGTTTTCTATTGCCCAGAACCGACTATTCTATTTATTCATATAACCATTCAAATGAAAATGTGATGAGTGACGAACATCATGATTTTTCATGAAAATCGGGGTTGTCATGGGCGAGCTATTTTAACGATTAAAATACGTTAGTTTACTGAATTTTTTTTTCCATAATAAATTTGCCACGTCTCTACTTCACGACTGCCAAATATGAACTGAAAGGACTAATGTTTACCAAAATGACGGCAAAACAAAGCAGACAGCCTGTATGAATCGTTGAAGCCATTAGCCCAAAATCCACACCAAATACTGACTTCTTCCGAATGCTCTATATTGTTCCAAATTTGATATATTTTTCAGACATAGATTTATAAGATCCGAGTGTCAATAATTGGTTCGAATTCTTGTTTCACTAGTCGTCAATCAAATTTCTTTGCGTTAATTCATTTGACACCCAAACGCCCAGCTTTTTTGAATAAACAGTCTTTCTAATATAATTCCAAGCTAGCGTTTGGTTGATGTTTAGTATCTGCGCTATCTCCTGATAGATGGTAATGCCCATCTTGCTACACCAGTAGCAAAATTTCTTTACTTTTTCAGTGGCTAGCGAAACATGAGTTGAGTTTATGTTGCCCAATATCTGGGCAGCAGCATCATATTTTACGTGATCTGTTATAGAGGGTGGTCCAATCAAAACGAACAATGGTAATTGTAAATAAAACAAAGAGTTTTCAGAGACTTATCTTAATATTTTTTGTTATGATAGAAGGATCTATGACAATTATCTGCTAAGTGCTCGCCACAGTTTCGGTGGTATACCTCCATCCATCGGTTCATGTTTTCAATGACTCTGAGACACAATTGAGGTTCAATGTTGTTAATGTGCTGAATTATCCCATTCCTTTAGCTCTTGAATTATTCTTCTTAAATATCCCCCAAAAGAAAGAAGTCCAACGGTGTCAAATCACATGATCCTGGCGTCAATTAACATCGTCACGACGTGATATAACACGACCGTTAAATTTCACGCGCAAAAGAGCCATTATTTTTTTCGTTGGCTGTGTGGCAAATGACAAATGGCACCATCCTGTTCGAACCACATCTCTTTTCGGTCCATATACTCAAATTCTGGCCACGAGAAGTTCGTTATTATCTCGCGTTACCGAACGGCTTGGCCGATTTCATTTTTGAAGAAGTACGGCATGATAACGCCGCCAGCCCATAAACGCACCAAGTAGTCACTCTTTGTGGATGCATTGGTTTTTCAACAATCACTCGTGGATTATCATTTGCCCAAATTCGACAATTCTTCTTGTTAACGAATCCAAGATTTTTTTTGAAAGTCACCATTCACTTCTGTTTGTTCAACTTACCAATCGGTGTATTGACGACGCTTTAAATGGTCAATAGGTTTCAACTCTTAAGTCAATTGAACCCTGTACGCATGTTAATTCAAATCTTTATTCAAAATTCGCATCAGTGATGTACTTGAGATGTACAATTGTTGGGCACGACGAAAAGTCGAGGTTGACAGCTCTTCTGCCATACTAGCGCGAGCAACAGTAAAGTTTTCCCCAGAACGAACTGGGCGAGCATACACAGGTATTTCGACATTTCCTACAGACCTGGTTTGCCCAAATTTGCGTCCAATTCTTCCGATTGTGAACACATTTGGTCGTTTATGCTGACCAAAAAAAAAAAAAAAAAAAAAAATACGAAGTGCTCGAAATGTGTTATGATTTGCACGCCCATTTTCGTAAAAGGCTACAGCGATCTTAACGCGCTGCTCAATTGTGTACCTCTCCATGGTTAAATTTGTCAAACACTGAAACAACGAAATATCAAATTAAGTTGGGCAAAAAATTTGGCATTCAGGTATGACTCACAGTTAACATCGTGCATTATGGTTGGACCACCCTTTATTAACAAAGTCCTGTCTGACACCCAGAGAGTAGTGATGATGTAAGTTGTAGAAATTCAAATTTCGGTATATGATTTGATCGCCGTCAGACTTGATTAGCAGTCCGAAAGCTGAGGTTGCCTTACCGAGTCTGTTAGATCATCATTTATGCCACCATTTATGTAGCCTAGGTCACAAAAGCTGCTAACATATTCCATGCGCTGATTTTCAATTGTAATAAAACCCGGGTTGTTGCTGTTAATGGGCATTGTCTGTATTTTCTTGATATTGACTTTTAAGCTCTCTAATCTTACATGTCGCTCATCATATGCGACATAAAGCAAATGTTGTCCGTATAATTCAGATCTTCTACGTGTTCATAGCTCAAGTTTGACTGGTTAAGGACAATTTAAAATAGAAACGGCGATAAAAGACATCTTTGTCTCACACCAGCAATAGTTGTAAACGCCACGCTTGTTATCCCATTATAAAGTACGATAATACAATTTAGTCAGCAATGTAAGTTTTTCATAAATATTTTATAACTGACCCTGGATAATCTGCAACCTTCATATAGCCTGCATTACCTTATTCTTGAATTGTTTTCAAGTGATTTGAAACAAGATCAGAATGTGTATTACAAATACAATTAATTTATATTTTAATAAAACTCTTCATTAACATTTTATAATATTAACCGAACTGGTATATACTCGTATAGAGAGTCTCTCTTAAAAAATTGATTTCCGTAGCTTGTCTTCATCTTTTTTGTTTCAAGTCAACATTTCCACTACATTTATTACAAATTTAATACCTGCCACCTTTTTTCACGAAGCATTTAATCACAACAGCAAATCAACTTTTTTTTATCAGTTATTTAGCCATGTGGCCTTTAAAATTTTTTATTACCTTAGAAAAAGTGGTAAGAACGTTTGTATTCCTTACGTTCTTCTCCTTTCTTGGGCTCATAATATTTATTTTCTTGAACAACTTTTTTAGTCCCTTTAAATACCACAAGATTGAGTATCTGCTTTAGAAAACCTTTACAAATAACTTATTATAACAGTATTACATACCCCATACCTACCCTTCCGTTGTTTTTACCCCTTACAAGTGTTACTTATCAACCAACTCAAATACTACAAATAAAAATAAAAACTATTTTTATATTTCGCTAAAAAGCAGTCTTTAGTAGTCCCCGTTAAGCAGTCCAATCCATCAACATAATTGATGGCCATCGATTAGTTAAAGACAACAGAAGAAAATAGATTTGTTACCCATTACCCGTTTCAACTATTCGGTGGGGATTGTACGAGTATTTTGTTTAAATTTGTTTTTAAAACAAAAATTGTCAATTAATTAAATATTTATTTTGTTGTTGTTTCTCTTTGTACACTGTTTGTTATTTGTTTAACAACGCAAATGTTTTTGAAGATTTTTAATGAAGTGTAAGACGAAATTTTGGTTTTTTTCTTTGAGAGAGAGAGCGGAAGTATGCGATAAGACACTTAATAAATTGTTGAGAATAAAAGATATTTTATAGGAAGTCATTATTTATAATATTAAAGTATTAATTAATAGATTTTCTTTTACTCTTTTCTTGTTCTCATTTTTTTATTCATCTCTTTGCAAAGTGTTGTAAAAGCGGTTTTGAAGAAATAGAATTCAATTTATGATAGATATGTTGTATTGAAGCGATACATTATTGTTGCGTGTTTCGTTGAATTGAAATGTAATGAAGCGAAAATATTAAGCACAATAATTAAAATTAATTTTTATGTAAAATTAAAGTATTACGAATTAACGTATATAACCTCTATTTTATATACGTTAATTCGTAATACGTTAATTTTACATAAAAATTAATTTTAATTATTGTGCTTAAGACATTTCCGGAACATTCCAAACTGTAAGCAATTACCTACGTCCCAGTTCAGTTATCGTTTTGCAGTCATAAGATAAAGTCGTGCTTAGGCGTAAATAAAAAGTGTTGTATAAACGAATCTGAAGTTGCTGTAATAAGACAAACTGTATAACGATAAAAAGCGAAAAAAAAACAGTAAAAGAACAACAAAGTGGTGTTCATTTTATTTAAACGCAATTTAAATGAACTCAAACGCTTTAAGAAGGTTAAAACGTAACAATATTATGAATTTTTCTTTAATAACTTTCATCTCGGCAGAATTGATAGTGTATAAAGGAGAGTTTTTACACCTTTTTTATTGCTCTGATTGCGATTTTAGTCAAAGAATGTAGCGAAATTTTAACTTATTTTTTTAAGCCACAATGGTGTAACTTCTGCTGTAAAGAAAATAAACAATTGAATTTCGTGTGCTGTTTAAACATATCGGGTGTCTTTTTACAGTTACACAAGCTTAAATCAAAATAAAACAGAACAACATATTGTTAAAAAAAAATCACGTTAGGCACCCCTGCGTTTATAAAACTGTTAAAAAGAGTAAACAAAAGCCGCAAAAACAATTATACATGCTGTTTACATTAGCAGAACAACAACAACAAACTAACAGAAAAGAAACAAGTAACAGACAATAACAAACAACAACAAATAACAAAACCTGAAAGAAGTAGATGTTTACATTCGCATGTTTTCATAAGAACTTAAAAGAAAATAAAAGAAACAAATGTAATCTACCTGAAATATCGAGAGATTCCAGAGGTTCGAGAGCTTTCGAAGTGGTGTTTACTCAGCCATATAAAAAGTACAGCGATGCAAACAACAATCAGTTTAGGTGTGGTAAACACAGCGAACGAAAGTTTAGTGTGGTTAAACTCTGGTTGAAGCGGTTGTTATCGAACCTAAGTTTTTACAATATTTTTAGTTTCAATGAAACGGGCTTTGCTTTATAGAAAATTTTATGACATTAACGTTCGAATACGATTTCTGTCATGTGCCAGTGACGGCCGGCGTGTACAAAGCAAATAAGCGGCCATATTTTGCCAATAACCCTTCGAAAGTCGATTTTCAGGTGTTCAATTGTCTCTGGCTTATCGAAGTAGACAAGTGATTTTACATGATACCAAAGAAAATAATCCAATACACCATTACGCGAAATTACTTTTTCACAAAGGCTTCTTTGATTAAATCAAAATGTAGTGCGCGCTGTGTGGCATGTGGCCAGGATTGGGTTTCTAACGATTGTATATATGTATTGCATTAGAATTGATTGGGGAATGCGAGAACATGGTATCATTGACGGGAATATTAATTCCGATAGCCTGCAAAGGATGGAGTGCAACTAGGAGAATTAAAAATTGCTCAATTTTATAACCTCCCTCTTTTCTTAAGCCGGAACCATATTAGTGAAGATTTCTTGAGGTTGAAACAAAAGAATGCGTATAGATAAACCTACTAGCAAGTCGACAGGAAATATCTAGCCACACTTAAGTAGACTTAAGGCAGCACAGCATTTGGGAGCGAATGCGTGAACTGGTGGCGGGTCCGCCATCTAACGTTTTTTTTCAACGAGTGCTTATTTCGTAACACTTAGCTCAGCCTGATTTGACAGATAATTAGTTTTATCCTTCCGCTGAACGAATATGGTTGTGTATAAGCTTGAACAACGGTGGGAAATATTGCGACATTACTTTGAAAATCATTGTAATGTTGCAGAATGTATGCGATGTGTTCAGATGAAGCTCATTTTCATCTTGGCGGGTATGTAAATAAGCAAAATTGTCGCATTTGGGGCACAGAAAACCCGCACGCATACATTGAAAAGCCGATACACCAAAGATGAGTCACTGTTTGGTGCGGTTTGGTCCAGAGGCATAACTGGACCATTTTTCTTCGAAAATGAGCAAGGAGTGGCCGTTACAGTCAATGGCGATCGTTATCGGGCCATGTTGAACGAATTTTGGTTCACAAAAATTGAAGAGGAGGATATTAGCAACATTTGGTTTCAACAGGACGGCGCTACGTGCCACACAGCCGAAACTACACTCGATGTTTTGCGCCATGTTTTTGAAGATCGCATTATCAGCCGCAGGGCTGATGTCGTTTGGCCACCTCGGAGCTGTGATTTGACACCGTTGGACTATTATTTGTGGGGTGCCGTCAAAGATAAGTGTTACGCCAACAAGCCAGAGACAATTGACGCTTTAAAGGACAATATTCGTGAAGCCATTGGTGGAGTACAGCTGCACACAATCGATAATGTGCTTAAAAATTGGACTGATCATGTAGGCTACTGCAGGGCCAGCCGAGGCAGCCATTTGAATGAAATTATTTTCCATTATTAACCGGAAGGATTGTACTTTCAAATAAAAAAATAAATTTGAGAAAATATTCAGTAGTGTTTTTTTTATAGCATTTTCAAAAAAAAATGTATTTGGCGGACCCTTTTTAGTATCGATTGTTTTGCAGCTCTACAACACTCTACAACACTTGTTTGAAAGGTGACATTTTAAGCTTCACTGTTTTAGAAGACATTAAAAAATTGCATTATTCCAAGAAAAGTTATCTTTAATATTTTCATGTTTGGACGAAATTATATTTAAACTTTTACAATAGTGCCAAAGAATACGCTTAAGAATCTTAAATTAACAAAAAATAAAAATAAAGCTGTGAGTTTAAATGAAGTCAAAGATAAAATTATTATCCTCTTATATCTCGTATTTGCCAGCGCCTATATTGTGAGATTTCAAAACTCTATACAGATTTTGAATAATATTTGCTAAAGACTCATACAAAAAAAAAAAAAAATAAAATAAACAAATAAAGCACGTCGTAGCCTACAAAAATCTAAACAGAAAAAAAAGGAACATGACTTTGTGATGGCAAAAGATTGGATGGCCAGAAAAAAGGCGCTTGAGTTTCCTGTGGGATATTTTCCGGTTAAGGACAATAACAAACAAAAAACCAAATAAGAGCGCTTTTTTTGCCTGTAAGCCGAATACAATAAAAACCAAGTGAAAAGAAATAATTTGCAATATTCACTCTTATATTTTATGGAAAAAAAAGAAAATTTTTTCATACGTTTGTTACTCAAAAAAACAAGCAATTCTTTTATTACAAACGTATGCTTGGGTTGTGATATATTTTACAATAAGTATCATCAACAGCATGCAAACACGATGATAAGAAGAAACAATATATAACACACTCACACTACATATACTTCTCTCTCACATGTATATACAAACATAATATTTAAACTAAAACATACACTTTTATATGAAAACGAAAAGAAAAAAAGAAAATCGGGAATCCTTTGAAAAAAATTGCACAGGAAAAAGGAAAAAAAAAACTGATGGCAAAGATGCCTGCTGTTGATAATATGCGGCCATAAGGTAATGAAATTTTTATCTGATTTTAGTTTCCCTTTACTGAACTTCATTTCTTTCAAAAAAAAAAAAACATTTTTTTATATCATTCACTCATTCATTTTAGAGGTTTTTTTGTGAAATAAAACTACATTGTACTCTGGCATGATTGCAAATGTAACAACAATATTCGTTATTATGAATTTCAGGCAAAAACCCATCACCCTTTCTCCTCTTTGCAAACTCTTTGATATTTTTCTTTTTCTTTTTCTTTTATGCTTTAAAATTTGATTTCAGTTTTCTTTTCTTTTTCTTTGTAACTGTTTGCTGTGGGTTGGTTGGTTTGTTGGTTTCTGTTTTAGGTATTTGTGGTCAAATTATTGTCCTCAAACGTGTTGTTATTGGCATTTGAATTGCATTTTACATAAAAATTGAAATCGAACGACCAACGTGAAGGATAACAAACCGAAACATATTGATTTGCTTTGATTTAATTTGATTGCCATACAAACACACGCAAACACACACACACAAACGTTTCCACTATTTTCAATGAATTTGAACGGATATGACAAAAGGGTTGTCGTCGTGTGAATATCCAGGGATAAATTGTTATGAAGCAAATCTTCAGTTATTCAATCTTTTAAGATTTTAATCAAATCCATTTTAATGGGACACGTTTCTCAAAGTAATTTTCTTATACAAAACAATGCCATCAAAAGACAATAGGACCCTGTAGGAAATTTAAAATAATAAGCGTTTAATCGCAGAATTATTTTCGTCGAAAAATGTGAAGTTGAATGAAGTAGATACTGATTATAGAATTTTAATTTGCTCTTAGCGACCTTTCCTCCCAATTCATCGATTAATTCGATTAAACAAACGTGTTTTTTTTGCCATGATGTTTTCATAATTACGATGGTCTTTTCTTCCATTTCGAATATTCAGGCGGCTTCATGCATGGATCATTATCGATTTGAAGCTGGCCTTCACCGGGATTTGAACCTGGCCTTCTCAAATCTTACATTTGTTAAAAATAAGGATTTGAGCCACACTTTTATACCAAACTGCCACCAGTCAAGAGCATCGAATTCAAATTTTAACAAAGGGGTTATATAAGAGCCAAGTCCAATTATTGAACAAATATCATAAAATAACAGATCAAAAATTATACAAACCAATCTTAAAAATTAGTGTAGGGCATAAAAATTCATTTAAAGCCTTCATAGCCATTCATAGACACTTTTTAGTGACTTCTGCCATTTCAGATATTACATCGCACGAAGTTAGGGACTTAGGACATCTCAATGCTACCATTTCTATGACCCATGTGGCACAATCTTTCAATAAGTAACTTTAACATTATCCTCGTTATTCCAGCGGTAATATATTGAAGCTTCTTCTTAATATGCAGCATTTTTTTCCGTTACTCCCCCTAGAAGCATATACATAGCTTTCCACAGAGCATGTATTGCCTTGTTTCAGTTTCATTAATAACCTAATTTCTAGCTCGTTCCATCTTATCGTCGTCTAAAACCAACGTCTCCATAGGATTGTGTAGTGGTGAAGATCCTCGCTAAGTGCCCAGTAGTCAACATTTGTTCGTTGAACATGATGTAATATTTGTCATAGTCGCTGGAAGTAACCTGGAACATCAAGTGGCTTTTTTGGATAAATTTGTGTGGAGGGAGGTTGAAGTCTCTTAATTAAACACTCTAAAGGCGCAATTATATTTCTTTCGTCGGGTCCTCTGCTGGAGATTTGAAACTGGCCTGCATGGGTTGTATGCGCTCATTCTAATCTCTACAAAAATTATTTTTTTATTTTTTTACAAAATAATTTTAAAAATTAAAAAATGGCATTAAGTAGCATATGTCACTTTTAATTTGCTCTGATGATTTGTATTCAACTTCACCGTCATAAAGGTAGGGCATATAGGTGTGTCATCATGTCGAAATCTGTGCAGATATTTCCTGAACACTCTGTGATTAGACAAAAATTCATTCCTGACTAGTTGTGGGGTATAACCAAAACGCACAATGTTAATTGTAAATGAAACAAGAAGTTTTCAGAGAATTATCTTAATCATTTTCATTATTATAGGAGATCCATGACAATTATGTGTGAAACAAAATATCGTCCAAATGCTCGCCACAGCTTTGATGGCATACCTCAATCCCTCGGTCGATATAATAAATGACAATGTCGTGCCGAACTATCTCATCCTTTAGCTCTTGAATTGTTCTTGGCTTAATGACGTACAGTTTTTCTTTTAAATATCCCCAAAGAAAGAAGTCCAATGGTGTCAAATCACACGATCGTGACGGCTAATTAACCTCGCCACTACCTGAGATAACACAGTCATTGAATTTCTCGTGCAAAAGTTTCGTTGGCTGCGTGTCAAGGCGGACTATCCTGTTGGAACCACATATTGTCCAGATCCATATACTCAATTTCTGACCACAAGAAGTCCGTTATCATCTCGCGATAGTGAACACCATTCATGGTAACTGCTTGGCCAACCTCATTTTCTAGAAGTACGGCAACAGCATTATGTTCCGCATAACCAACTGTAGGAGCATGCACAGGTGTTCCCACAATTTTTACGGACCCGGTTCAGTGAAATTTGGGCACAATTCTCCCCATTGTGGGCACACAAAGTGCACGAAATGCAATTTGATTTAAACTTCCATTTTCGTAAAAAGCTTCGACAATCTTAACGCGTTGCTCAATTGTGTACCTCTCCAGGGTTGAAGTTGTCAAACACTGAAACAAAGAAATATCAAATTAAATTAGACAAAAAACTTGACGTTAAGGTGTGACGCACAATCAAGATCGTGCATTATGATTGGACCAACCTTTATACGTATGAGGTTGGTTATGGGATCCGCAATTCCCTTCCACTTTCGGGATAGTCTTTGGAAACTGCTTATTATGCGTAGTGATCTAAATCTATATGTGAACAACAAACCATTATATGTGGGTTTTAACTACTACACAAACGCACTAATATATTTAAATGAAATTGGTCAGAAAGGTTAGTCAATTCGCTATGTAGACAAAAAGTTTGTGTCATTTCGTTTAAATCCGTGCAGGTTGCGTCGTAATGCAATAATGTTTTAAAGACAATCCTAAATATTTAGAATGATAATATACGTCTTTCTTCCTTCGGTGGCTGTATTTCATTGTTTCTGCGACAATGCCGTTAATGCTGCTCACTTTTCTCTGGAGGCTATGGCCTTTCAACTATTGTCGCCAAACTTTATTTAATAGTATGTTTATGTGCACATAAGATACGCAATTATTCCTCCTGCTTCTGTCGACTATCTTCGGAAACCATTGATTTTGCATAGTGATCTAAGTTTATATGTGGGCAACAAACTACTGTGTGTGGTTTTTTAATACTGCCCTCAAGAACATAAATTTTTACAAACTTTTCGCAGATATGCGGCCATATTTCGCCAATAGCTCTTCGAATGCGGATTTCCAGATGTTCAATTGTCTGTTTACATAACCACAAAGAATATAATACAACGGGGTTAAATCACACGCTCTTTGTGGCCAATTAATTGGACCATTACGTGAAATTACTTTTTCATCAAAAGTTTGTTTGAGTAAATCAATTGTAGCGTGCGCTGTGTGGTATGTGGCTCCGTCCTGTTACACATATCAGCAAGATTAATGCCAGCTAATTGAGGTACGATAATATTTCTAATCATGTCAATGTCACCATTGACAGTAGCGTTCTGACCATCATTGTTTTTGAAGACCATGATCCAATAACTCCGCCAACCCATGAAGCACACCAAACAGTAGTTTTCTGTGGATGTAATGGTGTTTCGACAAAAGCTTGTAGATTATCCTCACTCCAAATGTAACAATTCAACCAAAAATGGGTCTCATCGAAGAACAAAATTTTAATAAAAAAAATTCCAACATTTTGCAAACGTTGTTCTGACGTAGGCCTATCCGTAATGAAATGCAAAATCAAACTAAACAGAAAACAACTATCAGCTGTTAAATCGGTTGTCAAATAAGGCAACATTACTAACTCTAAGTTATGAACCTCTTAAAAAAAGCATCCGATTAACACTTTTATTTATTGTATTAACGTTTGCTTAAGAGATAAAACCGTGACAATGTTATTTCTGAAATTGAACATATAAATGTAAATTTGTAAAAACGCTCTGTAGTCATAACATAATCAAGCCTACCAACCACCGACCACACGACTACAAAAGATGCTGGCTGCAAAAGTGGCCAAGTAATCAGCTACTTAATTATTTTAAACCAAACATTTCAGTGGGGCCACATTCAGTGGTGGAAGAAATAATAGGGACACCTTTTAAATTTTTAAATAAAAATTTTCGTACGTTTTTATTTATCATTAAAAAAATCAATAAAGAATGCATTGTAATTGAAACAAATTTGTACATACGATTTTCAATTTGACTCAAGTAAATTAATCTTCGTTTCATCAGACCAATTCACGTTGTGCTAATTATTTGGCATACATGAGAGTGTCTGTATTATTTCTTCCACCACCATATTTCATGTATTACGTTTTTAAAACGCCTATATTATGCATCTTTTTGTACTGACAGCACTAAACTGTTTGTTGTAGCCAAAAAAAAAAAATTAGAAATTAGCCTCGGTTGCCGGCAGCCTACAACGGTAGTCGTGTAGTCGGTAGCCGTGTTGCCTTTAAAATAATTACTCGCATATAAACACATTTATTCTATTTTTGACAGCTTGTAGTCGACGAGCGGTAGCCTTATAGCATTACAAAGAAGCAAACAGCTAATAAATTCGAAATACTATTTTGTTTTTTCCTATTGGGTCTTTTGTTTTGAGTTAAACCCCTATAAGAACAACACTTGGCCATTATGTTTATATTTATTATAATTCTGTTTTTATTTCTCTCTATTTTGTTATAAATATTTTTATTACTTTTATTTGCATTTGTTACTTGTTCTTCAAATATTTAAGGTTTTTCGTGCAATAGATAACAATTTAAATTCAATTACACGATTTGATTTTATTTTGCAACATAAAAAATGTGATTTTTTTTGTGACTTTTTTTTGAAAAATATTGAAAATATAAAAGGCAGCTGTTTTTTCTTATGCTTTACAGTAATAAAATTCAATTAAATTTTGAAAAAGAGTGCTATTAAGAGCAAAAATCATGTTTCTTCTGATTACATTCATAATCAAATAAAATCTTATTACTTTGGCATTTAAATATCCTTAAGACATAAAGAGAGAATATAATAGAGAATAATGGAAACTAGAAAAAAATTGGTCATTATTTACATATTGTCCAAGAAAACTCTATATCATATGTATTCTCTACAACAAGTCATGTTTCTTTTACTAATTTTGTTACTGTTTTATATTTGGAAAGGAATTCTTCTCCTCAGTTTTTTTTTCTTTTTTTCTTTTTGCAAAAGAATGTTTCCGTTTAACAACTTCTTAATTAAATTTCTTTGATGAAAAATGTTTCATTGAAAAAGTCTTTATGTATCGGAGTACAACACTTACTCTACATTTGACCACAAATGTAATTTTCCTTAAGGCCATTTCAATTTTCTTGAACAACTACTATACTCGTATGCTCTCCCTAGAAAATTTCTTAGTTTGTGGTCATCTTTTTCTACACTTTCTTTTGATTACACTTTAGTTTATTATTATTATCAAACATGATGTATTATTCACACTTCAAAGTGGCAGTGTCCATATGAATATCTTAAAAATGTCCTTTTTTCGGTTGTTCTTACTTCTTTGGACGTTTCCTTGTCCATATATATGCACAAACATATGTAAGTATGTGCAGTTTCTTGATATGCAAAAGCATAAAATTGTTAAATGTCTTCAAGTTGCAAAAAACTTTTTTTATTATTACTTTCTTACAACTCATGGTTGTATGTGGAGTCTGTTATAGGTTTTAGTCCAGTAAAATTAACATCCTGTTTGTTGCCTTTTCTTTTTTCATTTTTTCGATGACATTTTTATTTTCTTTAAAATATTTTTCATCTATTGTTGTTATATTTGTTTTTTTTTTTTTTTTTTTTTTTTGGAAATTTATAGGAGAGCTTATAACAGGCTATGACAATCATAGTCATTCAGTCAATTCATTATTTGGAGTGTCGTCACAAAGCAAAAGTTTTTATCCTTTGGCAGTTGACAGGAAGTTGTTACAAAACATTGCATTCAATATTTAACAAACTTGAAAGAAAATAAATTTATAAGCTGAGACGCACTTCTTTATATGTATGTATGTATGGATATGGATATTTTATATTAAAACCTCAGCTTGCACTCAGCTTACATTAAATTTAATTAAAAGTTATAAAAGAATAAACTGAATGCCGCTTTTAATAAATTTTATTTAAATTTGTATACCCAAAATTGCTCTACCGATTCGTTTTGTTAGAGAGATCAAGGTCGTGATGGTGGTGTACTAGAACCAGGGTTGGCAAAGACCTGGGTTTATTTAAAAAACCCAGCCCTCAAAGTTTTATTGGGTTTTTTGATGGGGTTTTGTTTTGGTTTTATTGGGTTTTTAACTGCTTCCAAATTTCGTTTAATTCGACAATATTTTGTTTGTTTGTTAGTATCGGGTCCGCCATCTAACGTTTTTTTTTTTCAACTAGTACTTATTTCATGAATGGTAACACTTAGCTCATGTCTGATTTGACAGATAATTAGTTTTATCCTTCCGCTGAACGAATATGGTTGTGTGTACGCTTGAACAACGCAGGCCCAGACTTCGATCGACTTACAGAAGATGCCGATTTTGCCAAGAAAATCATCTTTTCAGATGAAGCTCATTTTGATCTTGGCGGGTATGTAAACAAGCAAAATTGTCGCATTTGGGGCACAGAAAACTCGCAAGCATACATTGAAAAGCCGATACACCCAGGACGAGTTACTGTTTTGTGCAAATTTTGGAAATGAGCAAGGTGCGGCCGTTACAAGGCAAGGCGATCGTTATCGGGCCATGTTGAACGAATTTTTGTTCACAAAAATTGAAGAGGAGGATATTAGCATCACTTGGTTTCAACAGAACGGCGCTACGTGCCACACAGCCGAAGCTACACTCGATGTTTTGCGCCCTGTTTTTGAATATCGCATTGTCAGCTGCAGAGCTGATGTCGTTTGGCCACCTCGGAGCTGCGATTTGACACCGTTGGACTATTATTTGTGGGGTGCCGCCAAAGATAAGTGTTACGCCAACAAGCCAGAGACAATTGACGCTTTAAAGGACAATATTCGTGAAGCCATTGGTGAAATACAACTGCAAACAATCGATAATGTGCTTAAAGATTGGACCGATCGTGTAGGCTAATGCATGGTCAGCCGAGGCAGCCATCTGAATGAAATTATTTTCCATTATTAACCAGGAGGATTGTATTTTCAAATAAAAAAGAAATTTAAGAAAATATTCAGTAGTTTTGTTTGTAGCATTTAAAAAAAAAAAAAAATTTATTTGGGGGGCCCTTTATAAATACATTGTTTTAATATTTATAATGCAACTTTGAATTCTTAGTGGGATCAAGGCGGCATTGTGTACTATGAGCTGCTAAAACCCTGTATTCGGAACAAACTGCAATTACTTCGGTTGAGCCATGCATTATGGAAAAGACGACCAGAATGTAAACACAGACAGACAGACAGACAGACAGATAGACAGATATACATATAAAGTTTTCCTTTTGCATGACAGCGTACGATCTCTCGTGGCAAAGTTGCCAAACAATTTTCAGAAACGATCAAATTCTTCAAACATAGCTCCTTCTGTCTATTGGCTTTCGATGGATGCAATATCTATTACAACAATGTGTCACCGATTCACTTCTTTTGAAGAAGTATAAAATCGGCTTCAAAGTGGATCGTTTCAAAGGTAAATTGGTAGGTACGTAAATTTTAAATTTTTTGATTTAAATAAACAACAAAAACCCTAAAACCCGGGTGGCTTTAATTGGGTTATACAGTGGGCTGTCAACCCTGACTATCCAGAGACCACCAAAAGCAAACCATTTTGGAAAACAAAGTATAGAGAGATCTAAGCAGTATCGCTTTCAATTTTATGCTTAGATTCGATTTATTATATCGGGTTCCTTCTATTATAAAAGTACTTTTATCATCAGTCAATTAATCGATCCAAATGTAGAGTAAATTTTATTCAAATGCCTTTTTGTAATATCCAAAAGCATTAATACTCTACGAAATAATTATGTAGTTTTAGACAAATTTTTCCGAAAACTCATGAGAAAGATCTTGAAAAATATGCCAACTTAAGTTTAATTGACATAATTCTTCTTTGTAAAGAAATGCATGAGTATGAAAAGCCCATATCTTTTGCACTTGTACTTATATTATCAGCACTGGCACCAGTACGTTTTGAGTGTACAATTTCTTTTATTTCATTTCTATAATTCGAACTTAACGAGATAATTTCTTTTATTACATTGTCTACGATAGCACTGAGCTTGATGCTTCTTAATATTTTTCATAATTTTTATTCCTGAGAAGGAAACAAGCCGGTGTTTTGGCATAGACCATATGAATTCGCTACACATAATTGCTGAATATGAACACCGTTGTACCTATGCTTTATCGAATTCGAAAAATACATTGGATCACAACGCCATAAAAGAAGGAGTTCGCTAATGATTTATTCTCTCACCGCTATTGTTTAATATAGTCGTGAAAAAACATTCGGATATTGAGTTCAGGTTGAACGAAGTGATGAGGTTTGCGGCACTGACTGGGCTGCGGATAAAAATGGCGAAGACCAATGTCATATGCATAAGTATCTGCGCAGCATAAGTGGTACGTACATCGACTGAAGACTTTAGTGCCCGTATAAGAAAAGGATTCGCTGCATTTAAAATGTTAGCCAAGGTGTGGAGATCGTCACATATCACAAGCTCCACCAAGATGAAAAGATTTAATGACTATGTAGTCGGTGGTGATGCACGGTTGTTGAACGTAAAACGCGGCACTAAGAGAAATTATTTTTCTTCAGGCTTTTTGAGGAAAATACCGTTGTTTCAGGAAAACAACATCACATACGTATTACGATTTGTTTAATATTTATCACGTGATCTCTAATTCGCGATCCAAATAACAAACATTTGAGTTACTCTGTGATATGGATCACGATCCGGCAGTACTGTATACAATAATAAATATCATGATACTGGATTGCGCTAAACGTACATAAAAGTATCGAATGTCTAGTTGTGCCATTAAATAGAAAATATCAGTACTTATATACATATACTATGAGTTAATTCATTTTCAAATCTTTAAGTAAAATATTTTTGTAAATGTGACAAACTATGTTGTCATTTTAGAAATTTTTGATTTTTCATGTTTAAGTTTAAGAAAATTTACTTTAAGAAGAGTTTTACGAGAACTTTGGTCATTCATTAAAAGGCTTAAGAATAGCGCTAGTTCGGTTCCAGTACTCATAAAGGATGACCAAACATTCACTAAACCGGTTGATAAGACAAACCTACTGGCTGAAATATTTGCAGGTAATTCGAACTTGCCGAATAGCGTTCAACCACTGCCCGAACTTGAAAGAGTATCAGTGACTATGATACTAGGCATAGGCATCCTTCGAGCCCGTGTAGTTAAAAAGGTCCTTGCAAATCTTGACGTTAATAAGTCTTCTGTGCCGGATGGCATTCAAGCGCTGGTCATAAAGCAGTGCTCTTCGATGCTTGCGCGTCCATTGGCTAATCTTTTCAGTGCATCTTATCGTGCGGGTATTTTTCCATCTTGCTGGAAGATTGCCAATGTAATGCCAATCCCTAAAAAAGGTGAGGCTAGTAACCCTGAAAACTACCGTCCAATAGCAGTTTGTTCGGGCACTTTCCAATGTTATGGAAAGTATGATTAATCATCCATCACCTTGTGAAATATTTAGAGTCCAACAAGTCGCTGAGCGATCGCCAATATGGTTTTCGTAAAGGTCGCTCTACTGGTAATCTGCTGGCGTTACTCTCTGAAGGGTGGAACAGGTCCATTCATGGATTTGGTGGGAGTAAGGTTGTGGCCCCTGGCACGAGGCTCTCATATCCAAACTTATTGCCTTTAGTGTCGGTAGTCACTTCTCTCGATTCAAGGGTACCGCAAGGCTCTGTTCTTTCTCCAACTTTACATCTAATATTTCTTAATGACTTTCTTTTCCTCATTTCTAAGCCTATCTACTCCTTTGCAGATGACAACAACATTTGTCATTCATATTGTTTTGATCGTAGGCCGAGCCTTTTGGAGATTGGAGCGAAGAGGTGGAATATGAACGACACACTTACAAACGACCTGTCGAAAATCTCTGAGTGTTGTCGCGCGAACAGGGTCGATTTTAATGCGCGCAAGACCCAATGTTGCTTTCTGACACACAGTCGTGGTGGTGTGTTGTCATCTGTATCTATGGGTAATGTAGATATTGAGGAATCAGATATTCTTGAGTTCTGGGCATGAGAATTCATTGTGACGTTCGTTGGAACGAGCACATATTTCGAGTGTCGACAAAGGCGTTCAAGAGTCTCGGCTTCTTAAGACGGAGTAAGAATTACTTCACTCCATCAGATCTCCTTAATATTTACAAGACCTATATCTGACCCAAACTGGAATGCAACTCTCATGTATGGGCCGGTGCTTCAAAGGTTTTTATTAATAACGGTAGGGTAGCCAATTCTATCGATTCATTAGAGCAGTGTCACAATGTGTCGTGTGTTTCATTGTTCTATCGGTACTATAACGGAATGTGTTCTGACGAAATTAAGGAACTAATTCCTAGTAATCATATACTTTTACGTAGAACACGTATTTCTCGTAGAGCTCATCCGTTTGTAGTTGATTGTCCAGTAAATCGCACAACTTATTATAGGGAGAATTCTTTCTTTGGTCGCACTATTCGTTTGTGGAACAATCTTCGTGCGAATGTTTTTCCTGCCACTTACAACATGAGCAAATTTAAATCGAACGTCCACCGACACTACTCTATCTATCGTCCTTCCCACAACCTATTTTCCTAGTACCAGCACAATGCACTGCATGAGTTTTGATTATCCCCTGAGTGCTGGTCTTATTGAAATAAAAAAGAACTTGAAAATGAAACCACTGAAATACATACATATACATATACATTTCTTCAACACACCGCTGTTTATCAATTTTCCGAGTTGTAATTTCAGTAACGGTTGCTTTCATTGCTACTGTAGTTTTCAAAATATTGTTACGTAAATGAAAATGCGAAAGACAAAATTCACCACGTCAGAGCTTATTATGAGCTTTTAGCTAAAAAATGTATTGACTTGTGTCAAGGCTTAAAAACTCCTAAAAATTGTCTGTACTATCTTACTGCTGCCAATGCATTGATCGGTTACCTTTTGTTATTTTAGACCAGTTTGAATTAACGTAGAAAAATCGAAGATTCGTGTCCATACTAGAACATTCTAAACTAAGATAAAATACTATAAAAGCGGCGAATTGCGTCTGGTGGGTTAGTTAGTTGTGAATTGGTTGTCAAGAAGTAAAGTCTGTTTAAGACGCAAATAAAAAGTGTTTTTTTTTTTTAAAGCGAATTTGGTGTACTAAAGTACAGTGGAATTAACAAAGAAAGAGACAGATTGTAAAACAACCAAAATAACAGTAGTGTTTTATTTTATTTTAACGCAATAAAGACGAACTCAAACGCTTTAAAAAGGTTAAAACGTAACAATATTTATGTAGCTGACTACGCAGCAGCAATTGTAGTCAACTGCATTCGGAGCCGTGAAGTCATGTAGCCTGCTGTGATTTATGTGTTTACTTCTTTAGGCAGCCAAAAGCTTAAAATGAATTGAACAATTGCTTTTAAAAAGCTTAAATAAATACTAATAAAAATGGAATAGAAGAATGTAAAGGAAGTTAAGCCAGAGACTGGCTACTCCAAGGGATTCGGGTAAGAAATTTGATTCAGAAAACGCAACAAACGCAAGTCATATTTAAAGCAGATCACTAATAAACGGCATATTGCTGCAGTTAAAGTAAGCATATCAGTAAGCTATTCGCTAGAAATTCTAAAAGTTGGGACATTACAAAAATTCTCGTATACTGAAATTGATATTATATTTGGTTCGAAAAAGAAGTTTTTGATTAAAAAACTGTGAAGGCTTTGTTAAAATTTAATATTTTTCTGTTTAATTTACATAAATCCTTTTAAAACCAAAAAAGAAAGGGAAAGTTTCAAAAGTATTACTTGTTAAGAGAATTAATTAATAAAGAAGAAAGACCCCAACTTGATATTCCTGCTATTCCTGCGTTGTGTGGTTGTATTCGATTACTCAAATATCTTCAAAAATTCTAGACACGCATTTATTCTTTCCAATTTAAAAAGTTTCCTTTAACATTCATCCCTTTCCTCAAAAGTCTTATTTTAGAGAATTTTTGTGGTCATTTTTACCCCAAAAAAAAATAAAACAATTTCCACATCATTTAATTACACGTTTCCTCTTTCTCAAAAAAGGAGAACCAAAAAATTATTTATACTTTTTAAAGGACACTAGACACTCATACTGTGTCATTTGGTTGGTAATTATGAAATTTATATGCATCCTTTGGTCTACTGGTCTACTACTATATGCTAAATATTTATATACGAGGTATGTATGTATATACGTATGTATGTACATATGTACGATTATATTAATTCATTCATATGGTAATTTTATAGTTTTCATATGTTAATTAATGTTCAGTTTATTAACATTAATTGTAGTTCACAATCTATTCAAATTGTTGTTGTAGATATTTTCTCGTTAATTAATATTCCACAAGTGTAACGATAACTGATTTCAAAGATCAATCTATGATGACAAAAAAGAAGAAGATATTCATGCCATGGATATCTACCATTCAAATATTGTATTTTGTTTTTGTAGGTAATTAAGGAAAATGTAATGCAAGAGCAAGAAATGAAATAAGACAATTAGAACGATGACATCATTGCAAGGACACAATTAATTAATTTCTACTTGAAAAAGAGAGAGAGAGAGAGGGAGAGATTTGGAGTGGAAACTTAGAATTATGTAACAATTACCAGACCCTTGACCACGCCTGGTGACAGAGTGTTTTTTTTTTCTTAGTTTAAAGGAGGGGTTAAATTTAGACAAACATTTTTTGGTTTTTAAGAATATAAAAAAATATATCGGTAGATGGCTCTAAAATAGCTCTTCCATAAATCAAAATTAATGTAAGGGTAGCCAAAGGAGAACATAAGCTGTTTTCTTGTCACTATATGATGTTGATGCCCATTTGTCGGGCAATATTTATCCGATTATATCGAAAGCACACTTTTTTCAAAGTTAACATATCAGATCACATGTTGGGTGAAAGAGTTTCCTTAACTCGTCTCTGTAATAGTTTGTTACTAAAAAAGAAGGAAAAAAATTGCAATGCGTAAAATAAAAGTTATGTGATCAATGACGAGAATGGTATGAGTGAACGCCAGGAGTGGTTTGCTCAGACCACACTATGGAAATGAAATTCTGCAAATGCTGGACAAAGAAGACACACGGATACACTAAAAATCATTCCCATAACAGTTTGGAATCATGAAAAAGCGAAGAAAATTATTTTTTCGTAAGACAACACACAGTACATATTGTTAAACACCGACTTAAAAATACATTGATATGAAATGGCCTCCATATTCTCCGGATATGAATCCGATTGAGAATTTGTGGATTCATGTCAAATCACTAAGTATCCAATCAAAGTAATGTACGAGCTGTGGGTGCAAAGAAAGGACGTCTGGTAAGACATACCAGTAGAATTAAAAAAGCGTATCCAGTATGCCTCATGGCATCCAGGATCAAAAAAAGACAAAAGGGTGCCGGACATCCTATTGATTATAATATTGTTACGTTTTTACCTTTTTAAAAACGTGTTTTTATGAGTTCGTGGATTGTAGTTAAAACAAAATAAATTTTTTGTTTGCTTTTAATTAAAAATATTTTATTCAACACAGTTATGTGCACCACTGCTTGTAATCTTTTTACAGGCAATAACAATTTTTATTCTTAATTACTCTGTCTATTTACAGCTTTGTAAACAACAACAATTACTCGACAGATCTTTCTTCCTAAAGATCTTCCAACCCGATCGTAGTTATAACTTAGGTTCTATCACAGCCTTTTAAGCTAGAGGTTATACAAACTTAACTCTCTTTACTGAGTTAGCTCCAACTGAATTGGTTTTTACTTCACCACTAGCTTCACGAGTTTACTCCTTACAAACTCTCTTCACAACAAAAACACTTTCGCTGAGTTAACTTTACTTAAAAACTGCACTCGCTGAGTTCACGACACATTATAAACTGATTGCTGTTCGCATCGATATGCTTATTATATATCTGAGTAAATAACACATCGAGCGCTCGAACCTCTCGATATTTCAGGTAGATTCCATTTCTTTCTTTTAATATATTTTTAGTTCTTTTGCAGCCATGCATAGGTGAACATCTACCTCTTTCAGTTCTTAGTATTTGTTGTTGCTTGTTTATTGTCTGTTACTTGTTTTCTTTGCTGCTTAATTATTGTTGTTGCCTGCTAATGGTTGTTGTTGTAGATTTAGTTTTTTTGTAAACAGCACGTATAGAGTTGTTCTTGCAGCTTTTGTTTATTTATTTTAGCGATGTAATAAACGCAGTGGTGTCCAACCTTATATTCGTAACAATATTTATTTTGTAAATATTAAAAATAAAATCAACGGTGCAAAATTTTAACATTTGTTTTTTTACACCTTTTGTTGCTACTACTGTAGTTGTTGTTGTATTGACATCAAACTAATTTTCGTGGAAGAGGATATGTGTACCTATAATACCATACAAAAAAGTACTTAATTCATTTAAACTTACAAAATACAGGGTGATGAAAGAGAAAGTTTTAAATATTGTTACACTTGATACCAATAGTCAATGGCACGACTTAACTTCATTAAGTCGATTATCTTATTGCGATGCAGTTTATTTATGATATGGGTACCAATTTTAATATAAATCGAATGGTCGACCGAGCAAACTATAAAGCATCAGCCTCTGAACACTCATTCAGCACTCAATAGCCCAAAAAAACTAAACAAATTAATTGCGCATAATGCAGGAAAAGTATGTTTTATGTATGTTTCCATATAATTGGAATCTCTGCAATAAGCACATATGGCAAAAAGACACTTCGCAAAAAAAAATTACCGGTAGAGGATGAAATCATCAATACTGCTAACTCATTTGATGAAGCACCTTTCACTTCCCCTGGCACCCCCCACTCAACACTTCAATCTTCTTTTAATTATTTCGGTGTAAAACTGAAAATGACAGTGACAGTGATTTCGATTAATGTGATGCAATATTGTAAAAATAAATATGTCCGTATGATATAGAGAAGCTGCGTAGATCAGGCCAACACTTTACGAATAATCATTGAACAGCCCATAGAATGGCGTATCCCCTGTATCTACAGTTCGTCGATTTCAAGAAAGCGTTTGATATCATCAGGCGAACGACTATATGGAAAGCACTAAGAACAAAAGGAGTACCCCAGAAGATAATAATCAAATAATCAGAGCGATGTATGAGGATGCAGAAGTTTCAGTTCTTCACAATGGGAACATCACCCAACTATTCCACACCAATGCTGGAGTTAAACAAGAATGCCCACTATCATCTCAGCTGTTCACCATCGTGCTAGATGACATAATGAGCAAAGTCTTTTCGAAAAGAAGAGGGATCACATTGAGTTTCTTACGCCTAATCGAAGACTTGGACTATGCGGATGACATTTGTCTACTCTCGCATAAGATTTCCAATATGCAGTCGATCTGGAGGATTTAGAAAGATTGGCTCATAGTGTTGGACTTGAGATAAACATCAAAAAAACCATAGCCATGAGAATAAACTATACGAGGACGGATAATATCATGCTACAAGGTCAACCAGTCGAGTATGTAGATTGCTTCTGCTATCTAGGAAGGACAATGATTACAAATGATGGCGCAGACACAGACGTAGATAAGAGGCTTAATAAAGCGAGAGCGTCACTTGGACAACTGCAGTCAGTATGGAGAAGCTCACATATCCAGACGGACGGTGTTAAATCAGCACTGCTGTAAGGCAGTGAAACTCGGCTTGTATCGAATAACATCATACAGAAACTCCAGGCATTCATTATCAAGTGCCTCAGAATCATATACAGAATATTCTGGCCTAACACCACAAGTAATACAGAACTGTGAAGCATACCTAATGAGGAACTCATATTGAAACAGATAAGGACAAGTAAGTGGGGATGGATCGGTCACACCATCCGAAAAAGTCAAGAGAGTATCGCCAGAATGTCACTCGAGTGTAATCCTCAAGGTTCAAAAAATCGTGGTCGACCAAAAAACACTTGGAGACGCACTGAGACAGAACAGCCTAACATGGGAGGAGGCAAAGTCAACAGCAGTAAACCGTGTTAGATGGAGATGCTTTGTGGAAGCCATATGCTCCCAAGAGGTGTAACGGGAAAAAATATAATATGGATATTATCTTAAGTTGTTATCTATCTACTGTTCTATAAAATTTATTACAAAATGCACCCAATTCTGCAGCACAGTGAGCTTAGTCACTAAATCTTCTACAACATAATTTATACCTACTTTTTGGGTATTCGAAAAAGTTTGTTTACAAATTTGACCAAAAATATAATATCTTTTTCCCATGTTTAAAACGAATTTTATTAAACCAAATATGTGCCATTTTGAACTTCTGAGTTTGCTTAGGAAAAAAAACCGATTCAATTGCATTTTTCAGTCTCTACAGAATTTAAAATTACACCATTAAGAGAGTTCTGCAGAGATCGAAGCACTTGATAATCTCAAAGTGTAAGATCCAGGCTATATAATAGATGCATCAAAACATTCTAGCCAATGTCTCTTAGTTTCTGACGAGTTATCAAAAAAGTGTGTATCATGATGGAGCACACGAATTCCAACCATTTTAATTGAATTGCTTCCGTCAGTCTCATTAATTGTTGACAATAGCAATTTGAATCACCTGACCAGTTTGTAGAAACTCGTACGTCACTAAATACTAGGGAGATCGATTATTCGACTTTTTTGAAAAACCGGTTTTCAAATAATTCGAAAAGTAGCATTTTAGGTTAATAATAATTCAAACAACCGGTTAACTGGTTCTTTTATTTAAATAAAATTATCCCTTATTCTTAAGGCGCAGAGCTGGGCCACGTCGGTTTAAAAAAAACAGTAGCTGATGGAGAGTTTAAAATTAAAGTGGCAATCAATACAAACAAAAATTCTAACAAATCTTAAAAAAACTATACCAAAACGGTGTGCGGAGGCCATAAAAAACAAAGTTTGTTACACAAAGTGCTGTAAAATGCTTAAGTTTCGAACAGCTATTCAAGGAGCTAATTTCGGTTTTGTTATATTACTTGGTAGAGAATGGAATTCATGGTTTGTTATTAAAGTTATACTTAAGGTGCCTAAGATAACAAAAATCAAATGTTTTACTTTGAATAAAGTCCTTAATTGCCTCGACAAGACAACTTGCTTAGATTTCGGACAGCACTGTATGTAAATTTATGCACCACGTACTTAATAGTGTGTGTGTCACTGTGGTATGTTATATAAGAACCCACCTTCCAACCAAGAAGTTGCCGGTTCAATCCCAAGCCCCACCATCTGGCAATTTTTAACAGCGATGTCACCTCACACCGTTACTAGCTACTGGTTATGTTTGTTTACGCTGTGAAAAACTTCAGTAACTAATATGTCTGCCGTTCGATTAAAATCGGTCGAATAATAACCCTCCGATCTCCCTATGAAATACACAACATTACCTTGCTCGTTGTTAAACATGGCTAAGCCACCTTCTGCGAAGCTTCAACTTGCTTTGCCCAAAATGTTTTTCGCATCTTATTATCGTACGTAATACACTTTTCATCTTTGGTTCATTGGCTTCCGCTATAGATCGATTTAGTTCCGTTTTAACAGTAATTCAGTCCAATAAATTTTTCGCTGTCTATTCATGTTGCACTCAAACATAGAGACTTTTTGTGTATCGAGCTTTCTTCAAATGGTTGATAAATATTTGCTGATGAATGTTTAGTTTATGTTCCATGATTTTGCCGACTTTCTTAGTGATTGGTCGACCAGAGTAGGGTCCATTTTGAACATCAAAATTATTACATCGCAAATGAGCAAACCATTTCGCTGCTGTTTGTATAGTTACGGCATCGTTTCTCTTCATAAATATTTATATCAGCCTGCTACACATTTGTACTTTTTTTATAGTAGAAAAGCAAAATATAACAGTAAAGTTCCCAATTCTCACTAACTTTTGAACGTAGTTAACTTGTCACAAAACAATACGACTGTAGTAATGTCTCCTAAAATGATCGATCCATTCGAAAATTTGTAAGCGAAGTTTTTCGAAGACAAAATATCCGAAATAATTACTTAAGCTAAGCTATAGTTTACAACGTAGCATAGGTTTCCAGCTCGAAGGACCGTATGTGCCGCTGTGGTATGGTAGGTAAGACACCCGCCTATCAATCAGAAGCTCTTCGGTTTAATACCAAGCTAGATCATGTTAAAAAGAGAAAGTTTTTCGGCAGCGGTATCACCTCATAACATTAGCTAGTAACCGGTTATGAGTATTACTTACTATTTAAAACTTCTCTAATGCATTTGCCGTTCGGAGCCGGTATTAAGCTGTAGGTTACTTACAATGAGTTTAAAAATCAGGTGAGTTTAGAATCTGGCGCATTGAGAGAAGTCTTCATGTTCGTTCATTGAATGTTATGGGAATTAATATATATATATATAGATTACAACGTACCATAGCTTTATAAGTGAAAAAAAGTTAAACTTTTTCCTACAAACTTTGTATTGAAACGTTTGCACAGATCTTATCGCTTTTTTATAATTTATTTTTCTGTTAAGTAAGTAAATTCTAACCAAAAAATAAAGAAAAGAAAGAAAAACAAATTACATTTATTTGCTTACAAATTACAAAGAAATTTTAAAGATTCATTCAAAGCAAATGCTTTTCACAGAGCCTCTAAGTTGACCATTATCAAGACAATTTCTAAATATTTTATTCAAATTGTCTTGTTTCACTTCGGAAAACATGTTTCCGTTTTACTGACTTATTGCTTAAGACAGCACCAGTACACCTTCTTTGCCAAAGAAAAGACGAAAAGAGAAAAAGTGACTATTTAAACAAGCAATGCTGAAACTGAAACCCACAAAAATAGAAGAAAAAAAATTGTTACCCACAGTCAGCCACTTTAGCGGGGAACTGAACAACGCGACATTTAATTTAATTTCGTGCTTCTTGATTTCTTCATTTTTATACAAATAAACGTCATACCAACGCTTATACTTATAGAGAACGACAACAGCACACCGTCTAAGGACCTTGTTAAGGATGCCACTAACAGCAGTAATACATCATGAAACACGAGTACGAGTACGAGTACTAGTATTACTTGTGTTTGAAGAAAAAAAAAGGTAGCGCAGATACGTGGCATTCATCTTCACTGTAGACTTATGAAGTTGTAAGAAGAAGTTAATGGTTATGACCATGATGTTAATAATGATGATGATGATGTCTCTCTCTCCTACTCTCTATAAGTAATAGTCAGTAATAAAAAGAATTTCGTTGGTGCTCATATACATATCTTTGCCTTGAGATGTTGGCTTTTATTAGTGTTGTTGCTATTGTTGTTTTATTTGTAATTTTAATACCCATCGTACACCGTCAATAGATTTTTTTCGTTTTGTTTGTTTCGTGTTTTTTGAATCACAAATCACAGCAATTTTTTGCCTGAATTCTTGCTGGAATTAATGCATTTTTAAGACTATAAATAGACCAGGAAGTGCTTTGATTCTGTACAGGAAAAGCGATAGGAAAGAGCATAAGTATGGCAATATGTTTTATAAATTTTTTATTTTTTTTATTTTCTGGTACTGTTTTTATTATTGTTGTTGTTATTATAAGACTAGAATTCGTATTCAAGTTGATTGTTTTCGATTTGCTTGTTTTATTGGTGGGGTTTAAAAATTAATTAAAATATTTAAATTGCCTTGTCCTGTCTTAAATCACCACTGACTGAGTGTATTATTATCAATTTAATTGTTTACGAATGTATTCGGTTTCAATTAAAAGCTATACGGAATAGGAAGGTAGCTAGAAAGGTTAAAGAGAGGAGACATTCAAATAGAGTCCCATGTCGGCAGACATACACCTTGCGCAGAGTTAGGCCTATTGTACACTCACAATTAAATTCATTACCGAGGAAAAGATATCAAACCTATTCATTTTCTTAGTGTCATTCATTCGAGACACCTAAAGAGAGAAATGTCTGAATAAAAGCTAGAGAAGTTCGCTTATAAATGTTCTTTTCTAAAGCGGCTTCCTTCCTATAGTTGAATTGAATAAAAGCAAAATAATTCAAACAAATAAAGGATATCATTGATACTCTCCTCATATGAAAGGACCTCGATGTTTATATGTATAGGTGAGGTCAGGAGAGCCTCGTCAAATTAAGGCACACTTGAGCACACATACATAGATATGCGATACTGCACATGAAGCGATACTCCTTTGCCAATCACCGAGCTCAGGCTAATCGGTTTTGACAATCAACCAGATACTTTGCACAGCAGCATAATTACCTAAATAAGTCGTAAACCAAACCTGATATCAATGGTCAATAGAGTCGAAAAACCATCGAGAAAGGCCAAATATGAGCAGTTTACGCTGAATAAGAGACGGACACCACGACAAAAAGCATTCACGTATAAGTACAGCCCCTGATCATTATTTATGAAATATGACATATTTCAAATGTCATCCGAGTCTTCGTTGGGTGGCCACATACACAATTTAGGGAACATAATTGGTAAATTGAAAAGAATGACTGTATCGGTGCTGGTGTTTATGAGTGTCTACCAGGCTGAGGTCATGTTCATTGCTATATGTGCGGATGTTAATCTGGACAGTAGGCTCAAGGGTAAGACCATTAATATATTCTCTGGTAGACAAGCTGCCTTAGTGGCATTTGGTTTGAATTGTATGACATCTCGGCTGGTCAAATATTGCAACGATTGCAAAAGCTCGCGACCTTGGAAATAAGGTCCAGTTATTTTCGATACCTATATTGAAATAGCGGAAGCATTGGCCAGAAAGGGTTCCATTATATAGGTATATCGGTATGAAACCTTGCTGCTACAACAACACCACTTACTACCATCTTCAATCTAATCACGGATTGGGAAATTGCCAGATGCTTGGAATACTAGAATGCTCAAAATGAACTTCGTCACTCTAGGGCGGCGATCAGACAGCAAGTTGGGCCATACTTGAAACTCCTTAAAGAGTTTTTTACGGGCCATTGTAGACTGTGTTCACAGGCAGCAGAGACAGCGGAACACATATTGTGTAACTGTGAGGGGCTTAGTAGAAAATGTTTAGGTAAACATAGGCTCTCACTGGATGGCATATCCACCGTTATGGTTTCAGATCTGCTGGTGTTCATCAGAAAGGCAGCAAGTCAGCCGAACAAACTATAGAGCGGAATGGGCACAATAGATCCCATGGGTGGCAGTACCCTACAATAGAGCCTGGTCTATATGATGACTCCGGTACATAATTAAAGCTGATTTTTACCTGTGGCAATGGTTATGTTGATTTTGAAGGCCACTATGGTTTGTGGCTACATTGACCTGTGACTTAGGAAAACTCCAGAAGAAAAAGACAACGTCTTACACATCACCTCCACGTGCGCACCGTAACGGTTATAAGTTATATCCATAACCTTATTTTTTAATGCTTATTTTGAGAGTTTTTCCCAAAAAGGTCAGCAAAAAAAGTTCTTTTCAACGGAAAAAATGTTAGAAAAAACTCTCAAGAGGAAGTTTTGGGTTTTCGTCATAGAATAAAACTCACAAAATGAATTTTTTTTCAAGATCATCACAGACTCTGCAAAGAGCACTCCCAGCCGATTAATTTGCGTTTGTAACACGATGATAGTTGTTATTTACGATCTCTGTCTCTACTTGAGTTGAGAATGCTCTCAAATCGATCTTATAAAATGTCCAATGTACCATTAGCTGCGTGGCACGTAAGACTGACCTATTCACCCATTTATTCAGAAAAGAGATTTATCGTTGAAGATGATTTTTTACTCATAAAACTCAGTAGTTACAAACTGATAGAATAATGACTTTACATGGAAAAATAAAAGGTTATCAAAACAGCACATGTGTGGTTTAATAAAACTCGTTTCAGAAAGGGTGGTCAAACCATAATGCATGATGTTAACTGTGAGTCATACCTTAACGTCAAGTTTTTTGCCCAAAGTAATTCAACAAGTTTTTGTTTCAGTGTTTGACAAATTCAACCATGGAGAGATACACAATTGAGCAGCGCGTTAAGATTGTTGAAAATAGACGTTCAAATCAAAATGCATTTCGTGCACTTCATCATTTTATTGGCCAGCACGGAGGAAATGTGAGCAGATTTCAGTAAACCTGGTCTCTAGGAAATGTGGAAACACCCGAATATGCTCGTTCTGTTTGTCCTACGGAAAACTTTTTTATATCTTTCCCACTCCTTTAGGAAGCATATTGGCTTTCCACAAAGCATCCATTGCTTTGTTTCAGTTTCTTTTATCAATTTGATCTTTCAGGCTAAGTAAGTAGATGATTAATCCGCTGTAGCTTCCTCCATATAATTTTGCGTAGTGGTGAAGATCCTTGCTAATTAGTGGTGATCTTAACTTTAGTATTGTAATTTTTTCCCAGTAGATGGCGTGTTTTCCTGTTCATTCGTCTGATGTTTGTCATCATCGCCAGAGGTATGTGGAAGGTCAAGAGAGTTTTTGCATTATTTTTTAGATGGAGGTATATGGAGGGAAATTGAAGCCTCTTTATTAAACATTCGAAACCTCATTAAATTTTTCTTCGTCATGTCTTTTGCTTTGGCTCGAATCTGGGTCATTGGTGTTATTATGCGTGCGCTCTAACCACTACACTACGCCAAGGATACGGACCAGGATGATATGTGGTTCCAACAGTATAGTGCCACTTGCCACACAGGCAACGAAACAATGGCTCCCTTGCGCGAGAAATACAATGGCAGTGTTATTTCATATCGTGACGATGTTAATCGGCCGCCACGATTATCTAATTTGACACCGTTGGACTTCTTTTATGCTGATATTTATACGAAAAAGTGTACGTCATTAATTTAAGAAGAATTCAAGAACTAAAGGATGAGATAATTCGGCACATTAACGATATTGAACCTCAATTATGTGTCAGAGTCATTGATTATAAGGACCAACGGATAGAGGTATGCCATCAAAGTCGTGGCAAGCATTCGGCCGATATTTTGTTTCACACATAATTATCATAGATTCTTCCATTATAATAAAAAATATTAAGATAATTCTCCGAGAACTTGTTGTTTCATTTACAATTAATATCGTGCATTTTGGTTGGACCACCCTCTATATAAGACTGAACCTTTATATAACTGAACTTTCCCGAAACCCCTATATTTGTCTTTGGAAAGCCATATGCTATCTAAGATTTCTTTTATGATTCAAGACAAGAAATGAACTTTAATTTTCCTCTTTTTTCTGTTTTTTATTCATTTGTTTCAATCGTTAATAATCTGCAATTTACCTTTTATTCAAATTGGAACCAATAAAAATAAAGGACAAAAATCAACGCAATTGCATGCAAAACAGTTGTCATCATCAAAGACTAAATCAATTTTAAACAAATTTAAATTTGAAACAAAGGCAACGAAAAGAAATATCCTTTTTATACATTTATAACAACGAGGCTACTCACAAGGATACATTGTCCTGCCAAGCATAAAATTTAACAACCAGAAACACACACACTAACCTTATACTCATACGTATGTACAGTTATAATAATACAATACGTAGAGTAAGTAGTGATATCAAGAAAAATACGCAAAAAGGTATTGAATTTCAAGCAGCTGTGTGGCATCGCTTACTTGTCTTTCATTATAATTGAGTAGAGCGAGTATATGTATGTGGTACGTACACGCACTTAATAAGACCGTGAAAGGTTCAACGTTTGCCAGCTTTACACCCACACCTCTTTTACTGCTAATGCTGCCACTACTTCGTAAAACAAATAATAGACTTCTTGTATTACTTGCAACATTCCTCCGCCTCTTTTGCTTCATTCTCTTTTGGTTGGACATTTCGAAATAAAAGACGTAGAAAAAAATTATAAAAAACGAACAGAAACAATGGAATAAAATAAATTTTAACAAGAAGAAGACTAAAAGAATAAAATAAACCTGAATCCAAAGGGCAGTAAAAATCAGTAACGCAAATCCCAAAGTGCGGGCTAAAATAAAAGTTTATGCAAATTCACCGAATGAGAATAAAACAATGCAAAGTAAATGTATAAAATTAAATAAAACAACTTGTAACAAAAGTAACAACAACAACAACAACAACAACAACAACAACAACATCCACACACACATATATATTCCATTCCATACAAAAAACTTTTTTAAGGAAATTGTTTCAAATGTTACAGAAGAAAAAATATTAAATAAAAACGAAAATGGATATGGAAATGGATACGAATGGCATTGTTTTTATTATTGGCTAGTCTGCAGGGAAATTCAATTGAAATTATACCTGATGAGAGTAAAAAAAATAGAAAACTTTTATATTCTCCTTTACAACACTAGTATGCCCGAGAAATTATGCGACAACAATAAAAAGAAGAAAAATCTATAAAATTTGTTACAAAATTTTTGAAGTTTATAAAAAAAAAAAAATGTTATAATAGTGAGAAAACTTTCAGGTGTTTTCTTACAACAGCATTCCAACAATAGTCGCTCCCCCCTAAAAACAATAGACTGCAAAAATTTAAAAAAATATTTCCTGTCCCTTTATAAACGACAACGACATAAAAATTAACATAAAAAGTTTTAAATTCTTTCATTATAACTTCTTTGCTGCCAGTAACTTAAGTAACTTAAAAAAAAAAAAATCAGGAAAAAAAATATAAAAATTAAATATAATTCAGTTACCGGGTCACATACACGTACACTCGTACACGGAAGTCATGTCAGGATATGTTTTTGCCTCATTACGGAAATGTGCTTAAAAGTTAACAATTGTAGTTTAAATGGTCAACGAAATCATTTTATTTTTGAAATTCATTTTTACTTTTCTTTGTATCTGGATATTTTATTTAATTTTAAAACATCCGTTTAATTTTCAAAAGATAGGGTCCGCCAAATAAATTTTTTTTTGAAAACAGGGCGCAAAACATCGAGTGTAGCTTCGGATGTGTGGCACGTAGCACCGTTCTGTTGACACCAAATGTTGCTAATATCCTCCTCTTCAATTTTTGTGAACAAAAATTCG
The DNA here is from genome assembly GCA_023159175.1 of Wohlfahrtia magnifica. Lineage (NCBI taxonomy): Eukaryota > Metazoa > Arthropoda > Insecta > Diptera > Sarcophagidae > Wohlfahrtia > Wohlfahrtia magnifica. The sequence continues at coordinate 3,008,321 of JAKWBJ010000538.1, forward strand.
TTCAACATGGCTCGATAACGATCCATTGACTGTAACGGCCACTCCTTGCTCATTTTCGAATTATGCCTCTAGACCAAAATCCGCACCAAACAGTGACTCGTCTTGAGTGTATCGGCTTTTCAATGTATGAGTTCGGGTTTTCTGTGCCCCAAATGCGACAATTTTGCTTGTTTACACACCCGCCAAGATCAAAATTAGCTTCATCTGGAAAGATGATTTCTTTGGCAAAATCGGTCTCTTCTGTAAGTCGATCGCAGGCCCACTTAGCGAAGCGAAAAAAGCGTATACACAACCATATTCGTTCAGCGGAAGGATAAAACTAATTATCTGTCAAATCAGACATGAGCTAAGTGTTACCATTCACGAAATAAGCACCAGTTGAAAAAAAACGTTAGATGGCGGACACGTTACTCTTGAAAATATAAAGCTCTAATCAACAAACAATAGATACTAAAGGCTGGTTCAACCATAATGCACGATCACCTTATATTTTTAAATTTTTTGACAAAATTACTATTGTTGAAGTCTCTACGAAAATAAGCGTTAAAAATAAAAGGCATTTCGCTTATTTCGCGATTTTTTTTGTCAGCATAATCGAACAAATGTGTCCACAATCGTAAGAAGTGTGCGCAAAATTCAGAGAACCGGGTCTGTGGGAAATGTGAAAATATCTGTGCAAGTTCGCTTAGTTCGTTCTGGTGTTCGCTATAGCGTGACAGAAAATCCGTCAACCTCAACTCTTCGTCGTGCCCAACAACTGAACATCTCACGTTCATCACTGATGCGAATTTTAAATAAAGATTTGAATTTACCCGCTTACAGGATTCAATTGACTCCAGTACTGAAGCCTACTGACCGTTTCAAGCGTCGTCAATACACCGAATATTTAGTTGAACATACAAAACCCAATGGTGACTTTACAAAGCAAATCATCAGCGACAAGACACACCTTTATTTCAGTGGATTCATTAAGAAGCAGGATTGCCGCATTTGGTCAATTCAGAATCCACGTGTGATTGTTGAAAAGCCGATGCACACACAAAGACTAACTGCTAGGTACGGTTTATGGGCTGGCGGCGTCATCGGACCGTACTTCTTCAAAATGAGGTCGGCTAAGCAGTTACCGTGAATGTTGTTCGCTATCGCATGATGATAACGGACTTGTTGTGGCCAGAAATTGAGGATATGGAACTGGGTTATATGTGATTCAAACAGGATGGTGGTGCCACTTGCAATACAGCCAACCAAAAAATGGCTCTTTAGCGCGAGAAATTCAATGGCCGTGTTATTTCATGTCGTTAATTGGCCATCACGATCATTTGATTTGACACCGTTGGACTTCATTCTTTGAGGGTATTCAAAAGAAAAAGTGTAAGGATGAGATAATTCGGCACATTAACAACGTTGAACCTCCATTATGTCTCAGAGTCATTGCAAATATGAACCGACGGATAGAGGTATGCCACCGAAGCAGTAGCGAGCATTTCTATCATAATAAAAAATATTTAGATAATTCTCAGAAAACTTTTTATTTTAATTACGTTTTGGTTGGTCCACACTTTATTAGGTACTCACTTAATTAGCTGGCCGATTATATCAACCCATATGGGTCATTGATAGAACTAAGAAAGGATTTCAATACTCCTGTGCTTGTTCTCAAAGTTCCCAAGTTTATTATCTAACCAGGCACTATTTTAGGACACTGCGACCCATGGAATATATTGTGACCTATCCGATATATAGTTTGTTCAACAGATTTGCTGACTACATAATATTCATCAGCAGATCTGAAATCTTAATGGTGGATATGTCTCCTAATGAGAGCCTGTGTCTTCTTAAACATTTCAATTTAACCCTTTCAAGAACCCCACACTTACACAATATGTGTTTCGCTGTCTCTGAGACCTTCAACATATGTGACCGCCATCCTTTTTAGATGCGCTCTCAGTCGTCAACGGCCGGTAATAAATTCCAATGGGAGGTTCAAGTCCGGTCTGCCATATTTGAGAAGCTCAAGCTACGCCCAAATTGCTGGCTGATCGCCGCCCTAGAGTAGCGAAGTGCCCTCTTAGCATTCCAGTGTTCCCAGCATTTTTTAATTTCCCAATCCACTATTAAATTGAGGATCATAGTAAATGGTGCTGCACGGTAAGGTTCCGGACCGATATAGAATGTCATGGAACCTTTTCTGGCCAAAGCATCTGCCATTTCAGTACCATCTATCCCATAGTATAATATAAGGGGCGATTTTTATAGAGGTATAGAACTTTAAGTTACAATAAAACAACGATAGATTATTCGATTGACATGAATTTTATTTATCCGAAAGATAATCTTGTGGCATTACATTTTAAATATGATTTCTGGCATATGAGCGCCGCGGCTGGTGCGGATGTAGTCCAATCTGGACGTCTAATTTTCGATGACTTTTTCCAACATTTGTGGCCGTATATCGGCAATAACACGGCGAATGTTGTCTTCCAAATGGTCAAGCGTTTGTGGCTTTACCGCATAGACCAATGACTTTACATAGCGCCACAGAAAGTAGTCTAGCGGTGTTAAACCACAAGATCTTGGAGGCCAATTCACAGGTCCAAAATGTGAAATTAGGCGGTCACCAAACGTGTCTTTCAATACATCTATGGTGGCACGAGCTGTGTGACATGTTGCGCCGTCTTGTTGAAACCACATCTCCTGGACATCATGGTTATTAAATTCAGGAATGAAAAAGTTAGTAATCATGGCTCTATATCGATCACCATTGACTGTAGCGTTCTAGCCACCATCGTTTTTGAAAAAGTACGGACCAATGATTCTACCAGCCCATAAAGCGCACCAAACAGTCAGTTTTTCTGGATGTAACGGTGTTTCCACATACACTTGAGGATTACCTTCACTCCAAATGCGGCAGTTTTGTTTGTTGACGTAGCCATTCAACCAGAAGTGCGCTTCATCGCAAATAAAATTCGCTTATGAAAATCGGGAACAACGGTAATCTCGTTTTGGGCCCATTCGATGAATCTACGCCGGGCGTAGAATTGCCAAAACAAACTGCGAATAAATTACTTAACAGTCGGTCGCCATCTTGAAAAGTAATGCCAACTTAAAGTTCTATACCTCTATGAAAAACACGCCTTATAACTGTATTGTAATGCAAAACAAATAAATAAGAGCTTCAATTGCCTATTTCCTACACTGTATTTTGTAATTTAAAGCAAAACTTTTAAAACACCTTCTCACCTAATCCTTGAAAATTATGTTTAGCTCCTACCTTATTTCCCGAAATAAAATATTTCGTAGATTTGTTGGGCTTTCAATGAAAAAAATTAAAACGTTTTTTATTTTAATTTATTCCTGTTCCCAACATTTATTTTTATTTATTTTTTATTTAACAACTTGTTAAAATTACATCATTACTTAATTTGCAATTTCCTTAAATACTTGATATTCGTTTAACAAAATAATGAGATTTTACTTAATTTTACCTTTTCTGTTGTAATTTCCCTATAATTTCAGGTTGCAAAAGGATGTACTGGCGTCACGATTAAACACAAAAGGCATCCTCTTTAAAATCCGCCACTCGCAGAACAGACATTATGTTTGAAAGAGGACAGAATATGTATAAAAAAATGTGCCGAGATAATCATTTTATATTCAACATTTAATAGATTATGTGGCTTACAAAACACATAGACACACTTGTATATTCCCCTAATCGGAGATTTCATCTTAGCATTATAACCAAAGGTGTCTTGAAGTACCTTTTCTACTCCCCTGCTACTGTTATGGAGACGAAAGAAGTGTTTTTAGAAATATTTACAAAAATGTTGGAGTTATTCTATCAGTCTATGCTTTTCCTGTTCATTGGTGTCCTTTTCCATCATCGTCATCATCATGACGATGAATTTACTCGTACTTGCCGCAGTAGCTGATTGTTTGTTACTGATACTTGAACGATGTGTTTTTGTTTGTTTGCTTGCTTGTCTACTACTTGTGGCAAGAAGAGATGATGTCATGTTTGTTGGAACCTTTCCTGGAGTGTATGCGGCATAGTGGTGTCTCATTGTCTAACACCGTGTACGTGATGTGAAATTTAATGTTTCAATTAGAGGTAAAAGTTAAATACACTCACACCTACACGTACACATTAAACATACATTATGTGGCAGCTACAGAAGATGAAACATAAAAATCGAGAGAAACAAGAAGAGAAGAGCAAAGTTATACGCAAATTCATTTAAAATTTCATGTTGCAACTCGGCTCAAAAAGGACGTACAAGGCGAGGTGGCAGTCTATTCCTGGTAAGTTTTCTTTTATTCATTCGCTTTTTTTTTTTTTTTTTTGCAACTAGTTGGTGGTGTTATTATCTATAAGTAGAGAAAAAAAATCAAGTGTCGTACCTATGTCAGCACTTATCGGTGGATCAGCTCAACTTTTTCCTGTTGATTTTTTTTTACTCTATACTGTTAGCTCGTAAGTGTAGTTATCATACAAAAAAAGTAGAAATTGTGGCTTCATTAGAGGCAGTGAGGTGCCATACAGTGGTTATGGGGAGGTTAGGGATAATGAAAACAGATACGTGTAGGTATTTGCTATAGAGTTATGGAGATTGTGGCTAAATGTGTTGGTTAATTCTAAAGTGCTTGGCAAATTTTTACTTAATGTTACTTTTAAGTGGATTTTTATTCAGTAATTTTTTTTATTGTTATTCATTTTATATACCGGGTTAAGTTGGAAAAATACAGTGGGCTGTGGTAATGAGTTTAAGCAAATCTAGTGCTTTATAGATTTCATATAATTCGTTAATAGTATTTTATGGTTTATAGCTGGTGACCAAAAATGGGCTGATTTTTATATGCATTTTCTTGATGAGCGCCTCTTGAGCGAAATTAGTCTTCATTCCTTCATCGGTTACCCCAATCTTGAAAACAAACGAATATAACAAAAGTTTTTAATTGTTGAAGATTGTTGCTGAGACATGACTAAAGTACTGTTTTTAACCTTAGAATGTCCAATTTGGTCTGGCTAGACCATTTTTCCATCTTTTTTTCTAGTTAAGTTAGAAAGCAAAGAAGACCTTGAATTCTACTACTGAAGTATTCTGAAGAGAAAGAAATTTATTTAAAGTCGGTCGGTATACCTTAAAGGGGTTGAAATTCCATTTCTAAATGCACTATTGTGGTCTGGCTTGACCACAAATTACTTTACCAAGTAAACGCTCGCTCAAAGCACCAAGCATTAGTAAATCAGTTGCCATAGATTATTAACACTTGCTGCTAGTGTGGAGTAATCATATACCCCAGATCCAAATTTGATGGTAGATGTCCAGATTTCTCCTTATAGCTGACGTACTAGATTAAGCCGGTATACTCAGTTAAAAACCAGTCAAATATGTCATAAAAGTACGATGGATATGTGACTCATGACTATAATTCGTGCATTAAGTATACGGGAGTTAAAATAAGAGTACTTTCATACGGGACGTGGTATACAGTGTGACAATTTCTTTTACTAGATTAACTTTATGAAAAATTTGACAGAAGTTCCCTCTGCTCTAGGGTGTACAGGTCTCGCTAATAAAGCATTTGTGCCATTTTAATTTGGAAACTCACGCCCACATGACTTGTGAAGCCTTTTTTGGTATTATGAGATAGAATTATAGCGTATAACTGCAGAAGATAAACCAGAAAGAGCAACTAACCAAACATTATTAAAAAATGGTAACCAAATTATTGACTACAACCGAATAAAGCAGGAGTAGATACAATGGATTAAGTGCGAAACAAAACGTTGACCTTTGGCTACATTTTTCAATAAGCTGGACATCTCAGGATTGGCTGCATTTATAATTTATGAAGATATGGACAGACGTCGCCGCCGCTTCCTTATTGAATTATTAAATCAATTAGTATGGCTATGGAATTTCGTACATCTAATTCTTATATATTGCGTTATCGACACATCAGAAATGGTATGGCAAAGTTTAGTGTATTTGTAAGTATCATACATATCATATATAAGAATAAACAAAATTCAAAATGTTGGTTTAAGTTACCTTTTACTTGTGGTCTGGTCAGACCACAATGGTGTACTTTGTGGTGAAATGTTTATTAGATCCCCCAGGGTTAATCAAAAAGTCTATTACATCGGTGCTCTTCCATTTGTGCTCTTTCATTGCAATATATGTCTTTTGATTTCAGTTCATTAAATTCTATCAAAATAAGAACTTCTCGTCTAAGTATATGGCCTTAAAGAAGGTCTCACATGTGATGTAAGGGGTGTTTTTTATAGAGGTATAGTACTTTAAGTTGCAATAAAACAACGATGGATTAGTCGATTGACATGAATTTTATTTATCGGAAAGATGATCTTGTGGCATTACATTTTAAATATGATTTCTGCCATACGACCGCCACGGCTGGCGCGGATGTAGTCAATCTGAACGTCCAATTTTCGATGACTTTTTCCAACATTTGTGGCCGTATATCGGCAATAACACGGCGAATGTTGTCTTCCAAATGGTCAAGCGTTTGTGGGTTTACCGCATAGAACAATGATTTTACATAGCCCCACAGAAAGTAGTCTAGCGGTGATAAACCACAAGATCTTGGAGGCTAATTCACAGGTCCAAAACGTGAAATTAGGCGGTTACCAAACTTGTCTTTCAATAAATCTATTGTGGCACGAGCTGTGTGACATGTTGCGTCATCTTGTTGAAACCACATCTTCTGGACATCATGGTTATTCAATTCAGGAATGAAAAAGTTAGTAATTATGGCTCTATATCGATCACCATTGACTGTAGCGTTCTGGCCGCCATCGTTTTTGAAAAAGTACGGACCAATGATTCCACCAGCCCATAAAGCGCACCAAACAGTCAGTTTTTCTGGATGTAACGGTGTTTCCACATACACTTGAGGATTATCTTCACTCCAAATGTGGCAGTTTTATTTGTTGATGTAGCCATTCAACCAGAAGTGTGATTCATCGTTAAACAAAATTCGCTTATGAAAATCGGGACCAACGGTAATCTCGGTTTGGGCCCATTCGACGAATCTACGCCGGGCGTGATGAATTGCCAAACCGAACTGAGAATAAATCACTTGACAGCTGTTAAATCGGTTGCCATCTTGAAAAGTAATGCCAACTTAAAGTTCTATACCTCTATAAACAACACGCTTTATTATAATATATATGGTACCGTTAGGCTATGTTCACTCGACATTTTTTCTTAATTCGTTGTCTAACTCACAACACAAGGCCCAACATTGAGCCAATTAAGTTAATTCCCCTCACAACATTTTTAAACGCGAATCACCCAAATTTTTCTTAATTCAGTCTATATTATGAAAATTAGGAAAATGTCAACCACATTGTTTAGATTTAAAATATTGGATATACAAGTTAAAAATATCGATTTGGACAACAATTGGCATAATTATCACATATGGTTTGTGTCAATAATAACAAATATGGTATTTTGGAGGGTAAGCGTCTGTCATTATAATTCAGTATACGATAGATGCCAAAGTGTAAACATACATTTTTTTAATCGCAATAATAATCTCGAATGTTGCGCCTAACGAAGAGGTTTTGCGGAGAAGTCCGATAACCTTCTTTCATTTAAAGAAAACGGCACCAACTCAAACTCTTTGTAGATGATGGTTTGTGCGATTCAGAACTGTTGATTTGGACTCAGAAGACAAGGGGAGGCCTAGTCAACCGAAAAATTTTGTAAGTCATTGGAAGCATTACTCGACGAAGATTTTTGCCAAATGCAGGAAGAATTCGCATTATCATAGGAGTCACACAACAAGCCATTTCCTTAAGTTTAAACGCATTGGTATTCATTCAAAAGCAAGGAAATTGAGTCCCATATGAATTGAAGCCGAGAGACGTTGAAAGGCAATTTTGCATGTCGGAAATGATGATTGAACGCTACAAAAAGAAGCCATTTTTGCATCGTGTTATTATTGGTGATGAATAATGGATATGTAGCGATAACTCCAAACGCAAAAAGTCATATGTAAAGCACAGCAACCAGTTAAATCAACGCCGAGGCCGAATATCCATGACGGCAAAGTAATGCTCAGTATTTGGTGAGATAAGAAAGATGTTTTGTATAATAAGCTATTACCGAACACAATTGACTCATTTGTAGAGAGCAATGAATGATAAACGACCAGAATTTTCGAGGCCATAATCTTTCATCATGACAACGCGCGGACACATGTTGCAAGACCGATCAAAAACTATTTGGAAAACAATGGATAGGTTGTTTTGACTCACCCGCCTTGCCCCTTCTGACTACCATTTGTTTCGATCGATACAGAATACGCTTATTGAAATACGCTTCACTGCAGAACAGGGTATCAGAAATTGGCTTAACTTTTTTTTAAATTTTTCATTTCCAGCGCTGTCTTATATATCTTGAACCACTTTTTATAATCTTTTATAAATTTCACTCTATTTGGCTTTAATTTTGCCCACCGTACACCAGCCGGTGGTGTAATGTTACAAAGAAGGTACATTATCGAAAAGTGTTTTAATGTAATCCTTAAACTAAATCTCTACATCAAGCACTTTTTTAGTTAATTTGTTTGCACAAGACAAACTTTTACTATTTTTCGAGGGTTTTTATGAAAATTCAATTCCAGAATTACAACATCACACACATAATGTGCCCTAAACTTTAATAAATATTTTAAGAGAATTTTGATTTTGGCTTTCATTTATGTTTAACGTACTTCTAGTAAAGCACTGAGGATATTAATCATAAAATTTGTTCATTTTATATAAATAATATATCCTTAGAAATATGTGGAAGACATTTGTTTAAAGACAGAGAGAGACAGAGAAAGAGAGAGAGAGAAAGAGACAGAGAGATGAAACTGAAAGTTTTCTTTGTTTTCCTAGTCATTTTAACCTTTAGACGGCAAGCGGCAACAATAAGAAAGTGGCAAATTACATACCAAAAGGTATATACATTGATTGAGGAAAATGTTACTTAAGTACACATATACTTAGAGGGATACAATATATATGTAAGTATATAGAGGCAGACTGATAGACAGACATAAGACGACAGGCAAAACAGACAGTTAAATATACAGGCAGTCACTCAAAATGATTGATGAACTTTTTTTTCTAATGTTGCGTTGATAGCTTACACATACACACGCACATACAGACCTGGGAATGCTTATACTCTACTCATACAATATATGTATGTACGAGTATGTATGAGTATAAAATAGTGTTTAATTTAGCCAAACTCGTACAATCAGTCATTTATTTTGTTTGTTAGGGATTAAAGCAGGAAATAATTTTCTATTATTAAAAAGCTAAAACGTAAACGTAACTTGTCATTTTAAATATATTTTTCAT